>OX465283.1:20621302-21359815 GCA_949987705.1 Thereva unica | reverse complement strand
GGGCGAAAAAATGTAATTGTTGTTATTTGAGTTTTAAACAAATGTAAAAAAGGTAACCAAAATTACATTAAAAAAATTTCGTTTTCATTTTATTCGAAAGCTGGCGTCGATATCGAAATTTTGAAAAAACAAAATTTCATTTTCGACTTAATTTCATAAAATGGGGGGCATTTCAAATTTTAGGTAAAAAATGCAATTTTGGCCAATGGGTAAAGTATTTTGAAAGCAACTTTACAGGGTCTTTTTATAACATAAAAAAGTTTATTTTCTGAAAGTTTGATGTAAATTGGTTTAGTTGATTATCTTGGGTACATTGTTTTTTCAGCTTTTTAGGTTATGTAGCACCTTAGAGACTTGAAACCAATGAGAATTTATTGGCAATTTCATCACTTTCAATTTGCCTCGATCCGACTTATAGAACCGGAGCTATGTATTCACATTTTAAATTCTAAAAATGCGATGCAAAAACTTTAAACGTATAACAAAAGTAGCACAAGGTTTACTAGGTTCAAAACTTAGGAATATACTCCTGTGGATACCTTGAACAGGATGTAATCATAATCCTGCCGTTACCAGACTGTGCGAAATAAAATGCTTTGTTTACTGCACTAAAAAGCAAAGCTTATCAAATCAAAGTGGTCAAATATTTAAAATATTATATTTACTTAAATTTTGAGTAACTAATTTTGTCAAATCTGTATAAAATAACAAAAGGAATTTCTTAATTCCACTATTTCAATTATTTGCGTGTTTTATATTAATTGCTAGCAAAAGCCCACGTGCGTTGCAGCGCCTTTTAATAAAAAAACTTATGTGTGCAGGCAAAAGGTACAATGAAAAAAAGAATACCAATCTGCAAAACGTGATTTTGGATATAGAAACCACATTAGAGTTAGCTATAAAAATTATGTTCGATGTTGAGCGCCACCTATCGGAAAAATTTCGAATTACGTACACAACAGGCACTTAGCCAATTATATTTAGAATATGTCTTGTGCACGTAGATTTTAACGGGACATTTAGCACCATGTGCAGAACTTGCCTTATGTTGAGATCGCCATTTCCATTGTTTCCCCATTCTTCATTGTGTTCGATATATTCTCTGTTTAAATTATCATCAGAGCCAATTATATGCGGAGATAGCAAACCATAATGATCCAAAGTATTTCAAAGTATTTTTTACTTCTTTCTTGCCTTACCTCTTTACAAAAATAAATACCATCGCCTTTCGCCCGCTATCGCCTCTAAACATGGAGCCTTATTCTCATTGTCGAGTGACGTGACACATGTGTGACTTCGGCCTTAAATTGGTATCCTCATTGTCAATCTAAATGATTTCTGACAAGCAAGTTGACTAAATTCGTATTTAATTGTCGCTAGGTGGTATGTGAAGTGACATTTTCCTCGATGCGTGTGAAGACATCGACAGTTTCATTCCACCGCGTCTCTCGTAGTCACGTCACTCGCCAACGAGAATACCATCTATAATAGGCGAGGAAGCAACCTCCTGCTCGATAACCGAAATCTGCGTTTCTTTCTACAAATATAGCAGTGAGTGAGATGCGCGACTTAGATGAAGATTGATGCTTCACTGGCGTTGAAGTGTGCGAATAAACTAAACAGGTGTGTGAGGTGGAATAATATGACGGTATTCTGGGTTAAAGGAAGACACAGGTATCGATGGGATGGAAAAGACTGATTAACTGACTAAGCTGGGCTTCACTTCAAAGTTCTGGAAATCTGAAATCATGCTCTGCCATTCGCATAGAGCTGGTAGGAAATCGCAACGAGAAATGGGTTGCTGGGAACAACGGAACGAGGAAGATATAATGAAGTTTACGTGGTCTAATACAGAACTTTGCCTGCTGAGTGCCACAGCTAGAAAGAGATGGTCTGCTGCAGTGAGGATCTTTCAGAAGGCTTGTGGTATTACGACACCTGTCGATTGTGCCTAATGAAATCTAAAATAGCCACGCACATTGCTTGTAATTGTTCGAGGCAGGTGTCCTTTAAGTGGACATTCGTAATAACTAGTCGAATCGAATGCGCAACTCTTCGCCCTTCGATGAAAGATGATAGGATCCCTCAAAGTGCACCGATTCAAGTTCACTGATAGCTTTCAGTCATAAGTAAGTGGTCTATCAAGAGGATCGCAAGGAAAGAAGTGGAATGGACCAAAAGTTTGTAATATTGGGTCTGTTCAATGGTTTCCACCACATCGTGCAGAGCTGTCTCGGTGGATCTACCACTGAGTTAAACATGTTAAGCTGGGGACAATAAAGCCGCATTTTATTATTATTTTTTGCAATAATTTCCGCCTCAAACCATGCCACAGGAAACTAAACCAAAGCCGCAAAAGCTCATGGGCCAGTTTGGAAATTCCTGAAAAAATTACTCACACACGAGTGTGCGCACTAGCAAACGACTCTCACTCGTGAGTGAGGAGTGAGTTGAATGGGTCGCATATTTGTGGATTTTCGTACCCTGGTATTTAGTCAGATTAGATCGTATGGTGCTTAGAATATATTCAAGGTTTCTTTATTAATGACACAGATAACCATGAAAATAGGCCGGGCTCATTATTTAAGTCCGCCATAATATGATAGAATTCGGCAAATTCATCTCTTTTTAAATAAATTTCACGCACCCATTTAGTTCTACGATGGCTATTGCGACATCGTTGCAGTATTCGAATCAGAGATAAACTATTCATTACGACGATGTTACAGGCCACAGATCACAGTCACTACTTACGTCACGTACCTTTACGTACGATACAAATTTGCATCCAATGTTCGGCCAGCCGTAGGCTTTGCGTTGAGGAGGATGAGTCTGTCCGTCAAGTTCTCTGGGCCTAGTGATTTGTCCCGCAATAACTCGAAATGTCAAGTCTACTGGCGGATCCACACTACGCGGATTTAGCTCATATTAGCTCATGCGCAAACCACTGAGACTGCTGAACCTATTCAAGTGGTCTGGCCTTCAAATTGAGGCACGGGGCTTACTACAATGGACCAAGTGGTAGTTTTGACCCAATACTTCACCAAAGAAAAAGTGTCGCAAGCTACTTCTGAAAGTAGATATTTATCTCATCTTAAAGGTAAGCATCAATATTTCTGAAATTTCATTTATGGTTGCGTTACCAAAGGATAAACTTGCGCAAGTCATTTCTGGAAGTGAGATTCAAAATTGTTCTTGCTTACGGCTTATGATGGATACTATGTTATACTGTTGCTAGAAAATAGAGAATTTCTTGGAAATATCTTCAGTTTACAGTAAAAACGATAGTTAGTGTTTGAAATCATTATTAACCCAGCGGGAAATTTTTCAAGCGCTGCCAAAAGAAGCAAGAAAGCAGCGCTTCCTATTCATATGTTATGGAAGCTCTTTGGAAGCACCCACTCTATACTCTCATTTTTTGCTTTGTTTTCCTCCAGTTCTTTTTTATTCTCCACAGTTGGTAAATTTGTGCTTTTATAATAATCGTATCTGTTATGAAATACTATTTTTGGTGAAAACTAAAGCTCCAGGAGCTTCTCAAAAGCTTCCATTTCCCTGCTTCGATTGCGCTTCTTCAACAATAAAATATAAGCGCTTCGCTCTGATGACATGCCTGTGTTAAAAGGAATGGAATTGGGATATGAATAAGAAGCGCGTTGGCATTCTATTTCAGCGCTTCAGAATCTATTCCAGAGCGCTTCAATTCCCCGCTGGGAATCTACTTATTTGAATTTTAATATGACAGATTACTAGAAAACAATTTTTTTCCGTTAATGATGTGTGTAAATAAACCACTTGCGCCAGAGTTTTGTAGGTAAAATTTTGGATTTTTCCGGGGGATATTTAAAGTTTGGCTTACCTACCGGAATACAGTTTGTTTACTATTTTTTTTTATTTGATACTTTTTCATTAAACAAAACAAAAAATTTCAGAATTTTTCATAAAAATTTCCCGCCATATTAACAAACGATCCTTCACACGTGTGTGTCGAATCGAATTGCATATTTCCCCACGTTGCTTCAGCAGAACCCAAAAAAAGTCCTCCCATGAAAAATCTATCCTCCACATATTCCAGCCAAGCCAAACCAAAAAAAAAACCATGGGGGTACGGACAGTTTGGAAATTCACCCCTCAGCTCGTCCTACAGGTTTCAAAGCCACCCCAAAAAAACGACGCGTTCACGCACACATCCGCAAAGAAAAGCTGAAAAAGGGAAAGCTCAGAAAAGAAGATAATTTTCACCCTGATGGTGTGAACTTTTTTCGTATTTCGCTCCATAGTTCGGCTTTTGTTCGATAGATGGCGATAGTATTATCCCGGTAATTTGGCATTGGTATTGTTGTTGTTTTTATCGCTTGTCTTTTGTTGCTGGGCTCCGCGCTTTTGCATTTTCCATCCAACCCCCACAGAGGGTGCCTCTATCATATGTTGATACAGGCAAGGGTGGCAATATGATGTACACAGAAAAATTCTGCTCTCCGATTTTCGCGATATACAAAAAGAATACAAAGCGGAATGCAGAAAAACGAAAAAAAAAAATGAAAAAAAAAAAATGAATGGAAAAAAGCATACCAAAAACACACCAACAGAGGAGGAAGGATTTTTCGTCCTGTCCCAGGACTATGAGAACTGCAGTTGGTTTTTTCGGTTTTCAGTGCGAAAAAATTTTTTCTCCTAGTGTGATGTGTTTGGTGTGGTATAAACGAATTTAAATGAGGCAATGGTAAGTTTCCTTCTTTTGTCCAGTTTTTTTTTCTTTTGCTACTTTTTTTCCCGGCATTTTTATAAACTTTGCAATAAACTTTTTTTTTAATTTACAATACGGGAAAAAATTACTCTCTCATAAAAATTAAAAAAGAAAAGTCGTGCGCCATGCAGAGTGTGAGTAAATACGAGAAAGTGTTAATTTGTATTGGGCAGGATTTTTTATTATTTTTTTAATTAAAAAAAAATAAAATAAAAAAACTTTAATTGTTAAGAGGTGAACACAGTGGGTGTGTGGGGAAATGAGAATTTTTATGATGATTTTTTATGAACTTATTAAAGGTTTACGTTATGATAATTTCATAAGCCAGTTACTCAGTTGTCAATATTGTGTGAACTTCAGTTCAGTTTAAGTTGTTCGTTCGGCTTTTAAGTATATACTTTTGTTTTCAGAAAGACTTAGTTTTATATATCCTATCTCGGCTTGGTTTCCAGTTTTGTGCCTAATTGTTTACTATATTAAGTGTGCACCCAATTCGGGCGTTTGTTTTATATTTTAAATATAAAAAATAATACACATTAAAAAATAAATAAATAAATTAAAGCTGCTAAAACGATACCTAAAGCTTCTACAGTTTTTATTGCCATGCAAGTGTAAAAAGTATTTAAAACTACAAAGCGACAAATTTTAAGCGTTTTTATTTATAAAAATACATTTTGAAAAAATAGTTTAAGCGTTTCTAACTTATAAGTATAGCGTTTGTTTATAAAAGCTTGGTCCTAATTTAAAGGCCGTTATACAAAAAGCGATCACTAAAAGCTTTCTTACTGCTTCCTGCGGGGTCCTTCTAAATGTACTAGAATTAGAATTTCTGAAAACAAAAAAAAAAAACATTAGTGTTAGTTTTAAACAAATTTTAAAAATACATATAATATAATAAACAATATTGTGAAGTTAAATAATATTTTTAAACAAAAAAAAAAAACACTTTGTATCAACTGGGATGGGAATTATTTATCCAAATTTGTTTAGTACATCCTACATAGAGGTTAGTGTTCGATTTTTATTCGCCTTTTGCCTTTCTCTTTTTCTTTCTTTCTCTCTCTCAAAAGGAGAGTAGATTTTACACATATACACTAGAATTTATAGCTGTGGTAGTTTAGCCGGTGCCATTTTTGTTGGTTTCAGAGTTCCTTTTCTTTTTATTTTTGATTGGGGGTGAGTTAAGGTTGATTTTTATGAGTATGTAGTTGTGTTAGTTCAGGGGTAGAAAAGGATTTGAAAAGCTTTTGGACATGCGCATTTTTTTTATGAATATTTTTTTTGTTTAGGATAATTTCTTCTGGGCTTAACTTATTTTTGCTTAATTATTTCAGTTGTAATTTAAAAGTATATTTTAACCCTTGTTTATATATGTTTAATATAATTTTGTGAATCTTTCAATAATATTTCAAGTTTTTTATTTCAAAATTTTCAAATGTTTTCTGATTAATTGTTATCGCTTAAAATAAATGTAAGTATTATAATATCTATTATTTATCGCTCACACATGAAAAAAAATAAACCATGTTTAAAATTGTATTTTTTTATTTATCAATTTTGTATATAATTAGTTGAAAATGAATTGATTTCAGCTAATAGTGTCCTTACATAGGCCAAAAACTAGTAATCTTCAACAGTAGTGGCGAGTAGCCCTAATAAGGTATTTCGACGGTAATACGGCCTTAACTCATTAGGACGCTACGACGACGTCGCCGGCTACCTCAGGCAATCGAAGCTCGCCAAGTAGAGTAGCCATTGGCTACTATTTGTCTCAGTACAGTCTCGATTTTAATCTCCACAATAAATTTTTCTGTATCGAAACTCTAACACAAATATTGAGCCGAGCGTCCACAATGTCCACAACCCGACGGTTGGATACTGAGTGAGTGAGCTTCAGAACAACTCGTGTGCATTTTACTGGCAACGTCGCCAGGGTTCCAGAGTATCCAGACTCCATACCCGGAGCCGTTGGTTGTGGCTACGCCTCCAATTTGGTAACTTTGTCAAACCGTCGCCAAGTGAGTTAGCTATCATACATTTCAATACGAATTGTTTGGATACGTAGTTGACGACGTTGCCATGGCGTCCTAATAAGGTAGGGACCATACAGTTACAAAGTTGCACTTAGGTCGGGTCTACACTAAACTGACACCATTCATCCTTTTTGATCACAGCCATTCACAGCCTTTAGCCTGAACCAAATATGACATGTCGTCCCGTTACCCGCACTTACCCAAACGAACGAACATTCGGCAAGCTCATTAAGTCCATTTAGGTCAGTGCCATTATGAACACTTATGTTCCTTCGTTAGGGTACTTACGGTTAAGGTACGGCGGAGAAAGAGCACTCCAAAACTAGCCTGTCTCTCGCTAACCTGTACAGTTGCGTGTCTAGCTTAACCGTCGTTTATTGAGTAGATCAACTTTGCAAAATCGACGAAAATATTTTGTTTTGATTTTTGTTACGATGCGCTTCGTGCAAATTTCTTTTCTGTTTTGTGAACTCCTAGAACATCCAGTATTCAAACGCAAGATCCATTGCTTCCTCTTTTAACACCCGTCGAACCAAGCTTAGCAATATTTAGTATTTTCATAATGACGAGTACGACATGGCGAACGTTTAGTATAAAAATGAACTGCTAAGCTTGGGCATTCACATTCATTAAGGACCACGCTTCATTTCTCAAAAAGAAATTTGTAGAGTTTCAATAAGTTTCTTGTGAGAAAAAAGCGAGAAAAACTGAACTAATGAAACTTGACGAACTAATGCGAAATCTTCTAGTCGCACTGGAGTTGGATTCGAGAAAAACTAACTAGTTTTTGGTACACAATTTTCTAGTAGCACTAGAATAGTAACTGTCCAGTGAGCTTAGCGAAACCCTAGTTAATTCTAGCCAATACAGTCAAAGATTTTTCCTTCAAATAAGTCCAAAATCAAGAAGAGTTTTTTCGCTCTTTTAAAAATTTCAATCAAGTCACATAAATAAACTATATTATGTATTTAAGTCACATAATTTGCAAACACATAATAATATATCCTTGAAATTACAAATTCCGCCCTTATTGTGTTATTTTCATTCCTTTTATGAAGACAACAGATTACTGGCTGTGAGTAAAAAGTCTTGGTTTAATTGATTGAAATTTTTCCATTCATGATATAATTCACATGTCAAACCAAAGTACTACGCTTAAGTAGCAAAATGTGTTTAGTGGTCATCAAACTTTTTACTGTATTTGGTTTAATAAACTGTAAACTCCTCTTCTCAATCAGCAGTCATATGGTCGTCTTCCGTTTTCATAGCCCCGTGTTCGTCCATTTATGTATGTGCTTCTTCGGGCTGTATTTATCATGTTCTGTTTTTGAATATTTTATTATTAAGAAAAAATATCCTAGTTTTGCTGAGTTTTTGTCAAGTTTTATTGGTTAGTTTTCCTTACAAGTGTCTATCGACAAAACTGCCAAGGATCTATCGAGTTTCTCGTCAGAAACTTGCAGGTAGAAGGAAAAACTGGCCGGTTATGCCCCGCAAGACGGCAGCCATTATGATCATATTTATTATGTTAATCTTCTATAGACAAAATTTTAGAGGTTGATGGACGGCAAACTTCAGTGGTTATTTTTTGTTCACAGATTGTGGCGACTATCGTTTTTAGGAAAATGGATCTGTAATTATTAGAAAGAAGAAGGCTTGCAGCAGTTAAAAACAGGTAATAAACTGAATTTTGCAAAAGTGCGCAGAGCCATTAAACATTCTAAATCTTTCATAAAGTCCGTTTGGCTACTATAAAAGAAACCTTTACCTCACTGATATTCTAGGAAATTGATTCAATGCTATAATTCGGTATATGAATTTTTTTTTTCTCGAAAAATCAATCATTTTAAAATTATTTACAGAAATTGCTTTTCATGACCTTTAAGCCCGTGTAATCAATGGCGTTCGCTTTGTATCAAAGGAGTCTTCTTTGTTTCCTTTCCATTTAAAACCCCTATACTAAAGCGTATGTAAAAAATTCAGCCTATTTTAAAATTATTTACGAAGTTGAATATTTTCATATCTATTTCCTGGAATATGACTACGAATAAAGGTTAAAGGCCTATCATTTACATGGGCCGTGCAGTATACTTCAAACAACTCGTCACACAGCCGAGGGTTATGTTTCAATCACGGTCGGTGTTTGCCCGTTGTAAGGCAAACTTTTATCTTTACTCGGGCTGCCAAAAGTTTTGAAGATATCTGTTGCCACTAGAACAGCCTCATGGAAGCGATTATTACTTTTGTTGAAGTGTTATGTTACGTACATATTAAGATCGCCAGTAGCTTAAACATTTTTATTTTAAACTTGTCAACTATAATTTGGTTCCTAATATTATTAGGAATAAAATAGGAATTTTTAATCGTAATAATTGCGCAGGAGCTTAAGTCTTAGAAAGGGAGCTCAAGGGCCGTAAGATAAGCAGACTAGAAAACTCATGGAAATGTACATTATATTACTGTCAGAAGCAAAAAACTTCCAGAGACAAAATAATATAAAATGAGTGTTTTAAAATAAGTGTTATTTATTTGCTCAAAGGTTGAGGCAAGTTTGTCGTAATTTAATCACAGAGTGAAATTACAATTGAAGTAAACAGCTTTCTGAAACCACCTTAGGAGTCACCCTTTGTACTACCAGTCATGTCGTTAAGGTCGTGATGCAATGTCTAATAGTGTGGCTTGGTTTGAAGAATACAGGAGAATAGGAAAGGCTAGACAGGGTGCTGAAGGAAGTGGCGATAAACCTTATGATGAGCTCTAAGGTGTGGTACGAGGTTGGAAATCTGACTGCGGGAGATTATTCCATAGTCGAGTTGTTTTATTCATGAACGAACTTCTACGCCATAGAGACGCCTATCTAGATATGCGAATTGTATTCAAAACGGGGCTGAATAAAGGATTTGTAGATTGTAACGGCTTGTCGGAGGAGGAACTGGCATCTCTGGAGAAAACCAAGGCATACCATCGCAGATACTAAATCTACCCCCAGGATGTTAAGATTTGAGATAGCCGTTACACTCTCTTCTTTCACTGTCATAGCAGGAATATGAGAGTTAGTTTTGGTGAAGATGAGGTAGTACTTCGTTTTAGTGGCGTTAAATTCAACATGATTCATGCGTCCCCAATCAAAAATGGTTTCGATATCTCGGTTTAACCAACGGTGGTGAAGACAAGGTCTGGCACGTGCTTGTCTTATATTTTCGAAAGCGTAAAGTAACGCAAACCATCGCCATCATCGCAGTGAAGTGGGTTGAAGTGAATTGAGAACAAATCATTAATGACGATTAGGAAAAGTGCGGGCCATAGAATTGAGCCCTGGGGAACACCGGTCGAAATGGCGTGGACGTTGGATTCGACGCCGTTCAATACTACTTTGAAAGGAAGCTCTTAATCTAGTTCCTTAGAGCTTAGTATATACCAATAGCTTGGAGTTTGGTTAACAGTCCTTGCAATATCTAGTGCAACCAGACCAGACCCACCGAAGCGATGGGTGCTTTGGTTGAAATCCTCGGCCAGACACACAAGAAGGTCGCCAGCAGACTTCTTTGGTCTACGAACTACGAAACGAATCGATTCCAATAATAATCTCGCTTATGGGCCAAAATGCACTTGTTAGCATTTTTTCCTTCTCGCCGACTAGACTATTTATATAGTTATATGAAGTTCGTATGAAGTTTTATGATCCATAATTATGTGCAAGTACTTGTATTATATTCTAATGCAGGGACGGTGGAGCGCGTGGGGATGGAAGGAAAAGAGCACACGCACTTTCAATTTAGGCGGGGAAATCCACACTCTAAATATTTCATGTACACCTGATAACCCAAAACTTTGGAGAGCTATCTCGGTCGCTGGCGACGAAGGAATGTGGACGAAAGGCAAGCAAAACTTTACATACGAAAACTAAATCCTTACTAATATTATAAATGCGAAAGTAACTCTGTCTGTCTGTCTGTCTGTCTGTCTGTCTGTCTGTCTGTATGTTACGCTTTCACGCCTAAACCGCTGGACCGATCTTGATGAAATTTGCAACAGACATAGTTTAGACCTTGGAGACGGACATAGGCTATTTTTTTTGGAGAAAAAAGGGTTAAAGGGGGTGAAATGGGGTTCAATAAGTTGTAAGGGGATTTATTTTCTTTACTTTTTTTCTATTGTATAAAAAGTAACTGACTGAAAGACAACGCACAACCTAAACCGCTAGAGCTAAAGGGCTGAAATTTTTGACAGTGCATCCCTAGCGATTTTTTGAAATTCATCCCCTAAGGGGGTGAAATAGGGTCAACTCAAAACCGCTGGAGCTATAGGGCTGAAATTTTGACAGTGCATCCCTTTAATGACGTGGACATCCACTAAAAAGCGATTTTTCGAAATTCATCCCCTAAGGGGGTGAAATGGGTTTTTTCCAAACCGCTAAAGTTATAAGGCTGTAATTTTGACAGTGCATCCCTATACTGGCGTGGTCATCCACTATTAAAAAGATTTTTCGAAATTCATCCCCAAAGGGAGTGAAATGGGGTTTACCCAAACCGCTGGAGCTATAGGGCTGAAATTTTGACAGTGCATCCTTATAATGATGTGGACATCCACTAAGAAGCGATTTTTCGAAATTCATCCCCTAAGGGGGTGAAATGGGGTTTTTCCAAACCGCTATAGATATAGGGCTGAAATTTTGACAGTGCATCCCTATAATGGCGTGGTCTTCCACTATTAAAGCGATTTTTCGAAATTCATCCCCTAAGGGAGTGAAATGGGGTTTACCCAAACCGCTGGAGCTATAGGGCTGAAATTTTGACAGTGCATCCCTATAGTGATGTGGACATCCACTAAGAAGCGATTTTTCGGAATTCATCCCCTAAGGGGGTGAAATGGGATTTACCCAAACCGCTGGAGCTATAGGGCTGAAATTTTGACAGTGCATCCCTATAATGATGTGGACATCCACTAAGAAGCGATTTTTCGAAATTCATCCCCTAAGGGGGTGAAATGGGGTTTTTCCAAACCGCTATAGCTATAGGGCTGAAATTTTGACAGTGCATCCCTATAATGATGTGGACATCCACTAAGAAGCGATTTTTCGAAATTCATCCCCTAAGTGGGTGAAATGGGGTTAACCCACACCGCTGAAGCTGAAGGGCTTTAATTTTGACCGTGCATCCCTATAATGACGTGGACATCCACTTAGGAGCGATTTTTTGAAATTTGTCCCCTAAGGGGGTTAAATGGGGTTAACCCAAACCGCTGGAGCTGAAGGGCTTTAATTTTGACAGTGCATCTCTATAATGACGTGGACATTCACTAAGAAGCAATTTTTCGAAATTCATCCCCTAACGCAGTGAAATGGGGGACATAAACATGCCAATCTCTGCTTCAAAACTTGCAGATTTGTTGAGCAGAGGTGATATACGCAGCAATTTGTTTACCATATTTATTAAAAAAATGCACTATAATAAACCCTTTTAGGGATAATGACAGCTGACTTTTTTGTTTGTTTTTTTTTTAAGGAAAGCATTGCACATAATAAACAGTTTTAATTTAAAGGCGTTGCAAGGCACGCGGGTTTTATGCTAGTATATTATATAGTTGCTATTGAGACCTTATAATTGTCTAACTTAAGTTATTTAAACCCTACCAGAATAGCATTTAAAAAGGAAATCGCCTCAGGAGCATGGCGAAAATAGGATTTCCTCCTATAGCAAATGAGGGGTATGCCGAAAGAGTTTCCTCGTGAGCACCGTACCGCAGCGCACGGTACTTAAAAAAATATCAGTTCGCATACAATTTCCACATATTCAACTGAGGATAAAAAAAACATCAGTTCGCCCGACTGGTTTTGAACGAAAGTTGAACGTAAGAGCTCACTCAAAAGAGAGTAATCAACTGTAACAGCGGAATGCCATTCAAGTGGGTTTTAGCATTTCTGACTTCTGGCGAAAAAGCAACAACAATATCAAGCGTTAACTGAACATGAACTGGACTTTAGCCGGTGAAGCTACTTATGTGGATTTAACTGAATATTATTGAACTGAGGTCGGTGAAGCCGGAACATTAAGCTTTCGTTTAGCTCATACGAAGCTTTTGTGCCGTGATCACCCGGGTGTCACCCCAAAAAAAATCACCCTTTTTAATAAACACAATTTTTATTAAAAACTTAATGTTTTCTAGTACAATTAAATTCACAATTCACTATTTCATTCATTAATTCACACAATTCACATCCAGTTCATTATTTGATTAATTCAATATAAATTAGTTTTAAGTTATTTCAAAAATATAGACATAAACTAGCTTAAATTCAATAGTTTGATATTGCCAGAATTATTGCTAGGCCTTTCATTGATATTAACACTATCACTAAAATTTCCTGCTGGTAATGTATGCGGCGTGTGTCTTTCGCTTAGTTAAATTCTCCTTAATAGATTGGCTTGATGCTTTAACTTTCTTGGCTTTAAGAGTTAGTTCGTATTTTGGTCGTATAGATGTCGCTGATCAGAAACTGAATTAATTTCCCAAACTTCACCTTCTTGATTGATTTAACTTGCTGAATTGATGATGCACTAGCGATGCGTTGGTTGCGGTCGATTACAGTGGTGTGGATGCTTCTTGACGCCTTGTTTGCTTTAGATCTGCCCTTTGGGTTCTGAAATTTAGATTGGTTTAGCTTATTAAGTTATATGGGAATTGAATATTTCTTGGCTCAATTCGCCTTGCTTAGGATGCTGTCTCACTACAACAGCTTACGTATGACGGCTCAGTGCGCGTTTAGATTGGTTAAGAATCGGCTCAATTCGCCTTTATTGGGATGCGAAAGTTGAAGGTTCAATACTTCCTTTCAACTTGGTTGGGATGCGAAAGTTGAAGGTTCAATACTTCCTTTCAACTTGGTTGGGATGCAAAAGTTGAAGGTTCAATACTCCGTTCAACTTGCTTGTAGATTTGGCTCAGTACGCCCTGCTTAAATGAGAATCACTGGTTGCCTCAATGCGGCAATTCTTTCAGACTCAGAACGTCTTGAAGGATCAAGTGATCTGAAATTTTCGGTCAGCTGCTGCGATATTTATTGCCGCAATCACAATGAAGCTTCGGCAAGTGGCGGGGCAATATGCAGTATATACCGATTATGTAATTAATCTTCGCTTGTTTTGCGATCAGCTGTTTCTGTCTGTCAAATGGAGGTTGTATTGCTGGTAAGTATTTTTATTTCATTTTAAATTATATACTAATTTTATTTTATATTTTAGCGTGGCATATATTTTGGAAGGAGGAAAAAGGGGGCTGGACCTGATCTTAGTGTTGACAGGTAAGTTTTTGTTGTGGAACTTGTTTAAATTCTGTGATAATTATTTTCTCTAATTTCAGATTTCGTTTGTTTACTGATGGCGTTTTTTATTAGTGGAGGCTGGCTTTGTTTCCAAGAGAAGTATTTTATTTGTGATATTTTTATTATAATAATTCTTTTTTTCTTTTAAGGATAAACTTCTGCATTATTATATTTTGTGCTAAATAAATCGCTTTTTTAGTGGGTGAATTTTGGTTTTTATTTATTATCCCCATTCCAAATTTTGTTTTTGTTTCATGTAATTTTGTAATTTTTAGGAGCTGCCGCGACAGCTTTAGTTTTGTTGTATTATGGCAATTATGTTAGTGACCGTGAGCGCATCATTTAGCATTCTCAATAAACCGGTTCTTTTTCGATTGTAGAGGTTAAGTAGTATTGGACGTAATTAGTACTCAGTTGGGAGACCGTATTGGCAAAACGACACTCGCGTTTAAAAGTTTTCGACACCGGCGTAGTTTTTACTCACATATCCACTCAGAATCGAAGGGCAATGATTTTTCCTCAGGGAGTCCAAATGGGGCATTCCTTATGGCGACACACGAACGAAGCAAGGTTTTAGATATTTTGTATAGGTGTTAGAGGCCAATCCATATGTATAGATAGTATATTAGGGCAATGTTCAATCGTGGTATAATGGTCCGGTTTCTAAAACCCTGCAGATTTTCTAACATATTTTCTGGGCAGTCTTTGATGATCTTTTTTATACATTTTATTTCTACGTCATCTTCTTCACCATTTTTCTGCTTTTTTATGGAAGCTTTAACACCTTCTAGTAAATTTTAATGTTCCTTTATTCGCGTGTCTCATCAAGTTCGACACTGACTCTTTGATGTGGTTATTCATGTTATTGTCCTTGTTCCCCTACTGCCACATGATTACACTATGAAACACGAATTTTCTCACATGGAAAAAAATTTGATATTCATTGAGTTCTGAATTTTTGGAACATGACTGTTTTGGTCGTTTGTAAAGATCAACTCTTTTTCAAAATTTAATAACCTTTGAATGTTCGAACTTTTTTTCTACTCAATCTGGGTTTTTTAATATGGCCGGATCCGAAATTTTACGTAAAACTGTTTGAAAAATGTTCAAAACAAAAACTTTTTATATTTATAGTATATGTATATAGTACTTTTGTATACATTTTCTGTTGTATTAAAATAATATTTGCCAAAAACAAAATTATTTGTTTTCATATTGCTTGCATTTAACATAACATTCACAAGTTAATAACTTTTTAAAAAAAGTTGATCTTTACAAACGACCAAAACAGTCTTGTTCCAAAAATTCAGATCTCAATGAATATCAAGTTTTTTTCCATGTGAGAAAAAATAGTTTGTCATTTGTCCTACAGTGTTATTTTCAAATCAAACGATGCTACTTGATCCTTCACATAATGATTCATCTTTGATCAGTCTAAATTTGTCCTTTGTCCACAAAAAGAACAACAACGAACATAAGAAATAATTATTAAGTTACAAAAACGCATAAAAATCTAATTTGCATACCATAAGCTATCTAAATCCTTAAATTTTTTTTTCTTGGATAAAAAGAAATTTGCATAAAGTAATTTCTGGATAGAATTTTTAATGGAGTCTGGGAAATTGCGAGTTGACAAGCCAGAATTAACATTTTAATATGAGGACTTGTTCTGGAGTCCTTTAAAATATTTCGCTTAAGTTGTTTCCATCTACATATATAAAGGCAAGGAGACCCAAAACATACTGGTATTTGAAGCTCCCTTTTAGAAGGAAGCTTAGTTGTTAGAATTTTCATGTATACAGCACACATATATAAATTAATTACATATGTATGTGTATATGTTAAGTCAGTTCGTAAACAATTTCTCAACGATGAAACATTTAATGAACACAAGACCAAACCCTCGCCTCGTAAGCCCCAGGAGCAGAAAAAGGATTCGACGGGTGTGTGGAGAGGGTGGCTTTATAGGAGAAAGTTTTAGCTTCGCCTTCCATCTTTACATTGTGCTCAGGGTAGAATTTGCATAATGTTTCATCTGGCACCCCATCCTTTTTGTGCCACCCTCATCGCTTCTATACGTGCATGTACATATATTAACGTTATAGAAGGCAATGGCATATCAGTGAAGGATTGTATGTAATATAGGCGCTTGCATTCCATCCTTATTCAACCTTTAGGTCTTTGGGATTATTTACGAAAACCCAAAAACTCCTTCCTTATCTTCCTTTTTCTTTTGGTTATGAGCGTTCTAAACCTCTCCCAGGCAAATGTGTTTTGTGTCCGCTAAATAAAACCAAAATAGCACTCGAGTCTTTACGATCCATAAAGCTTTACTCGGTTTTAACCCTTTCGAATGAAGGGGGAAATTCCGTAAAAGTTGAGCCGTTATTGCAGGACTGTACCATGCTACCCTAAATGATAACCGTTGGGGTGGGGGTATGGGGTGTCAAAAGGTGGTAGTGTCAGCTTGGCTGATTAAAGCCAAAAATTTCTGCAAATGAATATTTCTGTACAAGTACAGAATTCCTTTATTTCAGCTTCTTTCTACACACATATACACATACATACATACATAACATCAAGGACCCTATTTCTGTACATTCAAAAAGTTGTTAGCTCTCGAGAAAAGCGGGTGGCTTAGATGGTGGCTTGGGTGGTTTGTATAAACTTTCCTATATCCCTTATGACAGTGCCAGAATGTGTGGCGGGGGGTGGATTTGAATGGAGCATTTTTCGAAGGATTCTGGGAGATATTCGTACTCTCGGACTCTGGGTATATTTAGTCAGCTACAGTCAACATTACAGGATAATGACTTTCTCCCTCTAATTAAATATACAAATAAAAGTAATTTGCTCTTTCGGGCAATTTATTCTTCGAGAATATGAAAATGTCCTCGAGCTTGAAAGACTCTCCCTGGTATGCGTTCTGGTGTTCTGTCGTTGAAATTTGAGAAAATTATAGTCCTTTGAAGGGTCAAAGGTGGTAGCTGTTAAAATAAGAAGGATGAGAATTTTATGTACATACATATGTAGTTATGACCGGGCCATATTACGACACACATACATCTGTAATTGCTTTCCTGGCATAGTCGTAAAGTGCAAAATAAACCATTAAATATACGGCTAATGTTATGAAAACTTTTTAATGCCTAAAGTTAATGGCTTACGGATATTGGGATTTTACGTTTGTTTCGGACTGCAGAAAGGTAACATATATGTATGTACTTGTTTATGTAAAGTGTTATAATATTAAAAAACGTGCTATTACATGGTCAGCAAACTATGTAATGTATATTTATTTGGAGTATTGGAGGGGGGCGAACGGCTAACAAAGACCTCGGAAAGTGGTGGCACCCGATTTGTCACTTCTGTCAAGATTCGAGGAAAGTCACTGCAGACGAACACCTAGCAGACCTGTTAGCAAGTCCTAATCCCACCTCCCCGCGGTGCCCTCTGGGGTACTTCTTCGGAAGGAGCTAACGGGAGACGGGCGAATGGCGAGCTCTCTGCGCCACAAAACAGAGTTTTAAGTCGGTTGGGCTGAGGGTTAGCAACCCGCTCCCATAAAAAACACCATTGCTACGAATCGGCAAACAATGCCTCGGAACCGGACGGACAACACGACGACGACCTTTGCTTTTCGAACAAGGACACGAATCGGATCATGGAATGTGAGAACACTGCTGGCTGAGGGACGGCTGGATGAAGTCCTCAACGAGATGAATCGATATAAAATCAAGATCATGGGACTTAGCGAGACCAGATGGCCCGATGCGGGGGAACATATCTGCCCAAATGGTGAGTCCTTCTTATATTCTGGTAGAAACGAAACTGAAAGCCGTAGGAGTGGCGTTGGCGTAATACTCACCAAAGAAGCCAGGTCCAGCCTCATTAGCTGGTCACCGGTTTCTGAGAGGATTATTACCGTGCGCCTGCGTACCAGACTAAGAAGTACTACGGTAGTCCAATGCTATGCTCCAACTGAAGACGCTGAAGATGACATCAAGGACGAGTTCTATATGCGACTGAATGAGGTTTTTCGCTCTATTCCAAGGGGAGACATCATTGTTTTAATGGGTGACTTAAACGCTCAGATCGGCCGTGACAACACCGGCCTTGAACACACAATTGGAAACCAAGGCCTAAGCCAAGTTACCAATAACAATGGTGAGCTTTTCGTTGACTTTTGTAGTTCCCACCAACTCATGGTAGGTGGAACTTACTTTTGTCACAAGAAGATACACAAAGAGACCTGGGTATCGCCCGATGGTAGAACGAGAAATCAGATAGATCACGTGGCCGTTAGCCGCAGATGGAGAACTATTCTTGAGGATGTCAGGAGTTTCAGGGGAGCGGATACTGGAAGCGACCACCATTTGGTTGTAGCAACTATTCGCCTTAAAATCGCCGCAATCAGAAACGTGCAACATGATGCTATAACCCGTAGACGGTTTAACGTAGACCTTCTGCGGGAGAGCGTTAAAAAGCGGGAATTCGCTGGAAACTTTTTAGAATTATTAAACCAGCAAACCGTTTCTGACGACACAAATATTGAGGAATTGTGGAGTACGACAAAGGGCGCGATATTGACGGCTGCGGAAACAAGCATCGGTTATGTCCAAAGAAACCAGCAACACTGGATCTCGGACACAACCTGGCAAAAAATAGAACGCAGAAGGGCCCTCAAAAATAGCGTAAACTCCACAAACGACCCGGAAAGACGTCACCAATTAGAACGGGAATACTCCCAATTACACCGGGAGGTTAAGAGAAGTGTCCGGCGTGATAAAAGGCAGCAGATAAACGAGCTCGCAGAAAAAGCGGAAAACGCGGCAAACACAGGCAATAGTAAGGTGCTGTACCAAATCACTAAACAGCTCTCGGGAAAGCACTCTACTAAAAAGCATGCCGTTAAGAGTGCGGATGGAAGGCTGCTGTGCAGCGACGAAGAGCAACTCCAAAGATGGAGAGATTACTTCTTCGCCGCCCTGAATGGTACACTTACACAGGAACCTCAGGAAAATAGCAACAATGCACAGCCAATAAGAATCACCACCCGGGCCCCATCCAAGACGGAAATAGTAACCGCAATTCATGCGATGGCCAATGGTAAAGCAGCTGGGAAAGATGGCATCCCGCCAGAATTGTTGAAAGCCGACTCAAGCCTCATAGCAGATGCGCTTCAGCCAATCCTAGAAATAGCATGGAACACCTGTACCTTTCCGGAGGATTGGACGGAAGGTATCATAGTCAAAATACCAAAAAAGGGGGACCTAACAATATGCGACAACTGGAGAGGCATCTGTTTACTATCTACAGTGGGCAAAATTTTGTCCCATATATTACTATCTAGGATAAGTGAGGCAGTTGACCGAACGCTTAGGAGGCAGCAGGCCGGATTCAGGAAGGGCCGCTCCTGTATTGATCATATTAACACCTTGAGAATAATAGTGGAGCAGTCTACTGAATTCCGATCCCCCCTTTACCTTGCTTTCGTAGATTATGAGAAAGCGTTCGACTCGGTCAATAGGAGCTTTATATGGCAGGCACTACGGCGACGGGGACTGCCTGATAAAATAATAGAATTGATAAAAGCCCTATATAACAATTCCAAATGCAGAGTTCTCCATAATGGAAAATTATCCGACAGCTTTGAGGTGAGCTCAGGAGTACGACAAGGATGCCTACTTTCGCCTTTACTATTTCTTATAGTAATAAATGACATCCTTGTCGGCGCTCTAGATAATCGAACAGGCGGCATACAATGGGGTTTGGTAGACCGCCTTAAGGACCTCGACTACGCCGATGATATCTGTTTGCTGGCCCACAGACACCAGGACCTCAAAAACATGTTGAACAATTTGGCAACAGAAAGTAGTCCAGCAGGCTTAAGGCTAAATCCGACTAAAACTAAAGAAATGCGGATAAATGCAAACACCATTGAACGGACAGCGCTGAATAACCGTGACGTGGAACTGGTAAATAAATTCTGCTACCTCGGTAGTGTTATTACCGAAAATGGTGGGGCAGAAGAAGACGTAAGTTCCAGAATAAACAAAGCACGAGGCGCATATGCATGCCTGTTCCGCATATGGAGATCAACGGAGATCTCAACTAACACCAAATTGCGGCTGTTCAACTCCAACGTGAAGGCTGTTCTTTTGTACGGTTGCGAAACATGGAAAGTCACCCAATTCATCACAGGGCGCCTACAAGTCTTCATCAACAGATGCCTTCGTCGTATCCTAAAAATCCGCTGGCAAGATAGAATTTCAAACGAAGAACTATGGCGCCGTGCCGGCCAAGAAAGGATAGACGACCAAATCAGGCGAAGGAAATGGAATTGGGTTGGCCACACCTTGCGACGCGAAAACGAAAACCTAGCCAAACAGGCCCTTGACTGGAATCCGCAAGGTTCCCGTCGAGTAGGAAGACCTAGAACAACGTGGAGGAGAACCCTACTAGAAGAAGCCGCAACTACTGGGAGATCCTGGTCGGAGCTGAGAGCTGTCGCGCAAAACAGAGTCCGCTGGAGGGCAACTGTTTCCGCCCTATGTCCCATGAGGGATTAAAGGAGTTTAAAGAAGAAGAAGATTGTTAATACTATTGTTTTTGTTAATAAAAATTTACTTATCTAATCTCTCATAGACAAAGGAAAGCCTTAATAGCAAAAAATATACTAACTATACTTTTCGAATATCTTTTTCTAGAAATTTGCATATATGTATGTCCATTGTTTAATAAATTAATCAAGCGCTACCAAAAAGAAGCAAGAATGTAGCGCTTCCCATTCATATGTTATGGAAGCTCTCTGGAAGCAAACACTCGTTCCCAGTTTTTTCTTTGTTTTTCTTAAGTTTTCTATTATATTTGGGAAATTTGTGGTTTTTATAATAATCGCGTTAGTTGTGAAATACTTTTTATGGTGAAAACAATAAGTAAATGCAATTTTTTTTAAACAATTATTCAAAATTTATGTTTACGATAAGTTTTAATCCATTTTTATTCTTCAAAAAACTTACTAATTCAAAGTTACTGCTTAGAAGCTATAAAAAATGAGCACTAAGAAATGGAGAGCAATTTATTTTGTTTTTATTATTAAAATAATTCTGTTGGAAAAATTATTTTAATAAATTCATTTCTGCTATTAATTATTTAAACTGAAAAATCATTGCTGGCTGGATTTCAGCAAAAAAATCTGTGGGTCAACAAAGTTTTCTGAGCTTCCCAAGTTCTTCAATTTCTTAGCTACAAATACGTTTCTTCAACAACAAAATAGAAGCGCTTCGCTCTAATGACATGTCTGTGTTAAAATGAAAGGAAGTGACATGCGATTAAGGATCACGTTGGCATTTCTTTTCAGGGCTTCAGAATCTGTCCAAAAGCGCTTCAGTTCCCCGCTGTGTCTTTTTAAAAATGTCAATCTGCTTTGGTAATAAATGTCTAAATTTGAAACACAATGAAATCAGTTCTGAATTGCGGTGTATTATGTATATTGTACAATGCATTTCTCTTGCAGACTTCGAAAAAGCGATTTTTGATAATTGTCATACTTTATTAATTTAGTGTTTATTGAAATTTTATACTTTTATATTCTGTATATGATGAAATATTAGCATTCCATTAGCTTTAATAAAAGATATTTATATAAGTATTTGAAAATAAAATACATATATCGATATTTTGTACGGAGAGCTATTTAACAAAATAAGGTTTCCTCCTCTCAAAGTTAATATTGCACCTTATTTCCTGTAATTTATAAGATTATTTGTCCGGAAAATGTTGAGGTAAATAGGCGATAAAATCGTTCCGTCGCGTCTCCTGCTCGCTGGTGTACCCAGTGCCCGGGGGGCACCTTATCCGATGGACTTATAATTCACGGATCCGGTCCTCCAAGTTAGGGGTTGGGTGAAAGATTGACAACCTCTCCTCGGAAAACAATTCTTGTTATGAAATCGAGAACTCTGCCTAGGAACTGTCAGGATTTACGGCAAAAGCAGCAACGTCCCAGAACTAATGATTTAAGGAATAATGATATAAAATTTGCATCATGGAATGTGAGAACATTATATAGACCTGGAGCAATGGAAGAAATGATAGATAAACTTAGACGATATAGAATACTCATCGCAGGACTACAAGAGCAAAGACACGCTACGATATTCTACAGAGGCAATAACGACTCCAGAAGAAAGGGGTAGGTTTATGTGTGCTTAGCATCTAATCAACAACGTACTAAACTTCACTCCCACAAAATCCCCGCTTAGTGATCAAAATCAAATCCAGATTTTATAATATAATATTCATCACGGTGCACGCGCCCAGAGAAACCAGAACAAGAAAACGATGACTTCTATGAAACCTTTAGAGTCCCGATTAAAAATAATTTCATGGTAAATTTCCTTACTAGCACGCACGCGCCCGCAGCTAGCACGCATAGCGAACAAACAGGCACGCCACAAAAGTACGTACTCTCCCGCCACAGGTACGCACGCTCCCGCCACAGGGATACACGCTCCCGCCACTGGCACGAAAATCTAAAAATTTGTTCGCTAGAGGGATGCACTCTCCCGCCACAGGTATCCACTCTCCCGCCACACGCACGAAAATCTCAAAATGTGCCTGATGACGACTTTACATACATATGTATATAATACTCTTCTCCATCTTTTTTAAGAGGCGTAGAATTTTTATTCTATGAAAAATTTTTTTTTTCTTTTATTTTAAATTTGAGTTTCGTGCGTACCAGCTGCATGCTAGCTGCGGGCTAGTGTTATTTTCACTCAGGCGTGCATGCTAGCTGCGGGCGCCGTGCGGGCTAGTGCATGCCAGCTGCGTGCTAGCTGCGGGCGAATTTCATTTTTACTCGTGATTTATAATATTCGTGCGTGTCAGCTGCATGCTAGCTGTGGGCTAGTCTTCAGGCGTACATGCTAGCTGCGGGCGCCGTGCGGGCTAGTGCATGCCAGCTGCGTGCTAGCTGCGGGCGAATTTCATTTTTAATCGGGGTGACTTATGGCCAAGTTTCTTCTTACAAGATAAAAATCCTATTAGGCGACTTTAACGCTAAAATGGGTAAGGAAGCATATCATCAAGTTCTAGTTGCATGAAGAATCAAACGATAACGGGAACAGAATAGCCGAATTCCCTATCACAAGAAGTTTGACAATAGCTAGCACTTGGTTTAACCATAAGAATATACACAAAAGGGTACGGACATTTCCAGATGGCAGGCACCGTAACCAAATCGACCATGTTCTAGTTAACACTAGGCATGGAAGTTGCATACTGGATGTAAGGAATTTCCGGGGAGCGAATGCATACACCGACCACTACCTAGTTGTGTATAGTTGGAAAATTAGGGCGAAAAAACTAGCGACAAGGCATAACAATAACGAGACAAATATTTGAAGAATTCTGAAAAGAAAACATTTTTAGACGATAAAATATTTACGGCCTGCTGAATAAAAGAGAGTTGTGGAACAAGGTGCGTGTAATGGGTGTTCCGAGAAAAATTAATGAACTACAGCAGAAAAAACGAACAAAGTTTGTAAAACACAAGTGAGAATACGAGGTTATAAACTCAATTAACTTTTCTCAAGATACCTCGACTACCGTCGCAAATCACTGACAAAACACAGAGATGTTACTGTTAACGAAATTCAACTGCTCAACTCACGTATATACGCATAATTTCAACTAAATGCATGTAGCAAAGCTTAGTCGAGCTCAGTCAACCCTAATTCAACTCGGTCGCAAATAAAATCTATTTCGCACTAGTCCTGGTTCTTAAAAACCAAGAAATTTCAAGACAATGCAAAGTCGGACTATATACTTAAAACATTAATCCGTCCAGTTCTATGCTATGAAAGGAAGATCTTAAGAAGAATTTTTGGTCCTGTATGGGGCTTTGCGACTCCGCACAATAATTTTGTTTGAAAGATACAAATGCAATCATTTGGAACGATTTGCTCAGTAAGAAAACAAATTGAGCTATTTAGGTCGATCCAGACATACCCGTGACGGTACCGCACCGATGCTTTCCGTGTCAGTGGGTTCCGTTCAAACAGCACTACTCCCTCCGCATCAGTGCTCAATGTTCAATGGCATCTGCCATTACTTTATATTTTGGAAATTTGGACAGTGATCTCAAGTTATTACGGAATTTAGCATAAAATTTTTATATATGTATCTAAAGAATAAAAAAGAGAGTGGGCTCATCTCTTGTAGACTCTTCTCAAAGTGAAACTAAATTCTTCGAATATTTTAGAATGAGCCAAAACGGACACAGTTATTTGTTAAAGAAAAGATGAGAAGTTGATCCACACGAGTCTGCATATATATAATAGGGACTCCACTGGGTCGGATGTGTGGGTGCCGATATTTTTTTTCACTGATGCCCCGGTACTGCACTGAAGTCGTCGTCACATCACGGATAGGTGTTTATCTTTTTTTGTAAAATTTGGGTTTTTGCCAATTTTAAATGCAGTTCTTATATAAAATGAAATAAAAAATGGTGAACATCCCCATTGCGCGAAGAAAACAAAACGGCTGCGCAACTCTCGCACCCGCACAACTTAGATCTGCCATTTAAGACAATAATAGTCTGCCATTTAAGGAAATAATAGGTAAAGTAATCGTTAATTTTGCTGTTACTGTGGAGTGTTGTGATCGAAAAGGAAGTTAAAGATTGTCTACAACGTGCTAACCAATAACTTGAACCTCGATATACTATCGATCATAGCCTATTTGCAGTATGTAGCGTCGTTAAAGAACTGAAGCCAGGGAAAATAATAACCGAAGAAGAAAAATGCGACTTGAGAAGGAAGTTCGACCGTTTCTGTCATACTCAATAGACAACTATTTGTTTCGATTACTATAAAATTCGTTATAAAAATTAACTTTTTAATGATGACGTCAAAAAATACTTAGCTTTATACTTTAAATCAGCAACTCATTCAAAATCTAAAACTGATATGATAAGCTTAAACCAATTTATGTTTTAATAATTAAAATTATGTTTTTAATCCAAAATAATTAATTGCTAAGTGACTATTTATAATATTATCATTTGTTTATTAAAATTGCAATACTTCTAATTCATTTACATCGTTTTCAAACATTGCTAATATAATTTACCCGATTGTCATAGGAATTTTGGCAAGAAGTTTCCTTTGTGCTCGGAAATGAATTTAATCAATGTTGGAGCCATTCTAGAATATATTAGAAAACCCCGTAGTCAGGATATGAAGTAGAGAACAATCATGTACCATTCGTTTTCCTTACGGAAAAGTTTGCTCATTTGTAGAGAAATATGCATGAAAATCTTTTACGAAACCCTTTCAGAGGTTTAGTGGTGAGAGAACAAAGCGGTCCGTATTTCCTCTACCTAGCATATAAGAAGTACCGTAACATTTTGTGGTTAGACCAAATGGAGAAATTTATTTGTAGAGAGACGTATATATACTCTCAGGACATAGTTTATACATACATCCAGGATACCATTTTCAAAGTTTAATACAAGCAGATTGTAGTAGTTTTTGGCTAGTTTCATGCATTGGAATGTGACTTTTGCTTTTCACTTCACAAGTCCTAAATCCTACCCATGTCAACCATTCTGCCTTCATATCCTCTATCCAAATTCTATTTTCAAAACTCATCCTTAACTCTTTCAATGTCCATTACATTTAGTCTAGAGATTACCTTACACTATTTTCTATGTTCTTGTCTGCATCGAAGCATTTTCTAGTGCTGCCGGAATGTTCAAAGTTATATGGGAGGAGGGGGTGTTCCATTTATATTATAAAATACTATACTAGATCCCAACTCACACCATCTTTGGAACACCACAAAAACCCAAGCAGAAGTTTTCCAGTTTTGTGCAAGAGTTTAGGAAATAGATGTCGTCCCACCTATAGATATTCCACCCTTGTATAAACATATAATAAAACTGCGAACCGATTGTACCCATCTGCTCTCGTTTCTAAATATCTTATAGATATCTACAAGTATAATTGCAGACAAGTTTTGTATAATGAAAGTTACGAGCTATGAGAGGTTACTGCTAGAGCGTCTGCCCCCGACTTAGAGGGATACTAGCACCATTGCAATTGCGAATGAAAAGGGTTGCCCGTAAGGAATCTGATACGTTTCCAAGGGGGCTGCACATGCATAGATAGAAGTAAATTTATGCTTTTGAATGGTGTAATGGAATGAGAATAATGGTGAAAGCTGGAAAGAAAGGCGGTGGCGGTGGTATAGATGGATAGCGCACGGTGGGGGAGTTTTTCAAATAATTTATTAATAATTTTGTTGTATGTTTTGTAATTGAATATATGGGAGGTCGTATACTTGTGAAGGATTTACGTTTTCCTAAAAATGAATAAAATATTACTTATAATGTTTATGCAAAACTTTGTATTTATTAAATCCATTCATTGAAAGTTTGTGATAATTTTGTTGCTGGTTTTACTATTGATAATTGTTTACACTGCAGATCCAACTAGCGCTTTGGCGCGCACCATTCAATGCTAGTGTTATAGTACAAAAATGCTGGGCTCTCAATCATGAAGAACTTCACTACACACCCCCAAGCGATTCTTTAATTTACAAGATGGCAGCACTTGTAAGTTACTGTACTTTTTATACGCCTGAATATATCAACTCAGGCGCCAAAAAAGTACAGACGCGGTTATAGTTTTAGAAGCATAATGAGCCCGTAACTAGTTCGCTTAGCAAACAAACGCGACCGGTACTATTATGATACGCGCGCGCTATATTGGTACAAACGTTTAAAAAATAAGCCCGCCACATGGGTTTGCATGACCCGCTATAGGTACAAAATCCTATAATTGCTTCCTTTTGCTATAGAAGTATGCAGGCCTGTGTTACAGATATGAATATATCCGTAACCGACCATCAAACATTCGCAATCGACCATTCGTAACCGTTTTAGCCAGCGGTCCCCCAACCAAGTACTAACCACGTCCAATGCTGCTTGACATACGCAATCGAATAATTATCGGTCTATTGAGAATAATAATTGTCCGCTATCTTCGTGCCATAGAATCTAAGACCCATACCTAATGGCCCGTCCACATAAGAGTATTGAAGTATTGAGAAACTATAGTATCCAATTACAAAATACAGAAACTTGAGAAACTATAGTATCCAATTAATACAAAATCAATCAAATTGGACAGGAAGCAAAGGCATTTCTTAAAGTTTTTCTGCATCCGTCTTAACACCGTCTTCCCACCTTGACCATAGTATGGTCTTTCATTCGTTTCCGCTGGATAGAAGAGATGCAGGCAGGTGTCCGAGTTCCATGGCTGCGTCCGTTTACAGATTGATGGACACAACTCCATTGCACATCCTACAATGGACTCCGCTAATTTCCTTTCTTCTGCATCGATATCGTCCGGTTTTGCAAGCGCCGCGAATCTGTTGGATAATGCCATTCGAAACTCTCGCCCGATGGCGGGTTCCGACGGCTCGCCCAATTCTTCTAGGCTGGTGGTGGTGCCGTTTTCTTTACTCTTTGTAATCGTATCTGTAATTTCGTTCGAACAAGATAATGGTCTCCGATCCGCAATCGGGGCCATGCATTGCACGTACGTCTTTGAGAGCGTCGATTGGAATCTTGCGTTGATCAAAACGTAGCCTAACATCGCCAAGCCTGCCGGATGGATTTCGCCAGGTGAGTTGATTTTTGAGTGGATGGCGCAAAATGCTGTTGCAGACGACCAAGTTAGTTTACGCTGCGAAAGAAAGGAGGCGTAAGCCGTATTCGTTAATTACTCCGTGTCCGAATTTGCCCATATTTCTTTCCCAGCCGTTTCGATCTGCCCCTGAATGTGCATTGAAGTCCCTCGCGAGTAGGATCAATTCGGTTCGAGGCATCGTATCCAGCGTCTGTTGGAGCTGATTGTAAAATTCGTCCTTGTTCCCGTCCGTGCTGGTTTCGGTTGGTGCATAAACGGATACGATATATGGGTCTTGATCGTTCCACCGATGGTTATAACCGCCAACCGCTCGGATATCGGTTGGAATGCACGCTGCTGGGAGCCAGATCCGGTTAGTCGTAGTTCCGATAGCGCAACAACTTATATTTTGCATTTCAATAATTCCCTTTCTATGATTTCCTTTTGACCAACGTGATGTCCTGTTCGTACATTCAACGCGACGAATTGAATTTCCATTTTCGGTGTGACTAATTTGGATCTTCGGCCAGGAACCCACCTCTCACCAGCACTCCTTGCCCCCTGTTCTGGTGCATCGACTGCCCGGACGCACTATTTCGTGGATAGTTAGTTCATTTATCCATGCGGTTTCTTGCCTAGTTTCTACGCTTTCCCGATTCTGGTCAATTCGGCAGGTCGACCATCCTCTTCCTTACACACCCTGGACTTGGATCAGATGACGGCGGATTACGACTACGCTTTGTTGCACAGACAGAAGACTCTTACTTCCATTTATACTGACTGCATTCATTTTCAACGAACCTCCGTGCTATATTTACTATTTAGATAGATCAAGAAATAGCGTTTTGGAACAAGTATACCTGCCTCTACTGGAATAATGCCTAATCAAATAAATTCAATATTAATTATCCTTCACAAATACAAATATCAAAAATTAACCAAACAAGCTCTTTTATAATAACACACATTTACACATAATTTGTACAGAAATCTCCACAGTCCAAAAACATTTTACATCTCCGCAAATGCCATCAATTTAATTTTTCCCCCTTTCAAAGTCCCCAAAAAAGGGTTTGAGATCTTAAGAATTTTGACAAAGATAAATCGCATAACAGAAATGCTCCTCTGTCGTGACCACCCAAGTGTGTGCTTAATATAAATTATTTCTAATTCCGACCACCGAAATTTTAGAATTTCACAAAAACAAATAATCGTCCGCACTATTCTCTGCACACGTCAGCATCGAAATAAAGGAGCGTACCCCATAAGATTAGCCCCAAAAAGCAGCCCTTAACCTTTCATTTATTATAAAACACGGACTTGTTTACAAAATTGCTATAAGCAAGAAGCGGGAGGGTGGACTCGGGGCCCCCGGATACCCAAGAGGGCGAATTTTCTGTAAAGATTTTGGGGCTTATTTAAATTTATGCCAAGGATCTAAATTAATGGTTTTGTTATGTAAACGAAGGATCGAGGTGTATTCGTAAAATTCTAGAGGCATGCCTCCATTGTCATCTTCTACTACGCATTCAGTCCTTGAAGTGGTTCTGTATCAAGGGGGATGAAGGTGTGAGGCAGCAGCGCGTCCATTAAATCCCTTCATGAAATGAATTGAATCCTATTTTGGGCTATACAACATTTGCAATATCCAAAATGGCTCCAATTCTGCCCAAACTTTCTAGGGATGTAGTTTCTGGTGTTATTTTGTGTGATATATTTCCACCATTACAGAGAGCCACCCCTCATCTCTGTCTGACTTTTAAGAAGGATTTATAGTCCTTTTAGGGATTTTGTTTATATTTCAGGAAATGTTCTTTGTGCAGGATTCACTTTGTAATATTGCGAAACGCTTCTCGAGTATTCTTCATAGAATTGCAGTTGGTGTTGGTGTTGTTTTTTTGCTAAAACTAATTTTTTAGCAAGATTTGATATAAATGAAACAAGGCAGAAAAAGCGAGTGGAAAAAATGTGTGCTTTACCCCCAGCCATTCCATGCTGTCAGTTGCACATGGTCTAGAGCCATCCATGATATATCAGCGCTGCGTATGCAATCTCGATGCTCTGTCGTCCACCACCTCCACTGCATATCCTATAGCGAGCGAGGTAAGCTGTCATTCCGCCAACTTCCCCATCCGACTAGGATGCGCCTAGGTTTATTGCAATGCAAGGCTTTCCTCCTCCTCGTGGGCCTACCCTAAAATCACGCTTTGTCTATAGAGGTGCTATAGAAAATTTTCGAATGCAAAAGGGCACTGCATCAAGCCTCTCGAGCCTCGTCAAAAGTGCATTCATATGCATGTGCATGCAGCGAAATTTTGTGCAATGCTTTTTTTCCTGAGGTTTTGTATTTTCATTTTACGAGACCGGTACTTTCATAAAGCAACTTTTTCATCGTGTCTATAGTGAAAAACCAATGTGTGCATAAAAAACGCGTTTGATTCTGATGATGCCGTCCGACCCACACATACACAGGGATATGTGCCAAGCACCACATCTACATATACATACATAGATGAAACAACGCGAAATTTTTCCTGAAACGCAATTGCATCCAGCGCTGCAAACTGATACTGATGGAATTTTAGTTTGGAAACTTTGTACGCCCGCCTGTTCGCTGCTCAAATATTTCCTTTGGATTTCGGATAAAATTTATCCTTTCTGTCTTGAAGGGTTTCTGTTTGTGTATTTTTGGTATGTGATAAAAATGCCTATCCTCATGCGAAATAACTGCCAATAGTAATCCGTTTACAAGAGAGCGAATTTTCATGCTCAAATTTAAAGCACTTTATTTGGAACATACAAAGATGGAATGTTTCTCTGGGGAACATTTTGTGTCACAAGTTTGCAAATAGCGAATTCAAATTTTTCCTTGCAAAACAATATTGTCATCTAAACAGATATTATGCAGCGTTTAAAATTAAGCAAGCCATCGAAAAAGTATTCTCTGGATAATGTAAACTTTTGGGCAACATAGTACGGAACGAAATTTTAAACAATGCCCTATTTTCACCATCAATAATTTGCTCAATTCTATTCAATCAGTCAAATTGACCTCCACTTTTCAATCATTTGAAGAAATTATGAAACTAAGTACAACTATTTTAAATTATGAGTAGTCACAAGTCACAAGGGTTTGTGACTCGTGGTTGTCATTTCCCAAGTTTATTGCAGGAAAATTAAATCGATTTAACGCAAGGTGACGCCACAATTTCTAATTAACGAATAAACGGGTTTTTAATGCTAAATTGAAATAAATCTGGATTGATGGACATATACCTAATACAGACGCACGGAAAAACAACACCATCACTATCAAAGATTCTCACAAATGCATTCTTATAGCTTTGGCTTGAACCGAAAAATTATGCGAAAAAAAAATTTTATGATCCATAATTCCAAATATTTTCGGAGTGGCTAAAAATTAGGTAATTGTGAGGAGAGTCAAGAAGTACGCAAAACCCTTTTTTATAGAAAAGAAACTAGAGAAGAGGAGAAAGAAAGAGACATATACATAACATAAGAGTTTTCATCCAAAAATTGTCTGAATTAAAACTAACACATATGCAAATATCTTTCTCTTCTCTCTTGTTAGATGTATCAATCGCCGCGATCTAACATTCATAAAAAGTTTCATATACGATACAGAATTACTAAGGCGACCACCTTGTGTAGCACTGAATAACAACCGACCGACTTTATGAGGCTTGGTGTGTCACCCCTCATTGCGAGTTTGTGACTCCTTTTGTGACTATCAGCTGTTTTGATAATCTATGCACACAGTCACAGGAAAAATCACGAATAATTAATTTCTAATTGGTGAATTTGGATTCATTTAATGAGATCAAGCAAAGTGTGGGCGACAATGTAGCCAGCTTACGCCAGAAAATATTGCTTCAGTAAGGCAGAGTGAATGTGAACGTGCGAGCACCTCTTAACGAAGCTGTCTGTTTGCCGAATCTTTGAGGATATTATGAAAAATATGATAAAAGCCTGCTCTTTATACTCTTGTAACCTGCTATTTAAACAGTTACAATTTTAAGAGACGCTGAGACTGTTTGCGGAATGTGAAAATTTTGAATGCAAAATTTAGATCACCAAATTGTCTCAAGTTGAGACTTGTGATTGTTTTGTAACTTGTGACTGCTTTTAAAATATGGTTATAAAACTAAACTACGATTAAGGTTATTACCATTCAGATGCAATTCATAAATCATAAATAAAAGGGCAATGTTAAGTCAGTCTTCAAAAAAACAGAAACAGTTTGGTAGATCTGTGCGAAAACAACACGTATCTACACAGAATGGAAATAGCCAGTGAATACACCTTACTCAATTTCAAAATTGAGATCATGACATTTCTTCGATAAAAGTAAGCTATTAGATAAAGTTGGTTATACAAATTATTTTTTTGACTACTTCATCAAATTATGCAATAAATACGTTACCAATTGGTTGGTTTTAAATTCCCTACCCTTTTGGGAGGCTTCCATAAAATTGCTCGATCGAACTTTGTTTTGAGCTCGTTTGAAACCAATTAAGTGTTGTCATAATTCTCGATTTCTTTTGTTCTTCTGTGTTTTCCGGTCGACCAACACATCTCATTTCTTGAGGGATCCAATCTAGGGCTTTTTTTGGGATCCAATCTAGGGCTTTTTTTGGTAACGCACTATTGCTTTTCGAAGGGTTTGCCCTATCCATATCCATTTTCTCTTCTTTATCTGTTTCATAATTAGATCTTGTTTTGTCAAATTCCATAATTCTATGTTTGTTACTTTTTTAGGCCTGAAAATTTGAAATATAAAACTTAGAGACAGCCCTAGTGGCGGTTCCATTTCAGTTTCCTATCCAACACCACTCCTAGGTATATGACCGAGTCTAAGTACTCAACTCAAAGGAACTAGGTCCATTTCTAGGTAAGTGGCGATTTCCACGCTTTCCATAATCTGTTGAATGTACCTTAAGTTGGTTTTTAATCCTAGTTAAGATAACCTTCCCAACTATCAAAGAATTATCGAGGCCGGCACTTTTCCTACCATGTTTCGATCTTCTTTTTCTGGAAAGTTATAATTATTGCCTCCATCCATTTATTTGGCAATCATGGTCAAGTGCTGCAGGCTATGAATGGCTATTACAGCTAGACATAGACTATTCTTTGAGAAAAATAAAATTTTAACCTAAATGAAAATGGAAGCAATCGTTATATATGTATGTGTGATAACAAATAGCTAAAAACGTCCAATAGAATACTATATGGCTTGAAAACAATTACTTAAGTTTCCCTCGTTTATTATTTCTCATGAATATCTGCACTTGTATAGAAAATGTAAAATCCTCCCTCCATAATTTTCCAAGGCTTTCTCCTAAATTGAGATTGGGTAAAGTCGTTTCGTTTCTAGAATTTTCTAGACAGTTTTAAATGAAAATTAAATATATGTATGTATAAGTATATACTGAGAAAAAGGAAGAAGAGAATCCTACCCTTACAATATTTTATATGTTCATAGTTAAGCTTATAGCTCTGAAGAAAATAATAACCTCCCGCTACCCATACCCCTGTGCCAGTTTTACATTCAAGTCTAATGCACCCACACGGTAGGAGACGTTAATGTCCTCCTTCATGCCAACATAATGATATCCTTTACTTGTCTTTATATTCTAGCTTAAACTTCAACGAATCGTATGCCCAACCTTACACAGTCCTCCTGTCGCAGCAGCAGCAGCAGCAGTCATTACAGTGCATCCCTATTAGACCCATACCCAATCTACATTTCTGGCTCTTATTTCTGTCATTCGCCTCTTTTATCTGCATTTATAGTTAGCCAACTTCTCTACAATGATCGCTTTATTGTGAATTCTGTGGATGTCTCCATACACTTTTGCCACCCCCACCTTCACGTGGAACACTTAACTATGTCTGATACTGCAGATTGTGGGACTCAAAACGTGAGGACTAAAGACCTGAAAGACAAGGAACATGTTTCTGTCTCTGGATACCAGAGAAAAGCCACTTTTATAACGACATGACAACATTATGACTTTATTTCAAATGAATGATGAAGAAGGGCTTAGCAGGCAGTGGGTGGCAGGAAGTGATGTATGTACAGGGTATGTACGGTTAGTTAGTCAGGACTTTCTTATGTACTACCTTCTATGTGAACATATCTCTCGAGGGAAAAGTAAATGCCTAAGACTTGTAGATGTCCTTTTTCCTTTTCGTGATCCTCTTTGCATATGGATGTGAAAGGACAAGAAAGAAGTTTAACTCTACCCTAGGGTTTGGAGTATTCATCGTTATTCTGGTATTAGTTAGGTGGGCAGAAGATGATGGTAAAGAAGTAGAAGAAGGAGTTGTGTCTATGAAAACGACGAAGTTCTTAATTGCAAATACGGTTTTTAAAGATGATTACAGGAGATAATTTGCGACATGAGGTTTTCATAAATTTTATAAAATTATTCCATATTCATGTAGCTAAGTTGCTGTTAATACTTTTGAAGATTAAACATACCTCACATTTTTGAAAAGAAAGAACCACAAAAATTAATCATGAAAGAGATTTCAAAATTAGAACACGGCCGCGAGGATCTTAAAGTTGTAAAGCCACATATTCTGGAGTTATGTCTAAAAGTATCGCAAGATGGACTCGTATCGTTTAACCCAGTCCAAAGACAGACGATGGTATGTTCGTTAGGATTTGGTGTGAAAGCCAGAGATTTGGTAGAGTTATGAACTTCGGCACCCTTGTTACTTGTTTTTAAAGCAGAGGTGTCTACTATTGCCCAAGAACAGTGTGCTCACTCAATCAACTTAAGCTTGTTTAGATCCCTAGTCATATTAACTTCGAACACTTTGGTCAAGCTAACACTACAGCGTCTTGACTTTGCTACAAAACAGGCACTGCCAGTTTATTCAAAACGACTCTAGGCAAGCTAGTGCTACTTTTAGGGTTTCGTGTAAAGATATCCCCAAAACCACCTGGATAGAACCTAAAGGACCCACTCACAACCCAAAAACTACGGCTACGGTGCGAACTTAAGGAAGTGCGTATTCCTACTTCAATCACTACCTTGTCAATATGATATTCCTAGCGGTCATTAGAACCCAGAAAAGGTTTCTATCAGTAGACTGCCTTGCGCAATTAAAGAATCTGGAACAACTTTGATCATTCGTTAGAATTCGCCGTCTGTGACGGATAAATATATTGTACATGAGATGCCAAGTGTCGAGTTGGATGCGAAAGTTAGATTCTCTCATTAATATTGCTAACTGAACTTTTGGCAGAAGTACAAGCAACTTAACGTAATCGGCATCTTCGAGTGATTTCGAAATGTACAACAAAAATGATACCCTATTTATGACTAGGTTCAACACAGGTCAATGCCATTCGTAAACGGGGCTCGAGTTGAAATTGGGTACACTCAACTCAATTCAGCGTCCTTACCTGGGTAAGGTTGATATTGAGTTGTGAGTTGATATTTCGCCTCATATACGCGGTTTGAGATGCAATTGGGTTGAAGTGACATTAGTTTTGTTTGTTTACCATCCGTAAAGTCCGCCTTAGTTAGTTTTGTATTCGGTGCTTTTCCTTCACAGGAATAAAATTTTATTTCGTTTTGAATTTTTACCAATCTATAAATGAGAATTTCACACAAAAATTTGTGGTTATGTTTTGATTTCAGTTCAACTCTATTTCAATCCAAAGTGAACTCAACTGGACATCATATACGGTATATTGTGCAGGTATAATAATCACGAACGATTCTATAAAAACCTTTTCAGATTATATACATATTCGTTAATACGCGTTAATCGGCACCTCAACGAAGTCGAACCATATTTGGTTCAAGCGATATTGTATTATTTGATTACAGTCTTGGATTGGTTTAACCTACGCTATGTTTATTATCTCTATGACTACAAAATCAGCTGTCAAAGCAAGTTGTCTGACAAGGTGACAGGTAAAATAAAAGCGTTTCGTTTCATTCAGTATTTTTTTAGACACAATTAAAAAAATTTGGTCAATCCCGAAAATTCCGGTTTTGTGAAATGTATTCTCAAATTTTCCGGGACTGGAATAGGGCCCGGATCCTGTGATCGAATCCTCTAACTACAACAGGCAGTTTTACTCCCGCAGTTCCCATAGAATATTATAACGAAAGAGCACTGATTTCTACTATTAAACAGAGTATGGCTAACTAGTTTTTGCTTACAAGCAATGGCGGAAGAGTGGGTAGAGAATTCCAGCAACGAGGAAATACAAGAAAGGAGGAATGTTGTCTAGGTGGGAAAAATGGAAAGAAAACAGACCATATCTTTTTGCGGGAAATTGAACCCAAAACTCTGGGATTGTTGTCGTATACTTTCACCCCTAGGCAAGCGGTCGGCAACCCAAATACATTGGCGTGCCAGAAAACAAATAATTAAAGATAATGCACATTAAGCGTGCCACAAAAAATTGTATATGAAGATAGTTTTATTTGTGTAGTAAAAACTTTTCACAATGCAACTTAAGGCCACCATTGACACTCAGGCTGTCGGCATGTCGTGGTCTTTTAGGCTAGGTTGGCAGGTAAGGCCCGATGAAGGCCACACGTTACTCAGTCTGATTGAGGGATGAGAACTTGAGGCAACCGCCTTACAGGTCGTGGACTGCAGGTGACCTCATGTTCCCTACATACATAGGCGAAGATAACTGTTTTAGGGTAGCAGCATAAAAAATTTATCAAGGAAAAATTGAACGTTCGCGAAGTTGCTGAAACACGAATTTTTTTTTAAGCCTACTATGCACTCAATAACTAGATCTTTCGAGGGCTTTCAAATTTTTTCGATCGATTACAATTTTTTCGAACTATGCAAACTATAACCGAAAATAAATTTCGTTGTAAATTACACAAACCGGGCCCAGATCTTCAGACCCGGACTGACGATAAAGATTTTTGTCAGTTTTCTCGGACTGCAGGCACTATTCAGTTGATAGCCGGTGAGTGTGCGGTGTTACTTGGGTTCAAGGCGAGAAATCTTCAGGCCACAGCCTGCCGGCGGCCTTTCTGTGAATGGGGGTCTTTATATTAAGGTTCGAGTGAATTGTATCCCCGGAGGCTGCGGTAACCTATATTCTTTGCGTAGTATTACATCTGTGTACTCTATGCATGTGCAGAGTAGCAAGTGCGCATGCCTGTATAATAGTCTCGTATGAATATGGAAGGGCGTCCTGACGCGATTGTCGGCATACTTTTCAGCATCTACTTATCTTACATACATTTTAATAAATTGTCCGTGCCAAGTAGTGGAATGCGTGCCATAGGTTGCCGACCTCTGCCCTAGGCTACCGGAGCTGGGGTATGATTGGTCTATAATTATGGAACTCTTAATGCAAATGAGCACTAATGGGAATGTATATGTTCTGTGTATTTTTAATGCAATTTAGGAGACAATAATAATAATAATCAAGCTGTTTCGCGCAATATCAGTCATTCAATATGCGCGTTGATATCGAAAAGTTAGAAGTTGCCGAATTATGGGAATAATGGAACATATGACCAGGTACTGCTTTTAGGGACTTTAAAATGTAGAAAAACAACTCAAAAAATATTTGAAATAAAAACAAGTTATTTAGCATTAATTGTTACAATAGTTAACGAATTTTTGAGCGTTTAATGAAACCATTTCAGAATATTATGAAAACTATATAAACCCATTTCCAGTTTTATACAACGCGATTACCTAGATACTAATTACCTCACATATATCTATAATTGTAGCAATAGCTAACTATATGAAAGAGAGAACCCTTATGCTATAAAAATATACCTTAAACATATACCATACCATATAAGGACTGTGTTTGCTACGTATATAAAAGCAAGCTTACCTCGAAAATAAAATGGAAAAGGTAAGGTTTCAACTAATATGTTTGCACGCCTGAAAGCATTTTGGAAAATTAGAAAACTAACCCCAAAACATAAAAAGATAAAAACTGAACAGGAAGGCTTTATGCATACAGCAACAAAAAACCCCCAGTGAAAACGTTCCACCTAATCCTACTCAACTCTTAATTTCCTGCTTTCTCCAACACAAATACATTGTTTAAATAGAGCTACTATATTATACAAAACCTCGTAGTAAAGGCATTGAATGATGTATACATACGTTATATGAAATTTTGTTTTTGTTTGACGCTGACCAAAACCCAAATATATTTACACCTTGAGGCTAGGATACACAGAGTCCTTAGCAAATATTGATTCGGATAAGATGAAAATCTCCAAATTCTGCTCCTGTAAGGAAATTATATTTTTCTGTGTAAATATCTGTTTATTTTATTTAATTACGCTTAATGATTTTTTTTGTATGGGATTGTTTTGTAAATTGACTTGTTTCGGTGTGTTTTTTTCCGTTTCAGTTCATTTTGTTCCATACCACATGCTTTACATATGATTCGGAAAATCTAACAAAATTGAATGGAAATTAAGTAGATAGCCTGCATGCAAAATTCCATATTACACACAAAACCTGCTTGTACACATATTTCTGTATGGGATTTGGACACAGAAGTATTTCCTCTAAAACCAACCCCACACACATTCTATAGAACAGCATCATACTCTGGATGGAAAATCACTATAAAATGTCAGGAGAACCATTGTAAGAGGGAGGCTTTTTCAACTTTCCTATCCCAAAGGACTCGTACAAGGGGTGCTTTACTTGTGATCAGTAAAACTATAACCGTGTGTTCTTCCCATACACACGCACACAACCATTCGCTCTCACAAAATCACCCCAAAATTTTAACAACACCCATACCCCGGGAGTTCTCCAGGACGTCAGAAACCTTTTCATTTAAGTAATCTTCTCCCAACGAGTTATGTATTTGGTCTCTATTTTTCGTTTCCTTTTACCAGTTTTTGTCCTTGTTGCTCCTGCATAGAAGGGCTATGGGCGGACCCGGTTTTATGAATACATTTTTAGGCCATTCATTCTCTTATAAAACGACTTTTCAACTTGCCCAGAATGATAGTGTATGTGTGCTATCCATGATGCGAGTGCGTGTGGAAAAGTTCGCAGGATAAAATGCACAAGCAAAGAACTAGGTGGACTAGGTTTTCGTCTCTCTCTTTTTCCCATTCTGCACTCGCTGTAGAAGGATTTAGAAAGGTATAGGGGCTAGAAAAGAAGGTGCCACACCCAAACATAAGATTTCCTTGCTGCCATTATTTAGAACGGAAAATTCACAATATTTTTTTTACTTCTATACATATATATAGCAACTATAATCCTTGAACTTTATGCATGAAAAAAAAATTAATTCAATGAACTGCAATCAGCACCCATAATGAATCCTTGTCGGTAAATACATGTTGTATGTGGAACTAACCCTTGCACCTTCGCTCAAGTGGCATCCCCCTATTATTGCCGTCGTGAGTTTTGGTATACAGATTCTTGTTCGTATCGATGTCATCGAAGTTATTATCAGGATATTGATGATTTGGTAAGGTCCTTGTATATGCGAGATGATGCCCAACAGGAGTAACCTTGTACGATATCGAAAGTGATTTTGCCTTTCGTTAACGTTATACCTGCAATGTGTGCGACGGAAACCCCATGTATGTGGCTCATGTCAATATCATAATTGTGATTGTGATGATGAGTGATACTTCATTACAATTCGATTAACATTCAAAAAGGATCTGAAAGTATTTCCATCGTGTTTACAAAGTTCTGCATCTTTTTTTTTTCTCATCTATTTCAAGGACGATGGATTTTTTCATTTTTTTCTTTTTCTGCGAATTATTTAAAGCGAAATTTTTAAAGGATTTTTTTGGTGCATTTGATGAATTAAGGACGAAATTTAAGGGGAGATTATTTTTAAAAAGTAAAATTTAATACATATAAAGCGTCATTTGTTTTCTATTGGTTTTTTATGTGGAAAAGCTAGACTTAGGAATCAACCTTTGTACCACTAGTCTGTTATTTCGGTCAGGTTTAAAAATTTATTATAACATAAAAATAGTTGGTAAATAAATTTCTTTTGATGTTTGATGCCAATTTGAAGCATAGAAATTGACGGACCTTTACCCAAATTAAATTCAGCATTATGCTTGTGGTACAGTAAAGTCCAGCACTATAAGCAGTAGTTTAATTTGAATTGGTTGAAGAATATAATGTCAGGACGAATATTATTTGTACTTGTCGCAGCAGTGTTAATAATTTGCCTCCTTTTCTTGACTCCTTATTTATTCATAATGGAAAATCCCAATTAACCAATCTTCGATAAATTTATTTTATGTATGGAGTGAAACCTTTGCGTTTTATGGTATTGACTTTACAATCAAATCAACACATGAGGAAATAGAGTTCAGTATTCAGTTCATATCGCAACATAAAAGGAGCTCCTAGTTTTGTCGATCGAAAAGACTGATTTTTGTTCTGGATTTTTACCTTTAATTGTAGTTTAAAATCAGTGTTTATAATCATATTCTAACTAAAGCTCCAAAGACTGAATCTGCAACTATTCAAATATCAAAGTCAGCTTTCGATGATTCCTACATATAGCACCGCAGACTCTAATTATGTTGAGTACATGAAAAGAGTAATTTTGGTGTTCAACCTGATACTCTCATTAGAATCTCCAACAAATATGTACATTCAGTGAAGGGATGCGATTACAACACGGATTACGGCAACAGTGCGCGTATATGTTTCATGTAGCTCATAAATCTAAGTTTTAAATGCCTTATTCTCGAAATCATTACTAAAATATACATTTTTATTACACATTCAATTTTTCCATAATCAGCACCATTTCAGAAGCGCTTCACTTTTTTCGTTCGAATTCCCACTTAAGCAAATACCTTCAGACCTATGAGTTTTTAATGTCCTTAAATTCTTTGAAAAGATCATAAGTACAAATTTCGAATTTTTGGTTTTTATCTTCTTTATGGTGGAAATATCATCAATGGTAGATTTAGCTGATGTGGATTGTGTTGAAACTTGTTTGTTGTTGTGCTTAAACTAAATCTTTATTTATTCAAAAACTACTAAATTCATTAATTATTGTAATGTATTCTACCTGACCCGACTCTTTTGAAAATCATTGATATACTCCTCGAAGCTTCTTCTTTACTATTGTATGATATGATGATCGAATTGTCAACGTTGGTAAACTATATCTGCATAAGGTTTTGGACGATCGCATAGTAATTGCGATATTATTTTATCCCTATCAATATTATAAATGCGAAAGTAACTCTGCCTGTAACGCTTCCATACCTAAACGGCTGGACCGATTTTGATGAAATTTGGTATAGTAATAGATTAAAACTTGGAGAAGGACATAGGCTATTTTTTGTCGAGGCTTTTATTGAAGATATAACCATAAGACTTTGTATTTAGGCACATGATACGAAATAAATCAATATTTGCTCAAGCGTTTTTGACATATCGACCTATACATGGGGCTGAAAAAGGTATAAAAGTTTGTATGGAAGTCCAAACAAATTAAAAATTAAATACATTTTAAAACATTTATTTGCATTTTACTAAAAGATGAAATTTTGACAGTGAATTCCTACAAAAACGTGAACGTTCTTCGAACTTAGTATAAAATCTATACAGCATAAATACGGAAACACATGTTTCAGCATTTCTCGAAATTCAACGCCTAAGGGGATGAAATGGTGGCTCAAATTTTCTGAAACTCGAAATGGCAGCTTCGCACCTTCGCACCGCTCGCATTTACTGACTTTCATGAAATTTCAACTACAGTTGAACCCGAGTTATATGTCATCGAAACAGAAGATTTTGCATAGTTGAGCATAGTTCACGAAAATAGGTAGGTTGAACTGAGTTTACGCGCACAACTAAAAACGCGTCTTTATATTTAATAAATACTTTTAAGCAAAAATCTATAATAAAATTAATTGATGGGTAAAATGGAGGAATATGGAGGGAAGAAATGGAAACGCATAGAGTTAAGTTGAGTGTCATTTAAACTCAACTCGACTTGCATGGAAACTCGGTAATTGACTTCATTTAACATTCGTTTTTGATTGCTTGATAGTTTCTTGCACTCATCTAAATCTACAAACAAACTAAACTAAATTTCCGTTTCAAAACATCATATATTGTGAGATTACAACAGCTGACTTTGTTGTTGCTTTGAATTTTCTAAGGGAAAAAAATTCTTGATATTTCGAAGCATTCAAATTGTCAGCAAACACCTATGCAAACTTAGCGGGTTCACCCTGGATAAAAATAATGTTGGTTTGTAATGCCCTGCAGTTTCTGCAAATTCCCCTGTGTCCAGGAATCCAACACAGAGTTATATCAAACTGAGTGGCAGCCTAACACAGAGACCTGCGGCAGTTTAGAATAGTCGTGGATGTTGCAACGACCGAATTAAGAGCCTTGAGGGCCGCCTGGCCATCCTATAGGGTGCAAATATTCTTATGAGATATAATATTTATCTTCAGCCGTTCGAGAGCCTTCCAGATCGTGACTTCCACCTGCCAGACGCTGCAGTGGTCGGGTAGACGAAGAGAAGTATCAACATATATTCGAGATAAGATACCACAACCTGCTCTGTCCCCAATTTTTGAGCCATCTGTGTAGGTATATAATGACCCAGTCGAGATAACACCATCTGTCCAATCATCTCTGGCCGGAATAATGGTATTGATACCTTTCTCCACGTAGGTGTAGTGTATTCTAGGTTGTCCACAGCGGTGGCGAACCTCCTAAGGATGGATGAGTGACCATATGCATATGGAGTCCATCCAAGAGAAACCTTTGTCCTGGCGGGCGTCCAGGCTGCCATTTGCTCGTCCTGTATATCCAAAGGTATAAGATGCAATAAGAGATCCAGCGCAGTTGGTTTGATGCTTCTCATAACACCACTAATACACAGCTCAGCTATTCTTTGGAACCTTACCAGTATATTTCGATACTCAATCTTCTGGAATGCAGTTCTCCAAACCGATAAACCATGCATAAGTATAGGTGTGATGGTGGGATTTCGGCTGTATACAACCAGTTGATGATGCGGAGTTTAAGGCCCCAATTGATGCCGATCGATGTTTTGGCATCAGAAGAGAGCTAACTTGACAATAAATGAGCATAAGTTAGAAATAGTTGACCTGTTCGCATATTTAGGCTCACCCGTGACACATCGTAAATTACTGAAATCTTGAGCAATAAATCGAAAGACGAACTTTAGGCTCTATAAGACCTTAATACGCCCTGTTATATGCTACAAGAGTGAAGCATGAATGCTTACACAACGAATAGATGACATGCTAAGTTCCTTTAGAAGGAAGTCAGGAAGGGACATGGAGAATCACCTGTAACAGCAAGAGAAGAGTTCAAGAACTGACAATGCGCGGCTTTATTCCATTAGCTCCTCATTCAATACTTCGGTGACAGAACATTGACTTTGCTGATCGAACAAGAGAAGAGTTCCTAGCCTATAATACTAAGAATGATGATATGAGAATAGCAGATTTTATTTGTAAAGAGGGAAAATAAAAATAAAGGAAAGCTAGAAAATTGAGAAGACGAAAGAAAATGCCCCAGAGTGGATTCGAACCACGGACCTCTGGGATGGTGGTCGGAAGCCTCAACATCTAAGCTACAATCAGTATTTTATCTAGACGGAGCACGAGTAATCAACTTATCCAAAGCGGCAAGTTACACTCTCCAGGAAATTATACCACGACTTTTTTTTGAAGGATAAAAATTTTGTTGAAAGAAAATACAGGAATAGACAAAATTTCGAAACTTAAAACTTCTTACTTCCCGAAATTTTACCTGTAACTTCTTCTAACTGGGTTTAAAGAATTATTAAAATAGCCAATGCGAGCAAAACTTATCTTTTCATTCTTTGATGTTCGATACTTTTATGATAACTAAGAAATTAGCCCAGGACCGGCTCCCGGTTGTAGAGCCGTCTAAGTATGTGAGAAATTATGGGCTACAAAGCTCTTCTCATATGATCCCTAATTTCAATATTTCCTATACATAGTTTAATATTTACACTCCCAACCCACATTAGTTCGTTTTTGATTTATAATAAAAAACTAATTATTACAAAATTCATACATATAATTTTTCTATCTGTAGCTGAATGTAACCGAGTAAGTTTTTTAATTAAAAATTAATTATTACATTGAAGGTCAACATGTCATCCTGCTCCAACCTTCAACCAATCAATTTTAATATTTTTTAATACTAGAAGTACTAAAAAATTCAAGTCGCAATCGATAATTAAAAAAAAATTATTATTCAGGAAACATATCCCCGAGTATATGTATATTGGGTTTAAAAAGAATTTGCCTAATTCTGATAAAATTTTAGGCGTACTGAAATTTGAAATTTATTTGCAATGTGTTATTGATGAATGAAGCAGCTCTTACCAATCGAGTTTTGTCCATAGTTTATTTCAACAGATTGAAAAAAACAAAAATATTTCATAGTAAATCTAAACCTCCAGAATATGTAGAAGCACAACAAGAAGAAAATGCGAAACATCCTTAAATTACAATCAACCCTTTTCTCTCTTCGTCATCGCGATGTATTTGTCCGTTCTGAGAATTTGTGTAATACACTGTGTACAGTGTATAAATTTTTCCGGGCCTTAACAAATAGCATTGCATTTGCTCACGGCTGAAATAAAGAACGGAAAAAAGGATAGGAGGATATTTTTTTCTGGGTCCCTTTACAGTCCTGATGATGATGGCCGCACATGCATCACGCGATTATTTGCCAGTCTCCAACGCATTCACAGAGGCTGCAAAAAATTGCATTACAACCAAGCTCCTGATGTGCATCCTGCACCATACACACTTATAAAACAGGTGTATACCAAAAGGGAATGTCTAGTCCTACTGATGGTAATGGTCCTTTTTCCTCTATTCACTATAACTACACACAGGAGCACAGGCCTGACTTTACATGGATGCACCATTCTCATAGATTCAAATTTTTCACTGATCACCAGGCTCATAGAAATTTGTCGTGTCTAGGCAGAAAGGATACAGAAAAATGCACTAGATTGCTCCTGGCCGAAGAGATAACAAAAAAAGGATGTAGTTACGAGCAGGCCGTTTTCTAATTATTTTTCGAGTTCTCCATCTCTACCAGCGGCGAAATGAATGTGCCTGGGTCCTTTTAGCATTTCGCAATGCACACGAATCACCCTTGGCAGAAATATTAATGATCCAAAGCCATTAGGACTTTTGTGTAACAGGCGAAATTCATCAGTGATATAGATGCTCGTCTGTGCTTTTGATGAGATTTATATGATATGCGAGTTGCAGTAATGTTAATTTATACTTAAAATATGAATGCACTATTTTCACTCACCATTAACTGAGACTGTAAGGATCTATTAAACAAATAAACGGTTTTTCAAATCACACAATTTTACGTAAAAAAAATATGCTGCCATGTTTCCCATTTCCATCGACTCACGATTTCATCTCGACGTTTATTTTCAAACTAATCTCAAAGATTCTGAAGATGCGTTTATCTTGAAGAAATTTACTTCGATAGCGACAAAACTAGTTCTTCTCCCGACTTCTTACAATAAAAGATCACATCATCATCACCTTTCTTGCCCTTTTTGATGTGCCTGTGAACCCTTTCTGGTCAAGCAAGATACCGATGGTCAAAAACTAGTTTCAATTTTATTGTTGTCCTTAAAAAAGGATCGTTTACTTTACTTATGCAAATTTAATTCGAATCGATTTAAGAGTTTTCGGTGGAATTAAATATCAGAGGAAAATATTTGTAATTTCAAAAATAATAATTGTGGTTGGCGAAATTTTAAAAAATTATTTTCAAAATGTTTATTCAATTGTGCAGATGAAATAAAAAAATATATCATGCTCTGCAAATCTCAGTTTTTAAAAGTGTTTTATTTCAAAACACTTAAAGTGTTTTATTGTGACGTCACCCATTTGCCCATAGATCGATATCGATAGTGCTTGTGTTTGAAATCTTGTTCAATGCAACAGTCCGAAAATCCTGTCTTTTTAAGTGAAAGTCGAAGATTAGGAGTCACACCTTGTAGTACCAGTCCGTTAAGTCGGTCTCGTCATTCTGCAATGTCTGTTAGCAACCTTGGTTCGATGGGTGCTAAAGAGAAGGTGATGGACCTTACAACTCCTCGATTTTGTAGGAGTACACACCAAAGAGAAGAAATTTGCACGAAACTCTTTGTAAAGAAGTAAGACCAAACATTTTTGTAACGGGGCTTCGTTTTCACTAAATCGATATCCTGAATAGCCACGGACTAAACCAGACACTTAGCCGTCGAGGTTAAACAGTGTGTTAAGTCTCCTGTAACAAGTGAATCCCGCTAAAAGAGGCTGTAACGTCGGCAGTGCCAGGCTACCAGATGAACAAGGAGGACCGTTCGTTATGGTACGTATCCATCAAGGAAAACGAGCATTTGCTCGTGGTCGAAATGACGTCACAAAGAAAGTATACATCGCAATTATGCCCATTTGAAACATTATATTTCCCCGATAGCAAATGTTCGTTTGGCTTGGTAGATACGTACCTACCTTTAGATGAAAACCCAACCCAAGCCGAACATTGGTAACCTCTTATTAACGGGTTAAGGGGGCCGATACATGTAAATAATGTATTTTTTGAGAATGTTTTTGGGGAATAAGGAATTTGGCAGTTGATTTTTTTTTAATCTTTTATTAACTAATTAAAGGTTCTTTTTCCATTTTTTCTTTAACCCGAGAATTCAAGCTGGCGGCGGCGAGTGGGATCAAAAAACCCCCTCCAATCTGATGCGCTGCGCGATTGCAAAATCGCTCAACCGAACGCGATGAAATTTTAACCACACCTTCGGAAGACTCATCCCTCCGATGTGAACCTACTAGTTTTTACAAATCTGCAAAAATCTCATGTTGGTGCTTGCAAATTCATCAAAACAGCTGCCCCAAAAATTCAATTTTCTGCCGTTTCCAAAAAAAATCACTATTTCTTTACTAAACCAGGTTCACATCGAAGCCACAACTGTTTTTTAATTGATTTCCTTTCATTTTTCATTTCAGCCCCATACGAGCAGCGCAATCGCGCAGCGCATCAGATTGGAGGGGGTTTTTTGATCCCACGCGCCGCCGCCATCTTGGATTCTCGGGTCAAAAAAAAAATGGAAAAAGAACCTTTAATTAGTTAATAAAAGATTAAAAAAAAAATCAATTGCCAAATTCCTTATTCCCCAAAAAAATTCTCAAAAAATACACTATTTACATGTATCGGCCCCCTTAAGCCGGCGAGATGCCTTATTAGGGCCACTCAGATCCCGTATTAGGTCTGTGAGAGGTCTTTGAACAATCCTTTCGCTCTGTGTGAACACACTCCTTGAGTCTACCCTGCGCCAAATAGTATGGTGGTAGTATAGTATAGGTGGCGAAGTGTGTCGTTAACGTAAGAAGAGTTTTATAAAGTGTACAATTAGGATAGAAAGTTCAGTCTAGTTTGAACTGCAATTTCAACAGTTGCTGAAACTAACAAATCGGCCGGCTGTGATTAGGTTTTGGATAGACAGACAAAGTCCACTCAAACAAACTCACAAACTCCTTTGTTCGTCTATTGGGGAGATTGGAAAATCGTAGCGGCTTAGCCGCGTTTTTTGGTAGAGGTTTTCATATTACCCTGTAGTTTTGTAACGCTATTAGATATTTTCTTGAATAAGTAAGCTCCCCCTATCTAAAATGGTAAAAGTCCAGAAGGGCTGCCCGTCGGGGGGTCGTGGCGTGCGGGGACCTAGGCACAGCACCTTCTTGCGTGCATCGCTACTTATCTGGCTCTTTCTAGAGCGACCCCCTTAGGGCAGAGGCCAAGTACTTAACAGAACCAAGAGGTGACATGAAAAAGTGCCCGGAGCGATAGTCATCGCCGCTATACTGCCACTAACGGGCTTTTATCTCGTCATTACAAATAACAATCTAACCAAAACCAAGAAAAAAAGAAATTATTCTTTAAAGTGGATAGTTTAATTGCAATATTAAACGAACGGTGTGACACTTTTCTTTTCGAATATAATTTTATGGTGGGATTTGAGACTCACAATGCCCATGGAAAAAGCGATTTAGAGATTCCCAATCGTTTTGGCGCACGCCATACTATTGGCTTATGAGTGCAGTGGGGCGTACCGTGTTCCAGCTAGATGTATATAGAGAGGTAAATTTCCTAGTTCAATTGCTTATATTGCTGGATGTCTCTCACTCCGCCTCCCACCCACTACTATTCAATTATTACTTACTTCACCTTGCAAATTATACATAACAAAACCCTTTTGTTATCTTTGTTAAATTTCAACAAGATTGATTAAAGCACTAAAAATAGAATCTAAAGTAGCATCCTTATTTTGCGTTGTGACCAATGATAAGACAATTAATAGATCCTTTTGTTTTCAATATACGATGGAATTATACATATTCAAGGGATTAAGCCAATCGATATGGAAACATGTAACCATGTTGTAAGCATTAAAATATTCTGTTTGTATTAGCTTAAAGCATGCAAGTTGACATGTGTTGATGGGTGTGTAGTTTTTTGTGTAGTTTTCTATTTTCTTGTATGTAAATTATGAAAATTCCGTTTAGAGAAGAAATAAAATTTTTAGTGCTACTATCAACTGCTATTTGTAATTGTGTTTCATTTATACTATACCTACTTCTGCATTTTAACAACAAAACCTCCGACAATTTGACTGACATTTCAAAGTGATTATAATCATAGTTTTAATGTTCGATATGAATACAATAAGAACTTTTTTTGAAATAGCATAATAATACAAAAAAAATAGGTCGTATCAAAAACTTCCTTGGTACTCAACCCTTGTACTATGATTTTTTTAAGCCAATACCGTATATGATAGTTGGTCAAAGAAAATAAACCCCTGTTTACGTATGTTTGGTATATATATATATAGATTTTCGAGGGATACCGAATCAGACCACTATTTGCGGGTCCCTTTTCGTCCCTCTGCCTAGAGTCATCTTATTGGGGTTGCAGTGGGTTGTCCCATTGCTCCCTTACTTCGACTCCCCTAGTTATCGCAAGCAGCTGATTGAAGGGAGTCTGCCTCATGTCCTCCATCCAATGGAGTCCAGTTATGGCAGCCCTTTTCCTCGCCACCGCCGGACAGTGACACACTATGTGTGTGGCCGTCTCAGGTTCCTCCAGGCACATCCGACAGGTGTCATCCTCCAGAATTCCCATTCTTTTTAGGTGATACCTGAAACATCCGTGTCCTGTAATCAGTGCCACCAACCATCTGAGGGTTCTCCTTTGCATATGCAGGATCCTTCTTCTGGCTGCGGTAATCGGCAACGTAAGCACCATCTTAGCCTGCCTACACGTGGTCATAGCGTCCCACCGTCTCCGGTGTTCCTCAGCGACCCATTTCTCGATGCAGTTCCTCACCAACCCTCTGCCAATGGCAGAGTATGGCTCCGGTCCCCAGAATTCCGAGGTTGACCCCTGTTTTGCCAGGTTGTCAGCCTTTTCGTTCCCATCGATGCCTGTATGTCCTCTAACCCAAGCTAGCGTCACGTTGTTTTGTTTCGCACACCTGTTCAGTTTTTGGACACATTCCAACGCCAGAGACGCATTAATCTCTGTCTGATTCATGCGCTTAATCACAGCCTGATTGTCCAGTGCTATAAGGATACTTCTTCCCTGCACCTGACCCTCACTTATGTGATCCAGCGCATGCAGCAGAGCAAGCATTTCCGCCTGGTAGACTGAGGTGTAATTCCCCAAAGCCAGAGAGCAGGTCAGATTTAAGTCCTCCGAGAAGACTCCCGCACCTGCTCTGCCGTCAATCTTGGATCCGTCCGTGAAGATATATATGTCTTCCGGTCTCCCTTCGGGGAGCGTTCCGTTCCCTATGAGGGTTTTATGATACCTTTCGGTCACCCTCATTTTTGTGATCCCTTCCATGGGCATCATGAGCTCCCTAATCCCTTTAATGCGATCCAGGATCTTCATGTGCCCATATAAGGTTCCTGACGCCTGCCATGCGGCATCACGTCTCATCCGAATCGCTGAGGCTGCCGCAGTCTTCATCACCTGGAGATCTAACGGCAGCAGACCTAACAGCGCCTCCAATGCCGCGGCGGGTGTGGTGCGGAAAGCACCGCTCACACCTACGCAGGCCATTCTTTGCACCTTGTCCAAATGCCTCTTGACGGTTTTCTGTATGTTTGGTAAGACTGATGTAAATATTGAAACGACAAGTGAGATCGTTATTCTAATGTTTTGATAAAAATATTCACTCTCTTCTGGATATGTGTTTTTCATGTTTGCACCTTAGGCAACTCACACCATATACTTTACTTTTTCTTGTGATAGACTAGAGGCTTAGTGAAAGGCCCTTTGTACTGTCGACAATCGATTTTTTCGTATAGAGTGCAATTTGGAACAGCAGCTCTAGTCGGAAGATAGAGGAAAGAGAGATTGAAACTGAAGGAAGAAGGAACTGCCGCAATCTAGCCGCGATATTTTATTCCAACCATCACTGTCGCGACTCTGACATCGGGGTATCGAGAACAGCTCGGTGGAGTGTTATGTCTCCTGAAACGAGCTGAATCTCATCAACCAACCGATGACAGGCGCCTGGTGAAGCGAGGAAGGACTAGAGAAGGCTATGCCAGGAGGAAAAAGGAAAGTAAAAAGGGAAGAAGAGAGAAGGAAAGTTATGTAGGTGGTAAAGTGGGAAAAGCGAAGGAACGTGGCGCTGCCGGGATTCCAACCCAGGACCTCGGGAATGGTAGTCTAGCGCCTTACCCCTAGACTAACGAGGCCCCCAACGCTTAGTTTGTATCAAGTGTATTCCTGTACACACTGAAATTAACAACAAAAACTTATAATTTTTCTCTTTTCATCAGCTTATATACGTAGTAATGTAATGTCCTTAAAATACCATACAGAGATTAGTTTGGAAAAGGTATAGTAAAAATTTAACATAAAATCTAATTGGTCTACATTGCCCCAAATCTCCCGAAATGTATCAACAAAAATAAAAGCAAATATTTGACATCTTAAGCTAAAATATGACCTCTTTATGACATTGAGAAAAATCGCGTTATCCCCCCTCTTAAAATTTTTTATATATATACATCATTACGATCCTCAGCTTGGTAATTAATTAAGGACTTAAAAGAACTCCTATTGGTTAATCCCATACACACGCACGTGTCCCAACAGTATCCCTTGGAGGGATGTAATCAAAACTTGAACCCTCTTATATGTGTAAATGTCAGTCCAAGGGAAGGTTTTTACGCTTTGTTTTACGATGATAATTTATTTCAGGGTTTTAGGTGTTTTTCTAACTTAGCAAAAAAAAAACCAACAAAAGGTTAACACGAAGAAAAGTTCTCTCTTGGGTCGAAGGATGCTTTTTGGATGGGGGTTGTGTCGGTCCGGTGGTACATGAGCTAGAGGAAAACTCTTTTAATTGAGCAGATACCCATCAGCAACAAAAAGGGATCTGAAGGAAACCCAACACACTTCAAGGTAGATAACCCAGGAGTGGACGAGATATTCTGGAATCAGCCAACCTTAAAATCCCAGAACCCAGATCCGTTGACCATATCTGACCTGGGAATTTTCAATGAAATTTAGAAACAGAAAAACTTTTACTTTGAATGGGTGTACACAGTTGGTTTGTTCAAGCATAAAGTGGAGCATAAAACCTGGAGAAAATTGGACCTTGTACGTGTGGTGTGGTGTGACGACTGTATAGTATGTAAAACGCTATGTACCTGCACATCAACGACTTTAGTGATGCTACTTACATGAGCTGGCCAGCTTCTGCTGCTGAGGAGCTTCTGTAACCAAATTTGAAGTAAGTGAAACGTAAATTTAAACCACATTCTGCAAAAATAATAATAATTATCAACTCTTGTTAGTATACTAGATTGTAAGGCCGAGCCCTTCATTAAGGAATATATATACTACCACTATTACGATAAAAAAGTTCTTCTTTGCTACACTTCACTTACCTTCAGGGTAAATTAATTATTTTCTGGCTTAGCCTGGCTGCATCCCTCCTCCTCGTCAAAAACATTATTATACTCAAAATTTAAAACTCATTATAAAAACTAAAGTCGAATAAACACAGGAAATTTTAAATTGTTATAAACTAGTTTCTATGGAGTTAATTCATTTAAACTAACGAATTTAAGCCTGAGGATAAAATCTAGTAGAGCGAGCTTCGAAAGTTTGGGGCGAAATTGTTTTTGGCCAATAGAGGGATTTTTTGGTTCTCGTTTTGTCGGTGGAGGAGAATCATAGTTTATTTTCCGAAATATAGTAGAATTTTCGTATAGCTTCAATTTAAAATAATTTGCGATGGAATTTGTTGGGAATTTTGAAATATGTTAGTTTATAATAATTTTGTTCTGTGCAGCAAAATTGTTTTTAGACAATCTAGCATAATATGCAACATTTGGGAGAAAGGTTGTTATGAATGCCACCAGTATTCTCTACAAATTAACGCAATGCCCAATTATTTTATAAATATTATTTTCGTTACGTACAAATAAAACAACCACCAGATGCACGCGTTGATATAAAAAAAATATTTTGATACAATCAGAATCAGAGTCAATTACCGAGCCGACAACATGAAATCAGAACGTGTAAACGTGTGTTATCAAAATGTTTCTTTTGCTAAATTTTAAATGTTTTCTTAATAACATTAAAAAATGTTATTGGGGCTATCCAAAAATTATATATTGTTTCCTAATATGACATGAACATAATTAAAATGAATAATATGTGATGTTCTTCCAAAAATAGGAAGTTAGCGATAGGTTAATCTTAATTATACATAAAAATTACCTGTCATGATGTTCGAACATGCTATGCGCCGAAACCACCCAACCGATTTAAATGAAAATTTGGCTATGTGTTTGGATGATTCCAGATTGAAAGATAGGATAGTTATAGTCCAGATAAGTGGATCTGTGGTCTTGATCTGGAAGATCTTGAGAAAATCTTGAAAACAATTAACAATTATTTATTTATTTGGTAAGTGCACACAAGATACAAATCTTTTAGAGTACAATATTACAAACTAGAAAAGTAGGAAAAAAAGAGAGAAAAAAGACAGGAAAATGCAAATAAAAAGAAAGAAAACTATTGCAATGTTATACAAAACTAATTAAAACTAAATATGAAACTAAATATGAATTTGACCACTCGCGAGAAGACAACAGACACTAAATTAAAATAAAAAAAATAAATAAATATTAAACTTAACCAACAGAAAAATGCTTTAAAAGTTTGCTCCTGAAAACCGCCGCTGAAGAAGCTCCCCAACTTAAATCAATATGAATTTATAGTAAGAACGGAATGGATCAATTGTCTATTTTCGGTTGATTTGTGTTTCTTTGCATCGCACATTGTATCTTTGGAAGCATTAGACCAAACGAAAATCTACGAAACAATCGAAACCGTCTATTATTCTGTTCGAAGATGAGTTTCGCCCAACATTGCCACTGATTCCGCGGTAAATCCCAGCCAATGAACTTAATATTGGTTTGTAGTCGTCCGTTTTGTGAAAGCACGTGCAGATACTCAAATTAAATATGAACATGCGTGATTGAACTGCCGATCAGCCTGCCGGGCAAAGGCAAAAGAGACTTTAGTTGAAGAAGACCGGACTTGAGCGGGGCTCATAACCTTTCTGATAAACCTTCTTCTTCTAAGCCAGATCAGAGCAAGATATTCGCAAATTGTCGAAGTCTCGTCGTATCTTGAGAAAGTCCTAGGTTGTGGAGGTGATACCCCAAGCCTACATGGCCAGTCAGATAACCCACCAACATCCTTAGGCCGCTCTGTTGAAAGTGAAGACGCCCCATAAGATAAAGGGTCTTATTAGATTCTTAGACTGTCTAAGTCCTGGGCATGATTCCCAATAGGTTAGCTGGGTTTAGTCCCTTAATCCACCCCACTATCAGGGACTAGAAGGTGGACAATGAGATGCCATAGGATTCTGGGTCCTAGAGACCAATGTCTCAAAACCCTCTTTCGCGAGGCTGTCTGCAGTTCATTGCCCTCGATACCCCAGTGCGCGGAAAACAGAGAGCAGCTTATCCATTGCTGTCGAGACCTTGGAGCTGAGTCCTGCGAACCTATACCATATTTGACCCGTCGGTTTCGCGATTTTTTGGATTCCCAGGAAGGATAAGTTCCTCCCACTCAGAGCTAACCGGGATAATAGCTCTGAACTCCCTTTGGAGCCGCAGTTCACCAACTATATGTTTGGATACGCGGTAATTGGAAATATTTGGGATATTGCTAAGAATATCAATGTGCCTGTTGACTGAACAGGGCCAGCCTTTTCCTCGTCTTGGAAAGTATCTCAGATCGACCGTTTCTGAAGATCGGCTAAATGGTTTAGCCTCCTTCAATATTGTGAGTTCAAAATTGATGTGCAGCGAGTTGTTATGATTTTTCGGCTTTATGTTGACTAACAACTATTGATGTACATTTTTAGCATAATTAAATGTATTTGATGATCGAAAAACGGTTTTGTCATTAAATGCTTCTACTACTGAGATAAAAATATAGGTTCGGACTCCATCGGACTCCGATGACGCTTAGGAGTCACCCTTTTTACTACTAGTCCATCATGTCGTTCGAGTCATGGTACAATGTATAGTAGTAAGCTTGCTCTGAAGGATGTTGCCCTAGAATGTACCTCATGAACCCAAAAAAGTTATTGATGGTGCGCATAAAAATATATACTCTCATAAAATTTGTGTGATCCTTTTCGAAGCTACTAATAACCGGTGATGAGAAAAGGATTATTAAAAACAAGACTGAGCCCAAAGGGCTTTTGTCGCTATTTAGTGGTTAACTTCAAACTATACATCACACACAAAAATTCAATTGGCAAATTCATGTTCTCGGTTATGTGGGATTTTAAAGATGTAGATTTCTTGCTAAGGAACCAAACAATTAATTCATATGACAATAACATAAAATTGCATGTCATGACTTTACAATCATGACTTTTTCCACCTATCTTTTTCTTGGAGCAGATATCATTTTGTGTTTATACCCTAATATATACGACGAGATCGTGTGCAAAAACAGGTAAACAGGGAAAATACAGGTAAAATTTCTTACAGTTAGAGGGGCGGGTGGAGGTAAAAAAAGTGTAGTGTGTCCACTATAATGCTCGTCTCAGATTGTCAGATCGCATTTATGCAACCATCTTATTATGCAATTTTTCATACTATTGCGAGGTACGTTAAAATATTTTTTCATTAAATACAATATCATAACGCTTTTAGTGGTTGAAAGAATTATTTCAGTAAGGTTTAACGTAAAATATTGCATACACATGAATTTGTGATTCGCAAAGTGATGAAGTAAATATCAATCAATGACTATTTGATAGATAATGAAGTTATTCGGTATCTTGTCCACCACTTTTTATATGTAACTTTGTACTTTTATTTACCTACATACGTATTGTATACAAGACACCATCTCATCTAGGGATAATCCTCCTAGTAGGTGAAAACAAAAGAGTGAAATGAATTAGCCATATTTGCAATATCTGAAAACAAAGGCATAAAAATTTGTAATACATTTCAGGGATGTTTAAAATTAATTTAATTAATAATGTCCATTGAAAAAATTGTTGAGGAAAACTTATATAAACATTGACAAGGTGTAAAATTGAATTGTTTTTGGTTTTTTTGCTATTCGCGTTTTTGTAATAAAATGCGCCTGAAATATTACGAAAACACAAAAGATCCCATTGTTAAATTTATTTAATAAATAATAATAATTTTTTTTATTCAAATTACATGTGCTTATCATTTTAATAAAATGTTTTTCATGAAGCTCATATTATATCTACTACGAAATTGGCATTTTTTCAATGTACTACAATAAGTAACTTATATCAAATAATGCACTTAATTTAGAAATCCTATATCACTAAATACAATTCCTTTCAAACTTATTGACTTAAACAGAATAAATTTCTTCGCCTTTCTCCATACTACGCTAAAAAACGCCTAATTAAAATCTACCCTATGTAAATACAATTAAGATCTCAAATCACTGTAATAAGAAAATTTGCTGAATATGCGCGACCGTTCGCCAGACAGAAAACCCTTTTCTATTTGCTGTAAGAAATTTGATCTCATGTAAATCCTTTGTCCATTTTAGCTCAAATATTTGATTTGATTTAAAATAAGTCCCTTTTGACTTCCTCTCTCATTCACAGTTTAATCAAATATTGAAACTGAATACTGCCGAGTCTGCTTAGTTACACAAGTTTCATAGTGAATTGAATTGACCGAGGAAGTTTTATGGTGATTTGCATGAACATATATAAAAGTATTTTTTATGTAATAAATACCTCACGAAATTAATAGGTATTTCATAATGTATACATATTGTTGAAGGGTTGAATAAAATGATAAAAAGAAGCCCTTTGGAAGTGGAATAATATCGAATTCAGTATGATAATACATAATCTGATATTTTTTTAACACTAACAGACAGACTTGTTCCTTTTTCTTTCTAAGCCGTCTTGCTCTACAACAAAGGTATCTTTAAGGTCTAGCTTCTGGCATGCTTCATAACTGGGAGAACAAAACTACTGTATGTGACATTGAAACTCTTGTGAGAGATGAAAATTAGCTTCTCAAAAATTTCCTTCAAGCGTACTTCGCAGACATCCGCGGAATACTTAAATCAATATAAACCCTAAACCAAATATGACATGCCGTACCGTAACCATACGTACCCTAACGAACAAATATATGAAAGTTCATTAAGTAGATTTAGGTAGGTCCCATATGAACACTCATGTTCAAACGTTAGGGTACGTATGGTTACGGTACGGCACGTCATATTTTGTTCAGGCTTAAGGCTCTATTTTCACGGGTCGAGTCGTAACATACGCGATTACGACTCTTCTCCTCGTCAACATCTGGTATTCTACTCGTTTGTGACCAATTCTCGTGCACGCGTCCATTCTGAGACGACCGGAATAACACACGCTCGCGACTCTGAAGAGGAAATCTTCTTACTTCCTCTTTATCATAACTTGACGCAGTGGAAAAATATTGCACGAGTCTAGACGACTAGTGTACGAACATAATGTAAATAAAAATGTAAAAATGATGAAAACTTCCGAGCAACTCGTATCATACTCATATAGTCTGCGCCAAAACAATTGGGAATCTTAAAATCGTTTTTTCCATGCGCAGTGAAAGTCTCAAATCCCCAAAACGAAAGTAGATTTGAAAAGAATAATGCGTCCGTTCGTTTAAAAGACCAAATCACCTGCTCATTTATGTATATTCTCAATCACAATTCAATCAGTCTCTCTGCGACTCTTGCCGTGGCCAGATGACCAGCACAAAGAAACATATCTACAGTCCGAGGAAATATCCCGAGCAAAGTACAATAAGCCTGTATGTAGGAAACTATCTTGGATATGTTCAACATCATTAAAAGACTTAGGTTCGATGGTAGGTATGTAAGTACGAGCGGGAGTCCCATCCAAGCCATCGCGCTAAGGTAAAAGGAGGCAGTACTCTAGGAGAGTTTTTAAACAATTTCGTCATATTTAGATACCGGAACAAATCTACTTCCAAGTGCAAAAATGTTCCCGGCCTCAACGAAAACTTCAGACTAAATAGACCATAAATGCCTTCACACCTAAAGATTTTTGTCAGTTTTGCTGGCCGCATTCAGTTGTCGTCCGATAAGTGCGTGGTGATACTTGGCCTCAAGGCGAGAATCCTTTGGGTCAGGGCCTGCCGGCGGCCTGTGTGTGAATGAGGGCCTTAAAAGAGGTTTTTCAAATGTTGGATTGGGTTCTCCTTATGGCCGCTAAATCCGGGCCGTTTTTTCGTTGTTTGTTATTTTTTTCGTGTTCTCTAGAAATGCTTCAATATAACCTTTTGAATATCTACATCAGCAAGAAGGATCTTTCATCTCCAGTCCCAGGTAACACCTCGAATGGTACCCTAGCGTTGAAAAGGAGCTATTAAGGCTTAGCCCCCCTATTATAAAATTGTGACCAGTCATAAATCACAAGGTTTGGACACGCGCTTTCTTATGAAATTCTTATTTTGGTTTTTGTGTCAATGCTAACAGAAGTTACGTTTACTTCATTCCTACTTCGCTTCTACGTCACTTTTTATTTAGTAAAGGCCCTCAAGTTGAGTAGAATACGGGGTTACTTACACTACTTTTCAATTGAGCCAACTGATAACAGTATTCTCAATACTTATTATCCCTGCGTGGTTATCATGTTGTTATCAAATTCGCACCAAATTTGATTAGACGTTAATCCGATAATAAATTAGCAAATTTTGCTGTATACATTAATTTTCTTTATTGAATTTAAAATTAAATTCAACTTTAGAAAGTGATAATAAAGCATGAATAATTGTTGCGGACCCATAGGCAAATAACCTTTTTTAGAATTCAACTTACAACAAAATAAATGAATTTCCAGTTTAAATGATGGCTGGCTTAAAATTAGAACGTGTTGGAGCAGATGAATTTTCATCCAACAACAATAAATATGTGGAAAAAATAAATCTCACTCATACAATATAGAAATTTCTATTTTGACAAACTTTTTTTGGAATTTGCATTTTGACAAATATAAATTTTTTTTAGTTGGACAATTTATTTTTTCATTGAACTTTCGAAGATGAAAACAAAATTTTTCTGAAATATGGGGTGGCAAAAATTTTCATATCTCCAACTTTCTGACATCGTTAATACAACAACAGCAATAATCACTAAAAGTGAGGAAAGGATACCATGCTGGGGCGAGAAATCGAACCTGAACCCTCTGAAATGGTAATCGGATGTTTTAACCTCCAGGGTGCTAAGGCAGGCAATTAGGAAAAAGAAACAGTCACGTGCCTTATATCAGCCAATCAGACAAGCGATGAAGCCCCGTGAGCATAAATTCCTCGAGGGTGCCCCATACCTCAAGGCGGACCAACCCTTTATTCGTATGACGGCTGATATTCTGGGTTATCTTCCCAGTATGAGCACGGTAATTCGTAAACTTAGAGATTAAAAACTACAAATCGTAAACATAAACGAGATAATTTTAATCCGGGATTAGGTGAAAGTTCACTTTAGATTGTTTTACTTCCAGCTGGCAGTGTAAACTCTACTTAGTAAAGGAGAATGCAAATTTTGGTACCACCTCCAATAGCTATGTGTAATATGTTGTTGGATAGGTATTTTTGAGCTTAATGTAACTGTTATCGTGCTATATCCGGTACTCGTGCCTCGACACCGCTTCTTCCATGTCGGCCGCAACGTTATTCCAGTACTCTTCCTATTCCGATTTCATTTTCTGTCGAACTTCTTTGTTCAATCGTCGGTATTGCTCAAAGTCGACGTGTTTCATTCGCTTCCTCTGATCGACGAGGCCCAGACAGCTTTCCGAGATTCATGGCTGCGTCCATTTACGAATAAGTGGACACAACTCCATTGCACAAGAGACGCCGACAATTGCCTTTCTTTTACATCGATATCGTCTGGTATTGCGAGCGCTGCGAATTTGTTGGATAATACCATTTGAAACTTTCGCCCGACGGCCGGGTTCCGTCGGTACGCCCAATTCTGTGGCGCCGTTTTCTTCACTCTTTGTTATCGCATCTGTAATTTCACTCGAACAAGCTAATGGTCTGATCCGCATTCAGGCCCACGCATTGCACGTATGCCTTTGAACGTCGATCGGAATCTTGCGTTGATCAAAACGTAGTCTAACATCGCCGAGTCTTTGCCGAATTGATATCGCCAGGTGAGTTGGTGTTTGAGTGGATGGCGGCAAATGTTGTTGCCAACAATCAAGTTGTTTGACGCTGCGAATGAAAGCAAGCGTAGGCCGCGGTTGTTGTTAATTACTCCGTGCCGGTATTTGCCCATCGTTCCTTCCAACTGGGTTCAATCTGCTCCCGAATGTGCATTGAAGTCCCCCGCGAGAATTATTAATTCGGTTTGAGTTATCATATCCAGCGTCTGTTGCAGCTTATCGTTAAATTCCTTGTTGTTCGCGTCCGTGCTGGTCTCGGTTGGGGCATAAACGAATACGTTATAGGTCATGATCGTTCCACCGATGGTTATAACCCCCAAACGCTTGGATATCGACAACGCTGCTGGCATCCCGTTGATCGACCATAAACCCGATGCTGGCCTCTCGTCTTTCACCCCCGGAATAGTTATGTAAAACGTCATCCTTTCGTCGATTGTTGGCGAGACGACCTTCAATGTCCCCGATCCGGTAAATCGTAGTTCTGATAGCGTAGCAACTGATATTTTGCATTTCAACAATTTCAGTTCTATGATTTTCTTTTCACCGACTTGATGTCCTAGTCGTATATTCCACGCGGCGAATTGAAATACAACTTTCGGTGTGACTAATTTAGGTGCTTGTCCAGTAACCCACCACTCAGCAGCTGCCTCGAATGCAGTGGCATTATTTCGTGAATAGTTAGTTCGTGTATACATGCGGTTTTTTGCCTAGTTTCTTCGGTTTCCCGATTCTAGTCAATTCGGCAGGTCGACCACCCTCCTCCTTTCACACCCTGAACTTAGGACCAGACGACGCCGGAGTTCCACAGACCCAAATTTCATAAAAATCGATGCCGTGCGATAGAACTCGAAGGTAATACTTTATTTTGACCGCTATTCACTGGGCTATATCTCTGATTACGGATAGAGTTAGAGCTTAATTCGAGATATTGAAAATCTTGGTGGATGTTTACGGTCCTAATTAAGAGGACAGCTAATAGCTACATTAAAAGATAACTATATGTCTTAAAACAATTTAACAACCCTCCTTAACATTTTATCACAATAAATTAAACATGAATACCTAAATTCTTAATGGTAGCATAACCCTAAAAACCATTAAACCTTCCATTATAACATTACACAATAGCCACAAAATAATAACCCGATACCTTTCACCTTTGGTGTCGCAGCCTCAATTTTCATTTCAATTCCCAAACGGGACCCCTTCTTGACATGCGCCCAAAGCTTGAGCGTCAACAGGCGTTACCTCAACAATAGAACTGATCAAAATACACTTGATTTCAGGTTCATCCCATTACAGAGAAACCCTTTCCTTAGGGCCTGTCAGGCACGCGTGGTTTCATTGCGTGATCCTTATTTGGGACCCTTCCATACCGGTTTTGATCAAATAATCCTGTTTTTGTCACAAATGAGAATGAGCAACAAGTTACATATACATTCGATAAAGGTTAAAATATAAACTCGAGTTCGATCGTTTTAGGTTATGGGTTATGATATAAGAAAATCTTGGATAGTTTTTGCTCTGAGTAATCTATAATTTTCTTGAAACGTGTTTGGCTTAAAAATCTTTGAACTATAAAGAAGAAAATTTTCTCACGATAATTTAAGGATCTTTCATTCCAGTTCCAAGGCAGACGTTGAGATTTCATCGCACACGTATAACAGCATCAGAAAATAAGATCAGAACTGCGGGAAATATACAATAATGAAGGGTCAAAATAAATCCTGATTTTCGTCCTTGTTGTCTTCTGGGTATGGACTGGTCGAGCAACTTCAAACGGGTTCAATTTAAATTTTGACATCGTCCTCTGTGTACCATTTTTCAAATGCGAGAGGGATAAAAATACACCCCTTCCCCCGTTGATCCGTTGAACTTTTCAGAAAAAGCATTAATCTCAGCCACATGTGCGCGACTGACAAGACTTATGATGGCCTTTTTACGCTAAAAATTTATAATTTTCCTTTTTCTTTCTAAAATTTATTCGGTGGCCCATAGGTGAGGGAAACTTTTCCAAAAATAATATTTCGAAAAGGGTAAATATTAGAGGAGCACGACGGGGAATTTCGTTTCCGTTAAATAACCGTAAGCTTCTTTCACAGTTTTTTTTTACCCGGTGTTAAGTGGGTTTTGTTTACATTTATTATCATTTTAGGCTATACTTTTACAGGCCAGCGTGCGCTCGTCCCTTCTTCTTATCTGACGAATGCTTAATCAGGAGCTTAAGTAACCATAAACTCATTTATCACAAAATTTTGTTTAACTTTTTCCCTGGGTAAATGTCCCTAGTGGGCTGCTCGGCAAAATTCGATTAACTGGAATAACTCAAAATTTTCAACTAAACAAAGTTTATATCTGGGGGTATAACTCTAGCGTTTTGGGGTGTTCAAGTCCTAAAGCGCTTCCCACCCTCCCGGCCTCTAAAGCCCCCAATCCAGAAGAAATATATATTCTTCATACCACCACAGCCCCACACTTAATGCTGGCCAGGTCTCTTGTAAGAGAGCACTTTACTACGTACATAGATGGCAACCTTGCGTTGGGCCGCATACATAATAAGTTTTAGTCATTAATTTATATAGAAATTACTTCTACCCTCTAAAAAGGGATTGCCCGAAAGGATATCCAAAGCTTTGTACATATATATACTAATACACCCTCTTAGATGTGTGTATACCACTTCAAATAAGGGTAAAATAAGGAGTATGAAAGTTGGTAACCGGGCGAATTTTCATAGAATTCATGGTGTGAGGGATGTCCAGGGTTTTGGGATTTAGATTGCTAGGAGGAATTTTCTAAACTAAAAACGAAGGAGCTCACTCACACACCTCCACTACACACAAAATATTCAGATTTTGTTTTTCATAAGGTTTTATAGAGAGAGAGGGATTTGTATATTGAGGGGTTTATACAGCAGGGTAGAGGGATGCCAAATTAAAACAACACCCTTCGATGTAATTAAAGGGACTAAGAAAAATGGCGGACGTGGCTAAATAAATTACTTTGCTGGTTTCGTAAGCTTTCGACAAGAGATGTGGTGCAGACGAGCGTTATTAAGGCAAAAAACTAAATTATGCAACCTTATGCTAACGAAGCGAAAATGACAAGGACTGGTCTTAGTTTTCTATAGTTTACATTTGGGAGTCTTCGTTTAAATAAATTCTAATTATTTTGCTAAATCAATGTTTTTTTATGACTTTGTCGTCGCAAAGGGGCTTTATCCAAGTATTTGAATATTGTGTCAATTCTCACTATAAGAGAATTTTAAATCAAATGCAGAAATGGCAACGAATTGCTGTGAAAAAAAAGAAAGCTAATTAGGTGGGACATGTAGAAAGGCGAAAGACCACGCGGCAGAATGAAATCGAACTATGGATCTCTAGGATGGCTGTCCTATCTGGGCAGCTGTGGCACTGGGCTACCGCGACAAGTTGATTTGTCGTTAGGTAATTATTGTCACCCTAAAAATTCGGTTTGACAGATATTTGTAAATCAGACGAATATTCCACTGCAAATCTGAGCTGTCAACAGTGTTTTTTTTTTTAAAAACTCTTAAAGCGTTTTATTTTGACGTCACCTATTTGATTAATATTGTAGACGTTTTTTAAAGACATCTAAGTGTTTTAAAAGTGTCTACAGTGCTTATCAAATGGGTGACGTCACAGTAAAACACCAAGTGTTTTGAAATAAAACACTTTTGAAAGCTCAGATTTGCTGAAAATTAGCCTTTCCCCTTTCTTGTAATGAATGAATTCACGTTAAGTATTCTAATCGTGGTTGTGTTTGGTACCGTAGTCAATAAGTGCCTTAGTCACTGCGATTTGATAAACCGAATTGTTCGTTTTCTATTAGGTCTTCGAGCGCACTATTTTCATCGCATCTGTCATTATCCTTCCTGTCTTTGATTGAGCCAATTTTCTATTCGAATTATCGATAGCCACACACGTACAATTTGGTTGAAAAATCACTCTACACACGACAAAACTTTTTGTCATCCACGATATTACTGACCGTTAGGCCTTTAGAGCCTAAAGTTAGGCAGTGGGGATCGACAAATATTCCGTTGAATTTAAAAGGGTGCTTTAGTTTTGTCCACTGGTAATTTATTACTTCATTGTAAGTTCATTGGGGGGCCTCGGTAGCCTAGGGAGTAAGGCGCCTGGCTACTATCCCAGAGGTCCCGGGTTCGAATCCCGGCCAGCCCCACGGTCCTTCGCCTTTTCCACTTTCCCACCCACATAACTTTCCTTCTTTCTTCTTCCCTCTTTACATTCCTGATCCCTCCTGTCATAGCCTTCCTTAGCCCTTCCCCGCTCCACCAAAAAGCGCATGTCATCGGTTGGTTGATGAGATTCAACTCGTTTCAGGAGGCATAACACTCCAGCGAGTTGTTTCTCGATGCCCCGATGTCAAATTCGCGACAGTAATGGTTGGAAGTAGGTGGACTAAAATATCGCGGGTAGGTTGTGACAGTTCCTTTCTTCCCCGACTAGAGCTGCTGTTAGACATTGCACTCTATATGAAGAAAATAGATTGTCGACACAGTATAAAGGGCGTTTCCTGTGACTCTAGTCTTTCACATAAAAAAAAAAAAAAAAAAAAAAAGTCCAAGCGCTGTAGCCCAAATTTTACTAAAACCTGACTCTAAAACCAATAGAAATGATTTTTGCCACATCAGCATACGCGAGCACCTATGGAAACGGGAAAGTTCCTGGGAAATCGCGAAATCTCGATAAAGTGATATTCCATCAATAACGTGGAAGGGGTTGAAAATTTCGATATAATGTATATAGGAACGAACTTGTAGGGCGTGAAAATCTTCACAAAAAACGTCCCAATATGTTTTTTTGGAAAATGCTCCATTTTTGAGATACGTGGTCCTGAAGTATGCTTTCTCGGTAATGGCCCCTGATGACGCGTATGCTCAAGTAATTGGGATGCAACCGTGTGATTTAGTGTTTTAAGTGGACTGAATTCAGATTGGCACAATAATTGTTTGTCATAAAGTTCCTTTGCTAGTTACAAACAATTGAAAGTTATGAATGCCTTCACCAATTCTAAAAACAGCTTCGAGAGTTGCAATCATTCAACGAAGCCGATTTTATTTCTTAACAGCATTCCGAAAATTATGAGAGAATCCCTTATTAACTAGCACCTGGCATCAATTGAAATAAATTTGAAAATTGCGGGAGAAAAATGAGAAAGAAATTAGTATTTTCGAAATGGAAGGGAAAATGATTACTAGAATGACTAAAGATGTGTTCTTGAAGGTAGGTATGTACGTTAGTTATGTAAACTACTGACCTTCGAATGGCTCTTGATTGTGGTAACATTGCATTTCTGCTGCTCCTCGAGTTCAGTAAGGCATTTGATACTGTCAGTCATAAGCTTCTTGAAACGAAATTATCAGACTATCTGGGTTTCTCCCCCTCAGCCATCTCCTTAATTCGGAATCACATAAGTAACCGTTCCCAAAATGTATGGTTTCAAGCTCTATCTCTGATCCATCTTATACGGGGGGTTCCGCAGGGCTCTATTCTAGGGCCATTACTGTTCAGCATCTACATCAGTGATATCTGTAATACTGTCAAGGATTGCAAACTTCACATGTATGCGGATGACGTTCAGATTTAATTAACTAGTCCCCTTGGATTGGTAGAAAACTGTGTCTATAACATCAACGTTGACCTTGCGAGCGAATACATCTATGGTCGACATCCAATCAGTTGCATTTAAATGCCTCGTAAGTCTAGTTGCATCGCAATGTACAGGAGTGAGTTAGTCACCTTTTATTTACCACTAATCACTCTCATGCCAACAACCTTACCCTACCAGCTGCGAGTCAAGAACCTAGGTGTTTACCTGAACACACACCTAACCTGATGTGATCAAACCGATCATACTGTATCCAAAATTTACAGTAACTTGCGTCGCCTTTGGCTGTTCGCGTCCATTTTGCCTGTAGGTCTCGGTCAAAGCTTATCAAAACCTTAGTTCAACCTCAATGCACGTTTTTTCCGTCCCCTCATGCCGGGTCAAGCTTAACGTTGCCTATAACGATTGTACAACGGTTCTATATAACTTACGCAGATTTGACCATACAGGGTCATACCGTTGTTCTATTCTGGGGTGCACGCTCGCCGAATGAGTACAATAAACGTTGAAATAAGTCTTAGGCAACAGCCGGCGGCTATTTGAGCTCAAGAATAACCCAAGCAAATTTGGAATCCACGATTGTATTTGGAATCCACCATGGCATACGCAGATGATATAGTGATAATGGTGTCAGGCTACCAGAGCAAACCCAAACTAATGCTATGCACGGGAAAGCGAAGACTCCCACTTCAACCTTCCCCGCTTGGATAGGCACACTCTCAGTTTATCCGCCAAGGTGAAATTTCTTGGTCTAATATTGGGCCTGAAACTCGACTGGAAGTCGAACATCAATGAAATATCGGTAAAGAAAGCCTGCACAGAGCATGTCCCACAAAATGCCCGTGATGCTCTCTTGCACATGTTTCCTCTCGACCTCCTCGTCGAACACCTAATCTGGTGCAGTTCCTTTAAACTGAGGCAATTCCGGACCAGAACCTAAAAAACCCTACGGCAACATCTTTGATTCGCAACCAGATATTATGGCCGGCCTAACTATTTACTACCTTCGCTTTAGATTGTTTTTAGGAAGGACTTCTCCGTCGAAATACCCTGAAAAAGAGAGTGGAGAAACAGAGATGTCCTGAGAGAGTTCAATATCAATATTTACCGATGGCTCCAAGACATCATAGATAGATCGGCTCGGAAGAATACAGAAAGCGAAAGGAACAAAATAGTTGGCCTACAATCTAGCCAGGGGGTCAAAAACGCTATTTTTGACAAACAGCTACTGCTAAGTATCCTGTATGATCTACGACGTGGACGTGGACGACGCGGCCAACTTACGACAATAAAAGAACAACAGACTTCCTAAATGGGCTCGAAGAGATATCGCCAGAATAACGACAATCTCGGCTTATTCGCCCATAGAAAACCACGCTGCCAAGTTCGGCATCAAGTACAATGTCTATTGCCGTAGTCGCATGGAGGCCAATGAGAGGATAAGCCTTCACTTCTTGTGTAAATGCCCGGCTTTAGCTAAAGTCAGGCAACGCTCACGAAACAAATACGTTCTAGAAGACTAAAAACAACCACCAAGGTTCATTGTGGCATTAAAACAGCGCGTCAAAGCCCTAATTTGGACTCTGCCCAGTGAATGGATCCCTACACCTAACCTACCCGGCTATCAGTTCGAAATTAGTTTTTGTGCGAGCATATCAGAAACAAATGAGAGATGGGATGAATAATTGCCAATATCGCTCCACAAACGCAAGGCTAAAATGAAGCTACAAACTATTCATCAACATTCTGCATCCTTTTGTTGTCATGCCATACCAAGGCCCGCTTAGCAGAAGAGCCCGAAAAACTATATGTAGTTGTAATTAGCCCCTATCGGTTATGCTTCATAATTAAATGCCTTTAATCGTTTTATACGATAGCAGTCCTCAGCAACAATATTTATGTTAATTTTTATGCTATAAATATCCTTCATCCCTAAATAAAGCTTTGGGATTTTTTCGATGAGTCCCCTTTAAATTTTCCAGTATAAATGCACTGCACTATCGACATTGTAGTCCTTAAAAGTTCCTTGTTCCCTTCGTTTTATACTCTAATCAGACAAGGACTCTGATGAGGGTTATCCTGAGTGCTACATGCCACCAGATGTCACTACGTGTACCGTTTCTTATAGGATTATGAGTCGTCCTTGCAGCAGAAGTGAAGATTTTTTCGAATCAGTAATTAAAAGAATTTGGTTTTTCCTATTATTAATAAATTCACCATATTGCCATTGTTTGCCAAAGTCAACGATATCTTATCGCATATCCTTTTATCGGGCCGAAACTAAATTGAAGTCAAGATTGATAAATTCTGCGAAAAGTAATTTTCATGATTTCCCCGGGCCCGGTAAAGTATTTTTCATAATAAGTAGAAGTGTATACCTGCTGGCGTCCCTCGTGTTGTGGTGTCTGAACGGAAAAAATAAGGCTGGATTTAAGATAAGCTCTATTTTATTTAGATAAGCCGCCCAATGATACTTTCAGCGATAGCTTTGAACGTTTCGAAAAGTCTCAAGTGGTGCCGAGAATAAAGTAAATAACGAGCCGCGAGCACGTGTTATCAGACACACTCCTTACGTCGAATCGCTAATATCCTGGCTGCGTCCCAATAAAAGGGGTTGAGCTTAGACAGCATAATATATACCTACCAGCTGTCATCTGACACCTGCCATTCCCACAGGTGTTTTTTTGTTGTTGGGGTTTATTTTTTGAAGGCAAAAAATATGAGATTTTTGTAGTTTTTTCAAACTTGAAGTGCCTGGTTCGGGGTGATGATGCTTATAACATATTTTGTTTCCATTATCACAATTAAATTTTTCTTTATCGTTTAAGGTGTATTAAAGCTATTTTCAATAAATACTCTTATCACAGAAATTTTTCCATTTTTGTGACTTTCGCTAATCTTATCAGGGAAATACGCTTTTGGGGTAGAATTACTTGTATGTCTTACTTGTGGGGGAGTTTTTCGTGAAATTCGAGAAGGGGGTGAGTACAGCATATGGCACTATGGAATATTGATAGTATAAAGTAAAAAAAGGCAAGGCGGCAAATGTAACAAAGATAAAGGTTTGAAAAAGGATTTGAAAATGGCAAAAAATATGGTATATTTTATTAAGAATTTATAGTGTTACTGTGGTAATTTTAACATTTATATCAGAAGAAAAGAATTGTCCGACTGTCCTTCTCATACTGTAACAGTGTCGCAGTGTCCGGTAATCAAAGCAACAAGTATCCTGACAATTGTTCTACCGCGCCTCAACTATTCCTTAGCCGTGTCAAGAGACAGCAGAGTAAGGAACCGCTTAGAGATGGCCAATCCAGGCACGGACCTGCAGATTTCGAAGTGTTTGATCAACACTTCATATCAGGATTAGGCATTATACAGCTCGGTACGCCCGGTTCCCAGAGGAAGTCGTTAAATATTTCTCCTCCTTTCCACTGAGGGTTGTCAACATTCACTCAAAGTTAACAGACTCACCACTTGATGGGATGGATAGTAGGAGATTCAAAGTGGGAAGTGGGAAGCGCAATATCCGAGGATCCGCCATCAGATTGCACAAAATTCCCGATTAGAGATACGGAATCGGTAGAAAGTTCACGATGAGTATTTGTTGGATATTTTAATTTCGGGTAGATGGAATAAAATGTGCAAATTTGCCATCCCTACCTTGGACATTATTTTTTTCGCCCTTGGTTAGCTACTATCTTGACCTATTATACTACTTGCTTTGGCCTTATTGATAACTTTCCACCTGCCTTAGCGTATGCATTAATCGAAGGCCGCCCAAGGCAGAATAGAAACCCTTATGTAGCTTGTATGGAATATAAATTCAATCCTATAAAGGCCCGTTTACATCCCAAACCCAAAGTGGAAACACAAATTGGAGCTCTTTTATCTGTATGTTTTCTGTGTGTTGCAAGAACGTGGATTCCAAGTTGGTGAATAGAGTGTGAAACGTAGAAACTTCAATGCAATAAAATAATTCCCATTTGCGTTTCCACTTTATGTTTGGGCTGTAAACGACCCTAAACTCTCTGGTTGAAAAAAAATACATATTCATATGTGTAAACCGTTTATATGCAAAGAAATTGCGACTGAGATAAAGGTGTTGTTAGCTTGAATTCTGACTTACTGCAAATTGTACTCTGTACTCGATTCTACCCTATATATAATAAAATGAATAAAAGTTCTCGTATAGGAAGGTTAAACTTATTTTTTTATATATTGACCCTAACATCCAAAAATTGGCACTCAAAAATCACTCTGAAAACCTAAAACTTTTCGGAGCGATTTTGACCTGGAGCTCTGCCGAAGAATGAAACCCTCCACTTATTGCATCCCGCACGCCGCACTTGACTACAAAACGTTTGGTGTAGAAGCATGCTTCCTCGTGTATGCCTCCGTATTTAGACGTCTTAACCGTCAACCGTGCCGGTCGTGTTGTCGCGAGCTCACAGTAATTTAATTCTTTCGCCCTTTTCTACCCCCGACCAATACGTAAACTATTATAGTTAGTGCTCCATAGGTTTCTAGCACTAAGTTTTTCCTATAAGTTTAGTTAAATAAATCAATAAACGGTACAGACAAGAGTTAACTTGTTGAAAATTGTTTACTTCCGATTAACGTCACAAATGCTATCGATATAAAGTTTATCGACTCCTTTTATGGAAATGGTCTACACCAAATCATTAGAACTCCGAATTCTCGTGGTAATTGGTTAGATCTAATCTTCACTAACTCACCTGAGGAGCTGAACATCCTGCCTGCTCCGCCTGAGGAAAACCTTTTTACCAACTCTACTCACCATTCTGCATGGATCCTCGAACATAATACCGCAATATCTAATCATCGTATATCATACAATAACTCAATCATTTATGATTATAAAAATGCAGACTCTAACAGCATTGCCTTCGAATTATCCCTAGTAGACTGGGAAAATAGGCTTTCTGGTAATGACATTGACGAAATGGTGTCTTGCTTCAACACTATAATATTCAACGTTATTGACAAACATGTGCCCAGAATTAAAAGAAGGGATAAATTATCGGAACCATGGCTGGATAAGAATGTCCGTTCTCTTCGTAATCAGAGAAATAAATTGTATAAGCTGATTAGAAATAACCCCCATGCAAATGATGAACTGAAATTAGAATACACTAGGCTAGCCTCAGAGTTCAGTCTTAGGTCACGTGAGGCCTATACTACATATCTTAACTCTGTTGGCGATAGCATTATAAGAGATCCCAAAAAATTCTTTCAGTTCGTTAATATGAAACGAAAGACCTTAGGCTATCCAACTACAATGACCAATGGCAGTAAACACTCCTCTTGCCCACAGGAAATTTGTAACATGTTTGCTGACAGGTTTACCGAAGTCTTTTGTCCAAAATCTGATACAACACATACTGACGCAACACACACGCGCACTGTTACTTCAACTCTTATAGATAACATATCCCTATCCGTCGAAGACATCATGACAGGTTTAAACAATCTGGATATCAATAAAGGTCACGGTCCCGACAATCTGCCTCCTTGCTTTCTGCAGTGCTACTCAACTCAAATTCTATATCCCCTCCATCTTATTTTCAACAAATCCTTATCGTTAGGAAAATTTCCTATAACTTGGAAAAAATCCTACCTCATACCAATTCATAAAGCATCTAATAAGCATTCGGTGGACAACTACAGGGGCATCGCAATATTATCAGCAATTCCTAAACTCTTCGAAAAGCTTGTTTACAACAAGATTGCCCAAACAATCGATCCGCTCCTCAATGACCAACAACATGGCTTCAGAAAAGGGCGCTCGACAACTACTAACCTTATGACACTAACCTCCGAACTACTATGTGGTATGGAGAACGGTCATCAAATCGATGCTGTCTATACTGACTTCAGTAAGGCCTTTGACCGTGTCGACCACCATATCTTAATAACAAAACTACTAAAATTCGGAATATCTGGGCCTGTCCTAAGATGGATAGAATCATATCTTAACGGAAGAACACAGGCCGTTAGATTTCAAGGATTTCTGTCAAAAGAAATCGAAGTAACTTCCGGAGTCCCCCAGGGTAGTCATCTTGGCCCACTTTTATTTAATATATTCATCTCAGACCTGTTAGAAAAACTAAGTAATATACGACATCTCTTTTATGCCGATGACCTCAAAATATATAGTGTCATAAGGTCGAGTGATGACGTAACTCTCCTTCAGTCGAAACTGAATACGTTACATGACTGGTGCTCCACCAATAAACTGCAACTAAACACCAGTAAATGCCACGTAATTACCTTCTCTCGTAAAAAAAGCATACAGTTGCAATACTATTATCTCAACGGCAGGGTGTTAGACCGCGTTGATCAAATTGTAGATTTGGGTATTGTCCTGGACAATAAATTAAATTTCAATTTGCACTACGATAATATTATTGCAAGAGCTAGCAAACTTCTAGGCTTTATAAAGAGAAGAGCCAAGGAATTTGACAACCCTCGAGTTACAAAAACCCTTTTCTGTTCGCTAGTCCGCCCGATTTTAGAATACGCATGCCCGATCTGGAATCCTATTTACCAGGTAAGCAGTAACAGGTTTGAGTCAGTGCAAAAGAAATTTCTACTCTTTGCTCTGAGAAATCTATACGACTCGCGTGATTTTCATAGCCTACCACCCTACATGGACAGGCTCAAAGTGTTGGATCTCATGCCTCTGTTTAATAGGCGTAAGTTGCTTATATCATGCTTTACTTTGGACGTCTTGAACGATAGGATCAATGTTCAGTTTCTGTCAGACAGGATCAAAGTTAACGACGATGTCCGTCAGAATAGGCATACGAAAATGCTTAGGGAATATTCTCATCGGACCGAGTATGGAAAGAACGAGCCCGTCAACAGATGTTGTATGATTTTCAATGGCCACAGTTCCTGCTTCTCCCCTGGAATGAGCAAATTATCCTTCAAGAAAAAATTGATATCCTTCCTGTCATCCGAATTATCCTGAACTAACACTATAACTAATGTACCATAAGTTATTAAGATATACCTGTGATAAATTGTTAAATTGTTAAATGCAAATGTACTTTTAGCGATTGTATGTATATATTTATAAGTTACTTTCCCTGTGAATATAGTTTAAGCAAGCCTTGTTTGGCGTAAATAAATAAATAAATTACTTACTTATTACTTTGGTTCGATATTTCATCCATTTTACGCATTTTTCGAATGAAGTAGCAATGTGCTCACATAAAACTTTCGTTTTTTCGCATGTTTCCAATGAAGTAGCAATATGCGCTTGTGCACTATTTTTTTTTATTTCATTATTTTATAAAATAACTGCATCTAAAAATTGCAAAAATCAAAATTTCCAAAAAAAAAGTAAAGGGGAGTTCATTGTTGTGTGAATTTTGTATACAGCATTTCGTGCGTAGTTGCAGTCACCTAGTTGGTAACGTCACCGAGCGTAACATATGACTAGCCTCTGTTTGTATACTCCTCTTGTTTTATGGCTTGTCGTTCAAACATAGTAGATCTTGCCCTTAATAAACAAAGAATATGGGGTGCGCCATCTAGACCTTCGGTATTTCAAAATTGATTAACTCTGGCATTTTGATCCGATTTTAACAAATGAGCAGGATTTATTTAGGATAATCTTTACCATTAATTTCAAATCAGTTTTTGAATACAATGTCGATTAAATGATCACCTCCATTCGATACGCAAAAAGCATCTCGTCAGATTCTTTTTACGCAACACACAAAGTGCAACATCCAACCATATCGTGCGCGGTCGACGATTTTTCCAACTTTGAAGAAAAATGATCCATGATGGCTTTTGATCAAACTCCGGCCCATACAGAAACTTTCGTGTAGGACAGTGGTATTTCGTGAATGTGAAGTGTAGGTTTTCTGTTAAACAAATTCGGCAGTTTTGTTTATGAACACCGCCAGAAAGTGTATAATGAGTTTTCGGCATTGACTCATTTCCAAAATGGTACTCAATAATGTTTCAGAATCGTATACATTTGTCGAAATTGGCTGATAAATGTCATAGTTATTCAATGTGGAAATACCGAAGGTCTAGATGGCGCACCCGTATAAACAAAGATGTGAACTCTACGGTCAAAATAAATTTTAAAGAAATGTTATTTTAAAAACAATTGACCACATATACTCCCATGGCTCCTTGTTTTGGAGGCTGTTCTTCTTCTGAAAGTTATATTACACAATCTAAATTTAATTCTTAAGGTCAATCCCTGATCGGATTGAAATTTCTAACTTGAAAAGAGGCTTGAGCACATAGAAACCTACCCCAAAGTTCTTTCTGGTGTCCGCGGTAGGGAATATGGTATCGTCTCTTTATCCTAAATAGTCTAAGCTCATCTATTATTTCTACTATTTCTCCAGGTCTATTTATTGTTCTGACACTCCACCTTGCGAATTTTATATCGTAGTTCCTTGAGTTATTAATCCTGGGACTTTGCTGAGATCTTTGCGAAAAATCCTGACTGTTCCGAAGCTGACTTCTTGATTCCATGACAAGAATTGTATTCCGAGGAGGGGATGTAAACCCCTCGCCGGACCCCCTAACCCTAAGCCCTGGAAAATCTTTATTGTCTCGGGCATTGCTGGACTAATTATATTTCCTAGACACTAGGTTTGAAGAATTTACTAGGGATTGGTATTTAACCATTCCCTAAACCTGCTTCCCTTTTTCAGGATTGGGACCGGCAGGTTAACCTGGCGGAGTTATTTAGAGATGTCTACTGTAAATCACAAGAACTTTATACTTATCTATTATTTACGCTAATTACTTAACAATTTCGGCTTTATTTATTGAAAAATTCAGGAATATATAAAAATTATAAAATTACACAATAGCAACAACTTTAATAACAACTATCTAATAAATCGTCGAATATTGAAATGCCCCAAAAAGGACCATCATTTTTCTGATGTAAATTCACGGCAATGATTAAGTGCTTTGTGCTCAATTGATCGTTGGTAGAATACTTAAGAGGTCGCCGTACACTGTACCAACAGCCAAAGTTCGCCACCAAAAACAACGAGTAAACAAGTTACACAATTCGACATGACAAATTACTCGTACGTAGAGTCAACTATAATATGTGAAGCGTATAAAATAAATTACAATATTTTTACTAAAAAAAAAGACTATTAAAACGTAAAATTTAAGCCTCTAAAAAATACTCCTTTTCTCAAGGGTATACTAAATCAACACATGCACACACATATAAAAAGTTTTTCACCAAGTCTTGGATGGAAATTTCCAAAAACTTTAGTGGGAAGCCAAGGAAAAGTTTTCCTTAAGTTAAATTAATAAACTACGAATACTTTGCCCAGAAGCCAGTGTTTCTCTTGTTTTCCAGGACATTTTTCAGAAAACTTTATCCTAGCTATATAAGGCTGCTTCGGTATTTTCCAACTTGTCCAACCTAAGGATACTTACCCCATTCGATACGAATTCAGGATTATTTGCAAATTTATCAACAACTTTCGGGAAAGTATCGGTAAAGTCTTTTCTGGAAATACCTGTTTTGTCTCCATATGGTGCAGTGATTAAACAAACATTTGTCCAGGATTTCATCTGAACGATTTAAGGAACGAAAGACTCTCTTCTTGTTTTCCACATGATTTAACGAGTTTTTCCCCGAGTTTTATTGTCCCCATAAAATTGAGGACAATTTCCTTTCTATCCAGCACACACCCTTGAAGTAATTGCACCATCAGTAAATATCTCCGCATTCAGGAAGAACGACCTCAAAGCAAATTAACTAGGTGGACACTAAAATCCTTTAATAAAGGAAGAAAGCGCTGCTAAAACTCCAGTGTGTGTTTTTTTTTCTATTATCCTCGGCCACGGAGTTTTGTGTTGCCCGTACTACCCTTAGGGCACCCTATGAATGCGCATTTGAACCTACGCAGAGTTCGTTTAAGTGTAAAATTTTGCGGACAAATTGATTGCAATCATATAGACGTGGTCTAATACACACAACTTAGGTTGCTGCTGCCTTTTCCTTTTTGCGTAATGGAAGGATAAATAGCAAAGCTTTCATGGTAGATTGATTGCATATTTGCAGGGGTATTTGCGGCTAGCCTGCCTTTGATCCATATTCGAAGACAACTTAGATGCTGTGGTGTTGACTAAAAATATATGCGAAAAGCCTTCTAGAGTGTGATCAGGAAGGCGCTGTGCGGTCTCTAATTAAATTATTCACACCAGCTTAAGCATTTTATCCTATATACTGTTTCTACACACAGACTCTTAATGGCTGGGGTTTGATGAAGCTCCAATTCTTTCCTTAACCGGAGTCTTTTAATGGCAGATCAAAGGCAGGATAGCATCTTGATTGTGTACCAGTAGTTTTACCATATGAGCAAACTCCCACGACCTAAATACCGCTCAATGAAACAAAGGAAAGGAAACACCACCACCACGCTTTTCCTCCAATATCCATCGAGTCCTGGAGTTATCTGTCTATGAAACTATTTCTCAAGGCCTCATACAATGTGTCCTTGCTTGTAGTATGGTGTCTATAACAGGAAAGACGAGTCCGTTTTACTTATAATCGATTTGCCCCGTCGTCGTCGTCAACCCCTTTTAACGGTTTACATGAGTGAACAAAGTCAACCACGTGCACACATTTAAGCCTCCTGATGACCACATTATTAAGGCAATTCCCACCCTTCGTCCCGCGCGATGTAGACATCGCAATCTCGCCCCCATACCATCCCTTAATTCGACCATGCAAGAGAGATTTCTTTGTGCCGATAATGTCGCACCCCCATCTGCGTTCAAACAAAAGCAAAACAACCTCCACAAGGTGTTTGGGCGATTTTAATTTATTTTCTTCTCCCTCGCTTTTATTGATCCATTAAAAACGGGAATGCCGACATTTGTATGTGCACTTGAAGACTTGTTAACAACACGACAATAAAAAAAAGCAGCACAAGTTATCCGTGTCCATAATTCGCCCCCATCGCTACCATCGCCAGCTATAAAAATTACTGGAAATCGTAGAAGAATCTGTAAAAAAAGTTTGTGGTTTGCTACAAAATCCACGGGGAATCACCTCTTAACGAAGGTTAAGGGCTACTCAAAACATCCCTAATGCCTGCCAGTTGCTGCCGAGGACCTGCCTTGAAAGTCATCTTTGCCAGGATTTTCCGGAGCTGACGCGTTTAAGTTTATTTCTAATTTCACGCTATAAAAAAACGCGTTTTCTGGCTGTAAAGATACTGTTTATGAGGATACAAACGTAAGGATAAGTGCCCAAAACGTACAAGTTTGCGCCCTGACCATCAAAAGTCAAAAAGTGCCGCTTTTAGATTCCGGTCGTTAACATCATCTTAAGTTTTTGGCTACAAATCGAAATTGGGGCAATAAGACGGTGGGGATACACGTCTGCCACCCTTGTTATTGGAGAGCAGCTTCGGGTGGTTGTTATATAAACTTGAAATTAGTTGAAGATAATTTGTGGATTTTGTGCTCAGTATGGGATAATAAAAAATGTATGTTGTTTTACAACAAGTTGGTATGCTGTCAGGAAAAATAAATATATGTTTATTATTCCAGAAAACCTTAAATAGTTGAAGCCTTTTCCGCTCTTCGTTTGTTGATGCTTTTAGTTTTTTTAACGTGTTAATTAAATATTGATTGGAAAGGAACTACTCCTCTTCCAACAAGATAAAGTCCTGTATTCATTCAATTTGGCAACCCCAATTTCTGTCTGATCTGGTGTCTTCTTCTTCTTTTAGTGAGGTATTGGGTCCAAAATTACCGCTACCACGTGTTTGTCCTATTTTACTACCCCCACCCAGACAGATTCAAACACGCTCCGCATTTTGCCTAGTGGGTTGTCGTTTAGTTTTGACTGTTCACGAAAGCGGGACTCGGATGCGCTCCTTATGGCTCCTCCTAAATGATATTGGAGCTGGTCCTTTCAAGGCGGTCCAGAAACTTTGGCAGAGCGATGGTCTTCATATCAGGATAAGGCATTGTACAAGTGGGTATGTTTAAACCTATCCTAGATTTTGCTTGATAAGGGTATCTTACTTTTTTATGTGGCAGTGCTAACCGCAGGAGTCACTCTTTATATTACCAGTCCGTTTTGTCGTTTTGCACGTCATGGTGCAATGAGTAGCAGAAAGCTTAGTACGAGGGCAATAGCTTAAGGGTTATGAGGGTTCGAGGAGGTGTTGATAAAGGTGGCACTGAACCCTGCGTTTGAACTCTTGAATGTTGTTGAAGCTCGGAAATACTGACTGCGAAAGACTGTTCCACAGCCGTGTAGTTCTATTTTGAAACGAATTGCTATTTTGTTGAGTGCGCGAATAAACGGGCTGCGAGTGGTGTGAGTGAGACGAGTGGGCTAATCTGGGGGTTGCGGGTTTAAGATTGCCATGGAGACAGGAGAGCGTTTATTTCGATGGAGTAATCTCTAGGATAGCAGCGATAAATCGAACTGAACTGAACTAAAATGGACTGAAGTCGCCGTCACGTCACGGCTATATGTGGATCGATATTAAGTGAAGAAGGTTCAAGTTTTTATCTAGGGATGTTCAAAAAGGATGACGCTCTTGCATTCATGGTCTGGTTCTTGCGAAAGACAAAGGCCACCTATTCGTCTTCAGGACCAAGCCTTACATAGGCCCCGCTTACTGTGTAGTTCAAGGTTTTATGTGTTCAATCATGTCACACATTATAATAAACACAGTGCATTTTGTTAAGCAACCAAGTCTCGAGCTCGTATGAACTCACTGATAGGACCCCGGTCCTATCCCGCGGCAGCTTAGATGACATGTTCGGAAACTTGGATTAGAATAGTCTCGGCAAGCTATAATAGGCTTTGTTGGCTTTAAACAAACGTGATCGTTGTTCTAATTTCATGTTGGTAGCCCTAATAAGGTATCCCGCCAGCTTAACTCTGTTAATAAAAGAGTACTAAAGTTCCCCTTAGGTCGGGTCTTCACCTCGGTTGCCCCCTTGTTTACCTACATAGTAGTGTGGTACTGCCTGCCTATTAGTAGTGTGGTACAGCCTTTGTTGGTTGATTACCAGAATTCATTTGTTTCAAAAGGCATAACACTCTGACGAATCTGTCTCCCGCTAACCCCGACGATTGTGACAGCCCACTGCTTAAAAAAATTAACCCTTACAACTAGTGTTGGGTAGGATACGATTATAAAATGAGTTTATAAGAGGTGCCTCTTTTTCTTTTGAGCTCATTTTCTCATGTAAGGTAAAAATCGAAAATCAAGATTGAATTTATCTTGATATGCGCTCATACCAATGGTACGTAGTAGTACTATGTTATTTTTTAATCGGGACATTTCATCTTCAGTACAATTTGCCATCGTGTAAGGGACAAATGTACTGCCTCGTGTTATTCCGGCTCAACTCTGTTACCACATCCAAGAGCTCAAACGCGAGGCTCATAGCCTCTTCCTAATGCATCCTCCACACTGCCCTTATCATGTCACTTTTCTATCCTCGAACTAAGCTTACTACAGGATATTGAACTATGACGTGTGCGACATGACGGACTTAGTATAAAGGGTGACACCTAAGCTAAGGTTCTTTCACGTAAAAAAATGCTATTATTTCGATTAATTTTATTGATAAGGGGTAAAGGGGTGTACTGATTCAAATTCATACACCCTACCTTCATTGTGCGACCAATTCTAGATGGTCTCACGACGACGCGATCACCATGTACCTTTTTTGCTTCTATAAATGTACAGCCCCATAAACATATATACGCGATACATATATTTCTTTATGAACCTAAGAGTTTACCGCTTGTGTTAATTACTTTGTTATGTGCCGAAAATAACTAAACTAAACTAAACTAACTAAATAATCAGATAATACTAATTTGTAGAGATATTACGTTGTTTTCTATTTATGTACATACGTATGCGTTTTCCTTACCTCAAGCTTTCTAATTGAATTGCAATAACAATTGATATTTGGCCATAATTGATTTTTCAACCCCGCTTCCAAAACTGACCACAATTATTAACCTTGAAATTTTTATTGCCCTTCTACCAAGTTTGCTGAAAATAGGTCGTCTACATTTAACTGTGTGAGTTGCAGACATCAATTACCACATGTGCATTCAAAATATAACAATTAATGCACAGTTCGTCCTGCCACATTGCAAAGAACCCTTTTTTAGACTCATTTAAAATTCGGCAGTCGGTAAATAATTTCGGCGCCTGCAGGTATGCATTTCTTACACGCTAGTCCTTACAAGTTCCTGCACCCGCAAGTAATAATTACAGTCTTTGAAATTCTAAACAAAAACAAATTGATATGAGAATGCAAGTTCTTTAATCACGCAGCTACACTATCTCTTCTCTAGCTGGTGTAGTATCGGATAAGAGGAAAAAATCGAAACGCCTTAAACTTCACTGTTGCAATTCCTCGTGCACTGCTATATTGCGATAGACATATTGTGTACAGCCTGCTGCTACTTTTGTTGTAGGCGACGATAATTGCCTGAACTCTGAGCTAGTGTGTGTATACACATATATCTGGAATGCAAGGCGAAAAGAAGAAGTGCATCGATGCATAAGTTGCGGAAAGTTTAAGCGTCTAAAAGCATGCAATTTTCATGGAGGAAACTTTTCAGTTTTATAATCAGAAAACTATTGAGAAAGTAATTAAACCTCCCGGGCGGCTCGACTACGTACGCACATCAGGCAATAAAATGCAAGGACTCCAAGGAAAAATGTGGGCTCCGAAAGGAGATTTTTTGATTGCACACTAACTGCAGGCCAAGATATGGATAGAAGGATAGGGAGAAGACTGCTTTGACTAAATGCATTTAAAGTGTGCTGTTTTATATGGTGGACTGTGGGGGGAAAATTTAGGGGGAAATGTGCAGTTTAATACGCGCGTTATTTGGAGTTTCACTTTGATATTTGCAAAACAGTTACCCAATACAGGATTTTCAAGCAGGATCATTTTGGAGCATAAAATAAATTGTAAATAATTGGATTAGAGTTACTCTGACGAAAATGTATAAAGAAGTATTGTGTAGGTAGAGCCAATTTTTAAAAAATTCAAATTTTGTGAACTATTCCCTGCTCTAAAGAGAGTGTCAACTGTTTAAAAATTTTAGCTAAATGTTTTTTACAGATAAATTTGTCCTTTTTGTTTTATTTATAATATTATAAAATAAATTCGAATTTTTTTTAACACACAGCGCATACAATAGTTTTTGTCATAGCTGATAGATGAATGCTGTCAGTTCAAAATTCTATTTTGACTCGACTCTTCAATCTTGTCACTCATATGTAAATGCGAGTCGAAATATCAGCTCAACCTCACCTCAATATATATCAAGAATATGTACATAGTAAATATCGCCCAACACACAAAAAAAAACAAATCATTGCTCGATCGACGGTTTCACGGTAATTGACAGTTGATTGATTATTTTTCATTTTCCAAGTAATGAATGACGCCTTTTCAACAAAATACGCTTTAAACAGTTTCACCCCCAATATCTAGACTTAATAATTATACGCTAACATGGTTTATGTTTTTCTCAGAAAATTTCAAAAACGTTACTGAGTGTACTTTACTGATGTCCATTACACACAATGTTCTAGAAATATATTTAGATTTAGCTGAGTAAACTTCTATTAATTTGCTTTGGACGCGTTGTGAAACGTAGTTATGAAAGTTACACCCCATGATATTATAAGTGTGTTCGATGACTGCTTAAAAAGTTCAGAACAGAGTAGAGTAGCCCATTTGGGAGCAGCCATCAAATTCAGATCACACAAAATCAGAAAATAGCAATTATGTCAAAAACACTTTTCTGGTCAACTTTGCTCTAAATTCCGTTTTTAGAAAAGGAAAATGCCAATAAAAACAATTGAATAGTATCGAAGTATCTATTTTGTACTTTTTTAGTACTTTTTTACCTAAGCTTATGTCGAAAAGTACCAACTAATGCCAATTTTAGAGTCAACATTTTTTATAACTTTAAAAGTAAAGGCCGTGCCGTGGCATAAAAATTGTCCAGACATTATTCTTAGGAAACACTCCAAGCTTTCTTATTTTGGGAAAAAACATTGGTTAACTATGTATTTTTTGGAGAAAAAGGTGGTTGAAGGTGAATTTTTGTTAAAAAACAAAATTTTGACTTTGATGACTCATAACTCTGAAGGTACCGTCGCTTTTACAAGTTTAGATAGCTAAAAGTATTCTGCGTACACTAATACCTTATTCATGAAAATATATTATAGCGTAACAAAGATACAGGGTGATATTAGGTATTTCGCTCGAATAAATATAAATAGCAATACTACCATCTTAGCAACAGTTACAGGATATTTATTTATTTATTTATTTATTATTTATTTAGTGTTACAATCTTACAGACTAGAAAACTTACAAATTCCAAAAACTTATTTAAATTACATAAAATAAAGTTGACATAATTATGAAAAATTCATTTCAAAATGATTCTCTAAACCTAAAATTACATTTTTATAGATCGTTCGATCCAGGGTGAAATCAACGAAGTCGTTAAAAAAATTGAATTTATGAATGCCTTTAGTAATAACTCCATTTGAGCCATAATTGGTTCTGTGAGAAGGGGCATATAGGAGGTTTCTCGACCTAAGTGGCCTTTCTATAGCATATATATGAATTTGACTCAACAGCTCAGGGCACTTGATTGAGTTGCATAATATATCTTTTATGAAAATTGCGCAGCTCACATCTCGACGAAAGCTAAGGCTAGGAAGACCAAATAATAATCGTCTGGATGTATAATGAGGAGCATGTTCCTTAAATAAATTAAGCTTAAAACACATAAATCTGGTTATGGATTTTTGCACCGATTCTATTCTATTCGAATTCACAGCATACTGAGGACTCCAAATGCATGATGCATATTCAAGAATTGGCCTTACCAAGGAAATGAACAAGGTCCTTATCGTAAAGACATCAGAAAATTCTTTAGAATTTCTCTTAATAAAACCCAGTAATCTATAGGCTTTACTACAAATGAAATCAATGTGTCTATTGAAAGTTAGTCTATTATCTAAAATAACACCTAAATCATTAATCTCATACACTCTAGCTAGAGCAGAAGTAGAGAAAGAGTATTTGTATTCGATGCCTTCCAATGAGCGATAGAAAGACATAACTCGGCACTTAGAAACATTTAGTTGAAGATCATTCGTAGAGCACCAGATGGATAAATTGTTGAAGTCTTCTTGAAGGCGATGACAACAATCCTCTCCACTAACTTTTAAAAAAATTTTTAAGTCATCGGCTTATAGCCACTACACAAAATTTCAATACTCATTATAACCGATAATCTGATATACTTTTCTTTTACATCGGGCCTGGGACTTATTTTGAAGATTACAAGAGCGGATGAAAAAATTAGGCCAGGTGGTACACCAGCATATATGGAGTGGAGTGAGATTCTAAGCCACTGATTGATCGGTCGTAAAGAAAACTCTCAATCTATGTAGTTCTCAAGAACTGAGTCAATACCAATAACTTAGAGTTTAGCTAACAGAGGACGGTGCCAACCTCTATCGCAAAATTTTTAGAGATCCAAAGCAATCAAACCGGACTCCCCAAAACTGTGCTTACTTGGGTTGAAGGGTTCTGACGAACACAATAAAAGTTCTGAACTGTTTATCATTTAGGGCCGTTTTCACAATCTCCGGTTAACTTTAACTGCAACAATAACCAGCAGTTAGTTAAAAATTCCGTTTCACAATCTCTAGTTAGAGTCAATCTGTCAGTTAATTTACAACTGGAGGTTAATTTAACCGGACGAATTTCTTCTGGTTAACTAATTTAACTGAAAGTTTCACATTGGCGTTGATATTTTTGCACTTTACAAGTGTATTTTAATGAAAAGGAACACTTTTGACATTTGATGTACTGTAAATATATGAAAACTAGTACATTTTTACTTTAACTTCAAGTTTGTTAACTCATAGTTGGTGAAATGAAATTTTTTTACTGGCACTTTACGGTCACAGTTAAATTTACTATCAGTTTAGAAACAGTTTAACCGGAGATTGTGAAAACGGCCCTTAGTGTTTGGTTAAACTTTTGGTACCCCATAAGCCTTTTATTGATTATTGTAGTTGGAGGGATTTATTGTGTCGTTTTTACTGTACGGGCTGAACATAAGAAAGATTCCAAGAGTCTAGATAAACTAAGGAGAAGTAGAATAGAGCAAAGAGTTTCCTTAAAAGCAGCCCACACACTCTCAGTTCTAACTGCACGGTTAAACTGTGTAAACAAACTGTACGATAAACTGAGCTGAAAGTTTTTAGGTATGGTATGTATGGTTGATTTGATTCCATCTTTCAAATAATGGCAAATGGACGGAACTGAACGATAAACTGTCTGACCTGCGCAGTTTATCGGAGCAAAAGAAGGTCCAGATGCTCAGGTTTGTCGTCACACGTGATAAATGGCGAAGTTAAACTGAAATTGTGTAGGTCGCTAAAGATAAAGCTAAAATTGAAGCGCAAGATCACCCTAGTCCATTAAGTGAAATGAACACTGAGAGCAGGGGCCGCAAAGCACTGTTTAGTCCATGGAAATGGTACTTTAACATTGCAAAAATCCAGGACAAGGTTTTATTTTTGGGATGAGTAGGGGGGGGGGGGGGGTCAGGGTTAGCTTAAGTTTGAGTTTTCGGGATTTTAACCACCCCCCCCCCCATTTGGCCGCCATCTTGGAAAACGTGTGCAAATGGTTTTTCCACTATATCTCCGAAAGGTACCATTTCCATGGACTAGTTGGGCAGAAAAAATTTTAGGCGAACAGACATGCTGATAAGTCGACCTTGGATTTGCTGTCTGTTTTCATCTCCTTTTCTTCTTGATAGTAGTTAAGAAGTACCAAGAACAAGGACAATAAGGAGCCATTAACTGCATCCATTACCCTTACGCAAGGCTACCTATCGTTTAGACAAGGTATTTGTTTAAGTTTACTGCTGAACTAGTATTTTCAAATTTGAGTAGCAGTTTTTGATGACTAACGGTCATAAGAAGTAACAAACCTTACATTTTTTTGTTTCCAAAATCGTTGTCTTTAAAATTTTAGAATAAGTTCGTCCTTATTCGTTTTGTTTGTTCTTAGATGTCCCGCTAGATTCCTAAATAAGTGGCATACAGGAAATCTAAATTTATAAATTATTAACTGAAATGGAATACGTTTTATGTTATTTAAAAATGCAATGCATTGTCGTGAAAATCAAAGTGGGTCTAAGTTCAATATTAAGTGTGTCTTATTGTCGATATCTTTGTTTAATTTTGTCCAGATAATTTCATAATTATCAGAATAGAATTTAAAGAATTATTGTTGTTGTATACGAGGTCTTTTAAAAGTTGAATTTAACTTTTGGTATTGAAAAATGCTCTTCCTTGTTAATTTTAGTAACCTAATTTTTTCTTAAGGAACAGTTTCAACTTTTATGGATTTAAAAACTGGCTAGAATATAATTTCTGTTATGAACTGTCCTCTTTAAATTTTACTTCTTGATAAATAGTCAGGATCATGGAAGAAATTATCAAATCACGAAAACTGCAGATCCGAAGCTGTTATGTCGTAAAAGTGTGATCACAAAAAATCAAACAATTCAAAGCGTCTGGGCTTCGTCTGCGTAAAATTCTGGACAGATGATTGTCTTCTATGCCTTTCGACCAACAACAGCGAATCTTCAAATTCACTGCAGCCGGACTTTTCTGTTGAAACCCAGAATGTGAGCTCAGGAAAGCCTGACAACAAAGCATCGAATAACGCTATAATTTTTTCTTCTGAAATGTCTTGCAGAAAAATCAGTCTTATTCTATCCTTGGTGAAGTGCGAACATAGTATTTTTATTTGTGCATTGGAAACAGGATTTTTTCATTACTGCGCAAAATATTTCATTAGGTTAGAAAAAATGTTACTTTTTAATTGTTCAATGATCTTAAAGCAAATAATTCAAATTGTTTTGTTTTCTTGATAATATAAAGATATCCTTTGATTTTTTAGGTGAATCTTCGTACTCATGTTCACCAACACATCACTAAATCACTGGACCAGAACAACAACAAAAGTGAGTATTTTTAAAGAAACGTGTTTTATTTTTGTTTATTTATAAAACAAAGGACATTCAACAACAATGCACTAGGCTAAGTTTTTTTTAAATAATGGACTTGGAATTTTCTATTTGTTAATTATTAAATTATTAAAATATTTAGTGAAAAGTACACAAATTAACAGAAAATACCAACTAAAACTGATTTGAGCTGTTAGTATAAAACAAATATGATATGTATGTATATATATTAATATGGCAATAATTGTATTGTGCGCGATTATAGATTTTGTTTTGTAATAAATAATAAAAAGGATGAAAATAACAAAAAATCATTCTAACGTAAATAAAAAATCGAGTACATTTCTTTTCTATAGTGATGTAGTAATCACATGAGTTTCTTAGAATTTTACTGAATTTAATATTTTTGCCATTAATATTTTTCTTGGTAATAATTGATTCTGATTAATTTATTTAAAACTTCTGCGGAAAGAGTAATTTTGTTAACGGATTTTTTGGCATTTACACCAGGGGGTGTTTTTTTGAATATCACTTTCCTTATTGTGGAAATCATAATTAACATACTTCTAGAGAAGAAAGAAAAGTTTAATTAAATTGGCCCCTTTTGCTAATTATAATATTATAACAAATTTAAATGAAATACTATTGGATGGTTGGAAATGGCATGACACATTTTGTAAAATTGATGCCTGATGCATTTTGGAAATTACTTTATCTAGTACTATGTATGGTGGATGGATAACTTATTTGGCTATAATGCCACCTATTTACTTATTTATTCGGCTCTAACTGATCCTTCCATCGATGCCGTATCTGAGACGATGTCATATAGTTTGTCATCCTAATGCTTTGTGGGTTATGGTGTACATCGTCCTTCCAATGGCGGTTTCTTCATTGGGCCTTTCCACAACAACAACCGCGATTTTCATAACCGTATTTTTGCTACGGCGTAAACATTCTGATTCCAATTTGGTACGTAATCCCTGCGTTTGCGCGGTTTTCGATTGCGCGATTTCGCAATTGCGCGTCCAAGTTTTTAATACCAAATTTTCATGGTGCGCAGAAAAAAATTCGTAGCTGCCCTTTCTTGGGTAATTTTTGTTTTTAAGAAAATCATGTTTAGACATGCATCCCCTAAAATTAAGATGATATAAGCGGGAACTTACCATATTTTGTTATATTTCCATAAATTAAATGTTTAGTAGATCACGCAGCTTATAGAAGACGAAATGACTTAAATAATGCATAGTTAGTAGATTACATGAGTTGTATAGGTTACAGGGAAATAACTCAACATATGGCATAATTAGTAGGTTTTATGACGACTAATGGCTAATATGGGATGCAAGTATAGTAGACGCCTTGAAAACATTATGAGACGAAATCGAATCGAAAACGGGTCGCGAAATCTTCGAGAAGACTTCGAGGCGAAATTAATATCGAAACGAAATCGATTTGTAAAAGACGAAAACGGAATGCTATAGAAAGTCGCTTTGAGGGCCCGATAACGTCTCGTCGTAGTGACTTTAATTAAGTTGAAGAGCTCCTTATTAATTTCAAGGCATTAAAGCCACGAGTCGAGTTTTTGGCAAGCGATTCTCGACTCATAAACTATGCTGTAAACATGCTAAGGGCGACGGCGACGGTGCACACAAATTAAAAAGCACACACAAGAATAATCATCTTCGATATCCGAATGCTACACACGCGCACAGGAACATACGAGAATAGCAACACAATCCCATGTCACACCGCCCAGGCAACTTTGAGGGGCGACGGCTACGAAATAGAACTTGGATTGATTGAGTCGCCACTCTCGGCGACCTCGTCGTCGAGTGGTTTGCATATTGTGCTGCACCCTTCATACTCATAGAAAAGCTGTGTGTTCTATTCGTTTTTACCAGTCGCTGTGGAAACTATTTTCGCCCTTAGCATGTTTACAGCAATAGTCGTTAAAGCGACGATTGGATAAAATGGTTGCAGACTCAGTTTGTAGATGTCATAAAAATAACATGAAGTAGTTGGAATAGTTGGTATATTTGATTCTTGTCATATCAAATTGATTGCTTCACTTTTCTAACCCACAATTTTTTTTTCTTTTTGCGTTGAGTTGAAGCCCTAGAAATAGCCCAGGGGGAATGGAGTGCTCCAATAGCCATGTTGGAAAACTAGAATTTTTATTCAGGCGTACTGTGTCCCATTTGGGAGCCATACAGTCGTGTTGACGCTGTTCGTGCTTGTTTTAGGCTAATAACAGGCGAGATTTATTTTATTTTTACTCCGATATGAAGTCAAAGTCTGGCATGTAGATGGTTTACATTGTCGAAGGCATAAGAAAAACGAGAGATTCGAGAACGGGAGGGAGAGAGAAGGAGTTCCGATATCTGTGAAATGGGTTGGAGGAGATGAGGATTATGTAATGAAGATTATCAACAAATATTCTAAAATCAAGCCGACAAGTTTTCTGACATCTTTCTACTAGGGCTGCAATTCCTTAGCCGCGTGTGTTTCATCCAAGTCCATTGAACAATACCCTCTTCACCATATTGGTGGGCACCCAAATGGCCAGTTCTGGAAGGATTAATGCTATGTGATTGAGACATATAAATCCTATGTATGGTAGAAAAGGTAAGACAAAGATGAGATCGTTAAACGACAGCCCAAAAACTATTCATTGTCATGCTCGAGGGCTGCGGTAATTTTACACCTTCCCTTTGTAGGCTTATAAAGAGATGTTTCCTAATGCCGTCAGAACCGCGCCAAAATAAAAAGCGTGTTAATCGAATAGGGAAAAACATTCAAGCTGCATAATATCAGAAAACCTATTCGTCTGTGCAAGACCAAGCTTTAAGTCCGATATATATTGCAAGGAGTCATGCTTTCACTTCAAGCATGTTCCACATTACGATATACGCATGTATGGCATAGTATAGTTCCAATTTGCGGGTTGCTGTAAGTATCGTTCCAATTTGCGGGTTGTGAATTGGGACTCCTACCCAAAATCTCTTCTCAATTTTTTTTAGGTATTTTGAGTGATATATCCTCCTCCACTTGTCGCGCAACTCTAAATTTGATATCATTTGTCAATTTGTCAGTACTCAAAAATCACTCTGAATACCTGAAATTTTGTTTGGAGCGATTTTTGCCTGGAGCCTCAATTCCCAACATTTACTTTTTCTTTATGTAATGTCACCTTGCAGGTTGCCATATAGCCTGGGACGCAGGCGACCATATACTCGGGCACGGCCCTGAATACCGTCGTTAGTTGGTTACCCGTGTAGTACAATGAAGAGGCGACAGTTCAATTTTACCCCGCTTATGACTGCTCAATCTCCGCCTTCCATCAAAATTTAGAGTACTATCTTCATAGTCCTTCTGTAAAACAGAAAAATACATTTCCTATCATTTTTTAGTGCTGATTATTCTCACTAAATTTTTGTGTATCAGTGATAGCAACTATATCATTGGAAACACCTTTGAAACAGCCAAAATGTTACACGTAAGAAGCATACACTAAACCCACAATGATGCATAGAATACAAAATATTTGCTCTAAAAAAACCAAAATAAAAATGCTCATTTCTTTATCGATAATAATCCCTTTAGAACAACTAATCCCACAACTCTTAAAATACTTGACCCATTTGGCCATCACACAAAAGGTTAAATTAGCTCGTATACAGAAACTACTCACACCCTTTGCGTCCCCCCGTCCAGAAATCTACATAGTATATGAAATCAGATGGAATCTGTAACCAAAAGTCTTTTCCTTTTCCCTATATGACCAAGGGCTATCCATGAGTTGATCCAACTAAACGACATGCCGAGGTTTAATTCATTAGACACACTCACTTTCGCTTGATATCGTCCCGAACAAACCTCTTTACGGTCAGAAGAATAGAAAGGCACCTACAACCGAACGTACCAGTATTTAACTGTAGGATTGTCCAAAAATCTCAGGAGATATGTAAAAGACATTTCACTTATCTTTACGACCGTATTATCCTTACAAGAGGCCGAGGGTATCGTAACGGTGCAGAGTGTGAGGACCATGTATGCCTGAGTAATTTAAGCCTTTCGTGTCCCCTCTCTGTCCAGGTCATGTTCAATGTCGAATGATCTAATGACTTTCCGGAATTATCCAAAGATTTTCTTCGTGCGAGACATGCACACGTGCATAGACGATTTTAAACTTTGGAATCAGTAAAAACATGAGGGGCCAAGCGAGTATACTCATCCTATCTGGTATCTTCATGCAAAATCCATCACTCAATGGTCAAGCAAACAGAAGTCTTTCAAGCCCGGGGCGATGATTATGAAATTTCTTAATTTATAGGAAATCTGTCTTTGACTGGCAATCAAAGTTAGTCTCTGGTCTTGATTATCCTGCAGGATCACCACCCACCTCGTGAACTCTTATATCTCTTTTAATCATGGCATCGAGTCCCATAAACCCCAGGGTTAGCATCCTGAACATTGTACATGTAAGTGTATAAATTCTTGAAAACTTACTTTGAATAAAATTTTTGGATCCGTCCCCATCCCCCTCGACACCCAGTGGTCTCCCTAGAAGCTCTGCTGTAGTATAAACTTTCTGAATAATTTTCAAACTGAGATGCTAATCTTAAGAAGGACACTAATAAATTCCATGAATGTGTTGGTATGTATCCTTTGCCTGTTTTACGTTCTAAGACAAAGTTTTCGTTCGAAATACTTGGATCCGTTGGTAATAGCCATCGTCAGTGTTGAGTTCTTAAGTAACAGTAGATATTAACCTTCTGTACCTTAGGTTTTGCGAACAAAAGAAAAAAGGACACGAGTCGAGCAACAATAGGAAGGAAAACGACGACGTGTCGTGTTATGTCCCTTTGACATAAGGTTGAGAACAGGGCGATTGTGTTACACTTGGCTCCGGATAATTTTCAATTTGATTCTTATCTAAATGTCACTAAGTTTAGATAGTTTTACCTTAAGCCATTCGGTTTATGATACTCTCCGGTTTTAGTGGATATTCAAATTACGCATATGAAAGGCAAGGATATTTCTTGGTTGTGATGTAAGACTTTTGGTTTAGAAAGGATTCTCTTGTGTGAATGGAGAGAGGGGAGAATGTTAATTGCTTGAACGTGCCACTTATTAAGATATTGAAGCTCTAGTTAATAAATTCTGTATACAAACGGAGTCAATCTATATTTTTTCTGTTTTCGATTAACATATGTAAACAGTTTATAATGAATGAAAAATGCTGCATTAAAGTGGATTTAAGTTATGAAACGCATTCTGAATCTTAAATTATAATTGAAAACTGATTTCATTTTATTCCAAAAAAAAAAAAAATTAAATTTCCTTGTTATGCTTCAATTAACGTCTTCTTTAAACAGACAAGACATGCCAATGCACTCCATATTGCAGAAAAGTGCATCTATAACAGTCTGGCAATTTGACACCTTAATATACCTTATTCGAGATATTTCTGTTTGCATCCATCAATTTACCTTTGTTAACATTAAATAATCAACTCAACTCTGATGGACTATGCATGGGTACATGCATAGGGGTAAGTTACACCATCCATCACTCTGTCCTTACCTCAAACAGGTTGGTGTATGATGCAGGTATAGCACTCTACTCATTTTTTCTGCATATTTTTCTTGTTGCTATAGTAATGTCTATTGAGGTGTACAGAAAACGTGAATGAGAAAGAGAATTTGTCCGAGGACGAAATTATGTGGTTAGTGTGATCCAGTCCAAAAAATTGCATGACTCAAAAGCGTGCCACATGGTTCGTGTTAGCTGTACTAAACGAAATGATGCATCGTCATATACTATGCTTTCTTCAACTGGGAATGGTAGAACGCCATCTTACAACATGACATCGAAACCTAATTTCAACCCAGATTTCGTTGTTCCGATGCAAACCAAAGGGGAATGGGAAAACTTCCAGCCTGACAAGAACAATGACATAATTTTATTCAAAAAAGCCTCCAAGACACTGGCGTCCCCCTTTTTTTAGTTAATATTTTAAAAATATTACCTTTCTCGTTCGTATCTATGTTCCTATCTTCGTGAACCCAGACGAGAATCACGTTATACTTTCTACCGAGCCTAACTAATTGCACCTCTCTACAGGCTTGGAGAACATCAGTACTAAATCCAGAGCTTTTATAGAGGCTTGGCTATCTATGGAATCTTGACTATCTACTCTTGTGTAGGTTCGACGATCATTGTCTGGCAGGTCCTTAGGGTCGCTAGTACTTTTGCTTGAAAGATACTATAACTCACCGGAAGCTGCCACGACAGCGATCTGCCTTTCCGCTTCCGCTTTCCGTGTCAGTGGCTTCAGTGATGAATTTATCACTGGCAACCACACTGCCATTCAATAGCATCTGTAATTAATTTTCAGTTTTGAAACTTGAACAGTGATCTCAAGAACATCATGGAATTTAACGTTTATTATCTAGCATTGCTCTTAGACGAGTAGGAACAGAATAAATAACAACAATGTGGGTTCATCTCATGTGTACTCTTCGGAAAGTGGAAGCGATTTCGCACCTATATATTGAGGATTGATGGACCACGAAACTAAATTCTACAAATAATTTAGAATGAGGAAATGTACGGCAAGACTAAAAGAAGCACGTCACTGCTTCAAAAGAACCGATTCAGTACCTTTTTTAAAACGCGTCATTTCTGGCTGGATTTCTTCGCTGGCAGTAGTGAGAAGTATCTTCTGTTTCGGCGTTTATTCTTCTTTGAATGTCTATCGTTGTCTTCGCTGACTGAGGACCCCAGGTAGTTAAATTGGTTTACCCGTTCGAAGTTATGTTACCCGAGGTGGTGCTGTGGTTTCTTCTTCTTCTTTTCACCCTTGACTGAATTAGAATCTTACACTTGTCTGCATTTAATTAGCATGCTTCGTAAAGGTTTTCCTTTCCAATGATCGTTCTGTTTTGGCTTGTAGCCTCCTATTACCATCTTGATGTCATTGGAAGGGGCCGTGTCATGCTCAAGCTTATAACAGATCTGTCCGCTTTCTCATCTGACTCCGCATGTGCGTTTATGATCGAAAGGATGAAGAATTTCTACGATTTCTTGTTTCTTACGAAGCTTACTCCTAAGTGATGTTGTCTTCCGCAGCTCTAGAATACCCTATAGTTGCCAAAGTCCATTGTCCTGTCTCCTATCCATCTGATCTATCTTGTGACGCGAGTAATTTTATTCTATATATGCTTACTTCGTCTAATAGTGACTTAACTGCTTCAGTTCTTTACACACTTCGCGTGTTCCATGTTCCGGAAATATTTTCCAGGTTTTGTTGCCGTAGTCTTTGCCGTTTTTCTCGCCCCGTACCGAGGCTTTGTTTCGGGTTACTTAACTGGTGTGTTTTTACAGGATCCGGTAGTTAGCCCAACCCTCAACCCGGTTATTAGGAGGACCGGATCCGTGATTTTTATCCCATCGGATAGCTATATCTCCGCACACTGGGTAAGTCCGTCGTCGGTTGGTTATCCAGCGGCCACAAGCGAGGAAGTTACGGTACGACCTCTGCCTACGATCCTGCCCAAGCTCCAATCCCTTTTTTTACAAAGGACAGACTCAAGTGTTCTCTGAAGAGGATTCTGCATAGTTTGAGAGGATTTCCTACGCGATATTTTACGACAGGGCCAGTGTATAGGTCTTTTGCGCCCGGTGCTCTATACCATATAGCGCCCGCATAAGCTTTTTAGTTTTTGATCGCAGTGAATGTTTTACATTTCCGTGTTATTTAGGGGTGTTTTATCGAAACTCATCCTCAAATCGGGGCGCCATAGAAAGTGTGTTGTTCGCTTAAAATGTTTTGTTTTTTGCGCAGTAGTACACAATACAGAGGAGGCATCGGAATAATTTTTTTGTGTGAGTTGATGTTGATGTGATGTGAGATGAAAATGAAGTCACGGGAACATTTTTTCGATTTGTTCTGTGAAAGTTTCAAATTTTTTTTAAAAACTATCGTCTGAAAGTGCGCCCCGTCAAATTGCGCCCGGTGCAAGTGCACCATTTGCACCTATGAAAGTGCCGCCCCTACTTTTATCTTCCTACCTACCACCTGAACTTCAAGATTTAACAAAATCATAAAACATTATCTGTACTTTAATAGACTTAAATTATTTTAGTTCTATACTTTAATGTAAGATTTTAAAATTTCCCTTTAAAAAAAGCACAAAAACATCTTCTTATCGAATCTACAAAAGAATACAAAAACGACCTTACCTTAATGAAAAATTTCCTACCCTTAATATAATCTTAAAAAGTTTTTGGTTAAACCTGACTTGAAACTCTCATTACTTCATCAAAAGGAGCATCATAAACTTTGTGTTGATCGTTCCATCTAAAATAAATGCAGAAGAAACCTTGGACGGTAGTAAAGTTCCAAGATAAAAAAAAAATTAATAGAAAAAAAAATCCACAAAACATCCGAAATTCAGTAACTTTTGCTTGGATAAAAAGAAAAAAAAATCCTTCTGCAAACGAGACCGCAAAACTTCCTTTTAACATCCTTTAGCTTTCAACGATGAAAAATTTTGTCCATTTTCACAGCAAAGACGCTTGTCTTGCCATTAAAATAGATTTCGCCCTCAAAGAAATGTACAAGTCCAGGCAAAATCGCTCTTAATGCCAATACAAAAGCACTGCATTAAAATAAAAACAAACAAAAGTCCTTCTCCAAAGGACATAAAGGGACTCTCTGAGCAAAAGGCATAGATTTGAAGCCGGAGCTGTCCTGTCCGGACTGGCTTGCCTTGCTCCCCGGGTCTATGTGTAAAGCTGACTTTTTAAGTTTCTTTGCCGGACGTTTTCTGGCCCAAAGGATGATGGGGCGCTGATGAAGTGCAGTTCATCATCAAAAGTGGAGATTTGTCGAGAACAGTGTGAAGTGAATTTATTTCATTTGCATTGGCACATGAACGACGATGAGTGAATCCTGCGTACAAACACGCAAAGCCCTAGATGCCGCCTTTGGAGAGTGCAACAGCAAAAATTCTTGCTTTTACTGAGACCCGCTGGGAAATGATATAAAAAATTACAAAAACAACAAAAAAATCGATAAAACTTCATACGGACAGTACCCTCGAACTATAGGCGGTCATTTGTTATCATCTCCCGAGCCCGTCCCTGCACGATCCGCCATGCTCAAAGCCTACAGAGACTAGGTGGTGCGTTGTTCTGTATGCATCGGTATAGTGATGTACACAGAAAATGCAAGACCTACCTTATCCAATTTGCGTTTTTGGTCGTTTGAAAATCCTCAGTGGGTGTTAGGGTGGTGGTATATATCCCTTGGACTATGGACATCAGTTCTGGACAGGACAAGGGTAGGCTTCAGTGTAGCCCGCGGCCTCGCCGCTTTTTCCGATGCAAAATCGCAACAAAACCTCCAGCTCGTGGGATATGTCCGGTTCTTCTTTCTCATCTGTATGTCAAAATCCTATGCTAGCGATGCTGAAGCGATGTAGCGCTGCAGGCCTCTATACTCTCTATACTCCCAAGCCTCCGTAGACAAAGCGCGCGGGCATAGCTGTGTTTTCGGTCTGCAGATCTATAAAATTACGTGTGTAGGCATAAAAGTGAACTTTTTTGCCTGCCTCTTCTGCATCCCTTCCCATACTCTTTTCAGGACTTTTCCCATGCCGATATTTGAATCTTCCTTCATTCTAGGCACACATTCGCATGAGGAATAGATTTTTAAACGTATATAAGGGATTCTATGCGCGCTTTTGAGCTCCTCCACTCCAGGTCCTGATACGAAAATATCGGGTGCGTTGTGTATGCGTATTTAGCTGTTGTGTTGGCTTCCACTTCACTGAATTTTGTATGGAATGGGAAGGATCTCATCCAGTTTCAGTCCACTGACAAACCTCACACCAAAAAATTTTCGGTGCATACCATATATCCCTGCCCTGTGCAATTTTACTCCCTGGCATAAAAACTATAGAGCATAGCGGAGGCCGAATACTGATAACAATGATTGGACACAAATCAGCCCTTCACCATTGCGCCCAGCTTCGGGTTTGGGGCCTGGTCCACATGTAGATACCACTAGCTACCAGTTCACCACCCAAAAACTATTTAATGCTAAACATTTTGGATGAAGGGTACAGAAAATGTTTTTTATACATACATATATACATACATATGTATATCGTCGTAATAGTTTGTTGCTAAAATTTTCAAGTATTGAGAAAATGAATTTAAAAACAAACAAAAAAGTTATTCCTGATTTAATTTTCAAAGGTTGCATATATGTGCATTTTACCCTTTTTATACAGGTACAACTCTCAAAAGTATTGATTATTTTAGTAGGGAAAAAAATTATTTATAATATTTTTTATAAATGGCATTGAAAAAAAACCGAGTAGAACTCGAATTCGCTCAATACTTCTAACATAACACGTTATTTATTTATGGAAAAAGCAACAAAGCGTCTTATTTTAAAATACTTTTTTAACAATTATTAATACAGCTTAGTCCTATGCAAAATAAGTGATGATTAAGTGCTATTTCCTATTATTTGCCAACCTGACTATTAAAAAAAGTATGCTTCATTACGTAAAAACAATTAATGGAATAAAATTAGTCTAGAGCGGACGCGACCCGCGTTTTTGAGCATATTCAAACTTTTGAATTTAATTAACTTTTAATAATATTCCACTTGGGCGATTGCAGTACAATTGTTGTGAGTGTGAAAACTAGAAACATTGATTGAAGCACACAAGCTTTTTAAAAATAAAGGTGTTTTCAGCCCAGAGGTCTGTGGTTCGATTCCGCACAGTCTTACAATCCTTAGTTTTATCACTTTTCTTCTTTCTTATCTTCTTTTTAAATATAAATTCTCTGACTTTTTTATCAGCATCACCTTTAAGCATAATAAACATGAAAGCTATCTACTTTTCTATCACCGAAGGCAGAGTTCTGCCGTGGTATATCTTTAATAATAGAATCAGCATTATTGCTTGGACCAATTTATCATTATACCCTGGCTTTACCAGCCAAGCTACGCAAGTTCGAGCAAATTAGTGAACTGTCTTTATATTAACCTCAGTTCGCATACAATTTTCACATATTCAACTGACGACAAAGCAGACCTAACTGTACTCGAACTGAAGTTAAACGTAAAAGCTCACTCAAAAAAGAGTAACTAATTGGAATAATGGAATACCGTTCCAGTGAGCTTTTGAATTTCTCATTTCTAGCGCGAAAAAAACACGCACGAACTGAACATGAACTGGATTTTAGCCGGTGAAGCCACTTATGTGGATTGAGCTGAACTGAGGTAGGTGAAGCCGAGGCATTAGCAGGAGCATTAAGTATATGCATGGCTCTAATAATGCATCTTGTCGGCTTAACTGGTTAATCGGGGTACCAAAGTCCCACTAAGATTGGGTGCAGTGGCGTAGATAGGGGGGGGATCAAGGGGATCAATCCCCCCCATGGACTACGAAAATAAAGGTCTTCGCATCTAAGTATTTAAGTATATGTACATGAAATTTTTAAAGCACCAGCACCTCTTTTGATTCTATGTATGTGCAAAAATCATCTAGATCCGTTTTTGTGACGGCTGTGCATTTGAGTATTGCTAATTTCCGCGCTTCGAGAAGGCCGACCAATCAGGAACCACGAAAAGGAAATCAGGAACCGCAAAAAGGCTCACTATAATTGTGGACACATTAAGCACATGTAAAGTAAATACAATGAGCCAACAGTGACACCTCGGTTCCTAAATACTCAAAATATTAACATTATAGTTAATCAAGAAATAGAATCGTGTTCCTAACTTTGGGTGAAATAACTATTAGGTTTGAGCATATTATGTAGAGTATCAACATATGATCTTCCTAAAAAATGATGTAGTAATGATGACCCTCCCTCGGCACAATGTATTTTTTGTCACCGTCAAAGAAGGAGCAGGGGGCGGCCTACAAAGCGCTGCCACCCAAGCAAGTTTAAAATGTATTAATCCAACGAACAATATGTACTAAATTCATTAAAACAGTAGTAGATACTAAAAATATAAGTATCCCTTGATATGATACTTTTTCATCGAATTAAATCGAATAAGAAATGTACTTAAATCAAATAGTACCGAGTAAAAAGTTGTAGCTTAAAAATCGTAGCAGAAATAGTACAATTGTAGTAGGGTTGCAACGCTGCACAATCGGTGGAATTTCAGCTTATCAAAAACAGAACTTCGGAAGAAAAATTTATTTATTTTTAATTTTATATTAAGTCATATCCCCCCCCATGGCTGAAAGCTATCTACGCCACTGATTGGGTGTTTACCTAGCCCACGACACACTTCCTTGTTCCGCTTGATAGTCTGCCACTGCTGGCGTCACAGTCCTTGTCACCTGGTTAGCGATCCATCATTTTCAGGAGGCGTAAGACTCCAACGAGAATACCTTCCACTAACCCCGACGATTGCTTCTGTATTCATACAACATCAAGAGTTCAAACTCGAGGTTCCTCCTCATGCATCACTAGACTTACGTATTTAATTAAGTATGGCAAGTATGTGCCAGCGGAAACTCGTCGATACTGTGGATCCGCCGAACGTAAAGATCACACCTCAATGTAACCTCTCTTTACTTTTCAGAGCTTTTCAGATTCTATATTTGAAATCTTTACCTTTACCGCATTAGTATTTGTTTTTTTTTTCATAACAAAGCATTGGTCTATTTGATATATCAAAGCAAGCGAACCAAGTCAAGCTTACATTGGAGTTTCCCCTTTTTCCATCCCAAATGCAAAGTGGAAACGCAAATTGGAGCTCGTTTGTCCCACAGAAATTTGCGTGCTTTTCTTTTTATACTTGTATTTAATTAACTTGCCGTGTTTGTAAAGTATGTTTAGTTCAAATTTTGCACACATGCGTAGTTCGTTTTCATTTTGAAAAAAAAGATAACAGTTACAATATGGTAGCCGATTTTTGCAATAGTGTGCCCGTCACCCCGAAAAGGGTCTCAAATGGAAGGGTATGACAATTAAGTACAATTGGATAAGTGGTGTCATTCCAAATTCAAAATGCCAGCCAACGCAAAATGGCAGAAGACATGTAATGGAGTAAAAAGTGGAAAATGCAACTGATCAACTTCAAATTCACATATACGTAATTCGCGTGACAATATAATTTGACAATTTTGTAAAAAATCAATATGGCGGACGAATTTTTACAATTGCTTGTATTTGAAGTCTTGAATCAAGAAGTTCAACAGGAAAACTTTGAAGAAGTGGTGGAGATGTCGGAGCAGTAGATGAACATCCAATTTGACCCTCGATTGACTAGCACCCTTAAGGCCTATACCTATACACGGTCAAATTGGATCGACTAGCGGATGTACAACCAAAACTATCGATTGTGAGCCGATAGGCCGATCAAAATTTATTGCATTTTTGGGTTTGATGAAAATCTGGCCCCCTTCCATCACATTTGGCCGTGTATGGGGGCCTTCAATCGGGAATATGACGTCAGATTGACGTAGACTCAATTTTATTTACATATCCTTTAGAGGTCTAAGTCATTTTGACGTCATAATCCGGATTAAGGGTGCGAGTTTGTCTCCGGTATTAAGCCTTTTTCGGCTGTCGGGTCGTTGCCGATTTATCCGTCCACTTTGTTCTTCTTGACTTCAATACGTGAAATATTGTGGTTGTGGGTTGTTATTATAGTCCAGGGTCTACCTCCTATTCGACTCCTCTAGGCTGGCCATTGAGTTTACTCACTTGAAGCCTTCGATACTAAGAGGCTATCCCTGCTATGCAGAGCGCCCAAATGTACTTTTCCCAAGTTGCGGTGTTGATCGGCATTCAGGTCTTCGAGTCTTTTCCTCTCCTCATTTCTCAAACGGCTTTTATTTCGACTAGGGTGGAGGTAATATCAAAAATAAATTCACACAAAGACGGGTATCTCTTTCGGATTCTAATTCACGCAACATTTGTCGGGTTAAGATCACTTTTGGAAACCTCTTAACGGAGGTTGGCGAGGTGCTTGTTAACAGCTATTCAAGTTAAAGTCAAAGCATGGGCAGTAGGAAGCTGGTCCCCTTTTTGAGCTCTTTTGTAGTTACACAAAAGATTTCTAAACAACACTTTCCTTACGATTAGACTACTCCACCTTGCATTGACACTTTTTTTCTAGCAAAGTAATCGATTTTAAATAGTGAATGTGTTTCACGTGTTAGCGTGTTGGTTACAAACATATCTTTAAGTTTTATCAGAGTCCTTAAAAACATTTCAAATTTTGAAATCAAAAATGTTTTAAACACAAAAACTTCCTCATATATTCAAATGTATCGTATTAATTGGAATTTTTTTCCTCTTAAATAATGAAAAAGAAAAATATAAGCAAATATACGTTTCATATTATATCACTCCGTAATGATTAATTAAAAAAAAACTCTTTGTACGATGATTTCACCATTTTTAGTGTCATTATAAAAGATTATAGATGAAAAAGTCCCCTCATCGAAATTTTTCCGAAAAAAGATTAGAAATGATTAATACCCAAAAATAAAGTTTCCACAACTTTCGTATCCGTTTTTCTTGGGCACTCCTTTCAGGTTGACTCAATTAATGAAAATCAGTGATTCTTAAGCATTCAAGTTATTCCACATCAACACTTGCCAGTTACATAGTTTTCTCATCATCGTTGACATGCTAATGCAGTGCTGGAAGTCACGCACTACTAAATCCAACCCCAACCCAAATCCGGAGACATTCTCCATTGTCGTCAGACATAAATCTTATCGTTAACTCAGGGCAAAAGGAGTCGCTAGGACGACTCTAATTAGAATTTCGTGACAATCGAAATGCTCAGTTTTAAGCGCATTCCGTAGGCGGCAAAGAAGCAACACATATGTCCTCTCGCAAGGAGCGGCTTTATAGTATACCCTTAGTCACCTTGTTCCAGTGTTCCTGTCCAACCTATCACTCGGTGAACACATCGCACGAAAAAAACTTCTGCTCTGAAGGAATATTAACCCGAAGAGATGGACGAGTCCTTTAATGAATATTGCTATGAAAAGTAAGAGGCGCGGCAATCCTTAGGGAGTCTTGATAGTCGTCGGGAATAACAGAGGAAAAAAACCCGAGGAAAAACTAGACAATAACGTCCGCTAAGCTCGCAGGAAGGTGGATGGAGACAAATAGATCCACACACCCTTTAGTGTCCTGTACATCACCTTTGGGGTCAAGACACGTCGCAAGCTAGCCTAGCTGCCGCACATATGTATGCATACTTATGTTCGTGGCAGCTTACGCTATTTAAAATACCAAATAAAAAAACTACGAAGCTAGCGGAAGGCTGGATTCCAGAGAAGGACGATATAGAAAGGGTGCGGTCTTACACTTAATATGACCGCGGAGAGAGTTGCCCGGTCGCAAGAGTTAATGCGTTAGCATATAATTATCGCTTAATTACTCAGCACATTTCAAGTGGTCGCCTTGCATGATGATGTCCCAAGAAAGGGAAAATTTAATTCCGTTAATGTCTCAATAAACATTCGAATTAACAGAGCAAACATTCCCCGGGTAAATCAGGTTAAATATAACCCTTTTTACTCAACTCAAGAACAGTTTTTAATAAAGAGCAGAATTTGTGATCGCAAATCAGATGACTTCTCCCCAACTGCATACGTTGACGAATGAGTTGCGAGGGGATTGTAATTTCATCAAGGATTGAATGAAAAAAATTTAAAGGACAAATCCCGAACAATCGCTAAACTTTTTAGGGGCAGAGTAAGAGGCAAAGAAGTTCTTAGTGCTCCACGAATAGTTTTTCTTTTGGTTAATTTAAAATTTAATCAATAATTGTGCTAGTTGGAAAGGGCATTACGGTGGTAATACTTTTCTGGGCTCGAAAAGACTCATTGATAATCAAATATCACATTTGCTTCATAAGCACAACAACAGGTGAAACATACGTTCAGTTACCCCGTTTATGACTCGGTTCAACAGGTTCAACCCAGTCATAAATAGGAGTCGAGTTGAAACTGGATCCATTTAACCCTACTCAGCTCTCCTACCAGGGTCGAGTTGATATTTCGCCTCATATATGCGGGTTGAGTTGCAATTGGGTTGAAGTGAGATTTGTTTTCTTTGTTTATTATCCGTGAAGTCTGCCGTCGTCGTTAGTTTTGTATTTTGGTGTTTTTACTTGCACAGGAATAAAAAATTATTTCGTTCTGGATTTTGACGTGAAAATTTCCCACAAATATTTGAGGTTAGGTTTTGATTTCAGTTCAATTCTATTTCAATCCAAAGTGAATTCAACTCGGCATCTTATATGGTGGTCGAAATTTCATCTCAACCTCGACTCGACTTTCCAACTTAGTCATAAACGGGGTGGGTAATTGAATTGAATCAGAATTGGTGCTTAGATAAGAGGGCGTATGCATGTCAGGCAGTATATACACGTGTGGGCAACTGCAGCAAAACTCCTCGGTTGGTAATGACGGGATATTCTAAACACACATAACGCAGCCTACTATTGGCAACCTTTTTGTGTAACTAACAGGGCACCCCAACCAAGGTTGTCATCGCTTTGGTGAGTTTATCTGTGTTTCTCTAGATATTTCCAAGGCTTTCGAAAGAGGATAAAATCCAGCTCTGTTGACTAAACTGCAAGCTAGTGGTATTGACTCTGTTCTATTGGCAGAGAAAGTTTCCGTCTTCCGATGTTTCACAGGGCTCAGTTCGATGACTCGCTCTTTTCCTAGTTTTTATAAGTGACCACCTTTAAATCCCTTCATACCCACTTCGCATTTTTGTTGATGACAGTACTCTGCGTTTGTCTTTTGGCTTTGATACTAGACAAGCACTTGCCAGACTTTATTTTTACGTTCGTGAACTCTGATTCTCTAAACGATGAATGATGTGTATATCATATAAAAATTGCATGTTCCAAATTTCTAAACAAGTTTTCTAGTGGCAGGATAAGAGGTAAATTACTCTTTCTGCCATCAGATTGGGCCATAATCTACCAGTACGACATTTTTCTCCGCCTTGAATTCAACTCGACAATGTAGCCCACGGTTTCAAAACTGTCGCAGCGTTACTGGACAAGGAGCAAGACCACGCACTCAAACTAATTGGTGATAGCACCTTTTGCTCTACAAATGACTTACTCAGCCACCGTAGAAATATAACAACTATTCTGCCGCTTTCTACTCGAACCAACCCATCACCGGAAAGAAAATGACAAAAAGTCAACATTGATGACGAAGAAGATAATTGTTTTCCGTGTTGTAGAACCGTAAATCCAGCAAATTCATTAAATTCGGCCAGCCTTTCTTTCTACATAGTTCTTTGCGCCGCTCTTTGAGCGTATCCAGAGATCTGAAACATGTCGTCTCCAATTACTGAACTGTTGTGACGTAACAAAGGCTTTGATTTTTCCAGTTAAACTTTTGCATCTTCAAATAAGAGTTTCTTGCGTCAACTTTCGCTATTTGGTGCACGATCAGGTTCCTTACAGCTTATAGAGGCCCCGGTTCGAAAAATTCTAGAGAGTGATGGTGGTGCAGAGAAAAGATTGTAGCCAACACACTTTCAGTTTAACTGGGCAGTTTATTATTTTGAACTATTTTCACTCAGTCTTCAGACCTGAGCTTCTGGACCCTTTTTTTCTCTGATAAACTGCGCAGGTCAGACAGTATATCGTTCAGTTCTCTCAGTTCCATTCATTTTCCATTATTAAAAAGATGTACTCAAAACAAAAAAACTGACGAGACTGAGCAAAAAAAACGTACAACGACCTGACCAACCTACACACTTTCATTTCAGTTTATCGTACAGTTTTTTGTACAGTTCAACTGCGCAGTTAAAACTGAGAATGGCCGCTGAAGGCGCTAAAAACTGATAACGACTACGACCAATTAATTTTTTTAAAACTTTTGGAAGTGTTTTTTTTTTATGTTGCGTATGGTAGTCCTGACTTAGGATGGAATTTAATCATTCCCATCGATTTCATTCAAATTCAACGACAACCAATAATTTGAAGATGTCTAAGAAATATGAATTCAATCGTTCCAAAAAGGGATAAAGCACATACTGCCAAAAAACTACTTTCAAGGTTGCTACTCCTTGTTTTTCATAGTAAAAACGAGAACCTACCCAGAACTAGGTTTCTGATTCTAAATAAAAGTTCTTTTAATACCATAAAATGGGAACACCAATTAAAAAACAATGAAATCCCACACACTCCATAGTTCCAGCATTAATTTATGTAAAAAGTGTTAGAATTCCAATCATTTAGATTAAGAAAGAAGGACATGGTTAATCTAGGGCTCAGACCCTTGTCTCCGTATGTTTGTCTCACGATGTCCAAAGTTCTTTAATTAGGGCCTTCGTCTCGGCATGATGCTCTCTCTCCAATCCGCAATAAAATACTAAGGAAAAAGCACACTGACATTTGTGTCCATTTAATTTATTTAGTTAAAATGGAAATTCGATTTTCTTAAGGCTGTAATCCAATTAGAAAGCGACCGGGTGATTTATTTATTAACGAAAGAGGTCGAGTATAGCATGGTCAAAATAAGGACTGCTCACTGTTTATCAAAGCATTTGCAGCATAAAATCCAGACAATTCTGCGGTTTTAAGGGTGTTTTAATTACAATTAAGTCGAAGCAGACAATTTTTATACGATTTTTTTGCAAGGGCAGAAGAAGAAATACCATGCTTGGGGGCAATGTGTTTTATTGTATGCAGTTTGTTCACTGGTTGCCACTGTGTGACTACACTAGCCACTAGCTATAGTGAAGACAGTGAATTACGAGGATAAGGAAATTTTCTCACCATATGAAGAACTTCACACTAGGGTGTAAAGCAAAGAGTCCTTAATCGTCCTGAATATGGCTCGTAAATTGATTCACAATCGATTCTCTATTAAACAAAACCCGACGGCAGGGTGCTGAGCTATCCTGTGTATGTGATTGCATGGCAAGTCAGAGAACTGCAAAGGGGGAATTAAAGGGCAAAACACTTGTATGTTGTGAATTTATACGTACATCAGATATGTATACATGCATGGATGTACATTTCTATATATACATATATATGCACATTATATCCTATATTCGTGACAATAAATGTTTGTGTATGAATATCGACACCCATAATAAGAAACATCAGAATTCTAATCCCCCACTTCTCATAGCATTTTGTTTATGAAATCGTGTGGTTACACCTGCAACAGGTGAAATACGTGATTCTGATTCAATTCAATTGGATTTGTTACTTAAGACACTTGTGGATAAGGAAACGAAAGTGTGTTTACGTAAATTTGTAATAATAATTAAAAAATTAATTAAATTGATTACTTTGTACTAAGTTGTTATTAATTGATTAGGAAGAATTAATATTGTGTCGTATTGTTCGTATTGCTACTTATTGTAGCAGGGGTAGCAACTATCCGAAGGACTTTTAAGTTTCCTTATCTATGGATATGTGAGTGCTTGTAACTCATTCTCTTATATCTACAACAGCCGTTTCGAAGACATGTTAAGATGATCGGATTTGAAGAGTTTTAACAAATTACTAAATGTTTTTTTTTTTGGCTTTCAGCAACCGTGTGCTTATTTCTTGTTGCATGCTGTTGTGAGCTACTATTATTGGCCCAAAAAAAGGCGTAAGACCATTATCGATTCCATTACAAATGTCGATTGGTATGAACAGTGTCTCAGATATTTTTACTTGGCTTGCCACTAGAATCGCTTACTGCCGCCATTGTTGCACAATTTCTAATAATTCCGCATTTCAGTGGACCATTTAGAACTAACAGCCGAACTTTCTCTCAATATCCTAGGCCTAGCATTTACCGAAGATTTGTATTTGAATAAACACATATTCCAAATTGCTAAGCAAGTATCCCAATGAAGATAGAATTATCCTGGTACTCCTTCAGAAAGGCCTCGACCTAACTCTCGACAATCTGGTTTGTCTCTTTAGATACAGCTTTAATTGGGGTTACATTTCACACTATCTGGAAGAGAGTTGTGGTGATTTTATCCCTAAAGACGGCAACAGGCCTCTGGAGCTTCCTAAATGATATTACCTTAAGTCAGCTTACCTCTTTACCTCTCTTGAAAACGATGAAAAAGTTGTTGGACTTTTACCTCAGATGCCATATGAAGCTCTCCTTTCCTCTACTTAGATAGATAGATTGCTTTGCACCATATCGCCCGATAATCCCTACGGTTGGATCTTGGTAGGCCTCTCATATTTGGCTAGTTGCACAGGATGGCGTCTGCACTCGAATTTATTTTAGAGGCTTTAAAATCAATGATAACCGCTATCACTAGATATAGGGTGGACACTCTAATTCTTTATTTTGCCCGCCATTGCTATCGAATTCAAGTTAGTGTTTCTCTTTTCCGAATTACAGCTGTCAATAAATTTTATTTAAAATCTTTTCCTTCATTAACCAGTTTTATTCCGTCTTGTCTTTTTAATATGCAGTTTCTGTCTCTTTTAATCTGTCAGACTAGAGCTCAGAAGTAGACATTTTTACTGCCGATGGTACTGTTATACAGTTCAACGTCTAGCAGTAGGCTTTATACTTATAAAATTAAAGTAGAGGTCAGGCTGCGCGACACCAAAACCACCTATTCGTTTGCAAGACCAAGCTCTACACAAATAAGCGGCCCACCAGATATTGCGAGGTTTTATGCGTTTAATTATTTTCCGCATTATAATATGCATATGCATATACATTGGCAAATCCTTAGAATTCGGACTCCAGACTAAAATACTTTAGTTGTTTGGAGGTATTCAGCGTGATTTTTGAGTGCTCCAGTAAGTTCAAGGCCAGTACGTTCAAGGCGAGGTTTCTTTTCCTAATTTCTTCGAACTGAAATTTAGATGATCGAAAAATTTAGATTTATATTTGGGTCTACCCCATATATATGAAGGGGTCCGGACCGCCTGCCCCTTCTTTGTTTCGCCTTTGGTTGAAGAGGTTGTTGAATTTACCTTTTTCGGTAAATTACATTAATTAGTTTCCAAAATTCTGGATAACTCCAGAGAAGTATGACAGGACAAACAGTTTACTCACAGATTAACCCAAAGGCGAGGCACATTTACTAAGAACCATCAGGCAGAGGGATTTCAGAATCCTGAAGAAAACGAATCCTGAACGAAACGGGAGTATACTTGAAGAAGGAGATGGTAAAGCAGTTTTGGGCTTAAAAGAGTTTAAGGCAAACAGCGATGATAATTTGACTTTCCTGATGATTTAATTTTAGGAGTTTCTCAACTTGATATACTCACGACGAAATGACTCATTTTTGGAACGTTTGTTTGCTCAGTATGCTTCTTTAGCTCCAATTGCGTTCATAAATAGATAGATAGATTTATAAAGGAGGAATGAACAAACCGATTTCCAATCGTTTGATTTTGGTGGCACATAGAGTTTCAGAGCTCGATTACATGATATTGTCGGCTGCAAGATAGTTAAATGATTCTACTACTTCAAACTCGTGTTCCTCCACCTTGATTATGAGACCAATGTGAGGTATCCTTGCAGACGAAGCCTCCATATACTTTGTTTTGCTTTCGTTCGGGTGTAGTGCCGCCTACTCAATCTGGTGGAGCCACCAGATCCTCAGCTTGCCATCGCTCCAAGATGCTTTTAGGTAGGATTTGAAAGCAAAGTAAACTTAAACGAAAGCACATATTTTTAAACTTACTTTGCTGTAGACTATGAAAGCTTCTTGTTTCGTATTGCTGCGAATGCTGTTGCTTTCAAATTACTTAAAAGCTTTCAAGAGCATATTGTTCCGGCTGCAAATGCTTCGGCTTTAAAATATTTTGCTGTGAAATGCTTTCTGTTTGCGTATAGTTTTTCAAATCTTAGCTCTCCAACGCTGTGAAATACTTTGTTTCTTTCAGCTTTTTTTCATGGTTCAACTACATAAGTACTTTGTTTAAAGAGGCGAAAACTTTTTTATATGTACGTGAAGCATTCGCAGACGGACCAACGTGCCCCAGCATTTGTAAGGAACAGCTTTCGCAGCTAGACGAAATAAAAAAAGCTTTCACATCATACAGAAAAAAGCTTGAAAATATGATTGCTGTAAAGCAAAGTAAATTGCTGTGGTCTTCTTGGCAGCAAAGCTGCAGCAATTTAAATCGTGCCTTTAGGATCGGTAATCAGATTACCCTCTTCGTCCTTGCAGTATGTGCAACGCGTGTTAGCGCAGACTCTGCAGTAGGACTCCCGCGCTTAGTGCGACCGTCGCTCTCTGTACTGTTCCAGTTCACCCAAGCGGTCATACACTTAGGCACGGTACTGAGCGCGGGAAGATAAAAATCTGGAGATCCGTAATATATGTATGTATAATATTATTTCATTTTCGGAGTAGAAACCAGAAGAACATGACGTGGCTAAGAAGAATTATTTTAATCCAAAGATGATTAAAATTGAAAGATTTACTATTGTTTACCTTATTACTATCTGAAAATTTTTATTCTTTGGATATGTTGCTTAAATGTTGTATATTATACCATATTTAAAAATCACATTCAGAAAACAAAAAAAAATATACAAAAACTCTATCATTGTTAGGCAAAAGGATAAAGCCCAACAGCTAACATTCATTACTGTCTACTTTAATAATTAAATATAAATGAAGTATGTCCCGAACCGATTTTGCATACTATTTTACAGGTGTGCTATACCCCATAAGCTAAAATTTATATATATTATAAAGAAATTGCTAGTCACAAGTAAATAAAATCAACAACCTTTTAAAACAACACACATAATAAATGCATAAATAATGCAAAAGAAGATTAAATACAACAACAACAGAAAAATGCATGAACATATAATTAAAAATCATTTCCAATCTAAAAAACCCTTTATTACTTTTCCCATGGGTTTTAATAATTAAAAATCAATGTTGACACATATTTTTTGAAGTTCAGTGGTATCTCGTATTTTCTATGTTTTCTTTTTCACTTATTTCAGTCTGAAATTCTGAACCTGAATCCTATTTAAAAGAAATAATAAAAAAAAATATACGTGAATGCAAAATCAAAAAAATAAAAAAAAAATATACACCAACTTCCCCAACAGAAAAAAATATTTTCCTTTTTCTTTTGCCATAATCGTTTCAAATTGCCGAAAAACCGAATTACCGTCATAATATTGCTCTGGGAATATTTTTTTTCAGCCACTGGTTTGTGTGTATGTATATGTATAAATAAAATGCATATAAATATATGTATATATAAATGCATATAGAAATATAATGCACGTAACTGAAGGTATGTGCAGCACGTGCTGCAAATGCAAGAGCCATATCACAATCGACTACTCATCCCCTATAAGTATGCAGCATGCACAAAAATATAACCGATCAGGACATGTGCTTGTGTGTATTTTTTCGGGTTATTATAGGTTATGTTATATAAAAAATTAAAACCGGAGGTAGACTGCTCTACAAACATTGTTTTTTTATTTAGTTATTTTCTCTTGAATGCAAAAAATTTGTTCCATAGAGAATTTCCATGTATGTGGGGGTAAAAAAGAGGAAGGATTAACAAAAATAAAAAAAATTAAAAATACAGAACTGGACTTTGTTTATGCGTGCCGGTTATATAAATTTTACCATGTCGAACGTTCTCTGATGAGGATGGTGATGGTGTGTATTGTGTATATGTATATATATATATATTTTTTTTTATTATTTCACCGATGTTTCTGTAGAAGAGTAACTAGTATTGCATATTCCGTATGAGTGTGTATTGTAGATATTTGAAATTTTTCCTTGAAAATAGTGTGTGCAATAACAGTTCTAGGATTTGCAGGCTATACTTTCGCTCCTTCTTTTTTCAACACAGTGGTGTATCCCAACAAAACACGAAAGAAAGTAAAACAAAAGACAAAAAATCTATTCGTACATTCCATCTACACTATTTGTATTGACTAGTCTTTTTTTTTGATTGAAAAAAGGGTTTTAGGGATGGGGGTGGCAGATAGGGATGCGTGCACATGCATGTTTGGGTGTAATAAAACCTTAAAGGAGGCCTTTATATTTTTATTTTTCATGAAGGTCCTTTGTATATGTATGTATGTATGTATATCCTTGCAAGGACCAATTTAATGCTTTGAGATCTTAACTAAGAATCGAAACAAATTAGGCTGCAAACTCTATATAAAAAAATATAAACAAACTTTTTTCCTTTTTGCATAGTATCTTCATATCCTTTACTCCTTTGATTGTGTATAAAAGGTGAGGCGGCTTAGTTTTAGATAAACATAAAAAAGTTAAAGGCCTAAAAGAACTGCATCATCGCAAAGGCCATGACTACTAACAAAACAAATGCGAAAATCATGCGTTACCCAACAACAGCAAGGATTAATAGTATGACCGTTGCATACATGTAGGCGGAGCAAAAAATTTCAAACGCAAGCGCGCATCCATAAAATGTAACTCTGCAAGTCTTTTTCTGGTTTTTCCTTTTTTTTATTCTTTTTCCTTTTTTTTTCTATATACTCCGAAAAAAAATGTGCGAGCTTAAAATCATGAGTATAGTACTACTCCTCCTCCCCTACATTCTGTAGAGGGTAGGAAAAAACCGGATTTTTTCTCTTCTAAATGAAAAAAAAAATCATTTTATGCAATTTTTTCTCTCTTTGAGGCCAATGCTGCGAAGGGGGTGAATCTCTCTAAATTTTTTCTCCACCAGTTCGATGAAATCCTTTTTTTTGTAGTATTTTTTTTTTGTTATATCCCGAATCTCTAGTAATTTGCACGGAATATGAGAGTATGCACACTAGCGCACACACACTATTATATTTTCTAGCCCTTGTTGGTGGGTTTTCGCAGGAGCTATTTCGCTTGAATTTTTCCCGTTGTCGCTTCGCGTTTTTGGAGGAAATTTGTTTGTTGTTGGATGGACACAAAAAAAACCGTATTTTTTTTTTCGTCGTTGTTGCGTTGGGATTTTCAATTCCTCTTTTTTTTGTGTGCATATCCTTTTTTTTATATATATATATGACTGGCCGAAAAAGCGGGGAGAGAACAAGGATATATCCAGGGAAAAATAAGCCCCCGTCGTCGGGTTGCGCTTTTTCTACTACAGCTTCGTGGCGCTTTTCTGTTGCTGTTGCTGATTGCTGTTGGCTTTGGGGGGCTTGAAATTTTAGCCCCCATGCAAGAGAGATTTTTTGTGTGGAGCAACATATTCTACTCCTGCTTCTATACCAAAATGATTTTCTATTACTCATATCGAATGTGTCTTTTTGGTGCGTCGCGACGTTCAGTCACGCTGTTTCGGCGTCGTTGTTGATACGCGTGTTTTTTTCGACGTTATTTAAAAAAAAAGAAGAAACAATAATAATAATAATAATCATAATATTAAAAATAATAATAAATAATCATAACTTAATAAACAAACAAAAAAAAAACAAAACAAAAAATCGCGCGCGATGCATAAACACCGGCGTTAAAAGAAAATTCAAAAAAAAAAAATATTAATTAGCTAAAATTTTCTTTTATTTTATACTTGTACAAATACACAAAAAAAGGTATTCATATATGTATGATAAACAAAATATTAACTAGAGAAAGAAAAAAATGTAAAACATCTGAATGTAACAAAAAAAAACGAAATTAAAATCTTATAGTGCCGGGAAAGTTTAGAAGTTTTAAAAAATAATGTAAAAAATAAATTAAAAAAATGTGAAAGAAAAGCGGCCAAATTTAAACTTTCTATCATCCCCTACTTGGTAATATGTTGATAAGCCATAGTACGTATAATAGTTTGCATAAATGTTAATGTGGAATTTCAAATAAAAATAAAAAGTGAATAACTTTTTTTAATTTTATAATTATATTTTAAAGACAATAAAAAAAACTAAAAGTTGAAAAACAAAAACAGTGGTAAAAGTTTTTATTTTTAATTTATTTTATTTAAAAAAAATTGAAATGACGTTAAGTGATATCAACATAATGTGACGAAAAAAAGAAAAATTTAAAATAAAATAAAAAACAATATAAACTGAAAAATTGTTTTAGTATTAATTTTTTTTGTTTTTGTTTATTTTTTTTATTATTTGTTATTTATGTTCAAATTTCTGACTATGTTTAATGGGATGTTTACCATAGTTTACTGTGTTATGTTTAATGAACTAACAAACAAAAAGACAATAGTGCCGGATTTAGTTATATTCTTTTATCGCTGTTTATTTATGCAATATTTAATGTGAATAAGGATAAAGAAAAAAAGTTATTTACAAACTTTAAAATTGTTTATTTTATTCCATATTATGGTAAGTTTTTTTTGTGTATTTAATATTATTGTTTAGAACTTATACTTATTAAATATTATTTTGGTAGATAATGCAGTGCTTGGAAATTGACAGGTTTTATTAATAGAAATTTAGAAGTGTATCGAGTTTGTTGTTTAGTAATTCTCCATATTATCTTAATTTTAATTTATTTATTTATTTTAACCACACGTTTTTAAGGTAGATTTCAAAATATGTACTATTGAAAGCTAAGTGAGGTGAAACTTTGTATTTCTTCAACGTTTATAATGAAAATTGCGCCATTTGTCCTTTAACCACAATAAAAGTTTTATATTTATTAACAGTGTAGCATTGTTATACCTTATAAAATTTATAAATCTAACTTAAACATTATTTATATTAAGTTAAAAAAAATAGATTAACTTTAGCATATTTATTTTGAAGAAAATATATAAAAGTATACCAGTTACAGAATTGCTTAGAGTAGGTACACTGTAAAAAAATTGTGGTAATTTTATAAAAACGCAACGTTTTATTCGCAGAGTTTTTTTTAATTTTTAATACATATTATTATTATTCCTTAGCACCGTCAAATTCTTGATGTGAAGTTACAAAATTTATAGTTATATTATAATAAGAGTATTATTGATCGGTATTCATATCATAATCATTTTTTTGACAGTGTAGAGAATTTCAGTGTAAGGAGTTTTTATATCCGCGGTTTTTTTAATGAACTATATAGTTCCAGCGCCATCTTCTCAGTACCGAAAAATTTCAAAATTAAACGGAAGTTAAGTGTCAGTTGACAACTGTTACACGAAATCCCCTTTAGAAAATAATAAATACGTTTTTAAAAAATCAATTATTTGTTACAAATTTGCTCCCTTCACTTCCCTGTTGTTTTTATTTTTGAATGACGTTTTTCCGACAGCCAAAAAGTATGCAACATCCTGAAAAGAAAAGGAAATTTTGAAATTTCCCAAAACCTCGATAGAGACCCCGATAAAACCTGGGTCTTGAGATTTTATGGGGAAGAACTATATAGTTCATTAAAAAACACCGCTTATATCTTCTTATAATCTAGTTTTCGTTTATTCTCATATTAGCATATTCTTGCAAAACCCTTTTTCTTAAAACTCTCCACAAAATTTATGAATTTGTTAATATAATAAGAGATATGTTCAATCAATTTTGAAACGAGAAAAAATACCGGTTAACCAAAGAAGTAATGCATGAACCTCCTTTGAGGAGAATTAACTTAAGTTTGCAGTTCTCAATTTGATGGCATTAGTCAGTAATCGAAGGGCTGGCTACACGCCAAGTCAGTATAATATGCTGTAGTGCTACAGATAATATGTTGTTAATTTGATATAATCTATATATTTTCTGAATAATTTTAAAATTTTCGTTTATGAAAAAGGTTTATATACTAAAATAAGTAAATGAAATGTAACATGCGAAACTGTACAGACAGTACTTAATTCTTACCAAATTCTTAAAAATGTATTTTATCAATCAAAACCTGGAAATTATTTGATTTATTTAAATCTACATTTATTGATTTTATTTATTACTAGCTGGAAGCCGCTGCACCCATAACCCAATAGTATGGCATGCGCCAAAACAATTGGGAATCTCAAAATCGCTTTTTCCATGGGCATCCATGAGTACATTCGAAAAGTGTCACTCCGTTTGCGGGCGAGATAAAGTTCAGCGGAAATCCCTCGCAAATAGTGTCAGCCGCACCTCCGATCGGTTGGTTTTTCCTCGGAAAGAGTGCAATTCCCGATGATGTCACTACAAGTGCAATCACATTCTACTACGTGACATGATTTTGTCGTAGGATTTTTTTTTGATCAGCAACAAATAGTCTTGTTTGAGTTTCCACGAAAAGTTTTAGCTGTTTACGTTGAATTTCTGTTCTCGCACCAAGTTTGTGCCTTGCACAGCATTTGATTGATATTTATAAGTCCTCAATCGGTATTTAAGCTACATTGAAAATTCCGTCAGAATAATCACAGTTGCGTATACATATAACACACTTCATACTATTAGTGGACACGGCTAATACGTTCAATAGGCAACATTTGGAAAAATTGGGCGAACTTTTCAAATATTAAATATTTAACGGCATGGAAAAGAGAAATTTTTCCGTAAGAGATATAAAATTAAAAATATGTCCCATGCAAAGTTATTGTATGTTGAAACATCAAGGTAAATGTACCACAGCTCAAGAACTAAAAGTGATAAATATCCGATTATTAAATTTGTTGTTTTTTTTTGGCTTTGTGACATCTTATTTAAGCCATAGATTGCTAAAATTGGGCACATACAGCCGAAGTTACTTCAATCCAAGTTCAGGCAACCGCGTCCTTCGCCAAAAATTTGCTTTTTTCAACATAATTGTACGGCAACTACTGGTAAATCATATCCGATTGATTTGAAACTTTCAAACGTGAAACGTCTAATCACGTAGTCAATTTTTTCGAATCCTTAAATGATTTTCAAATATAAATTTCTGTACGATAAAAGAGCTCCAATTTGCGTTTCCACTTTGTGTTTGAGATGTAAAAGGTCCTTTACAACAAGAAATTCAATTAGTACGTATACATGAAGAGTTGAACTCAATTGAAACCTGAGTCCAGCTTCATTTAAAAACGACTCGAGTTCAATTAGTGTCGACTGAATTCGACTTAACTCTGCTACCTGGGTTAAGTTCAATTTATGCATATGGACGCGAGTTCAGTAGTTGAATAGTTGAATTTAGTTGACAGCAGCATCTTTGTGTTTTATTTGCGATTCGTGTGATTTGTGTTGCAAGTCGATAATTCAACTCAACCTCAAATCAACTATTGAATTCATCATGTAAACGTAGTAATCAGAATTGATCCTTCAAAATTAGCTTGGTTCTGAGGAATTTTCATAAAAAAAAGTATCTCAGAAATCCATTTAGAAATAGGAAAAATCTCCATTGGTGGATTTATAAACTTGTAACAGAGTGTATATAATAGAATATATCAGAATCTTTTGAAATGCACCACAGGTATTTATTTTTGAGAAACTATCCATAGGAGTCAGAGCAAAGAGAAGATTTACGTGCAGTTATCTTGCCTATAGTTAGGCGCACTTTTATAAAACTATTTGTACTGTAATACATAGTTGGCATTTCTGTGGAATGTTAAAATTTTTATCATAATCAATTGCCATTACTTTTACTTAGTATCCTTCTCGATTTTTGTCTTCAACGTCCAGCGTCCTTACGACGATCAAATTGTATACGAAGGAACAGTGTTTCTACGCCACTTCATCAAAAGAGTATCCAAATAAGAAAAAAATAGTAATCCAAAAATAAATCTGATACTATAAATTTCCAAAAATCTACTACTATGTATTAAAAACTACTTATATGCTACTGTGTGCAAATATGTTTTCTTGATTGACATGATTTGTTCAAATGCCTTTGCTGTGCTGTGCAAGAGGAAAGCCCGCGCCAGTTTGCATACTCGGTGTGATGCGCCATCTAGACCTTCGGTATTTCAACATTGAATGACTCCGACATCTTTAAGCCGATTTGGATAAATGAGGTAAATTTATTTAGGCTATCCTGTACCATTTATTTCAAATCAATTTTTGACTACAATATCGATTAAATGACCTCCATTCGATACCACTACTTAGGTTCGTTTCAGCTTTGAGTTCTTGAATGGTCTTCGGCAAGGTGTGCCGTTGTTGAAAAAGGCTTGTCAAAAATTTTACACGCGTTTTCGGACATTGACTTTCTCTTGTCGTGCAGTGGTGTTTCGTGAGTAATGTGTGGGTTCTCTGTCGACAATTTTGTTTCTTGCCTCCGCCAGACAGTGTAAAATTAGCATCGTTCGATATCAAAATTTTGTCCCAAAACCTGGTTCTTCATCGATCATTCTGGCGACGTCATTTCCATATTACAAACGGCGCGGCTTGTGTGTTGGCGACATTTATTGAGTAAATTGCACTTTGTTTGGGAAGAGATAATGATCTCGCTTCATAATCCTCTTTAGAGTCGTTCCACTCACATTTAACTCCTGATATCGGCGGCGATACGACTAATTTGGGTTATCGGCAACACTCTCTATTGACGCTTCAACAACGTCATTGCAGTGTCGTGGGCGCCGTCGAATGGGGCGCTGGCGACTGGCTACGGACCCATACTCAAAAATATTCGTCACCAAACTTCGAATTGTGCTGTTGGAAGGCGCCGAATTTCTCTCATATTTTTTTAGGATAATGACCCATCTTCACCATTGAATGATTGTTTTCAATTAAAGTGCTATAATTTCAACGAGTTTTTTCGATGTTAGTAGACTCATAGCTAAAATGGTACTGAATGACGTTTTAGTAGACGAGATGTATATAAAAAAAAACGTAATAAAATTCAAATAGAAATTAAACAGTTTGCCAAAAAAGTCAAAAACATTTTTAAAGCTTGATAACAGTTTTCGGCCCTAAATATACCTACATAATTTAAAAATAAAAATTAGATAGATGTTTTTGACGAATAAAAAGATTGGATAAATTTTTCTATTCAAATACATCTGCGTATCCAAAAATTTAAAATGTATGTAAAAAGCAATTGTATCCAAAATAGAAACACTGCTAAGGAGCATTTTACTAGGTTCAAATTTTGCACCAAACTACTTTTATTTACACCGTGAAATACCCATATTACAATTGCATGCAATATTTCAGAACTTATTGCAACAATATTCGTTGCTTTTCAATATTCGTTGAAATAAATGTTTTGAGATGGAAATTTCGCGACTTGACATAAATATGGAAAGCGACAGTCAGAAATAGCCTCAAAAACAAAACCGGGTTAATCCAAAACTAAAAATTTTTCCTAAGATTCCTAGGAATTTGTAATTTCCTCCTCTTTCCTCCGTTCTTATACTTTTAAAGGTTTTAATATAATAATCTTTGTCACACTAAACGCATTGAGTACATTTCGACAAGTGAAATTGCATGCAATAATTTGCCCACTACTTAAACTTTCGAAAATAGTTTGGTGGATTTCTGTAATATTTTCGAAGCATTAATTTATTTCCAGTGGAGACACAGTGGTAGTCGCATTTTTCAACAAAATTGCGATTGTGGTTTCAGGTTAATTAAAATAAAAAAAAATATAGGATTCTTTTGCAGAAATATATTTAAATAAAGCCACATACATATTAGTACAGTTAGTTTTTTCATTATTAAATTCCAAGAAACCCTTTTGTCTGTATTTTTAGTGATATTTATGAAAAATATTTTTGTAAAATTTTTAGAATAAATTCGCGAAAAATTTTGGTTGAAAATGATAATATTCTTAAAATTGTATTCAATATTTTTATGAAACTATTTTTTGCGCGAATAATTGCTTTTCAGAAAAATGTCCTTTACAAATTGAGAATTAGTTATTTACTCAACGAATGGACACAAATTCCATTTGAAAAAAAAAAATTTAAAACAACAAATTGTTTTATACTTTCGAAATATGTCATGATTTTGTAAAAATAACAAATATTGTTCACTAGAAAAATAATAAACAATTTTATATTGCCAAATATTTCATTTTTAAAACATGAAAAACACGAACAGTGTGCTTTAAAATCATTTTCGTTTTTATTTCACGAAATGGTATTTTAAAAACATACTTTAGATTATCAGGCCTATTCTGAACTCCGCTGGTATTTTCTTACAATCATATGCTACCAATGTATGAAAACCCCAGCGAAATCAATTCCAGTGCAGCTCATAATAGGCCTGAATAACTTTTAAAGTAAACATTACTTATTCAGGCTTAAATGTTGTAAACAAAGTTCTATTACGAAGTGTTAATGCACACAATAATTAGTCAATTTTAAAAATTTATAATAATATAAAAATGATGCTTTTCAAGAAAATCAAGAAAATTTCAATAACCCACGAAATTGCCATATTTTAATAACAGAAGTAATAAGGTATGTCCAGAAAAATACGAAATTTTTCAGAGTGAAATTTTTATGTATTTTATTTTTAACGAAAAAAAAAAATTCCTTTAAAGCATATACATACATATGTACATACATAAATAGCAGAAATATCCATACATTATATGCACACATATAACAAACACTGAATTCCGAGCAATTTAAATATATTCGCCACACAGTTAGTTCGTAGAATTTGTGGAATACAAGGTTGTAGCTCCAGGAATTTTGTAATAAATAATTTTCATTAATTGGTAATGATATATTGAAAATCTTTTAAAATAATGATTTCCATTTTATGTAAATGTACTAAGCGAATATTTCATGGAATTTCGCTGAAGAAGATATTTGGTGTTATTTTGTATATACATATTATTTACAGATAACAAAATTCCTGGAATTAAAATTCGTATTCCACAAATTCTATGAGCTAAACATCTCCCGAATATATTCAATTTTTAATTCAGGTTTTAAAATCATTTAATTAATGAAATATGCCTAAGTATTTTAATTTTTAATGAGAGACGAAATTAAAAAAATCACTTATTACTATTTTCGTACTGATGAGAGGAATTTTAAGAACAAAAAACATAAAAATTTCACAAATCAAACTAATCATCTTCGCGCTCTTTTAAGATTGATTTGGCTAAACAAAACTACTTACTATGTACAATCATATGACCAAAAAAAAAATTTCCCGCTAAAAAATTTTTTCCATCTCAGAATTCTAAGCCTTTTCGCTCGAGTTGCACACAGATTATCCGACTACACCACCTCGTGGTCATCATGATGAATTTTCTTTAGAAAATATATTTTCATCCTTTTCACTCCGTTTTATAAGCTCATATCCTTCTATAATTTTCTTTTCCCCTTTTCTATCCTTTCCTTTTCTAATTTTACACTCCATGTATATATATAAATCACCACCCACAACAAAATGTGTTATCCACGTTACTTACACAGTTCTTGGACTCCTCTCTAAACGTGTACCCGTGAACAGTTCCACAATATATATATGTATGTACATACTCTCGTCCTTTTGCCGAATGTGCACCAAGGAAAACCGTTGAGGAAAAATTTTCATCCATCCACCACACAACAAACGTAAAACCCATGCCCGATATAAAATCCCCCTTTTTGGGAAAAACGGAGAAAATTTACATTCAGTGAAAAGCTTGAAGTTTTGAGAGAGTGATAGAGAGAAAGAGAGAGCAAAAGGAAATTCGACTAATACATATGCATGTTATAAGGCGAAAGGATAATGATATTGGACTACATTGTACAAGAAAGTAGAGAAGGTAATTTTATTTGGGGAAAGTGCGGGATTTTGAGGGTTTGAATTTTGTAGATGTTGTGCTTGAACAGGATTAAATATAAAACATTCCCTTATGGAGTCCTTTTTGGTAAAATCTCAACCCACTCGTAGTCTCTCTTTCTTGCTCTCTCCCTGTTTATATGTATATATGAATATTATCCTTAATGCTGTACGCATCCCCTCTTATATACTTACATGGAAGAATAAATGTGGGTAGAGGGGGTATATTTTTCTAGCTCGGTTTTTGAGGGGGTGAAATTTTTCCAAAAAATGAAGAATACAAGGCGAATTCACATTTTACATATACTATGAAAAGCTCTTTTTTTGTGTGTTTGGGGGGGGAGTATATTTCAACGCATGCTCAGAATATTTTTCGTTCCTTATTTCAACCCCACTATATTTTCGCTTCTTCTTCTATGCAAAACCCATGCTTGCATACATTTAGGCGTGCTATAAGAATGTGAAACATTTAGAAATGTGTAGATGGAATGGAGAATATAGACGTATTTTGTGTGGGGTGGTATAATAAAGAAAGACCTATACCAAAAATGTTCTCTTCTCTTCTACTTTATCCCTCTGTGTGTCCTTTCCCTTTTGCAATATTCTCAAAAGTCACCTTTTTTAGTTGTTAACGAAAAGTCGACTACTGTTGGGGGTAGCTCGTATAATAATAATGCTCTTTTGCTTTGTGTTACATTTTAATATAGAAAAACATCTTCGTACAATCACGCGCGCGTAAAAGACGCTCTCCGTATTTCCTAAAATATTAGCGAAGCAAGAAATATAGTAAAAATACGGCAAAAAGAGAACGGCTTTGATTATACACCATAACCGTACACACCGTTTTTATATTATAAACTCGGCAAGTCGAATTAGTGTGCTTTTATTTTATATTTTGTACTTTATATGTATTTATAATATACGTGCGTGCGTTTATACATTTTATACATGTGGTATATACACATATAAGAAGTGTTTTTTGTTGAGTGGTAGAGGGAAAAATATAGCCTCTTTTCTTACATTTGCGAACATTAGGGGAGAAAATCTACCCACCCCTGATCAGCACAGATCTCCTACGGAATACACACGTTTTATCAAATCATCATCTCAAGTTGCCCCACCATTCGTCGGGAAATTTTCTTCGCCTTAAAGAGGATAAAGCTTTTCTACGCTCCCAGCTTTTTAGAAAGGCTATATCTGGCCGTGGCGAATAATCAAGGAATGAAGGAGGCAAGCAGGCGAAGTGAAGGCACAAAATACCGGCTTTCTCGAGATACGACGGTTTGGTGGTGGTCGTAGTAAATGGTCGGGACGACGGCAAAACGAATACGAAGTTAACTTCACAACAATGTTTTAAAATTTTAACTCCTACTACCTTATGAGGAAAATTTCTCCTTTTTCTTGATCTTCTTCTTCATTTTTCCGTCTATAAGAGAGAGGGTGGTGTTTTTTGCTGTTGTTGATGTCGTCGTCGTCTTTACCCTATACTCTCGAAACTAGAAAGCAGAGGAGTCCAGTTAATACGATGTGTGCGGCGGCCGTATCTTCTTTTACGTTATGATATTTCCTACAAAATTCATTCTTATACGTTAGCTTGGTTCGGTAATACTAAGGAAATATCCTTATATAGTGTTGCTACTCAGGATACCATATCACATTTTGACTACAACAGTCTTTCGGATGAGGACAACCAAGGATGGTAGTACAAAACGATGATCGCTCCTCTCTTCTTCTATAGTGTTGTTTGAACGTCTTTTTCGTGGTATAGTTTTTGTTGTTTCCTTCCTTTCTGAGAAATTCTCGACTTTTACATCCTTCTGGAATATAAGATAAAATTGTTTTATATATATATTATATATATGTTCATACCTACGAAGAAGAAACATGTGAGAATATGTCAAAAATTGAGAAAATTTTTATTCCACACAAAATATATATAAAAGGAGCACAGCCTTCTTCCTTGGGAGACATTCGTCTTAGATCAACCCGTCAAGATGGAATACTGGTCATCGTTTTCGTTGTTTTTGGAATAACTTCATATTAACTAATAATAAATAAAAAAATAAATAAATAAATAAAAAAAAAACAAAAAAAAAATAAAAAATCGTGAAGAAAGAAAATTTTTCATCTTCAGTCTACGGATTGATGTTGTACAATAAAGGTGTTGGAAAAGTGTTGTGTTAAAAAAGATATATAAAAAATAATGGTGTATAATAAAATAATAATAATAAACAAATAAATAAATAATAAAATAAGTTTTTTTTGTTTTAATTTTAAATCATATTTATAAAAAAAATGTGGTTTATAAAAAATTACTTCAAGCTGTTGATAAAACTGATAAAGTGAAGAAAAATAAAATACGTTAAACAGTATTTTCAAAAAAAATGAACACAGAATTATAAAAATAAATAAAAAATAAATGTTAACAACTGACACATGAATATTATTCAAAAATATAAAGTGAATTATAAAATAAAAATAAACAAATAATAATACAGAAATTCAAAAATGTTAACTAAGCATTTCGTTAAAATGAAAGTGATCCTTCTTATTAATTTTGCATTCCTTAATAATACCGTTAATTTGCCCTTAAGTGGAACAACATAATTTTTGATTCAAAACATAAAAATATGATTGTGTTGTTTGATTAAAATTAAAAAAAAAACAACCTCAGAGACTTAAAAATAATTAATTATTATTTATAATAAAAATTACTTATATTTTTATTATTTATGTTTTTTGTATTTATTTCTGTTTATAATAACATTAAAGTAAAATTATTTACTGTAAATTTAAAAAAAAGGACAAAAGTTAACGTGCAATAATAACTACAAAGTGATTGCATACTTTTTGGAACTACAAAAATAAAATTTAAAAAATAATTCGAAGTGAAATAAATAAACAAAAAAAAACAATTAAGGGATTTTTAATAATAAATTATAAAAACTAAAAACATTTTCATGTGAAACAAAAAATTTCAAAAAAAATTATAATATAAACATAAACATAAAGTGTTAAGACTATTTGTTGTGTATATTGCTACTAAAACAAGGAAAACAAGAATATAAGTTTAATAAAAAGAAAAGCTTTCACTTTTAAAAATAATAAAAAAAAAAACAAAAAAACATAGTAATAAAAACATAAATAAAAAAAAAGATTGCAAAAGTAAATGTGTGTGCATGCATTTACATATTATTTCATTTTTTTTACTCCTTTTGACTATTTGCCCTATGGTTAAAATCAGTGCTGCAACATCTCTACACACGTCGACCAGACTCATCAGAATGAAAGGAGTATTTACAAACCTTTAATTAATGGTAATTACATTTTTTCGTTTTTTTTTTATTTATTTATTTCCCGGTTTGTTTCTTTTTATTTAAATTTTTAATATATGTTGGTATTTTTATTAACTTATATCCTTATTTTTTTTAAATCTGTTTTCGGCGGGATTGTGGTAATTATAAAATTCGTGTTATGATGGTATGAGATATTTATTTATTAACAGAGTATATATATAAAAAGATTACGGCTAAGAAAAAGTCCTTTTTATTTTTTTGTGTTTTTTTTTGTGTATGAGTAAAATATAAATAATTATTTCGTTGAAGCAGAAATTAATTAAAAACTTAATATCATAGTTTTATTGTTACTAATTAATTTTATTAAGTAATTAACAATCTGTTTAATCAAATTTCATTCAACTTGCTTAATTTTTGATAATAGACATTTTCCTTTTTTTAAATTTAGTTCATAAATTGCTTCAATTGATAAACAAAATATAAATATAAAATAAAGTAACATTTTCTAAATACGAAAATTTGATATTAATTTTTCATACGTAATTTAGCTTAGCAAATAATAGGAGAGGAAATGAATTTCTTTACCCGGAATGTAATCTACTTATCAAATAATTTATTATTTTATTTTTATTTTTCTAATTGCAATTAGTAAATAACAGAATTTTAAAACTAAAATGTTAAATAGGTATATTTAAATGAGAATATATTTTTAATTTTAAATAATATTTAATTAAATGTTTTACGCTTAAAAACAGAATTTAATACATTTATTTTATAATTATTAGTTTATATATTTTTAAATTAACTGTAGTTTCCAGTATGTCTATTTTAAGAGCATCTCTATCTGCCCAATTGTTATAGAAAATTAACTTCACTAGACTTTTTTCACGTGAAATATTATAAGTTATATATTACTTTTGAAATGCAAGTAATGAAAATTTAATAAATTTTGAAAATAATTTAGGCCTATCTAATTTTAAATCAAGATAGTTTTGGGGTTTGTGTTTCTATTAATATTTCTTATTCCTAAATCTGTTAATTAGTATCCTAATTAATATTAAAACCCCTTCTTTTAAAATATTGCTTGAATTCAAACATTATTTCGCAAGTAATAATTCATTATTCTCGATGCAATAGGGATTTAATTGTGAGGCGGTATATAGTGTAATAAGTTCATGATATCATTTGGTCTTACATTTTTCAACTGTCGATAAATCCAATGTAATTGAAATTTTTTGATAGTGCATCATTGAACTTTTACGTAACATTGTATATTTAGTAAATTTTAAAATCGCAGCAGTTTTGTTGGTTTCATTTCATCTGTTTATAAAGTTATTTTTTTGATTCTTTTATGACTTCATTACAATTTCATTAAGATTTCTAAAAGTTATAGTGAATTATTTCTAACAGGCATATAAGTCAGTTTTTTTTACTAATTTACTGGTGCTTACTTTTATATATATGTTAAAAATGAATTAAAATTTATATTAAAATTAAGCAATTCAAATTTAACAAAAATCTAAAAATAAAAAGTTCTTAGGCCATGAAAAAGTAATCACTCAAAATTATTCAATAAAAACTGAGATTGCAATCTTTTCTGCATTCTTCGCGTGACTAAAAAAAAACGTTATTCATGCTTTAATTTATTTCTTAAGATTTTTTATAAACAACACATTGATCAAATATTTCTTATACATTTTTATGTTATTATAATTCAGTTTTTATCATTTGAATAATATCTTCTAATGATATAATTGCATTTGCAGTGTTTATCAAAGAAAATTTTAAATAAATCGAAATATTTTGTCATGACTAGAAAATTAATGTTGAATAATAAACTTTTATTTAAGTTAATACTACAATAAAAACATAGAATCAATGCCATAACCAAAGTTTAATTGGCATATCTACTCTTCTTTACTGCTGAATATGAAATTTCCGTCGGCTTTTCCAACTAATATCAACATGTTATTTTTTTTACAGATTTACGCTTTTCAAAAGTAGTACAACATATTTTATACTTCCCTGTTCTTCCTGCGATGCAATATAAGAACCAAAACAAAATAAGAACCTTAGCTTTTGCAACAATATTCTTCCAATTAAAATCTGTTTTTCCGCCTTTTATTTCCAATTCTAAAATCTCATTTTTTTATATAACGCACAAATCATTCTATTTTCGAGCTAAGCTTACTACTATGCATTACACCAAGCCATGAATGACATGACGGAATAGTAGTACCTATAAAGGGCGATCCCTCGAATTAGACTTTCATATAAAAAAATCGACCCTCTATGGCATCCTTGATTGGTCCATACTTCTTATCAAACGCTACATTTAAAACTTTCCCTTTCAACGTTTCGAGGTGTCCTAACCATTGCATCCTTTTAAATTTTAAAAATTCAACTACATTCGAACCAAAAAAGATAACGATTTCGTTTAGGTGTGGTTCGAAGCGTATTAACGGGAATATGATTGGAAAAGATTTTCTTAAATTCGGTCAAGCCGTTTTTTTTTTGTTTAAACGACGAACGTGTTTTTTGTACCTGCACGATATCGGAGGAACCGAATATGATACGGATTTAGTTGAGGTGACAATCGTAGCGTATTATCGTGGTAAAATCTGAAAATATTTTCAAAAAAATCAGTCGAGACGTTTTTTTCGTATGACCTTCGTGATATCGCGCAAACCGAAAAGATATTGATTATTTGTGTTGCCGATCGAAGCATATTACCCTGTGAAAAAATTCGGTTGTAGTTTTACAAGAAAATACTGGAAGTTTTATTCACAAGTAGTTTTGTAAAGGAAGATGTCAGAAAATTTATAGACCTTGGTACCACCTGCAATAGCTGTGTGTTATATGTATGTCGTATAGGTATTTTTGAGCTGTATATAAGGTTCTATGGCGCCGAGTTTGAAATCTTTGTCTGTTTTGAGTAACACGGTCAGAACTGTATAAAAATAGAGTTTTAAATATCACATTGTATTTTTATAACCCTATAACCTATTTCCATGGGTAAGGTACCAAACGCAGAATTCCTCTACTTATCTAAGATGGTAATATTATGGTTCTTCCCAACTTTAGGGGTTATGAGTAGCCCAATTCCACCTTTAGCGTTTTTTTTTTAACAAAAATATGAACTTCACTTACCTCTTTCTCTAAAAAAAAATAAGTGTAGTTACAAAATTAATAATTAAATTACAACAATTAGTTATATAGTTTACAACAATATTTCAAATTTTAATTTTACTGTACATTTGCATTGTGAATTTACATTTTTTTTACAGCGTAACGAAAACATGCTCTGAAAAAAAATTTATAACATTCGGTCAAGTCCTTTTCTTGTTTAACTGAAAACACTTCGGCTAAGGGTCACAAGCACCTTAAATTGATTAGTTTTTCTAATAACTAATAAACTCGCTGAAATGAATTCCTGCAGTCTTATACGCACTTATCTAAAAATTTTGATTTTTATTTAATACAAAGCTTGTTGTGTCAACTTGTCAATTGTGATTGATAATCTGTGCTAATCTGGGTGCGTCGTTCAATTTCCAAATAGTGTTATTAGGCTTTTGTAAGTAGCTTAAAATGACCATGGTATCGTATTTTCAAAATCATTTTCGGTGTTAGGAAGTTACTGTCTTCGTCGAAGCATCATGATTGCTGTGCTGCTGCATAAACAAATACTCTGATGCTCTAGGAACTTTCAAGTACAAACTTGTGACATTGATTACATTAATACTAACTTAATAATATATCATCCTTAACAGGACAATGCTATGATTTGTTCATCAGCAGGAACATTTTTAGCTTTATTAATACTGATAATTTTATGTATATACTGATAATTTTTTTTTTGTGAAATTTTACTGAAATTTTCACGGGAAAAAGTAAAATGAATCAGATAGGTTACTGGAGATTTCATCACACATCTGGTTGTGAGAGGCATAAATCTTTCTAAGCCCTTTTGACACGCGCAAAAGTGTGTCATCGGTTGCTAGCCAATGCTTTTATATACATAGCTTAATATCGGTATCAGCCTAGTACTTACAACTACCAAGAAAATACCTTGCCCCTTCCTGTCAAAATTGTGATCAATTTTTTCTCTCAAAAGTGGGTAACAACTACTTATTTGTAATTAAACTCAGATCACCTATATTTTTGTTGCAGTTTCTTTATTAGTTAACGTTATTTTCATAATCTCAAATAAAGTGAACATATTTTGCCACAAAAAAAATCTTTTCAAAAAGATTCACTCTGAAACAATTCTTAAAAAACCCCCATTGTTACTTAAAACAAAAAAAAAATATCATCAACGACGCATGCTCATACGCCTTTCATATTCTTAGATAAAATTATCAAAATACTTAAGAAACAAGTGGGCGTACAAAGTGATATCACTTAAATTGTGATAAATTCCAGCTCTGCAGACGCCCTAAATTCTATCGTAAGAAATATTTTCCATTTACTTAAAAATTCATCATCAAAAGCGAAATGAGACATTTTTATCTTTTTAAGCAAATGAGTAACTCAATCCGAGAGCGTCGTGTTACGAGTGTGTGATATCGAAGTTGATTAGTAGAAAAAGTGATTCTTTTTGTATTGTATGTAACAAAGTAATGAATTGATTTAACTTTTTTTTTTGTAACTTATTTCATCGAATAATAAAACAAAAACGGCAAAATCGTATACGATATTTAAAAAAGTCATCAGTAACTAAATAAGTATTTCATCATAATCTATTTGCTTCGTAGTGGCAACAGTATACTACTCAAAAGCATAATGTCCATTGAACATTGATGGCAAATTATTCATTCATAATTATTCCTGCATACGTTCATATCATATCAGTTGTTTACATTTTTTGCGTGTCTAGGTAGTTCCTCACCTCACTTTATAACCTAAATGCGGAAGATTGACTACATTTGTTTCAGTAAGAGTCGAATGATAACAGCAACAGAATGGCTGAGCTTGAAAAATAATCATAGATAACACCTAGTTCTATCATTGGAAATCACATTATACAATGGGACATATGTAGATGATGCCAGAAGGCAAGTTCCATAACCGAATTCGCCATGTTCTTATTAACAGAACGCTTGAAAGTAGCTTGATGGTTAAACAAGAATACTAAACAGGAAATTAAGAATGCAATGCGATGAGGGAAGCCAACTTCCTGGACATGGGCAAAATCATCGAGACCTAGGCCGTAATGATAAATTAGCAAAATTCTTAAAATATGGCGGAAAGAAACTATGTCATACCATGTATAATCTCGCTTGCAAACTATGAGAAAGCAGAAAGTGAGGACAATCGTCTTAATCCACCAAAAAGTGCACCCTTGCACCCTGCACTCCTTGTGTATTTTCTGGGGAAAAAATAAGTTCAACCTACCATGAGTTGAACTACGGAAATCAACGAAAAGCTCACTATTATTGGCCAGATCTCCACTATGATTCGTTTCCTGTGGTAAAACCTTATTTTTAGAAGAGAGGCGGGCAAAACGGCAAGAGAAGAGTGTTGTAACATTTTCACCAAAAATTTTCGGCCTGAAAACCAACACACATGCACAATGTGCTTCTTTACTTCTAATCTGCTTCTTTCTTGGCTCTGAAATTTTCAATACACTTTCATATCTGTAAAGACAAGAAAGTTACGCATGGTGAACTCCCTGCCGAGTAGACCGAGAGTAAGGTGGAAACCAGGTTTTACCACATGTAACAAAAATTCTCGTGGAGATACGCGGATTGTCAGTAACTTGGCTTATGCCTTTATTTCAATTTGTCTGTTCAAGGACGATACATTCGTTTAAGTCATCCATCAAAACAATGATGTCTCCACTTGGATTAGAGGGAAAACCCTCATTCAGTCGCATATAAAACTCGTCCTTGATGTCATCGTCCGCGTGTTCAGTTGGGGCGCTGCATTGTATCGCTGATGTAGTTTTGAGGCTGGTACGCAGGCGTAATTATAATGCTCAAAGAAATTTATGAACTGCAGATGAGGCTAAACCTGGCTTCCTTGGTGAGTAGGTACTACCCCAAAGCCACTCCTACGGCTTTCGGTTTTGTTCCTGCCAAAATATAAGAAGGACTCACCGTAGAAATATGTATACTCTGCCCGCATCGTGTCATCTGAACTCGCTAATGATGGGTCCACACGACACAGGCTTTCGTCCGTTGTGCTTTCCGTGTTGGCTTCTGTACAGACTGAATGTGTATGCTCGCCTTTTTTCCAGCGGCTTTACTTTGCTCGCGCGAACAAAGTCTGTTTCCTATAGGCCCATGATCTCGGTAATAACTAGTTTCTCCTGGTTTTCGTCTGCTGTTCGGTTTTGATAGAAGTGACAAATCGGTTGCCACTTCCTTCTGAGGCCTTCGGTAGCCGTTTGCCCTCCCAATCGAATTGGACAAGCAAAAAACTCTACTGGCAGATGTGCTTTGCACGGGCTTTAAAGCGTATTATCTTACAGTAAGTACTCGTAGCAAACGTATTAATGCTCTGTTTTCAACGAATTCAGTCGCGAATTGGTCTCAAAATTACCCAGTTTCTTATGCACGGTTTTGCCAAATTACCATGAAATTAGGCAGATTTCATATAAGCGTGGCATTCACTTGAATTCCATTCAATTTCGCTAATGTATTTCTGATGACATCAGTTGTGCAAGTTTCATTGTTGTAACTGTAATAGATGGCCAACCTTTTACAATCTATCAATCTAACGAAATTGATTTTCATGAAATTTTGAGCAGTGACTACAGGGCATGAATCCATTTCAAACGTTCACATACCGACCACATCAATACGATTCCATAATGGATTTCGGCACTGTGTCTGTTCTTAGTTGACTTTGAGAAGGTATCCGATCTGGTCGATCGCGAATGCATGTGGCATATTTTGGAAAAAATTTGCATTCCGCCTTAGGACATCACCCTTATAATTTTTTTTTTATGTGATAGACTAGAGGCTTAGGGAAAGCCCCTTTGTACTGTTCGACAATTGTATAATGAAAACCGATATAAGGTACTTCAGATTGGCAGACTGTCAGAACCATTCACGATTATTTCTGATGCGCGACAAGGATGTGTACTGTTCCTAACCTAATAACACCGACTGTTCCTTGTCCTGTTTTTTAGCTGTTGGCCAGAGAAAAACCAGCCTTATAGAGTTTTGTGTCACTTTCGGTGTTGTTTGTTTGTCACTTTCGGGGTGACGTTTAAAACTTTATTTAAGTGAGATTTTTGTTATTATTTTTTGTAATTATAAACAAAAAGATTTAGATATATGTACATACTAAAACCTTTGCCCTAAAAGGATATTGTGGCATGAAATCTAGTGTGACTGCAAACTTCCTAGTCGGTATTTCCCTTTCTTTACGTTTAATTAAATAATATATAACATACTTATTTATACAAACTTTTAAATATTTAATCACCTTATGGCACTCGTTTTTTTCGGCTGATAAATCTGTTAGAAAAACCAATTCTATGAAACAGATAGAAAAGGATAACATAAGTTTAATATTTTTTGAAATAAGTTTTGACAGTTATATCTCACTTGTGCTCTGTTATGACCTTATGACAATCGTTCACACACTAATACACAATCGAAAAATCAAAGACTATCAAAAAAATATTGATCATTTTGTTCATATTCCCGAAAAAAGTGAGTGTCAAAAGGGCATAACATAGATAAAAGTTTTACTTTCTAATAAATAATATCAATATCATCATGTTTGTCGATATAAGTGACAGGCCATTCGTCAAAACTAGTGATGAGCAAACGCAAGAACAAGTCAAGACTAATCTAGTCTTGTTCTTGTCTTGTTTTTGTTTAGTCTGTCTTGTTCTTGTTCTTGCAAGCATAATTAAGTCAACTTTTGCTCATCACTAGTCAAAACTTACTTAAATCGGCAAATGTCACTTTTTTCGAGAAGGAGGGGTATTCGGAGTCGTCCATTAAATACGTGAGGCGTTTAGGGAGAAGGAGAAGGGGTTGAGCCGAATCTCACCCAATCTCACGTGGGGGAGAAAGTAAGTCTCGGCAAATATCTCGTAATTTTTTTTTTTTTAACTTCCCAGTATAGGAAGTTATTGTAATCGGTCCGAAAATCGAAATCGAAAATTTCAACGTATTTTCATCTTTCAAGGTCCCAGGAGCATTTTAAGCAAAAAATTGGGAGGAAGTATGTGTGTGTGTGTGTGTGTATGTGCGTACGGATGTGGTCATTTTTTCCTGCACGATATCGCGCGAACCAAAACTGATATCGGCTTCGTTGAGGTGTTGTTCGAAGCGTATTAACCGAAATATGATCTGAAAAGATTTTCATGAAAATCGGTCCAGCCGTTTTTTTGTTTGAGCGACGTAAGTGATTTTTGTACCTGCACGATATCGCCCGAACCCCGAAAGATATTGACTTACTTGAGGTGCCGTTCGAAGCGTATTAGCGACAATATTATCTGAAAAGATTTTTATAATATTCGGTCCAGCGGTTTTTTGGTTTAAATGACTTAAGTGATTTTTGTACCTGCACGATATCGCGCGAACTATAAAAGATATCGGCTTAGTTGACGTGCCGTTCGAAGAGTATTAACCAAAATATGATCTGAAAAGATTTTCATAAAATTCGGTCGAGCCGTTTTTTTGTTTAAGCGGCGTAAGTGATTTTTGTACCTGCACGATATGGCCCGAACCACAAAAGATGTTGACTTACTTGAGGTGCCGTTCGAAGCGTATTAGCGACAATATAATCTGAAAATATTTTTATAATATTCGGTCCAGCGGTTTTTTGGTTTAAATGACTTAAGTGATTTTTGTACCTGCACGATATCGCGCGAACTATAAAAGATATCGGCTTAGTTGACGTGCCGTTCGAAGAGTATTAACCAAAATATGATCTGAAAAGATTTTCATAAAATTCGGTCGAGCCGTTTTTTTGTTTAAGCGGCGTAAGTGATTTTTGTACCTGCACGATATGGCCCGAACCACGAAAGATATTGACTTACTTGAGGTGGCGTTCGAAGCGTATTAGCGACAATGTAATCTGAAAAGATTTTTATAATATTCGGTCCAGCGGGTTTTTGGTTTAAGGGTACCCTACCCATTCTCGGTTTCAAAAAATCGATTTTTTTTTATTGTCTTATTCGAATCTATAACTCTTCAAAAATATTTCCTGAAAGTTTCAAGTCGAAATTCGGAATACTCTTGGAGTTCCAGCAGATTGATGGTGGGCGCGTCAAATCGCAAATGCTTAGTTTCGCCGTGGCGCGGAAAATTACTTCAAAAACTTTAAACGCATTTTTCTCGAAACTATGTTTTTACGATTGGCGGGCATTGTAAGTCAAAAACTATAAAAGCGATCGTTCTGAAATTTTGATATGTTTTTCTAAACACCAAAAGCTATAACTTAGACTATTTGTAAAAAGATTGATGATGATCTACTATTATTACAGCCTAATAGTTTACAAAAAAAAACTCGGATTTTGAAAAAAAAAATTCATAAGTCCACCATTTTGTAAATTTTTGCACTAAACAAATAATAATAGTCTATTCCCTAGCCAAACATGAACTCTTTAAAATTCCGTTCGATTTTTTGGTTTCAGACGTTCCAGTCAATTACAATCACGCCCGCCATCCAAAAAGAGGACTTTTAGTTGACCGCAAAAAGAGGCTATAAAATGTTCATACACAACTATGTTACATTTTTTTCTTGTTCTTAAGGTTTTCAATTACATGTATAAATATATCCGTACCTCATAAGTCGATTTTTCATCATTTACCGGCCCAATGAAAATCACAAAAATCAGAAATCGAGAATGGGTAAGGTACCCTTAACTGACTTAAGTGATTTTTGTACCTGCACGATACCGCCCGCGCGAACTAAAAACTATATCGACTTCATTGAGGTGCCGAAAAACATTCATACATCAATTTTATATACATTTTCGTCATCCTAATCTTGTAAGTGCGCACATTAAGTTTGACATTTTAGCGAAAATATTGATAAACAATTGTGACAAATTATCAGTATTATGCATATATTCTATATTGCCTATTGTTAATTTATTATTAAAATATCCAATCATAATATTCAACATCCATCATACTGGGAAGTTGATCGTGTGGACCGAAAGGGTCGAACCCACATCCCAACTATTTTTTTTTTCAAAAACAGTGTGAATTGCGAAAAACTGGGTTAAATTAAGTAAAACATACCTTTCCACTAAGTGGCCTCTCAGACCAGGTCCGCTTGTTCATGGCCTCAACGAAAACTTCAAGGCAGCTCCAGACTCAAGCGCGAACACGAATGTAGATGGTTTTCGCGCCTTTTTTCGGTTCGGGTGGCCACGGCGTGAATTTTTGCCGTAAATTCACCGCTTGAGAGTGAATAAAAGTTTAGATCTTCAGCCACGAACTGACGATAATTGCCCAAACACATAAAGGTACGCGGCCGGTGAGTGAGTGGTGATACTTGGCCTCAAGGCGAAAACGAAAACTTCGGGCCAGATTCTTTTAAATTTGAATAATTTCACGTGAGATTAGGGGGAGGGGAAGAGGGGATCAAGCCAAATCTCACGACATCTCACCAAGTGCGGAGGGGGTCGAAAAATCGCAAAAATCGCATCAGGTATAATACCACCTCTTAGGAAGTCGAAGAACAAGTACAGTAAATGAAACGTGTCTGTTTCACTTTATCGAATAAATGATAGACGAATATCATTCTTATCTACAAGAGTAGATTTGTATCTCGCTAATATTGAATTAAGAATTTGGTATATGGCCAACTAACTAAAGTCATTATATGGAAAATACATACATACAAGCTTTTCTAGATATTACGGAACTGGAAATTAATGTGGTTTTTACATTACAAGTGCTTGCTCTTCATACTTTACCAAGCTGCTGCAAATGATCTTGAATAGTCGACCAAAGTGGGTTAAGAGTTTTTGACACTTTGTCGATCGTCTGACATGGATTTGCTTCCTGCTCCGCCCTTAGCTCATATTTGACTAAAATTTTTGGTCATCCTGGTCGAAACTAGTCGAAAAGATCAAAATAACCGGATCTGAACTCTGTAATTCCCTTGGTTCAGATTTGTAAGTATTTTTGGTAGCAACATCTGCGCTACTATCCTTATGAAACTCCAAAAGTATACAATTGCGAATATTACCTCTTTTGATATTTGGCTGGCCATTTCTTCCAAAAGTGACAAAAAAATTAATTTTTCTCAAATAAATAAGTCAATTAGAAGTACAAAATCAGATAAATGGTTAAGAAATATAGACATGCGCAGAACCGACATTGCTTTCTGGTCCCCTGTTATACGCCACCGGTTTATGTTAAGCATGTTCTGGACGAGTACAATGTCGAAAACTCCGTTTTGGACGTAATCTGGTCAGGAATCTGTAAAAAATTAAATTAAGCGAAGGAAATATGGCTACATCGGTCATAAAGTAGTTTTTCAACCTGCAAGGGCAAATAATAATGCCAAAACAAAAATAGGGCAGAAACGTAGAGGGTAAAACAGCTGACCCCAATCGTTTGGAACAGAATCCGGCAGAAAACGTTTGTTGACGATTACTGTGCTGAAAGCCGAGTCGGCTGGCGTGACAAGTTGTTTTAGTTGAATAAAGTGACGTTTCAGTCGAATTAAGGCTTTGGGCGACCAGAGATTGGAAGCACTAAGTTGCGGTTATGGACCCTGTGCTGAAAGTCATAATTCGACTAAAACGTCACTTTCTTGAAGTGAAACGACTTGTCGGGTCACATGACTCGACAGCTTAAGTTTCTAAAAAGAATTTGCTTATTATAATTATTATTATTATTATTAATAATAATACAGCCATAGGTTTCGTAAAGAGTTGGTTTCCCCTTCACCTTTAGGCATTCAATCCTCATGCATAAAATTTAAAATTTGTGATAGTTATCCTAAATCTCTACAATCGAATAAATTGCAATAAAATACAGCTGAACTTTATAAATCCTTTCTTTTTTAACTATAATCAAAACAAAAATTTTCAATTGCTTAATTTTCTTGTATATCTACTAATTCCTAATTTTTTTTACAGATAACACCATATCGACGACTCATCACAAAAGAACGTCCTTTGAGTTAGGTAAGAATTTTTTTGCACCATCATCAAATTGCGATTTAATATTGCTTTTTCAAAAAATAAACTCATTAAACTTATTTACCTTCATCTTAATAAAAACGTAGAAATCTTCACAATCCAATAATCAAGATAATTGTTTAAAATAATAATATGCACCAAAGCTTCAAGTAAAAATTCCCCCATTGTACAAGATCATTTCTGTGTGACCATTTAAATCTTATCTAACGATAAAAAAGCTCTCTACAAAATAAATAAATAACTTCCAGCATCCATTTTTCTACTTGGTCTAATCTTTTTCATGTTCTAATGATTACGATGAGGGGAATGGTGGTGATGTGTAGTAGGAGTAGCAATAACTTTTATAAAGAGTGAAAAACCATTCAAAATGAATAAATTCGAAACGGAAGCAAGCGCAAATGACCGAGACGTTAAGTCACCCGGTGCGCGGTACAAAACCGTCCATTCTAAAAGTCCGCGAAAAAATTCTCCATCGTCAACATGCGAGACAATACCCAGTCCCCATCTCTATAGTTAGACGTAATCTCTTGTTATTTAGTCTAATTTATTCCGGACACTCTTCCAGAATTCAGCATCCAGCTCAGCTCTATTGTATTGAGCGCCTCGTGTTTGTATGTAGAAAATGACTGCCCCATCATCGTTGGTGTGGTAGCAACAATTGCGAGTATCCACTCTCAATCTAGCGTGCATCCACCCTAATATCTAGTCCTGTCCATTGTGGCCGCGTCTTTCTCATTACGATGGCACAAATAACAAAAAAAAAATATATAAAAAAAAGTAGAAATTTTTCTACAGAATCACTACGAAAGAGACCTGGGGACATGGAATATTACTTCCTCATATCCGGTCTATTGTTAATCCCTTAATCAGTGGCTGGTGGTTCGATCTTGTCTGCTATATAAATATAACAACGAACAGGTTCCGTTCTCTTCCGTTCTGGTATAGTGTGTATAGTGTCATTGTTTTGTACCCTCTGTCCAATACACCTCTAAAATCTAGATACCTGTCCCTCCCCACCCCGTGTCCAATTTCGGTCAAATGAGTAAACAATCTCGAATGGGAAATCAGCGCTTGATGTTTGGCTCCAAGTCGCTGAGTGGCTTCCATGCTCCAATAGCCGCGAAAACCTTCCAACTGAGGTAGAACACACTCACACATATCCTCCTCATATCGTGCACGTTGCACAATCTTTGAAGAGTAGTTCCGGCTTTTTGTTGTCCCCTTAGATTTTTGTCAGAATAGTAAATTAGCCTCGCCGGTGATTTTGCGGAACCAGAAGAACAAGAGAAATTCCGGACCCATATTCAAGCCTGCTCTAGAGACTTTAAGGGGGCGGGGGTGTGCTGCAGGTGCTTAAGCCCACCGCTACTATACCTATACGCGACTTAACTAGCCTTCAATTATGCACTGCTACATCGGAAAAGTAAACATTATGGCGAGCTTCCATCGCTATAAATCAGAAAAGCTTTGACAGAAATCCACCTTGGATGTAGAGTCAGTCGACCCACCTTAGATTTTCCCCTCCCGTTTAGAGCCTAGGCTTTCCATTCCCACAGCTCCAAGCCAGATTCGTCGTGTACTTTTCACTAAGGTGCATGCACAATTGCGAGTGGTAGGAGTTAAGGTGGAAGCCGCCATAAGTCGGTTAGAGATGGATCTGTGTGTGCATCTGTATTTGGTCAACCGCCGTCGTATAGGTAAACTTTGTATCTTTTCAGCGCCCGCTTTATGCTGGGAGGCTGGGGCTAAGATTAATTTATCCAGAAATATCCACGAGTCACGTTTAGCTCAACATGAAGACCATTGGTCGTCGGCCAGCTCTATAAAGAAGGCGGACTAGGCCCAATGATGGGAATTGGTTCTGGGGGCATCTCACGGTATATATCTAAAGTATATAGTATATCCGCAGAAAGGCCTCCAATTCGCCGCCGCCGCTCGGAATACTTCAGGCGTGTATTGAATTGATAAAGTCCACAAAAGCATCAATCTTTTTGAAAACTTTTTTTCCTTACATTCAGGTATGCACGCTTTAAATGAGAGCCTTCACGGTTGACGGCTTTTTCGATAATTAGATGAAAAATCTTATATACCTGGCATGCACACCGATACACACGGAATAATGTACCGCGCAGAAATAAAAATTGCTGATATATCGAAAGACAATGATGGTGGGGGAAGAATTCTTCTCGATTTTAATCAAGGTTTTTCGGGAGGTTTTTGTTATGTTGCACAAATGAACTCGCTGCATTTATTTCAGCTTCTCGTGTTATTGTTGTCTTTTAATTATTAAGAGCGAGGTTTGGACATGAATAAGAAGTTTTTTCCACTTTGGAGGAGCCTTGTGTGGTCGGATTGTTGATTAATGTTAGAAAATAAATTCTGATAATGGAGTGAAATGTTCAGGAATTTATTTAGAATTTTAAACGATCGTCTATTGGTGAATTATAATGTACTAATTAACATCAAAATTTCTTGACAGTTGCAAAAAAATGTTCGTTCTTTTATTCGGTCATTGTTGATTCTTTCTGGTTAAACGTTCTCGAGCCAGATTGATTTAAACTCATTAAACTTGATTTTTCTTATCATAAAATGGATTTAGAGTTTGAGGGTTCAGGAGGGTATTGAAGGAGGTGGCGATGAGTCTTATCCTAAATATTGACTGCGAAAGATCGTTCCATATTCCACTTGTTCTATTTCGAAACGAATTTCTAGTTTAAGAGCGCAAAAAGGTGGGCTGCAGCTGGAGGTAATGAAACGAGTGGGCTAATCTGATGTTGCATCTGTATAAAATTGCCGCGGAGGCAGGGGAGCGCTTATTTCAATGGAACAGTCGCTTTGATAGGAGCGATCAAATTTTATGAGTGCTGCTACTTTCCTACGGTAGCTCAGAGGGTCGATTTTGGAGCGAAAGACATCGTCATTGATTAGCTTGATTGTTCTTTTTTGTACTTTGTCCACACACGCCAAGGTGGTTTTCGAAACGCCGCCCAAATAAGATAGTTGTATTCGAGAAGAGGCCGTCAAGCATCGTTTCTCAACCTTTTTAGTGTCGCGGCCCCCTAAAGAACCAAGAAATGAAAGAAAAAACTTAGTTGGAAGTAAAATTGAGCCGGTCTTACACGAGGCAGTACAATTGCCCTTTCACGATGGTTAATTGTACTGAGGCCTGAATTTTTAACTGGAGAGGCATTTTTGACCTCTTTTTGACTTCTTCAGTGAAATTTCCAACTTGAAATGAGTCAAGGTGAGGACCCAAAAATTGAGTCTGGTGGAGACGATAGGAAAAACAAACATGTACGATCGGGCTCCGTCTTATTCCGTAAACATCGGTCGAAAAATTGTATTACGACGAAAATCGTAGCTATTTTTTTTTATTTTTTTTGGTTGTTATTACATGGTTATATATTAATATATATTTTTTTGGATAGACTGCGAACAGTTTTTATGTAATGGGACCCCCAGGTTAAGAAACAATGCCTTAGAGATCTAGAGCAGAGGTTCCTAAACTCTTTTGTGTCGTAGACCCCTTCCAATGCTTTTCGGTTTTGGGTAGACCCCCTGCTTACCTGATCAATATAAATTTTTTGCAAATTTCTAACTGTAGTGAAGTTTAGTGTTAAAAACTTAAAGTAAAAACACATGTTAAGTTTTAGACTTTCTGAGTCTGTTTTTTCATTATTAATATGTTTTTGGGGGGCCATTCTGAGCATTGTAAGCATAACACCATTATTTCAGCCATTAAGAAGCAATATTTGTACCAAATAACAAATATGTAAGTGGCGTTAAACAAAAGTTATTAACAAATTAAAAAAAACTGATTTTCGACAGTTTTTTCCCATGTTAGAGCGCTGTTCAATATGCTTTCGAGGGAGCTTTACTGGAGTTTTCATAAATTTTATAGAAAAAAAGGAAACAGGCAATTATCTTCGTCACCATAAAATTTGCCATTAGCATTACTCAATAGCCGGACTTTCGTTCGATTCGATTCGATTTTTCAGCTTTGGAAGTTGTTTGAATTTAGTTGAGGGACTGTTTTGGTAAAGCCACTCGCGGGCATGGAAAGAAAAGGGCAATTGCAAAAGATGAACAAAATAAAAGCTTTTCGATACCGAATGATCACATATCCACAGGCGTCTATGAATATTTCCTTTTTAAAAAGTTTTTTTTTATAGTGCTCCTTGAACGCTTTTGAGGAGCATAAAAACGTATGCTGCAAGGACATGCAATGTTAAATAGTAAATGGAACTGGTATGGGAACGGGAGCACTCCATTTCCCGCTGGGCTATAACTCAATAAACATCAATCGAAAGATAATTTGAACAGCTACAACTTTATAATTTGATTTTTTTTGATCCGAGATCACGCTTTTCTTTAATTCGCTAAAAAGCGTTTTTTATACTTTTTAGGTTAGGTTTGCCATTCCAAATTCAAAAAAAGAAAACGCTATCTTTATTAGATTTTGTTTTCCTATATGACCATATTTTTTGTTTCCTGTTGGCAAAAATTACATGGAGTCATTTTAGATTGATTGGACTAAATGTAAGTAAATAGTTACTATCAGTGTATGTTGAGACCCACTATCGCGGACCCCCATTTTCATTTCATGGACCCCCAAATTTTTTTTTCGCTAACGTAGACCCTTTGCAGGTTGTTATAGACCCCTGGGGGTCTATATAGACCACTTTGGGAACCACTGAAGAGTATCCAATGTTTGGTTGAGGGTTGCAAATTGTATTTTCATTGAGAATAAGAACTATGACCATTTTCAAAAATCCAAAAAAAAAACTGAATCTTCCTAGGAATAGAATCTTTTAACAAGATGATGATTACACCGGCGCGGCGCCTAGTAAGGAAAAATGGTTGCTATATAAAATAGAAAAATATCTAGATCATTTGTCTAAGTTCTTAAACTTTACCTAACACAAAAATTTGACACACGGGTATGTGGTATTGTGATTGCGAATATAAATTAGTCAGTAATTTGCGTTTTCAAAATTAATAGAACTATGCAGAATCACGACCAACGATTGTAAAATTCGAGTCAGAATATGAGGTTGTACCTCAGCAACTTTCCTCAAGAATCGGCTCAGCGACAAAGAGACGCAATCTCACCAATACTTTTTAACATTGCTCGTGAAGCAATAATGAGGGAAGCCCAGCTTAAAATAGCATCTTTACAAGAAACATTCAGACACTGGCCTTCACAGATGACATAGTCATAATTGGACGCAAGCACAAGATGTTCAAAGTTCAATCTACGAGAAACAAAGTATATGATCGTATCAAAACAAGGACAACGATTAGGGCGAAGTATCAGCCTTGAAGATCATAGTGTGGAGATTGTAGAAAATTTATCTATTTAGGGGCAATGCTTACTGCAGAAAATAAGATAAAGGATGTCATCCAGGAGGCATCGTAGCCGCAAATAAAACGCATTTCGTACTATTTCCGGTCCTAAAAACAAAAAAATTACAAGACAATGCAAAGTCAGACTATATACATAAATATTAATCCGCCCAGTTCTATGCTACGGGCCTGAGGCTTGGACAAACACCCAACAAACAGAAAATCAGCTTAAAGAAGAATATTAGAGTTAACGAAAATGAATGGCGCATTAGAACAAAAAAATTAGCCACATACATACATAACATTGAGCAGACTGCGTTGGCTCGGACACTTTGTACAAGCTTCAGAAGATAGAATGCCAGCCAGGCTTTTTAATTGTAGCCCATCAGAACGGAGAAGAGCAGGACGACCAAGAAATACATATTTCGATGGATAACTGGAGAGAGCTAGCAAGACGTGAACTGGTAGAGGAAACTTCGAGAAGCCCGACTATTTTTTAAGTAAAGTGTTTTTCCTTGTTTTTCCCTTTTTGAAGTATTATAATCAGCTATATTGTAAAACAACTTGTAGAAAAATCTCACCTTAACCAAACACAATTTAATAACAAGCACAATTCCTAGAGCTCACTATTGTCAATTGCAAATTAATATCTCACACTATTAAATTCTTTTTATCGCTTTTTTTAATTCACTTTTCAATCACCACTTTTCGCTTTAACCCCAAAACTGACTCCCAACTGACATTTATATATCCAAGCTCCCCCTTTATCTAACTTCTGGAACTTTCGACTATTTTCTAGTCCATGGTGGAATATTCTTTCCTTATGGAAAGCTTTGTGTAGCTTTGTCTTCATTTATCGTTCTTTCTAATAGAGTCTAATAGATGGCGCCATGTTAGCATAGTGGATAAATCGTTAAGTTTGCGTCTGATTTAGGAGTATAGGCCCAACTATAATGCACGTAAGAAACGCACGTCAATCGACGTGCGTAAATTTCATCAAACGCAAAACCGACTAATTGGTTTGCGTATTGGGAGAGACTTCAAAGTTTAAAATTATTAAAATGCTTGAATATTATTCATTGACTATTAAAACTAGGCTATTAATATTTGCATATTATTAATAATCGTGTTTATTTTCAATTATAATAAATTTCTCATCAAAATCGCTATCATGTATTTGAACCACAACATTTTCCATACTCTTTTTTCTTTAAAAACCACAAAACAACAACAAAAAATTAGCTTTCATCGATGTAACTACAAATCATCTCACAAAACTTACGTAGAGCGCGGTTCTTTTCCCATTTTTACGTTTAACGAAACTTAACGAAATAAAATATGACTGACGTACGTCCAATATGGCCGAACACATTAATTTCCATGAGAGCGCCGAGATGACGTGCGTTTCTTACGTGCATTATAGTTGGGCCTTATCGGCTCTGCATATAATTCATGCTGTATCACAAGACCCTCCAAATTTTGCCATGGGCTTGTAGTCTATTACAACTATTTAAAGTTTATTCATTCATACTTTTCTTTATATTAAATTCACATAATCTAACAAATCTTAATTAATTTTGAAGAAAATTCATTTAAAATTTCATTCGTTTGTCGACTGTCTAATGATCTTTAAAACATTTCATTAAAATCATTTTTACCACACAAAGTTTCTTAAATTTCCCTTGAGCTGTTTTCCAGCACTCCTTTTTCACTGTTAAATACTTACAAGAAAACCGGAAAAAACTAAGGACAGCGAAAAATTTCATCTACCTACACCATATTATCATTTTTCCAGCTTTCATCCCTCTGTTTTTGGTGGTTTCCTTTTTAAAAAACTGTCATCGTCTTAGGGGCTGAAGAGTTTTTATGTTTGCGGAAATAATTTTTCTTCGGGGGCTTTACAGAAAATGCCTCAAGATGACGCCAAACTTTCCCACTGGCATTATGTATTTTCTTGCAACAAAAAAATGGCAAAGTGGTTGTTTTTTTTTGGAAAAATTATACTCTGTGTGGAAAAATTCCGAATAGTTAAAGATAAAATAAAATCTTTAAAAATTTTCCTTTTTGTCGCGTTCCTTAAACACGGAAAAATTAACTCACGAAAATTAATCTCTAGGAAAATGCGTGCACAGTTTCCCGATGTTGATGGGGTGACAGAAACAAGACAAGGAAAATTTTCAAATCTTGAAGAAAGTGCAACAGGTGTCTCCTTAGGGGTAGGCAATTGGTTTTGGGTATCTTCTTGGCTTACTGTCTTGTCTGGTCTTTTGATTCCTCCCGGGGGTTTATTTGCCTTTTTGCCCTTCTCGAATGCGGTGTTGATAGGGGTGATGGACGGTATCATGTCGCAATAAATGTTTTATAGACGATTTACTTGAGTTTGTTGCGGTATCCAAGAAATCTTGAGGGTAAGTACTTAAGAGGTTAACCATCCGTTGAATAAATGTTGGTTGAGTTGTAATTGGGGAGTTTATCTTAAGAAAATTTCTTGTGAAAAAAGGGACATTATTTCACAAGGGGAGTTAAATTTTTCTTTTCTTTAAAATTTTGTCAACAACAGAAAAAAAACAATTGAGTTAGCTTGACATTAATTAAACTTATTGAAATTTTCTAGCACTTAAACTTTAATCGATATACAAGGAATGAAAGTGAAATCAAGCAATCATGGGTATAAGTTTAATTGAAAAGATGCTTCAGTGGCCACAAAGTGTTTTCTTAAGACACAATAAATCTCGTGGTCTCTACACTAGACTTGGGACAAACCAGATTGTTTCACGCTTGATTAAATGTTTTAATAGTTTCTAAATAGTTTGAGATTAGGATTTTCATTCTCTTCCACAAGCATACAAGAAATTGCAAGCTTGTGTATCCGTGTATATTCCATACTAACACCCATAATGAATATTTGAAAGCTTTTGCCGAATTATAGAGATTATATTTCAGGCAGCAAACCAACAGCACCCCTAATGAAAATACACCCCAACTATGACAGGACAATTAATCAACACAATTAATCATCAGTGCATAAAGTTTAAGTTTTATTTATTTCTTTCATTTCAATTATTTTCAACTTTATGTTGGAAAATTAGTGTAAACGGAAGAGAAGGTGGAAAAATCAATCCCAAAATACTTCCGGGGGGTGTAGACGCCGAATCTGAGGGTGAAAAAATGTTCACCCACAAATCAACTGCCGGAACCGGAGAACTAGTTAAACACACAGGACTTAATCATCCGGTGTAGAAGGTCGCTTATAGCTACTTAGATATTATCGCGTGCTACTTGCATGCACTTTTGCTGGTTGCCTCTGATTTACATTTTCCGGAATTCCTTGCACCCTGATTAATATCCTGGGCGTCATGGGAATTTGCTTATTGGCTTTGAATAACTGGAAATAAAGTATTCGGAATTGTTTTTTCAAGAAAGGAAGTCTCTAATTAAGTTATTCCGGTTTTCTTTAGGTGTTGAAGTAGAAAGGACTTATTAATTACTAATTGACGTGGAGGTGATTAGTAGTAAAGTTTCAATGAAATAAAAATCAATTAATGAATCGTAAGAGAATAAATTACCTTACTGCCAGGGATTTATAGGCTCTACAAAACAATTTGTCTGGAGGGTCCTGAAGGAGGGTCAAGAGATTTTGCATTTGAACCCTACTGATTGCGAAAGATTGTTCCCTTGTCGTGTTATTCTGTTAAAGAATGAATCCTTTGAATGTTGCCTGCTCGAAAGGGAAGGAGCGTGTGAAAATATTGTGTAACAAGAGAAATATTACTCTAGAGTAGACACAGGCAATTTCAATTCCAACGCAACAGTTGCCACGATCGGTAAAATTTTACCAGGGCTTTCATTTCACATTCGTACGATGGCTTTATTCGTCTATAGTAGATAAAACTGCATTATCTCCGAAGTCTAACAGGTAGTTTTCTAAGCGTCAACCTAAATACTCGAGTTATATTCAGGGCGGGGTTGAAAGTAGACTTGGGTTGAATGGGTTGAATGGCACTGGACATGGGCTCACAATACAGAAAACAAGATCTGCCACGTGGTTCACTGTAAGGGCAACGCAGCCACAATGACACTTTTAGATAGCCGACGTCCTGCCTTAAGTTCCTACACCCACTAGAGGGCCAACGTTTTCGTCAACTTCTTCCCAACCGAACGAAGGCAAGACTGCGGCCAGAAACGGAAAGCCCCAGTTGGCCGGGATTGCTATGGCTGCCGTACTTCGTTTAACGAGACTCTGGTCGAACAGTCAAGTCTAAGCGGAAAGTCTGTTCAAACCGTCTGGCCTACAAATACGACATATATGGCGGTGTAAAGCTGCGTACATTGGATTTTTGGTTCTTAATGGTCGGTTTAGCAAACGCCAACGAAGTTTAGTTGGTATTCATTTCCCGAGTAAAAATAAAAAATGGCCTTACAACGGGCGAACACCGGCCGTGATTAAAACATAGTCTTCGGCCATGTGCCTTCTATATAGTGATATTTCCACACACCCATTTTGGAGTGAAAATGTGACCCAAAACTCACTGCGTAAATATTGATAAAAACATCATGAAATTAGGAGCTCATATCTTCGATTTCGAACATTCGTAGCGTGGCGGAAACTTTCCACGAACATACGAAAGTCGTTCGTTGGCCTTCGTTGCGCCGGTGTGTACGCGGCATAATACAATAGACAACGCGAAAAAGAATAAGAAGGGTAACGCAGACTGACTAATGGTTTGTAGAGGATTAGTACCAATTGGTTTATAAAAATTAGGAAATAGAACTGAAACCTTGTTGATACTGCCGAAATCATCCAGAGTTTAGATTAGACATCACCATTACTACAGTAAACAATATAGATCAATGACTGGATTGGAAGTGATAGGTAAACCCCATCTGATATGTTGCCCTCACACGTAAATCTATTAAAATCTGGGGAAGATTGTCCGACCGATGTTAGAGATTAGCAAGAGATTATAGAGTAGAAAAGGTGAACTGACTCAAAGCATTTCGTAAGCCCATTATCTTCAAAAATATCTTTTTTGGGCTCCTTCCGGAAAATATCGTAGATCAATTCTGAAGTGTGCTGTCATCAAACGGACAAATTGAATGTTTCAGGGCCAAAATTGATCAATAGGAAAAAGGATTATGTTCTACTAAGATATTGCAAGACCTTAAGTACAAGTTTGGTGTCTCGCCAAAAATTTTTACAGCTTGGATGGAATATGCCAACACACCTATATAATCATAATCTATAGATTTGGCACCATAAGATTAGAACTTTTATGAGCGTACAATCATACTACTGTCATAAGCATGATAAAAGTGTTTGGACCAAAATGGAGAATATGTATAAAATATTTATACATAATTAGCAAATCGTCTTTCACGTTCACGTTCAAATGCACTTTGCCTAACTGCGTCAATATTTTCTAGGCCATCGGTGGCAACCATGTTTCCGTTTCGTTTAGTATTAGGTAAAACGCGATTATAAAATAAGTTTGTAACAGGTGACTCTTTTTTCTTTGAAACAGTACAATGTCATACTTCAAATGAGGCCAGGTGCCATTGTAATGTCATAATGACAAAACACACAAAATAAAGAAAGAAGGGAAATAAATACCAACGAAGAGATTTTTTAACGAGTTTGATTCTAATATGCATTAAACTGCGTCAGATTAAGTAAGAAACCTGTGCCTCCACTATGTATATGTTTATTTTACAATCTCACCTCAGCTAATTTAAAGTTAGAAAGGAAAGTAGGATAGTAGAACATTCGATAGTAGGATAGTAGAACATTATTTTTGGACTGGGACATTTAAAAAAATTGAGGCCTCAGTACAATTTACTATATTGTAAGAGACAAATGTACTGCTAGGCGTAAGTGCGGCTTAGCTCTTTAAAAATTACTGGTCTGAAAAAGATTTCGATTGACTACTACCCGCGGAAAAAAACGTAAAATTTATTTTGGCCGATGATACAAAAGGGTTGCTCACCCTTGGCTTCCAGGGGTGGGCACGCATGAGGTTAATGAGAGCCGCATGTGGGTTTTTCATAATTGTAAAGAGCCGCATTATATGTTATATGTATTATGTAATTTCAAAAATCAAAAATTAAGAGCATTTCCACACCCGTCTGGAATCTTATATATTAATAGGCAAACAAAAAGTTTGTACACGCTAAGGCTTTTTTGTTCGTGGACCGATTTCGTTTAAATTTTCAGAAAATGTTCTTTTTATGGCATAGTTTTGTAATAAGGAATTTCAACGAAATCGATTCACAAATAAAAAAGTTATAGCGATTTTAATTTTTCGAATTTTAAAAAGCCGTTGGAAAATTTGAATTTTTTGTGAGCATCAACGTAGAGCTGAGTAGCCTACGATTGACACAAATGCCGTTTCAGTGAAGCGAATGAGAAACAGAGAAAAACAAGCGTTTGTGTGGATTTTTGGCGGCATAACTGACATAAAAAACTCGGTCACTTTGTGCGTGCATTTTTTTATACTCTTTTGTGTATAGTATTATTGAGTTGTATTGTGTAAGGGGCTGCCGTTCGTTTTTTGGCGAATGCCTTTAGAAATTTTAATTGATTCATTGCACCTTTAGAAATTTTGACTAATTCTTTTAAATGTGCGTTGAATGTTATTCCGGTTAATTTTGATTCGTTTTCGTGTGGTTCTTTTAATATGAGTTGTCATTTTTGTCGTGCCAAACATTTTATGACTGAAGTAACTTTACGTAATACTGAGGCATTTTCTTTGTGTTGTCATAAAGGCAAAGTTAATCTAGCTCCACTTTCTCAAAATTACTTTTTCAATAATTTTTTTGAAGGATTAACTTCGGATGAAAGTGTTGTTAAAAATCGTTCTAAAAATTTTTTTTGCAAATATTCGTTCGTATAATGCTGCCTTTGCAATGACTAGCTCTGAGTGTAATTTGTCAAATGACACTGCAAATGGAATTTACCATTTTAAAATCCATAACATTTTCTATCACCGAACTGGTGCCTTAATTCCTGTCTATGGCCGACCTCCATGTTATGGACAGTTGTATTTCTATGATGTAGATACTGCTGCTAATCATAGAATGAATAGAAATGCGAATATTGAATGTAATATTGATATTATGCGTGAAATAGGTTTGGAGTTAGATCGGATTAATCCTTTTGTTCACTCATTCAGGTCCATGCATGAATATTGTCAAAGACCTGAGAATATAGCAGCTGAAGTTTCTATGATCATAAAAGTTAATAACCAAGTTGATATTCGTCGTTTCAATGATGCTGTACAAACTGATGGTGCTGCTATTTTCAAAAACGATGATGGTGAGCCACCTTTCGAACGAAATATGATTGTTTTTTTCAAAAACAACAAATAAAATTCGTTCTTTTTCTGTTCTTGATCCTTCTTTGGAGCCTTTGGCTTATCCATTATTATTTCCACATGGTGATAGGGGTTGGCATGTCAATATAGCACACAGTTTACATTCTACTTCACGTGCTAACTTACTACGTACAAAAGTAACAATGTTACAATATGCTTCTTATCGTCTTGCTATGCGTGATGAGTTTAGTCTTAAGACGTCATGGATGCGAATAAAAAAATCCTGGGAAATTTTAGATGCTCTGGAGCGACAATGGAAATGTTTCATAGTAGAATAATTTTTTTTTGAAACAAAAATATTTAAATCGAATCGTGAATTTTATATAATTGTTTTTGTGACCGAATTTCGGTAACGGGTATCCCAACTAGTATTCAATAATTTAAAGAGATACGTTTGGAGCCGAACTTGATTCAACGAAGAGCCGCATGCGGCTCTAAGAGCCGCATTTGCCCACCGTTGGCTTAGACTATGGATTATTTCATTACACCTACACGAAAAAAATTACCATTAAAGCTGAATTATTAAAAAAGATTTGTCTTGTGACTGCTTAAGATGCCAAAACAGCTGATAGTGCGTTTGAATAGTTTTCTTTTCGAGTAGCATCATTTGTTAGAAATAGATCATAGGTTTTAACAAAACGCAAATGATTCAGAAGTCTCAGAGACTAACTACTTGAAGCTTTAGCATTAAGATGAGGACCGCCTTCTTCTTCTCCAATATGAAAATGTTCATAACAGAAGCTTTACGAAGCAAAGTCAATATTTTAACACCACGCCCAAAGCAAAAACTCTCTCTATTAGCTCACACCTGCTAGACAATTTGTGCCATAGGTACTGAACTGCACTCATCAGTCGAGGGTGCACAAATGTCCATCTAAAAACAGGAGACCACGAGTAACTGAAACCATGCATCTATGACGATTTCCGTTTACCATTGGGAGGGAAAGGGTCAAGTGATTTTTATACCAGCCTAATTAACGGAAATATGAATGACGTGATACCAGGCTGAAGATTCACCATGATTTCATGGGGCACGAGCCCAAAATTACCAGTCTAGTTCACGTTCCAATGCATATAATATCAAGCTAACAACAATACGGCAACCAGACAAGACCAGACACGAGTCAAGTTGTTCAGCATTTATTCACTTTTATAATACTTAGGGTAATGAAGATGCTTCCGGATTGAAAAGTCTGCAATCCTTTTCTTTTTCTTAGCAACATTTCCATTCTCTGTTTATTAGTAGCAACAAGGACTCGGCTGGATTGTCTGTGGTCTATAGGGGTGATCTCCTTCCATCCAGACTGTGTGGTACTTAATCGCTTCGATACTCTTGATGTATGGTTTAACTACAGTAAAAAACGTTTCAAGCAACTGTTGGTGAAATCTATCAACCATAAAAAGCATTCTCACAACACAACCCTTGAACATCGCTCTTTTTTCTACAGGTAAAAAAAAATAATAAAAGGAAAATCGAGGTTAAAATCAAAAACACGAAATTTTCTGGCCACTTTTTCGGTAACTTCTCCTATGAAAAAAAATACAACATGAAAAAATGTTGAGTTGCAAACTTTCAGCTTTGCTGTCACAAAAAAAGTGATGAGAATGGCATACGCCAAAGGACAATAATAATCAAGGCGGACCGGGAAGGTCCACGTGCAAAAGCCAAGTTTTGAGACCTGTACCAGGAAAGGGAGTGCTATACCTGTCACACGCTTTTTCAGGAGAAGACTGCATACTTTCTAGTGTAGTAACAACAATGTTTTTTTGCATTTTATTAATTTCTGGAGCATAAGGTTTCTCTGTGTAGAAAACGAATGGATTTTTGAGGAGCATAATCCAGATACGACAGGTGGTCGGAGTTAAACTCTTATTCGGCAGTAGAGGGTATAGGAGAAAGTCGCCAGGAATTTTCAGGTAATTTTTTATTGTCATCGCAACTTTCGCCCCACGCTCCCCCCGCGTTAGGTGTGGTGCACGTTATCCTGGGATTTTTGGACTGGAGAACATTAAGCCTCAACTAATTGCAAAGCTTTATGCAATATATACTCACAAGGAAGGGAGGACAATAACCAGAAATACCAACAAAGAACGATGCAACAACAAATAAAAAGGAAAAGAAGCAAAAAAATTGTTTTTTTTTTACAAAACCCCCTTACATTCTAGATTTCTACCTAACTTTTTCCTCAATACTCACTCTCTTCGGGTTTTGTTGTTTTGTATGTATTTGTTTGGCACTAAAGGATGCCAATAGATGGATGCTTAGGGTTTATTCTCAGTTTTGTACTATGTAGATACTCCAGGACAGGCGAAGCCAACAACTTTTTGACGATGATAATGTCTATTCTATGCAAGAATATGAAGAAATGCAAACTCCTGAGTCCTGGCAATCATGAGCGTATTATTTTCCTGCATTGCTTGGGATATATGTATGTGTGTATATGGATGGAATGTTGGAGAAGGATAATGCATTTGGACTATGTTTGTCAAATAACTTTAGAGAAAAAAAAACATTGAAGATGGAATGAAGGCGGATATAAACGAAATTAGAAATCTTCAAGTACTGAGTAAGCTTCGGACTTTTTTTGCTGTTAAATGGCGAGTTAATTATTTTTGAAAAATAATTTTTTTTATGAAGTTCTTTATTGGAATGGGAATATTTTTTCGGAAATGTGCGTTTTCGTTAATTAATTGGTATTATTAAGTGTTTTAAAAAATGGGTTTTCGGTTGAATGTATTAAGCAATTAAGAAAATGAATGGCTACCTGTATGTAAGTTTTCTAAAATACATCAATGGACAGGTCAAAAGCAATTTCAATTAAATTAGCGAAAATTAAAGACTGCAAGACCACGGAAGTTTGTTTCGAGTTAACTTATTTAAAAGTGTATTAGTCAGAAGATCAATTAAGATTTCGCTTCTTTAGAAAAAATGAAATAGTTTCCAATTTCAATGCTTTAGAACCTGTATCATTGAAAAAATAGACATAGTGCAGTCAAGATTATGAATTATCTACAGCAGTGGTCTTCAAAGTGGTGAGCGTTTCTATTCGACGTACTTTATGTCTTCTCCTTTTCTGAGATATGCTGTTGCGAAAGAAAAACATAAATAGTTTTCATATCCATACTAAACTCCTTTGGAACACAATGCATAATAATATCTTGAGGTTAAGTCTCGATGAGATCGAATTATGCGCGAACGAAGCTATCTGGGATAGTGGATATCTGAAGTGGCTGAACACAAACCTGTAACTGCGCTGATCACCAACCTGAAAAAACAAGTATCCGTAAGAATTAACCTATCCTGCTATCCTCACTGCCCGCTTAATGTACCTGGGAGTAATGATCGACCAACAAGTAGCAAGTAGACCAACTTTTACGTTGCGTGCGTTCCGTTTATGTAACTATATGTCAGTTTACATTTTAATGTACACACTTCTATTACATCAATCACCGCACATACCAACGTACCTATGTATCTGTCTCTAGCTTAAATGTCCTTTGCGGGTGCTGTGCCCACAGGACCATATCCAACGATGCGGCGTGCGTGATTGCGGGAATTATACCCACATACTGGCGTGGAAGGCATGCGTCATTATAATCCAGTTTAGAAGATATGTAGGTTCAAAGTGAAATGCTAAAAAAACCAAGATTATGAGTTACATTTTCTCGTTAGCCTAAAAACTTGGTGCGTCCGACTACAATCTCGAATGACTATGATTCGATTCCAATTAGCGAAATGATTCTTCTGCTACTTCTTTCACATAATGTTCTTTCTGGCTTATGTTCGCTGCGCTCTTCTTTCCAATCGCCGAAGTCGCCTATAGAGTAGATCTTTTAGTCGTTGGCAGTTGACCTTTTGAACTGGTTCAATCTTTTGAACTGTTCGACATTGCACTATACACTCACAATTTTCAATATATAAGCTTTGAAATAGCTGCCACCTTTTGTTTGTCCGCTTTATATTCTGCATTACTCGCTCTTAGCAAACAAAGCCCATGGGAACATGTTCCACGAACGCAATTCATGTTCTCCTGCCTACCTCTCGATCTGCACCTCAAACACCTAGTCTCGAGCAGTGCTCTTAGACCAATGAATCTGGGGTCTGGAGCTCAAAACGCTATTTTGTCATAGCAAAATCTTCAACTTGCTACCATTGGTATGACCGCTACAACCATGAACTACCTTGCTTTCAGGAAGCGCTTCTCCATCGAACTACCCTCAAGAAGAAAGTGGAGAAACGGAGATATTCGGAAGAATTTGGATCAACGTATATTCACCAAGGGTAAGTGGGACATCAGGGTGATGGTCTATCTAAAGATCACTAACAGCTAACTGTCTTGGCACCCTCCTCGGTGGCACGCTAGTTATCTTCTTAGATAGGCTTGGTAAAAAGCATAACGTGACGCTTATTTGGGTTTCCAGACTAATAAATATAGACGGGAACGAGAATTCCGATTACCGACCCAAGTAGGGAGCCTACGCGGGCACAGAGTGGTTTCTAGCGCAATACGCAGAGTCACAATTGAAAAATTATACTCGCCGGTTCTTAGAATGGAACGGGCACGAACAAGGACAAAACGCCGCTATGACAAGCCACACCAGACACGGTACGCCTGAATAAAAATTCTATTATACTTTTCCAAATCCAGCCCGATACAGGCACATATCAATAAAAGACGCACGGAGTAGTCCAAACGAAGCCTGGTAGGTTCATCCTTTTCTAGACTAAAATGAGAAAAACTGGAGCTTTAAGAAGTTTCTTAGGAAAAAGAAACGGGCAATTATCTAGGTGCTTTAGAATAGTCAATAGACCGTTTGTCGTTGTATTGCTTAAGTCAAGCAGCATTGGACGTGGTTAATACTTAGTTGAGGGACCACTAGGTAAAACGACACTGGGTTTGGGATGGCTGATTACGAATACATTTACCTTAGGTAGAGGAGTTTGTGGTATCAAAGCCGTGTGCCATAGCGCTAATTGGACCTTCGGTTGCATTGGAGGCAGCAATACATCTAACATTACGTTTTAGTAGTTCGTTTATAAATAGAACAACTCGATTGTGGAACTCCCTTCCACAGTCGGTGTTTCCGAACTCATATAATATCTTAGAGTTCAAACGCAAGGCTCATCGACATCTACTCACGCACCCTCCAGACCCCTAACCTATCCTTTCTCCTCTATCCTTCAAATCAAGCTTACTACTAGACACTGACCATGACTTGAACGACATGACAGACATGTAGTACAAAGGGTGATTCCTAAGCTTGTATTTACCACATAAAAAAAAAAAAAAAAAAAAACTTAACACTCTTTACATATCTTGAAAATAAGAACAATGGCAAAACGTAGCTAAAGTCTTTTCCTATTCTACTTCTTAAATGATGATGATGCAGTCTTTATCTTCACGAATCCATAACAAGAATTGAAGTAAAAAATTCATAAACATTGATCCTATTTGTAAAATACAACCAGTATTCTATTCTTTGTTTCCTGAAGCAATAAATTACCGAAACATTATTATTATGACCAAAAATCTAGATAATATAGCTGCATAGACACCAGTATACAGTAACCAAACGTTGTTGCTTTCTTTGAAGTATGGTAGTGCCTTTTTCAAAGAGATCCTCATCGATTCATCCTTTTTTATTCACTTTGGATTTGGTTGTCCGATTAACGCGCAAATATAGATCTCAATCTACAAAAAGTGCACATTTGTTTGCAACCTTCCATTCCTGACCCCTTCACAAATTTTTCCGCTGAACGTGCTTATAATAATCTTCATGAAATAAAACCCCCGGAAAATTTTTCACTCGGACTGTAATCGAATAAAAACAGGAAAAAGATCTATGAAATAAAAGATCGAAAAAGTGTACAAGGCATGCGCCAAGCACGCGACCCCTGCCTCGTCTTTCTTTTGTTTGCGGTATGGAACTGAAAAAGAAGTAAACGAAGCGACGCAGCCGCACATCTATACGCACGCATCTGGAATAATGTTCACCCTTAAGGGCGATAATTGGACTTGGGTAGTTGCAAACCTGAAATTCAGGAGGAAATTTTTGGGTCCTTGCAAGTTTGTACGGCTGGCACAGCGATCGGAAGGGAAAAGACGTCACTCGCGCCTGTGTATTTTCCTGGGGAAGTTGATCCTGATCGAGAGGTCTCGACTAACACAAATGCCTTGGAAGGGTAGGGATCTCTTGAAGGTTTTGTAGTAAAGTAACCCTCATTTTCTGGCAGTGGTGTGCTGTATTGATGTTTGGCTTATAGGAAAGAGGGTTCTACTGGATTCTTATTGTAGTTCCTCTAAGGAGCAGATGTGCAATATGCTTACCTACATGCAGCACAAGCCGCGTCCTGATAAAGTTTTTTTTTTTTGGGAAATACAATAACGGGCATAAGCTTGCTTGGACGTTTTCTTTCGTCCCCTTACCTTTACGTCACTACTGGTGGTGCAGCTGCCTCTTGAGCTCATCATAAATGAATTTTATTTGGGGTGAGAATTCATGCAGATCTGTCAACAGAACTTTTAGGGAAGCAAGAAGTTAGAATAGTTGTAGTTGTTGTTTTTGTAGAAAAATATTGTGATCAATCTACTTATTTCTGGGCTGTACTTTCCTAAAATTTCCAAGTTCTACGCTTGCCTAAGACAGCCTTTTTCTTAAGCTTCAAGGAAACACCCACAGCAAATACTTGACATGTCCTGAAATCGTCCCTTTTGTGTTTGTTTTGTTCTCCTCCTCCTTCTCCTTACAATACTTGAGTAAGATTTCTTGAGTGTGTCTGTATAATTTCTTAGGGTTTTCTTATAGAATATGCGGCAAGGTCGTTTGGCTTCCGCTCAAGGAAACAGGAATAATGACGTCACAGTTAAAGGAGGAAGGGAATTTTCTTAGATATTTTGTGGTAGTTGTGAATTTCTCCTTCTTAAGAGAGTTTTGGATGTAGGGAATGATTTTCTTTAAGGATTCCTATAGGATGGCATCAAGAAACTGGAATTCCTTTTGATATTCCTCTTGCCTACCTCAAGAAGCAGTCACTTGTTGCTTGTTTTTTTGGGGGCTTGGTGTGTTGTTACAAGTTATATGGAAATTGGATTTATGACTTGAAGAAAAAGGGGTGGAGTCTTCTTGGATCATTTGAATTATAATTATTGTTATTTTGATTGTGAATATTCCTTTTTTAATCAAGGCATGTTTTAGAAGATAAGGTAAAACAAAAGGAAATAAGGTTTGTTGGTTAGTTATATCAAGAATAGTTCTTGAATAGAAAGATTAAAAATTACAACTTAAAAATGAAAAGTAGTATTAACAAAAAATAAAAGATAATATTAAAAAATAAAAAAAGAAAAGAAAAAAAATGAAAAGAAGATTTAAAAATTGAGTGGCCCTACAAATTATTATTTGTGAGATGTTCCTTCAAGAGTTTCTGAGATTAGTGCTAGAATGTCTGCTTAGTTGCAAGAGGCTAAGTTTCTCAAATCAATATTCAGGGCACCGGCTGTGTATAAGTTTAGAAGTGAATCTTAATCGATGATGTTTTAGGCAGTTTTCAAACATCATATCTAGTAGAGTACAATTTAAAGCCAAATCGAAAGGTATCGTTGAACGCGGCTTGTATTTCTCTTGAACAAACAGCATCAAATTGTGAAAAAATTAGGCTACCGTAAGTAAAATAAGGCATTACCAGGGCCTTCGCCAGTCGTATACGTAAGACAAGAGGCAATAGATTAAAGGATACCCAAAGTTGGCGAAGGCATAGGCATAAATCTTACGAAACACAATTCTGGTTTGTTAACAGCAGTTGAATTTGGAGTTGAGATCGACTCCCAGATTTCTTACCGATTCAACATAAGGTAAAACATTACCATTAATTTTAATTGGGAACATTTTCGATTTCAATAGGAGTTCTGCTGACGACAATGCAGGACGGCTTGTGTGGTTCGGAACTGACCATTCAGTCACGCGTTTCAGACCAGTGTTTAGCTGAACAGTAAAATCCTCGATAAACTCAAAAGGTTTGCTCAAATAGACCTGCACGTCATCGGCATATAACTGAATAAAAGAATGCTGGACTACATTTGATCATTTATATAAAGGCTGAAAAGCAAGGGGCCCAGAATTGGGCCTTGAGGTACTCCACAATGAAGAAGCGTAGGTTCGGAGAAAGATTTTTGTACCTTAACAATTTGAGAAGGCTCCTAGAGCTAACAACGTTTTGCTGTTCGGTGAATTGATATAATTATTAGCCAGTAAGAAGAGGAAAGCATGTTTTCCAACAGCCGGGAAATATCAGGCCAACTACACATTTATGGTGGCTTTTTACAGTGGTGGAATTTAAACAGAACATGCGTCGACAAAGGAGACATTCGCGGATATTTTAAATGTTTTGAAAGTTAAAGACTGCCCCAAGCTAAACCTGTTCGAAAAACCGGACCAAACCAACCTGGTTTATGTGTCAAAAACAATGCAAGGCGCCACTGCAGGGTTGATCATTTGCCTTCAACGGCAGCCATCGTCAAAGTAAAATAGTTCACAGTCAAATACACCACCACCTGGAACTTAACAATAAGAAAAGAATTAACAATGCAATACCAAGCCAATGAATTTATGAATACCAAGATATATTTAGAAGAAATAGGTCAACAATTGATCACCTATTTTCAGTAAGCCAGGTGCTACGAAAATGATGCGAATAAACATTGGCGTATATCAACTTTGCATCGACTTTAAGCAAGCATACTTCAACATCGACATAGGGACAAAATGTATGCGACAATGCTGCACCTAAAGACCCCCTAAAGTTAACAAAATGACAATGGCAAATACAAGGTGTACAGTCAGAATACCAGAAGAACTGACGAAGTCTTTCTCACTCAAGCAGTACGGCTTTAGACCAAAAAGGTCCCTTGCCGACCTTCTCGTGTGTCTGACTGAGGATCTCAACGAAAGCATCTATCACTTCGGCGATTCTGGTCTGGTTGCTCTAGATATTTCCAAGGCTTTCGACAAAGTATGATATCCCGCTCTGTTGTCGAAACTCCAAGCTGTTGTTATCGACTCATCTCTAAGCTTTCTTTCTGGTAAGGTAGCATTGGACGGGAAGCAGGCGGAATAAAAAATATCACGGCTTATTAGTGGCAGTTCCTTCCTTCACTTCTCCCTCTCCACTATCTTCCGACTAGAGTTGCTGTTCGACATTGCACTCTATACGAAAAAGTCAACAGTATAAAGGATCTTTCCTAAACCTCTAGTATTTTACATAAAAAAAATCGTATTGCCGTCATAAACGGCCATAGAGTCCGACAAACAACTTACTGATGCCCGGCTCATGGCCAAAGACTAACAAACAAACACGGCCGGTGTTCGCCCGTTGTAAGGCCATCTTTTATTTTTATTCGTATTCTCATGTCTGACTTTAATTGGGATAGCGGTATTCGCTATAATAGGTACTATGAAATAATTCATAATTTCGTTTACATTGCTTCGAAAACAGGCCTTCAAACTGATCCTTTTGACACATTTAGCTCCACAATCGATCCGTTGAGCCTATTTAGCAGTCTTGACAAAGCTCTAATACCATCTTAGCTATAGATCCACCAAAATAAACGTCTCCACGGCAATCGTAGTATACCCGCAAAACCATATTAGTCCGTTCTGATACTTCCCCTTGCTTACAGTCCCCCTTCACACGGTCCTTTTCGACCACGCTAGAGACATTCTTGTCAAATTTCAGCTCGCCATAAATTTTTTTCCTCAAAAAAAGTGAAAGAAAGTTAACAATTTTGTTAGATTTGTAGTAATTTTGAATGACGTTCCTTTAACATTCTCTTACTGTTAATAAAAGATCTACAAGAAACCTTTTCTTATTTAAATTATTTGTCGAACTAAAGTTTTTTCAAAGCAAAGTTTAAAACATATAAACCATAAGTCTTAGCTCCATACTTAATCACCCTCATCCTCCGCATATTCATCAAACCCAAGAAATTTGATATCATTACTTCCCCAACAAAAAACTCATTCCTTATAAAAGAGATCTATGGTATTTCCCGTGTCAATTTATCAAAACAAACGAATGAAGACCACAACAGATGTGAATGCTGGTCAACGTCCAACTGTCCGATATCGGTTCCTCTTGATTCCCACTAAGACCCTCCTTAGACAGGCACATTTCTATAAAGAAAGTATCCGCCAAGATCCAGCTGCATATCACTTGATTTTTTTCATATTCAAAAATTCACTTTTCAAATTACACATCTATAAAAAAATATGTCGGGAGCATCTTGCAAGACGGGTAAATAAAATGAGGGCATCCTTAACAAAGTCCCACCAGGATGCCGCACGGTTGTGATGAGAACGAAAATTTCAAATTTCTCAAGGTGCATGGCTTTATGGATTGTGAAGGTAGATTTTACCTAAAATGCGAAAAAATCCTTTACACGCTTGTTATTCAAGGAGTAGCTTAAATCGTAAGGAGAGGGTTGCTACTAGGGGACAGTTTTTGTATGTTGACCCTTTTGCCTGAATAAATACTTTGTGGCCAAAAAGAATGCAAAAACAACCACAAAAGGATTGCTAAGAAGAGATTTTGCATCTGTCATATCCTCCAAGATTTATTCTCCTCCATGAAAGTGAATTTGCTGTAACCCTGTGTATCCATTCTGTGCTCAATGTCAAGGGTAAAAAGAAAGGGATAATTTCTACAAGGGTGAGTTAAGATGCATTTCATACTTACAGGATATGCAAAAGGAAAGGAAAATCCCTTTGTTGTGTTCTAATTGTAGTTGTTAGTTACTTTTCCTGTGAATGGGGTAAAATGTTTGGTTTTCAATCAAGGATAAGAGTATTGCACAGATATGGGTGAAATTGAAATTTTTTAAGTACAATAGAAGGGTATTTATCATTATGTTGGATGTAGGTGAACTGAGTGTGGGAACGTTTGTGGAATGAGTCATTATTTTTTAATTTTTAAAGAACGATGCGTTGTCGTCGCAGAGCCTTTAAACAGCAATTCGACCTTTCACTTAACATTTCATCAAAGTCGGAAGTTGTTTTCTTTGATCATGAAACTCAAGGCGGTTTGTTTCTTAAAGTCAGTCAATAACTAGAACTCAAAGTGATAATAAAGGAGTACACATCCTCCTTCCGACAAGAACATCATAAATCTATTAGAACATTTCACTCACCACGACACTTTTCAGTAGCTAATTGTAATGAGCCAATGAGCGCTCCTTTCTTGCACTACTCTAAAGCAACCGCTGTGACATTCGATTCTGAATCAATGAATTGTTCTTTCGACCTTTTATCAGGATTCATCTGCCTAAGGTGTAACATAAGCGTAAAATGCACCCGCTGATCTTTTTAGCTATATCCCTAAATAGAATGACGAACTTTTTGGCATATGTTAGCAGTATCTGCTGACTTCCTAATGAAATGCAATAATCAACCCCACTTCCAATGTATATTCCACAATCTTTTCATTATGAACGAAGAAAAGAACAAGGAAGTCAGGAAATCCCTCATAACCTTACCTTTGCACGAATTTTTTTGTGCATTTGTGTGGTTCAAGTATTTATCTTTATCGGATTCATCAGGCACCCGCATGTTGCACTTTTTTTCATGGTTATCCTTCCTCATGGCTTAAGTCATCTGCCGAAGTCAGATATAGACTGCACCGCCACGGATCATTATTGGCCCGTGGCATTTTTTTGTGTTGTATTTTTTTGAAAATTCATGAAAATCAGCTGAAGGTGGATATACATATAGGTATTTTGATATCCTGTTTTGGGGAGACCCTTTTGATTGTTTGTTAATGCCTGGCTAACATCTGGCGAATCTTCAACAAATGTAGAGGAGCGTGCGCGTTTTTCTCGAAGGTTTTCTTTCCTTGATGAGTTTTAATTGAGACCCTTAATAGCCTACAATTAATTCAACTTCTTGAAGAAAATCTAACAGAAGGTAAACGGTATATGTAGCTGCACTTAATGGATAAAATAGTTTCCGGTTGTTGAACTCTTGAAATGTGAAACATGTGCCGGATTGTTTCGATTTGTTGATTTTTTAATGAATTTTTCAGATCTATTGAAGGAGTTTTTTTAAAATAATAATATAAATCATAGCGCAACCACGTGGGGGTGTCCAAGGTGTCCGGACCCCCCTCAAATATGGTCGCCCGGACTCTTATTCTATTATGTAGACGCAAAATAACCCATTAGCACCCTCCCCAAGTAAAGCTAAAAAATGGCATTACAACGGGCGAACACCAGCCGCTAGGGTTTTTAGGGGATATATGATTGCCGTAGAGTTTTTAACCATTTTTAACAGAGCGCATACGGCCCCAGAACGGCCAAACGACAAAAGATTTAAATGGCCGATTACTGAGCTGCACAGACGGGCATATGAAGGCCAAGTGCATATCATTTTCGTTATGTACAATCGGCCTTTGGATTATCATACTTAAATATTACCGTTGCCCAAGAGAAACAAGCCCGCTAGTTTCGGTTTGTTGTACGTAAAGTGTGCGTAGTTAGTGGGCAAGTTTGTTATTTAACCGCTTGAAGAAGACAAAACAATCAAAAAAACATAAGAAAATGTAGTACAGTGCGCCGATAAAAAATTTTAATTGTTCGAAATCGAACATATGAGCTCCGAATTTCATGATGTTTTCCTATGTAGGATGACCATGACTAATGGGAAAAGCCAAGTAAAGGTATTCGGAACACGGTCCAAACCAATCAACATCTATAATGGACTTCCAAAAGAGGACGGTCCGGCCTGCCTCCTTTTTAACCTGGCGTTAGATTCGTCCGTGACATCAAGGGACACAATCCTCCACAAGTTCACCCAATTACTGGCTTATACAGACAAAATTGACATCATTGGAAGTACAAGAACAGCTGTACCAAAAGCTTTCACTCAGATTGAGCAGGCGACAGGAAATCTGGGACTGCACATTGATGAAAGCAAAACCAAACACATGGTGCCCTCATCTACAAGAACACCTAACATTCGTCCCACATTCAAGGTAGAGTTTGAAGTGGTGAATATGCATCTGAAACGTGGGTGTTTAGCAAAAGCAGTCAAACTTTTTGGCCGTGTTCGAGATGAAGATATTTCGGAGGATTGCTGGCCCCCTTGGAAGGATCACTCCGGAGACTCTACAATGACGAGATCTACGAGTGCCATCGCGACCTAGATGTTGTCAAGAAAGTAAAGCTCGTTTGGCTCCGGTCGGCAGGGCATCTAGCTGGTATAAGTGATGAGTACGTTCTCTGCGTCTGAGCGTCTGAGTTCTCTGCGGTAAGATCTATAAGGTGCGACAGCGAGAGAGACCCAGCCTCCGGTGGAAAGATTTCGTAGACCAGGACGCTTAGGGATGCCAAACTGGATGACATCGACTCAAAATCGGGACTGGTGGAGAGAACAGTTGCGAGAGACCAGGACCAGATCCCGATTGTAGAGCCGTTGAAGAAGAAGTGTGCGAAAAGGAGATTGCCGGATGTGGAAGTGGTCCGAGCTCTTTAGTTTGTCAGTGGATTTGATATCATGGCTTTTCACCTTGTCACGCTAAAGCAAGTTTCGAACCACCAGCTTTGATATTGGAAGCGTGCAATGAATGCATTTATTGAGATGTTTTTATGTATCATAAGAAATTTCATAGATCGGTTTTACACGCCCGGATACCGGCAGATATTGAACGGACAAAACAAACGAATGAAATGGCTTTATGAGAAAGAGGATGAGGAGGACGATAGAATGGCTGGTAATTTAAACGACAATTTTCAGTGCACAGTTCTTGGATTGGGTCTAGGACACCCGAGTAAAAATAACAGAAGGCCTTATAACGGGCGAACACCGACCGTGATTGAAACATAGTTCTCGGCTATGTGACGGGCATCAGAACGTTGCCTGCAGGACTGTACGGCCGTACATCACACACACACATACACACACTGCCGTCGTTTGTTCGTTTGTACAGCCCAGTATTTGACCATTTAAATCTTTCAGTTAAGTTTGGCCGTCGTGAGGTCATATGTACTTTATTCTACGGCCATCATATGCCGATCAAAAAGCCAAGCGGCCGGTACTCGCCCGTTGTAAGGCCAGATAATTTAAAAAGTCAACAACGAAAAGCCAGTAAGTTTTGACTAGTTCGTTCGTTCGCTGGAATTCGACCGTGTAAAAGCTCGTGAAACATTCTGTCGTTCGCTTCGAAGTCGAAAATACTATAAAAATATCTTTAGGGGCTTTATTTGCCTCTCAGTTTTTTTTATAAAATATATGCTTCCACATTTTCATTTATGGTTTGTAACGTTTTGTAGTAGGCTTTAGGCATTAATTAATATAACCTATAAAGTGAAGAGATTAGAATGTATCAATCATGTCGAAATAATAATAAAAACTTAAAACTGATATGAATGTACACGCTTCCATTATTGTATCACTCTTATCGCCAGTACAATACCTTCACCCTATTTTTTATGAAGAAATATTTTATTTCAAAATTTTTGCAACATATGCACAAGTGGCAGCTAATCACGATCATCTAAAACATGTTACAAAATCCATCATATCCCGTATCCTTATTTCTCTTCATTGAGCATCTTAAAAAATCTTATCCTTCCACTCCGTGTAACTGATACGGGCTATTTCTTTTCGATAAAACTCCTTAAACTACGGATGCAGTACTTCACAGTATAAAAGACGCAGAACATCGTGCTTGATTACGCGCAGGGGCAAAAAAAATTTGCTACAACAAAGTCGTGCGGGAATTCACAATTACCATGTTTTCCACATCTTCTGCTATGCAAAAAAAAACCAACAACAACAAAACTCTTTGACGACTCTGAAGACAAGAAGGGGAGGTCCCAGGTTGGGTTTTCATTGTGAAAAAATAGGCAATCGACAGAAGGTGTTTGAACTGGTTTTAATAAGTACCCGCGTATTCTTAGCACTTATGCGATAGCCTACTAAGCGGCCGCAATTCTTTATGCGGTGGAGCTGGCACTTAAGCAATTCTGTGGCAATTTCACTGATAATTTGTGCTTTGCTGCATGAACGCATAAAAAGTGTTGCGCGAAACTCTGATAGGTGGTAAGACCTTTAAGCTGGTACTTTCGTAACACTTGAAGAATATGAAATTGGGACACAATCAGAATTTTAAATATCTAATATTATTCAGTGTTTTCAGCGAAAGATTATGAACGTTATTAAAAAAAATTCTTCCTTTTCCAGCAAATTTAATCCTTTCTTATATCAACAGTCACAAGATAAATAATTCTTATAAAGGACTTTAAGCCTCCTCACTAATATTTTTTTTTTGTGTCTTTTTACCATTAATTTCTTTGAAAAAGGAAACTTCACTTTACAAAAAAAATATGTTCAAGAGCTTTGTTAATTGGTAGCTTCATATCCTTTTGTTCCTTCTTCAACAAAATCCTTGGAGATTTTCATTCTGATTACAACGTAGCAAAAGAAATGACTTTTCATATCTTTCCTAGATTCTCATAAGCCTTTCAGTATACATATATATCGCACACATAAGTCAGGGAAAAGGATGAAAAATTTCTACTACTGCTATTTGAACAGTTATGAAGGAATAAAAATAAAAGAAAACGAAAAAGGATAAAAAGTTTCTTAATGATAACAGAGAAACTATATATAAGAGGAAAAGGGAAATAGTCATTTGCTCGGCATTTCTTATCACTACTGTGGAATCTTACGCCAAAGGATATCACTAAATTAAAAAAAAGTACGGGAGGAAAAGGAGGAGAAGGATATTTTTACGGACATGCAGTATTTTTTCTTTTGCTTTCTTTATCTTGTGCAGAAAAAAACTTCTTCCTTTTAATCAAACAGAGAAAGGCTATCATCTTTACGCTCTGCGACCATTGCGCGCTGTGTCCAGTGGATTTTATTTTTTTTGTGAAAAAAAGAAGAGGAAAACAGGAAAAAATAAATTTCATAAATAAGCTCAACTTTTTATATGGTCTTGGATGGGCTTTGAGATGTACATGTTTGTAGTAAAATAGTTTTAGTTTTGCTTTTTAAATAATTACTTATAACAGTTGTCATTTTACTTTGATGGTGAATAGACGTACGGTGATATAAGCCTAACTCTAACAATCTTTCTAGTGCAGTACAAATAAGTTTAAAAACGTGAAAAGTGTACATTTAAACTTGCGGGACTGCGACTTTAAAAAGAAACCAAACAAATCACCTAAACGGAAAATAGAAGTTTTTTCCACTGAGTGCCCCGGCGGTGCGGGAGCAACGAAAACAAAAGTGATAAGGTGAACTGGACACCAATATTGTTAAAGTGGATGTGTTTTTTAAACAGTAAACAAAAAGATGAAATAAGGACCAAAATAAGTACCATAAAATTAAATAAATTAAAATACAAAATCCTTTAACCTATAAAAACAAAAGAAATAGAATCCCCTTTTCTTCTTCTTTCCTTTCTTTTTACTTTTTTCCGCCAAAACATTGGCTCTCATTTATTCTATTCAGCGCTGCCAACAGCGTGTGACTTTAAAATAAAATTCAACACATTGATTATAGAATTGCATACCTCCAGGCTGAACTGGAAATAAGAAACAAACCACATTGATTATAGAAAACGATAAAAAATCATCTACAAGCTATAAAGGCCCCTACACAAAATGCCGCCCACGGGCGGGAATAGATTCGCACTGCTCGACCCGGACGGGACAGCTATGAGCAGAAAGAGACCGAAACACAACAAACAAACGCTAATGACCCCAAATTACCCAACATTAGAAGAGACGCTCGACCAAAACAAGCTAGGAGCAGATCCAAAATATATTTTAATAGAAAGTGAACAGGAAAACTTAAAACCAGCCCAAATCCCTCCATATATTCTACAAAAAGCAATAGAAGACATTACCAAAAGAGTTAAGACTAGAAAAACCCTTAGAGATGGTAATATTTTACTCCTAGTCGCGGACAAAGTGCCTGCAGAAAGACTAGTAGAGAAACTAAAGAAGGTTGGTGACTATAAAATCAAAGCAAGCTTACACAGCAAGCTAAACCAAACAAAAGCAATAATTTACGAACCATCCTTAAAATACTTCCAAAAAGAAGATATTTTAAAAACCCTCCAGCTAGCGGATAGGAACATTGAAGATGTAAAAATCATCACAAAAATAAATCCCGAAAACAACAAAACCGAGCCTACAGGAGCACTAATAGTCTCCTTCAACATGTACCAGCTACCAACGTCGATCAACATCTTCTACGAAAAGGTGAAAGTTACTCCATATGTACCCGCACCCTTACGGTGTAGAAACTGTTGGGAGCTTAGGCACCACGAAACGCGGTGTACAAACCAAAAAGCGTGCGCAAATTGCGCCAAACCCATGCAACCAGATCAACAACATGTTTGCACCACTCGGGCGTGCATATCCTGCAAATTAGAAGGGACACATACGACACTGGACAGATCCTGCCCCAAATTCATAATAGAAAAAAGGATAATGGAACTCAAAACGCGGTATCACCTAACAAACTTTGACGCCAGGAGACGCTTTTATGAAGAAAATCCGGAAATAAGGACTACTAGATCCACTCCCAACGTAGAAAACACGACAACGACGCAGCACAACCCGACAACAACCAGCCAAACAACACCAAAACTGATAAATCCAACACCAGGAACCAGCAACATACCATACTCTCAAATAGTTAGACAACAAAAAGATAACGAATTAAACACTGTAACTACTAAAGCCCAAGTCACAAACCCGCACAACACCCAATTAGAAACAAAGTTAACCAACAAAAAAAGCACTGCAACCATGACCAACAATACAAAAAACACAATAAATACAAACAACAAAATACTTATCAAAACAAATAGTACCCCTAAAAACGAACATATCACAACCCAAATCACAACGGAATATGAAAATACCCAAAACAATCACGCAATAAATAAAGAACTCCAAGAAACTGAGATCTTAAGTTACTCAATCGCTGGAAACACAATTCCAACAATATATACAACGGAAGATGCTAACAAAAAATTATCTCTAACGCCTCCAAAAGAAAAATTAGCCTTCGCAGAGGCATGGGCGACACAATACTCCAAAAATTACGAACAACTAAAAACACCCAAAACCCCAGAAGACAACGACATGACAGTGTCAGATGACGAATACAACCCAATACCATTATGAATTCAAGAAATACGATACAAACACAGCCAAGAAATACAACAAACAACCCTAACAACATCATCATCAACAAGCGACAGCAAAACCAAACAACTAACAACATATGCACCACACTTTCAGCTGTAAGAACATTCATAATTCAATGGAATATTAATGGGCTGATATCCGGAATGCCCCAACTGCAACTCCTTTTGAGGCAGTACAGACCCAGAGTGGTGGCTATTCAGGAAACAATATGGAAAGGACAATATACGTTGCGAGGATTACCAGAGTACAAACAATTCCACATATATGCAAACGATACAACCGGGCACAGAGGTCTCGCACTCTTAGTATCTAGAGAAATTGTAACAGAGTCCATAGAACTAAATACTCGTCTGCAAGCACAAGCTATCAAAATATATCTCCCTGAAGAAATATTCATAGTAAATATATATTTATCACATAGTGATGTAATAACAGCAGAGGACCTCACAAACATACAACAGCAACTCTCTCATCCTATCATTTTCGTGGGTGACTTTAACGCCCATAACTTCCTCTGGGGAGGATCTCATAACAACGGTAGAGGACGAGTCATTGAAAACTGGTTAGACAATTCCAACCTAGTGCTCCTAAACACGGGAACACATACACACTTATCAACACACAACACATACACTTCAATAGACCTAGCAGTAGCTAGTCAGGACATAGCGACAGAACTAAATTGGTATGTCGTCCCACATACATGGGGTAGCGATCATTTCCCAATATTAATAACAAAACAAGACAATCTGACTCCAAAGAAGCATATACCTAGATTCAGGGAGAGACATGCCAACTGGTTGGTCTATCGCACATCGGTACTTACCTACCTACAAGATCGGCCTGAAACAGAAAACATAAATAAAGAAGTCTCCATCTTAAAAAAAGCGATCAGATCTGCAGCTAATGCGAGCATGGGAACCACCGTACCCACTTCAAAAAGATTACCTAAATGGTTTACTGAAGATATTAGAGTACTAATAAAAAACAAAAATAAAGCCTGGAAACAATTCAAAAGCAACCCACGCACAGAAAATGCAATACAATACCGACGCGCAAATGCTAAAATGAAGAAGGAGATAAAGAAGGCTAAAAAGAGCGCCTGGGAAAACTTCTTAAATGAAATTGAACCCCAAATGGACCCAAAACAACTATGGCGGCGAGTTAAATTATTCAGTGGACAAAGAACAGCAACAAACCCGTACTCCCTCACTACCGAAACAGGCCTAATTGTCCACTCGGAAGAAATAGCCACGCGATTTGCTGCATATACTAGCGAATACTCTCTATTAACATCAGCAGAGCCCTCGCTTCCAGTTCAAGAGTACTTACCAAATCAGTCAAATGAAGCCCTTAAAAATATAGTCCTACCTTTTACCTTGGAGGAATTTAACTGTACGTTAAAAAACTTTAAAGGTACTACACCGGGATCAGACAACATCACATACAACATGCTTAAACAAGCACCCCTAACATGGCATCTACGATACATGAGCCTCATAAATAAGATTATGGACACTGGGACCTTCCCACAGGACTGGAAGATCGCCGAAGTAGTCCCGATCCACAAAAATCAAAACCCCCGGCCAACAATTATAGACTATAGACCTATCTTCCTACTGAACACGACTAGCAAACTTCTCGAAAAACTAATAGGAGACCGAATATCATGGGCCTTAGAACAATTAGTACATGATAGCGTATTTGCTTTCCGCCCATATAGAGGAACCCAACTCCTCCTCACAGAATTAGAAGACAGTATTGTCAGCGGTTTCCGAGATCATCAGCACGCGGTTATACTATCACTTGACCTGTCAAAAGCGTTCGACAGAGTAAGCAAGCACTGGATACTTACACAACTCAAAGAATGGAATTTCCCTCCGAAGATAATAACACTAATAAACTCGTACATGTCAAGAAGGTCAGTGAAAGTGCGTATAAATGGACACTATAGTGAAAGAACACCAATTCACAATGGACTCCCACAAGGTTCCCCATTATCAGTGCATCTCTTTAATATCTTTATAGACTCTTTAGCACAAAGGCTTTCAACAATTCAAGGAATAAGATTCTGGATATATGCCGATAATATAATCTTACACACTAAAGGGAAAATACATACGGTACAAGAAACCTTGAACTTTGCATATGGGGAGATTAAAGAATGGGCGGATTGCAGATCCGCAATCATATCAGAGGAGAAAACCGAAGCTCTACATATTTGCAGACTAAACTCTTGTACTAGCCGAAATATAACCCTTCACGGTAAAACACACAACTACAAGACATCTACAAAAATACTAGGGTTACATATATCGAGAAGGCTGAATTGGCAGAAACACGTACGAGAAACTACAGAAAAAATCAAAAAACGAAACAATCTACTTAAGGCCATCTGCAAAAGAAAAAGTGGACCTCCAATCGACCTTGCATGTAAGATTGCAAAACAAATCATTATTGGGGTGATAGACTATGGACTGCAAATCTATGGACGCTCGTCAGCTACAAAATTGAGGCCTTTAGTGAAAGCACTAAACACCACTGCCCGCATCGCTCTAGGTGCGCTGCCTACTACAAACTGCGACTCACTACAAATAGAAAGTGGCCTTCCAAATATTCAGGACAGACGCGAGGAACTAATGCACAAAATAATAGCCCAGAACATTCTTAATCCAAAATACCCTCTACACCATATAATAACATACAATATAGAAAATGAACATATACTTTATCTCACAAACACCGTATCAGCGCTGCAATTAGGGCTTATAGAATACCCAGAAGAATTGAAAGAACTTAGGTGCGACCAGAGTACAGTAGAAACACCCTCCCCATATTGGAAATTTGACAACAAAAAACTGGACTGCTCCCTTACAACGCACCAGAAAGACTCTACACCTAAACAAATCTACAGAAGTCTACACACCGACATGCGGCACAAATACAAACGTAACGAGGGCAATACAATCTTCCTGTATACAGATGGATCCAAACTTGAACAAAGGTCGGCATACGCAGTAACGAATGACTTTGGAAATGAAATCATAGGACAAGCCCTACCACATAATACAAGTTCATACTTCACCGAACTCTATGCAGTATATAAAGCAACAGATTGGGCAGTTACACGACACACCCCTACAGTGATTTTCACCGACTCACTATCCACCATAAAAGCCATAAAAAGTAGAAGAAGTAAATGTCCTATAACATCCATTATCAAAAACACAATAGCACAAAACAATATAACGATAGCTTGGTGTCCTGGCCATGTAGATATTCCAGGTAATACCATCGCGGATCAGAAAGCCAAAGCACACCTACTAGATAACCCAAACATTAAACCCCCAGACCTGCAAAGAAGCATTTATATAATAAAGAAAAAAATTAACGAGTCAAAACAACAACGGTGGGATATGTCCACTTCCTTCTTACGAAAACACTGGCTCACAGCGAAAAGACCAAAATTAGACATACAAAACAGAATAGATGGAGTCATCATGACTAGAATGCGTACAGGCCACGCATTAGCTTTCAAGAGCTATCTGTTTACCAGGCAAGCGCCACCACAATGTACTTTCTGCAACAGGACCCTCACAGCGCAACACTTCTTCTTTGAGTGCCAAGAAGCAAAAAACAGACTAACACAAAAAGGATGCCGAGACGAACCCCACAAACTATTGGATACAAAAAATACGCCCTCGCCCTACACATACCTCTTCCCCTTACTTCAGTCCTTTAACCTCCTACTTGAAAAAACTCCACCACGGGAACCTTTAGACACTAGATAAACACTATAAAATAAAATAAGCACTAAAACAAATAAAATATACTAACTAAATTTTAAGATACAGAAATAATCTTTACGCTAATACTAGCAGATAGCACTAACAATTCTTAGCAACTAATATCACCTGTTAGCCCAAAAGGTCCTGGCAGCCGTGGGCTTAGAAATAAGTTTTTAGGGATCTTGCAGATGGTAAGACCCCCCTCTATACTTATTATAAATAAATAAATAAATAATAATTACTTATAAGTCAAAAAATGCATGAAAGTTAGACTTGTGGTATTTCTAAGTAACTTCATTGCCTACAGAAGAAATGTGATGTTACAATCTTTAGTAGTGCTTTCTTGAATTCTATGAGTAGTTTTTGATTAGCTTCTTATAGCATTTCACAGCATTTTTTGTAACAGTGGTCAGTAGGTACTACAACTTTAAGATCTCTCTTCGTAGTTTTGGAGCTTTTGGAGCACAGTCAAAAGCAAACTGGAAGAAGATATGTACGTCAACAGGCCAGGGTCCTACATGAATTGCATCGAGAAGAATTGTATTTAAGAAGAAGAAACTCTCATGAAGCATTTAGTTGAATTATAACGTTGTAAGCTGGACATATTGGTAATGTTATGATTTATTGTCGGAACATATTCCTAAATTTCCTACAAAACTAGGCAACAAACAATCTAGAGTCAACATTAAACAGCTAGATTGATCTTCGAAATCAAACGAAAACACAGTTGAACCGAGATTGGGTTGATAGAATCGCGGCAAAAGAGGGACTGAAACCTATAGAAACATTATTTCCATTCCAGAAATCGTGGTTTGACGAAATATTCTTCGATTTTTCCTTTACGACAAGAAGGTCATTCACTTAAGCAGGGGGAGGGGGGTCCTTTAATATTGGCAAATGGTGCTCTGGCACCGGGCGCAATTCGACCGAACTCAATTTTTTTATTGCCCTTCATTGCAATCAAAAAATGAAGAGCATACTTGTATACTGCACCGGGCGCATAAACCCCAAGTGCCGGTCCTCTTCTTCGGCTTCTTCTACGATATCGACATTTCCCTATATTTATGCCTATTCTCCTTCTATTTTCTTATTCCTAACTAGTTTAGATCCAACAAAATACAATCAATACAGCGCTTTCAAAAATGACTTCTGTGAGACACTTCTAGCCTCTATAGGTTTATCTACCTGAAAGAGGTAAAACATCTGCATTATTTTATACAGGTTAGGCATTAACATCAAATTTTTCTCGGTGCACTATGCCATATAGGAAAAAGACACAAAAACTCACTGGATGGGAAAATGAATTTTCATTGTTTGCGCACAATATAAGATTACACTATAAAACTGCGTAAAACATAAAAAAAGGACTCATCCGCCATTTTGAATTTTAAAATTTTGACCACAGAATCATTTCTGGGCCTAAAAATCTTCCGACACCGATTTTCAATGGAATCGGAATTCAATTTCAAAATTCGTCCGCCATCTTGATTTCTTTACAAAATCGTCAGATTGCATTGTAACGGGAACTCAATGTGTGTGTAAAGCATGGAGGCTATACAAGGAGATATAACTCTTATGGGGAAAATAACCGGAAATTGATGCGTAGTAGAAACTAAACTTCTAGTTCATTTTTGACCACAGATGTCGCCTAAAGCTGACGTGCCCCACATGAAGTTAGCTAAATTTTACCCATTTCGACGATTTCTTCAAAATTGTCAGCCGAAATGAAAAAAAAATCATTGGGAATTAATAAAAATTCATTGGAAAATCCATAAAATGATTAAATACGAAAAATCAGAAGCTGATTTTTCAATTTAGGCTTAAACATAAAATATTTTAATAGTTAAACGAACTTGGCCATGAACCGGATGAATATTATCCGCCATGTTTTTTGGGGTACATGTGACTGTGGCGCCCTCATTAATCAAACGAAAAGTGACAACACGGAGTTATATCTCCTTGTATAGTCTCCCTGGTGTAAAGTTTCATAAAAATCAGTTAAGTAGAAGAAGCTGTCGCAAGATTTGAACCAAAGAAACAAACAAATACACGAGGTAAATAAAACCAACATACTTATCTCGGTAAGATAAATCTATTCATTGTAACCTTCGAACTATCACCAATTTCAAAAAAGTATGGCTCGATTAAACCGTCAGCCCAAACTCCGTACAAAAATGTCACTCGTTGTGGTTGACGTGATAGTTCGGCTATATCTCTTGGGTTTTCGGAGCCTCAGATGTCACAGTTTTGCTTGTTCACGTTTGCTCATCACTCAGATTGTTATATCTATGATTGTGGATCGATCCATATCTGAAAATCTCCTAGTTTTTACTTGGCAAATGTCATCGTAATGACAGTTGTAAGTTGACAGTTCAAAAATGGGGCGGACATTTAAAATGTGACCTCTTGTTAAAAGACCTTTTACAAAATACCATAAACACATAATTACATCCAGCAGATAGGAATAGTCATTTATTTCCATTATGCTTATTAAAAAGCCTAAAATTGATTTGGAATTCATATCCCATATCTCCAAGGGAGCAGGGAGGTCGCAATGGAGGAAACTCAATATCCTGGCCGCTGTAGCCTCGCAGTCGCACACCAAGTACTACGCAGTTTCGGACGCAGTTCTGCAGGACCGACAGCTACAATCAACTACCAGCCGAACTATTAGGTTAGCCTATCATAACTGAGTACTTTATTGGATTTATAGTAGCAAAAGGTTTTGTATGATAAAGCGTTATGATATTAAAACTGCCTCTACAGCCTTGTGTATGACCTTATTTTTAAAACAGTCCGTAACGAGATATTTTTGTATTTAGTAAAAAATGGTTTACAATTATTAAAGAAAACTGCACATGTATTATATAATTCAATATTGCAGTAGTAAAATTTGCGAATTATGAATATGAGATTTCTTAATCAGCAGCGAAGGATCATGATGGATGCCTGTAATTTTACGAACCATAAATAATATCTTGGGCAATAATCTCGTCATGCATTCTAATCAAGAAAACAAACTTATTTCACGCTATGCAATACAATACTTTCTGACCATAATACTTAAGTTTAATTAAATACACTTCTCCATCTACCATTCTCTTCTTACTGGAGAAAATTCAATTAAATAAAGTTCAACTACAAATTATTTTTTTTTTTAAAGTATACTATTATCGTTTTCCTAGAAAAAGTTCCATTTAAGCGCCATCTGAAATAATTTTCATTTTCTTGAATAAAAGAAAATGTAAACACTAAAAATTTTTCTCTCCATACTTTTAAACATTTTATTCTACAAGTTTTCCTTGTGGTAACCGTATTTTTTTTTTTTTTTGCTTTCCTTTTTTTTATAATTTTTAATCAGATTCCTTCCAAAATGAATGTTTACCAATTTCCAACCGCCGTTACTAAGTCCTTGTTGTTAATGATGATGAAAATGTAGTGAGAGCTTGGTGTCCTATATATATGTACTGTAGTATAGCAGGTATATATGGCTACCTTTCATTTTCTTATGAACTCTTTCAGGGCGCTCTTCCTCGCATTGATAAACGTTAAAAAATTCAAATTTTTTAGAGCAACAACAAAAATCAATTTACCTTGGCTACCATTAAAAAACACCTAACCTCTACCTTCCCCAATGCTCAACGTTTTGTAGCTTTTATATGCTGGACTTGGAGTTCTCATCCCCCCATGGTGCTTCCTAAGGGATGGTATTTTTTTTTTTTTTTTTTTTTTCAAATAACAGGAAAAAACTCCAGCGCAAAACTGTAAACTTTTTCAGATATTTTTTCTCGTTTTTTGTTGCACCGCCAGTACACACCACGTCAACTTCCGACCATCCACACTGGAGGTTGGCTGCAAGCCTCACTGATGATGGACCTCTACGGAGCCAGTAGTCCAGTTCAAGTTAGGCGGCCTTTTTCACTTGCAACTCCTTCTTGACATCTCATCGACAGGACTCTGCTCTCCAACCAGTTCGAATAAATTTGCAAAAAAATATAAAAAAAACCTTGGCTGTTGCAGGGCTGCAGGGCGAAATCCGGGGGTAGGGGATGATGAGTGAGGGGTGGGTGGAGGCGAGGTGAATTCTGCAAGCGCATATTTTTAGTGAGTGCATAAATAAGTGTTCTACTGCCTACTGTAAAGGTGAGCAAGTATGGTTCCCTATTTTACAGACATTTTCAGGATATACGAAACTGATATAGATGAATGTATCCAGACTCGGCCGTAAGGGTGGTTGTGTAGAAGGATGAGATTGGATACCATCTCCTCTTTTGCGCCGTCCACCATCAACCAGCAGATGTATATACATATATACGTACATATAGCCCTATAGAATAGGATATTCACAGAAATATCCTACTGCCACACCGATGGATAGGCTACTGTCGATGCTGCTGCTGCTGCGGTAAACGTATTTCGTTTTACATAGATCAAGAGGGTGGCCATTGGGTGGACTTTTGATTTGGATAAAACTTCTGTTGAGATTTAAAATGAAAAGGGTGATATAGGTTGGGTATTTGGAAAGGGTTTTGGGGAACGAGGGGTAGGTATCTGGATAAAATACCAAACGAAATAGATTCATTTCGTTTACTCTTTCATCGATCAATATTATATATACATATATATATGTATGAAAGTCACTACTGTGTTCATGCAAAAAAGTGCAGTTTTGTCCAATATGGTCCTCAATTTTTTCTATTTTATTCATTTTTTTCAAAGCTCCGCCATTTCCGTTTCTAAGTAAGAATTCCACAGTATCTGTGTATAACCCAGGAAGTAATTAGTCAAGTACGAATGTTTTCTTACCTTGGCCCTTCATTCTAGACTCCCCTAAAAATCTAAGCCTCTAAGCACGTTGGGTTTGGTGTAAATTACAACAACAACAGAAAAAAAAAAAAATCCGAAAAAAGCCCACTGGTCATTAAGATGGATTTCGTTGAAGAGACTATGCACAGTTAAAACAAGAGTTCGTAATGGGGTGTTCTATAGGATTTATCCTACCAGAGTGAAGCTTTCAAGGGTTTGAAAATAAAAAAAAAATGAGAAAAAAAACCAACAACAAAAAACTTCCTTTTTATTAGAAAAGTTTTTTGCTTTTTGTTATCGTCCATAATAGAAGTAGCTGCTCCTTCCATTGAATTTAGCCATATTCCTATCTTTCTTTAGTCTCCATCTTGGACTTTTTTTTTTGCTAATATTCTAATTAGTGAAGATTAAACTTCAAACTCGGTTTTTTTTATTGTAGAATATTGTAGATCTTGTAGGCACTATGTAAATATTGAAAAATCGAGAATATATTATGAAAATTTTCGATATTACTTCATGATTTTTGAATTAGATTTCATTTGACAATACATTTTCATTTAGATTTGACATTCATCAACGAAATTCTTTTTTGGTTGATTTATATTTTTATTCTATCAATACAGTTTTTGAATTTGATCCTTCAAATAATTTTGGACATTTTATTACCCGTTCCCTCAAATAATGGGTGTAATTAATACTTCAACAATAAACGCTTGTCGATCAAAACGATCAAAAAGGCGTAGGTCACCAAACGGTGATCTTGATTTCCGGCATCTTAATAAAATCCTCACTCACTTTCGTTTTTTCGTCCTCCATTGAGAGTAGGAAATCCAATACCGCATCATCAGCTATGCGAGACTAGAAAAGCGAAATCTGCGGGATTTGCAGAATTTGGCAGTAGAATCACCTGCTATAATAGAAAAATACTAAAAATATTGCAAGTTTAAGCCCTTCGACTCAACTTAACATTTCCACTCAAGGGTCCTATGCTGAAAGTCATAATTCGACTAAAACACGTCACTGTTTTTCAACTCAAACGATTTATCACGACCCTACACTCGACTTTCAGCACAGGGAGTTAGCTTCCATGGGGTAACTGAAAATAAGCGCCCATGAAAATCCGGGTTGAGGAAAGTTTCGTTAAATCAAAAAAAACTCCACGAAACACGTCGGATTAAGCCGGGTTTTGCATATGTGTTTGTTTAAGTGCGTTTACTGCACATATACCAACATAGATACGACGTTAAATAATTTAACTTTCACTTCAACCCAGAACCGTCATGGAAACGGCATCGAGTTAACTTGAGGAAAAAGCTTTTTGCAAACTGAACCCTGGTTCATTGAAACACAGTAAGTGCCAAGTTATGTTACGCCTACGACAAGGGACTCCCAACATGTATATGAGCGTACGGGGATTACCCTTGCGGCTAATTGTATTGTTTGTCAAATGAACTACTGAGTCAGTGTAACGCAGAGTAACTTCGAAATTAAAATTTATTTTTTGTCTTCCTGCTTCGCAACAATTTTTTTTTGTTTTGATATAAAAGATTCTAAGCTTAGGTGTCACCCTTTATACTACCAGTTCTTCATGTTGCACTTCATGGTGCAATGCCTAGTAGTAACCTTAGCTCGAAGATAAAAGAGATGATAGGCAAAAGGGCAGGACCGAGCCTCAATCTAAAAGGGATAAGTGCACAACACAAGTGCGTAATACCAATATAACCTATTCGTCTGTTGGGGTTCCAAACCAAAATCGATTCAATTCAAAAAAAAAATTGCATGTATTCAAAGTGATTTTTGAGTGCTCCAATAGTATTATGGAGCCTGCGAATGAGGACTCCAGCCCAAAATCTCCCCACAAATTTTTTTAAGTATTCTGAGTGATTTATTCTTCTTCGCTCGCCGCTGCCACCCGACCCGGGCGCAACACAAAAATTTGTAAACATTCAATTTGTCAGCACTCAAAAATCACTCTGAATAACTGAAAACTTGTTTGGAATGATTTTGATCTGGAGCCTCAAATCTTAACATTTATTTTTTCTTTATATGATGTTACCTTGGAGGTGGCCTTGAACACTGGGACGCAGGCAGTCATATACCCAGGCACGGTCCTTTTTAAGGATAGTCTGAAGGACGGATGAGAAGGAGGCAGTGAGCCTTACTTTTAAACTCTTGGATGTTGTACAAGTTAATTTTTTTAGGCAGTCGGGGTTACCAGAAGAGAGCCTCGTTGGAGTGTTATGCCTCTGAAACAAGAGAACTCCGCTAACCAGCCGACAAAGGCTGTCAGGCAGTCAGTACCAGATGTGAACAGGTGAACAAAGAGGGGCACCTTACGCTATGTGAAGACCCGACTTGAGCGGAACTTTGGTGCCCTGTTATTAGCCGGTAAGCCATGTAAACAAAAAAAGGAGATCATCTCTCTTCGATTGTAGATGTCAACATTTTGTCCCGGTTATTATTGGATAGGAAGAGCTGTCGTAAAATCGTGTGTTGGCTTCGGCAGTTTTTTCTGTCTACTAGTATTTTTCAGACTAAAGCGGTTTGACGTTGCACTCTTAATAGAACCGCAAACAGTGTAAAGGAGCTTACCATTGAACTTTAGCTTTGCACCTAAAAAAATTAATATATGTAAAGGGATTTAAATTTGGGGTTTAAAATTAACTTATATCAACCAAAGTCAAAGAAAACATTTTAGCTTGAACTCAAAGAGATCTCTTTTGGTAAAATCTTCATTTATATTTATTTACTACTATACATATACTCAAGAGCCAAATGGCCTTAAGTATACTAAATTTTTCTGCTTTGAACTTTAGTTTTTAAAAATTCCACTCAAACCATTTGAAATAGATCACCCTCTATCAATTACCCACTAAAAAAACCTCCGAGTCCCTTATTCCAAATACAAGTTCCCACTAAAAAAAAGTCTTGCACCAACCCCATTCCCCAGACAGATTTTAAGAACATGAAAAGCGATATTTCCTAATAAAATGCCATACTACTGAGCATCCATAGCCGGGCATAAATGAAAGACTCTGAAGGTATATGTATATACAGGTAAACGATTAATTCAAAAAATCAAATCTCTATCAAACATAGACGACTTAAAGGCCTACCGTTTGTATTCAGAGGTTTTTATCATGGTCGGCTAATTATTTGCAAAAGCATACCAACAACCTTCTAGAAGTCATTGGACACAAAGCCAGTTAGACTTGGCCTTTTTAAACTACATACTGGCTGCCATTTATGCACTCTTCTTGGAATCTGGGCATTAATCCTTTTCCTTGCACATTTTACGGATGCTGGTTAGATTTACCCAACATTTCTTTTTTTTTTTTAATTTTCCCATTTCTCGTTATTTTTTACGTCTCCCTCTTTCAACGTACGTTTTTTTTTTTTGCTTTTTTCTTTTGATTATTGATTTTTAACTTTTACTTATTTGCCTTATGTCTGCGTTACGCACAGCCATATCTACTTACCTTCAAACATATTAAAGCTGGAGAGCCAAGTACTGGTGCATAGCTAAGACTATAAGACGAAAGGACGAAAGTAATGCGAAAAAGTCCCTGGATAATTTTGCATTAATAAAAACTGAAGGCAGTCATCTTTTTCATTTATGCATGCAACACACTCACTTACACCTATTTGCTACATAGGGAAATTTTGAATGGTCTGCCGAGGGTGAGTGGGTATACATTCGTTCTAAAGACTTTATCTTACCCTAAGACAAAGCCTTGATATATATATATAAAAAAAAGAAAACATAAAAGAAAAAGACAAAAATCTACGGTGTCGGTTTCTCTCGTTTTCGAACCGTCTCGCAAGTAAGTAGGCTGCAGAAAAAAACGCAGGAAGACCCTATAGAGCTGCATGGGAGATTCTGGAATGCACACACGTCAAAAATCGCAAGTCGAATGAGGGATGTTTGTAATATATATATAGTACGGATGGGGGGTTGAAATGGAGGGTGGATGGAGTTCGTCTTTATGCCCTTGCCAAAAGGACTTGCATCACTTCAGAAGCCGTTGATGCATATAAGCCCCCTGGGAGACGCACAAGGTCCATATTAAGACTGAAAGGGTTTCTTGCAACCACACCGCAGCATCACCTTCTGCAAAATTGTAGGTCGCATTTTTATAAATCTGCGACTCCTCGTCATGTTCTTTCCTTGCCCTTTTCTTCGTCTTCTCTTCTCCGTTTCGTAATTAAGTTCTACAATAATCGCTTCCAGCTCACAAGACTCTTCTCTCTCCTCTTCCTATGCGAATCTGATTTTTGTTCCCTGTTCCTCGAGGCTTCTCTCTATGTGCAAAAAAAATACCCAAGCTGCATGCACCCCCGCTAAGATTAGGAGAAGGCGGCATGCTGAGGATTTTTCATGTTTCAACCCTTTGGGTAAATATCCAAATAAGGACAGGACGGTCTGATATACTTAAAAATGCAGATCTTGCATTATATGGCATATATACATACTCCTGTAAGATGTCTAGAGCGTTCGTTGTTGTTTTTTATGCCTTATTTTTTAACCGGAATTTGGCGCTCCACCAGGGGAGGAATCTAGACAGACTGAATACGCTAAGGGGGTACTCCACAACTCTTACCGGAAAGAAAATGGTGTTGAGAATTGGGGTGGATGTCATCGTCTTTTTCATATAAGTGCATGCAACCGCCATGATAAAACTGCATTAAAATATAAATTAAGAAATTTTTAGAGAATTTCAATGCCAACTGGAATAAAAGTTTTAAATTAACTGCTGAAAAACTATCTATTTTAGTTAGATAAAGCTTCCAATATTTTACTATCAGTAAAAACTAATTTTTAAACGTAACGTATAACTAACTTTCTGTATATTTAAAAAAAATTGAGTTTAAGGTTATTGTTTGTTATTAAGACCGTCGTATTACAGTCGTTTCCAAGCCGATATCATCAATTTTAGCACCATAAAGCTTTGGGCGTCCTAGCCTATGCCATTTTCCATCAAAGATGCGTAAGCTGCGTTGGTGATCATGGCTGGTGACGAATCCATCAAGAATATAGGGTATGTGTTTACGCTACTCTATGCTACATTCAAGTCACTATTCTAGTAAAGCTGAACTTCTTTATCCATGCCTCGAGTTCTTGGTCATCACCACCCTCATCCTAGGGTCGATCTCTTGCAGTTGTTGTCCAGTTCCACTTGCATTAGCATCTTGTTCTACACCAGTGGTTTCCAAACTTTATGATACTGCGGCCCCCTAATACATAAAAAACCTTGGGGCCCCCAATAAAATATGTAAATTTGCATACTAGGTGGAGTGCGCCATCTAGACCTTCGGTATTTCAACATTGGACAACTCTATTTTTTAGCCAATTTTTACAAATGAGCAAGATTTATTTAGGATACTCTCTACCATTTATTCCAAATCTGGGTTTGAATACAGTGTCGATTAAATGACCTTCATTCGATACGATGTTTGCAGGCGTTATAACATCAACTTCGGCTCGTATATTAGCTTTGAGGTCGTCAATGGTTTTCGGCTTGGTGGCATAAGCTTTACTTTTGCAAGAACTTCTTCGTAGTGGCTGCGATGTGACAAGCTGTGCCGTCTTGTTGAAAAAAGGTTCGACAGACATTTTTCGCGCGTTTTCGGACACACGAAGTGCACCAGCATCCAACGATAACGTTCGTCGTCGATGGTTTCTGGACCTTAAAGAAAAATGGTCCGATGAAAGTTTTTGAGTGGTGATTCATAAATGATGTATGGGTTCTCTATTCCCCAAATTCGACAGTTTTGTTTATTGCCGCCGCCAGATATTTAAAGTTAGCTTCGTCCCTAATCCAAATTTTGTCTCAAAAATCTGGCTCGGCATCGATCATTCTTTTCCATATTGCTAAAGACGCGGCTTGTCCGTTGGCAACAATCAATGAGTAATTTTAACTTTGTATGGAAAGAGATGAGGAAGTTGCTTCATAATCCTCCTTAGAGTAGTATCACCCACCTTTTAAAGTTAGTTTATATCTAGAAACATCGAGCGTGCCAGACACTCGACACGTCACACACCGACAGACGCCGTTTATTCACATTTAGCGTGCCGTATCAGACAACAGACACTAGTTATATTTTTGATGAAAATGTTCAAAAACTTCTCAGTGAATGGTAGCCAAGGAAAATTGTCTGCACGGTTCCGATGATTCATTCATACTTCCCGGCAGACACCGAACCGTGCAGACAAAATATTCTTTCCGTGAATACTGGACGGGTACGGCCAATGTCTACCTGCGTCTGCGCGGTCATATTCTACCGTGACATGTTCATGCACACTGTATAGAAGAACATTATTTTGTCCGGCACGGGGCACCTTAACTTCTGAGATCGGCGGCGAAACGACACATTTGAATTATAGGCAACACACTCTACAACTTCATTAGAGGGTTTCGGATGCGATCGAATGGGACGCCGAGTGGCTACAGACCCGTACTCAAAGGAATCTTCTACGAATTGTGTTGTCTGAAGGCGTCGTTTTGCTTTCATATTTTTACGATTGATTGATTTCAATATAATGCGCTACAATTTCAATGCGTTTTTCCGTTGTGAATAGACTCATAAATGGCACTGAAAAACGTTTCAGAATCCGGCACATTTGTCGAAATCGGTCTAGATGGCGATGAGATATATAATAAAAAAGACATAATAAAAATGTTTCTTACAGATTCTCATAGATATTATTAACTAACTGTTGTGTATGGCCTAAATTGATTTTTGTTCCGCCCCTCAACCCTTTAGCTGGTGTGCATGTTGTGAACCCTGAAAGGCCTAATTATAAAAAACAAAACGTCGCGGTACCAGGGTGGGTTTTTTCTAGACCGATTTTTAATCAATTTTTTTTTTTCAAATTGTCATGCCACTTGCAGTTGATATTCTTTACATCAGAATTTTGAAAATTTTTGATTTTCTTTCAGATTGTGTTTAGTTTGAGTCCATCACATGTGTGTGTACTGTTGGTTAAAGTATATTTAAGGTATTTACCATTAGCTTGATCACCTATAATTGGGGTTTGTAACTGTTAAATGCTCTGATGTTAAAAGGTGTAATGAATTAAAATACCTGTTGGTTAGAATCTTGGGTTTTTGTGGGAAACAGTTGGGCCTGTGTGAGGTGTTCTGTTTGTTCAATATTAGCAGTAGGATGTACGGATAAAGGAACGGCAGGATAAGTGGCTCCCCCGTTCAGGTAAGTGGTGATGCACAAATTTAAGGTAAGACGTCGAGAGTCTCAACCTCCACTAATTACCTAATATTAATTGCCTAGTGTTGAATACAGTATTCTGATGATCAAACATTGCAAACAAGTGAACTTTTTGTATCTTCTCTAACACAACAGATTCTTTCATCATTTTTAAAGAAACTGCATTGATTGATAATTTATTTTATGCATGACTTGCTGCCTATGTTAGCCCCGCTCGTGCAAAGATTGATTTCATTATCCTCGAATAATCATAAAAAATAAAAATATCGGCAAGTCTACCGCATAAGTAATTCTCGCATCAATAATCAAGTAGAAGTTCTGTGGCATGAAGTAAAAGAAGTGCTTTATTTTATTCAGTTGCAGTTCAGATCCTTGAGATTGTTCAAAGCCAAAGCGTATATATGTATATGCGAGTATTTACCTTTAATATATCGAAAGGAAGTCTCATACACAGAAGTTACTGACTGCACTGTGTTTCTCCAGTCAATCAAACTCATCGGGACTCCTGTCACCACTACCACGCTAGGTATACGTAAGAAGTTGCAGAAAATACAGTCATCGAAAAAAAAGTCCGTGGTTATCTGTGAATTTTTTTTTACTTCTCGCAACCCTTTCCGTGTTTGCTTACGTACTCGTCCTCTGTTATACCACTTGCCTTATGCATGAAGATGATGCGGGGGGCTACCCCCTTCGACAAGAATCCAACAAGGTAAAGGGATCTGAGACTTTCGTTTTCTTTTTTCGTCGTCCTCGTTTAGAATATATATGGCAAGGGGCTCGCAATGGCATGCAGCACAGCCTATATATGTGTGTATGTGTATGCTGGATGATGCTGGGATGGATGGATGATGGACCAAATGATGAGAGGGTGGCGCAATGGCAAACAACCTGCACAGAAGGATGATGGTAGAAGAAAAATGGGGGTGTGTGTTTTTTTTTTTTTGAAGGAAATCTACAGAACCAAGATGCATTGCAAGGCGAGTAATTAAAACTCTGGCACAAGTTCATTCTGCACGGTTTATTCATATTCGCGCAGTCTTAACATTCACCCATCCTAAAATCCAGTTCCGCAATGGGATCACGAAGCTTTTGCGGCAATATAAGATGACTTTCTCAGTGAACATGTAGTTAAGTACACAATTGACGTAAGTTGAAAAGAAGAAAAATCACCATCGCAGTCACAGCCGTCCTCGTTGACGTTGACAAGGATAACGATGACGAATAAATATGCATCTTTAGAATTTTTCCAGTCAGTCAGTACTTCTTAAATTTACTTCTCCTTCCTTTCTACATGCAGGCTAGAACATATATATATATTGCACAAGGATTTTAAAAACAGAAAAAATGTAGAAAAAAAAATGATAGTAAATTTGCTACGAGTCCCTAAGGATCTGTCAAGCTTGATGAAGAAAGGAGAATAAGAAGGATTCGTAGGAGTAGGTTAGGTGTGCAGCATAAGCTTTTTGCCTTTTGCCTGATGCACTTCTAACAGCTACACATATGGGGAGAGAATTCAAGGTTTCGTCGACTCCTTTCCCAACATCTTCTGTGTATTGTATGCGGGAAAAGGAAGTCATACATGTACGCAAGGTATGTGATGTCGCATGCATATGGCTTTAAAAACGAGCTTCTGACTACTTTGGCCTGAAAAAATCAACCTACAGAAATGAGACATGCAAACAAAAAAATGTGCCTCTTACTTATATATGAGGAGTTTTTATAGCATGCGTTCTTATTTGAGCAGAAAATTTGCTTTTTATTGTTATCTTGTCGTGTGCTTTCTGAAATGGAAAACAAGAAAGGAATATTACAAAATGGGTGAAAATTAGAAAAGTATGCTAATTTTTTTTCAGCTTCTTTAGTTTTATTTTATGAAGAATGCGATGATTTTGCTCAAAAGAGTTGATTCTTAAGATAATATTTAACTTTAATAACAAATGAACCTATTAGTTTAATACAGTCTGTTAGTTTGATTAATCTCGAGAGCTTTAACATACGCAGTGAGAATTTCTGTAGGGTACCTTAAATAAATGCTATATTTGATGTTAGGTTAACTTACAATATAACTTACAATGCCACTGGTTATTTTTGTAAATACACTGCAACAAAGTTTTATATAAGGTCGTAAAAACCAACAGTTATATAAAGTTAGGCCCAATGGACCAATTGCGGGCTCATGACAAAATGTTGTTCAAACTCAAAAACCCTATCGATTTTATATTTTGCATAGTATAAATTCTTGGACGTTAAACCAATGAAAATCGATTATACGAAAGATTATTTTTAAAAACAATGGAGAACTGAAAAAAATCCCAACTAAGCACTAACCACGTCCAAGGCTGCTTGAACTACGCAGCGAATAAGAACCAGTCTACTCGAGCTAGTGGCAGCCTTTATGGTCACCAGGGTATTTACCCATTTTCTTCGTCCAATTTGCAATTTGCATATAGTATAAACTCACAATTGGGTTGCATTCAGTGTTGCCACTCGCTGAGTGCTCGGTCGTATCCATGACAACACAGGAAGGCCAAGGCCAATTGGCCTATTATTTATTAATTTAATTTTTTCCAGTCCACGGACTGGGATTTGTGTTTCCGAAACAAAAACATCAACTATGACGCTATCCGTATCACTGGGATCATACCGGCAGGAATGCATTTATTAATTCCCCATTCTACCAAATCTGTGAAGGCTAGGCCCAGCAGATGGTTTAATCGGAAGTGTATGAATGCAATCACAAATAAAGAAGCCGCTTTCCAATCGTACAAGAGCTTTCCGAGTGAATCGCTCCGCCTAGAGTATATAAAACTAAGAAATTCACCATCAGGAATGTCAAAAATTCATTTGATGCTGCTATTTATAAATCCAACATTCGGCCTCTTCTCGAATACCTCACCTTAGGATGGTTAGCTTAGGTGCAAAAAAGGCCCTCAAATTAATCGCAACCGCCTGCTCCCCAATCGACCTCTTGAGCCATCATAGTAATGTAGCAGCACTGCCGAAATTTATCGCTACTATCATAGTAACTGTTCCTCGGAAATAAACGTTTTCCTTCACAAACGCGGCTTTCATCGCCGAAAGAAGAAAGTGGTAATCTGAGACGGCCGCCATGGGTCTAACTTCATGGCTTATTGTATTCTACTTATCATACTCTTTCATTTGATACCCATGTCGAGGGGGTAAAGAAAGTGGCAATCCGCCCTCTTGAGACGGCCGCCATGGATCTAACGGTATACTGATTATACTATATTGCTTTTTGTATATCAGTTTAGCTTCAATAGTGTGATGGAATACCTATTGTTTGACAGCTGCGTAAATTTGAAATTGTCATTAAAGGGAATGAATACATTTTAATGACAATTTTAAATTTACGAAGCTGTCAAACAATAGCTAGTCCATGAAGCTATTGAAACTAAACTGAAGTGAAAATTACCAAAATTACAATTTTCGGCTGTTCCTTTTGGTTGGGGGTATAGTCTACGAACTGAGAATAGGATCTACTAAATATACACAAAAAATTTCATAAAAATCGGCCAACTTGTTTCGGAGGAGCTCGATAACAAACACTGTGACACGAAATTTTTATATATTTAGATTGTCTTCAGCCTCGAGATAAGAATGATCTAAACTTACTTTTTCTGTTAGTTGAGTGTCTTCTGTTGCATTTTTTCTTTTTCCAGTAACAAATGTAAATATGAAAATAAGAAATTACTTAAAGATGTCGTAACTCGTAATTATTAAAAAAATACCTATCCATCGCACTAATTCCACAGCCCCATTATACGTTACAATACGCAAGCAAAAAGCAAGCAACAACAACGCAAGCAACTTTTAAAAAACCCTACATGAACATGACAAGACAAAAGACAATAAGATGAAAAGTAGTATGTTAAAACTGAGCTGAATTTAGTAACGAAATTTGAGAAAAAATATAGCAGTAGAAATGAATTGTAGTGATTAGAGAAGTTAAGTAACAGATATAGATTTTGAAAAATTAAAAAAAATTACAACAAGTCCGAAACGTATCCTTATTCGGGAAAACGGATAATCGTATCCATATGATTTTTTTTCTCGATTAAATAGTATCTACATATAATGATACGAACGTATCCAAAGTGGCAACACTAGTTATAGTTAATTCAATGGCATCCAGTAGAGAATAGAAGACCATCTAAGATCATCTACAACTGGCAAATGCATTACATGATTAATTTCAAAATATAAACCAAAAATACAAATTCATTCACAAACCATGTATGCTTATTACAATTCCTCAAAACTATTATCTTACTTTCTTTGTGAACTACTATTTTTTTATCAGTGAATTTTACAAACACTTTGAATTACCACAAGTCATCTTATCGGTTAACAGAGTTCAAGGAATATGCAAGATGCGTATCTAATTTGCTAATTTTAGAACATCTTGCAACTGTATTATTTTGTTGTCCAACAAAAACTGGATGAGGTCTAGAGGTTAAAACTAGCCAAGTCATCACCCCTTTGCAACAGGATTTGAAATGGATGAAAAGACACGTTTTCTTAAGGATACCATCAGCACCAGTAGGGGTTAAGTAATATTTGGTGAAAATTTTCGAGATGCATTTTATTTGTTTGATGGATCAAGGTGTTTGTTGTCAAAGTTATTCAAATAACAATGAATGACAAAAAGAGTTGCGTTGAGGATGATATTTTAAATTTTGTGATAATCTGGATGAATAATACCATTTTCGCACTGAGCCGAAATTAGGTGATTTCAGAAAGTGATTCTGAAATTATGTAGAACCGTTCGCACTAGATTGAAATGATTTCGTTTGACAGTTTTTTCTAGCACTACTCATGTCTTCGTTTTTTTCTGCCCGAATTTCACTAGCAATTCCTCTTATAACAAAGCCCATAGCTTATTTATTTTATATATCTTGGCTTTTTGTATTTTGTAGAATGTTAAAATGTGCAAAATCAAAATTGTGTCAAACTGACAAGTTCACCATCAAGAGAGACCTGCTGCTGAATTGAGCTGAATTCGATTTTTAGGGTTGAGTATTGGCTTCGACATGATTTCGTTCCTAATTTTGGCAAAATTACGAAGTTTGAGATGATTTCGAAATCACAAGAATATATGGGAAATCGCATGATTTTGAACGTGATTTTGGGCGAAATCACCAAAATAGCCGAAATCACATAATTTCGACTCAGTGCGAACATAGTATAGGGCTCTGCGGCACGATCTTATACGGCAATTAACAATTTCAGATGCAATTGCAAAAACTTGTATCATTCACAAAAATATGTAAACAAAGAATTACTGATCTTTACTAATTGGCCCGGCTTACATGTATTCAACGTGGTTGAAAGGAAAAATTCACATAGTTTTATATGTATATTACTTAACATTTGTCAATTGCTGGCTTTATTAAAATGCGTGGGAGGCTTACAACAATTTTAGAGAATGGTCTTTTGAACTTTTTTGTGTGATAGATGAAATTCAATGCGACAATCTTGAACCTGCTGTGTAAATGGTCCATTAGTGAGCCCTCGCCCAGAGCACAGCCGTTTTGGATACTCTCAAAGATAGCCTGCTAGTGAAAGTGAAAGTTTATATCCCCTATTTCCAAAATCTCTTTTAATAACTAGAAATTCTAACAGTTCTTGGACCTCCTGTGGGGCCCTTTTAATGAGATTGAAATTCCGCCAAAAAATCACTCAAAACTGTTTTTTTTTTCGAAAACGTTATTTTGTAGGCAAAACATTTTTTTCATCTACTTATACTATTTCCTACAAAATACAATTTACGAAAAAACAACTTTTGAGTGCAATTTTAGCCAAAAATTGATTTTTGACATCTTTGACCTTTCAAAACTTTCAAAGGGTTAATCGGGTCAACATTATTGTTAGTAGAGAATTTTATTGCCAACATTTTGAGTCCACGCACGAGGTTTTATGACGTATAGAAACCGAGATACATGGAAAACTCGGGAAAACGCGATATATTCGGCAGCCATGTTTTTTTTTTGTATTCCGAAATTCCAATTTTCAGCCATTTTGAAGTTTTGTTTCCTTTTGTCCATTTTTTTCCTAATTTCCCCGGAATATAACGGAAATGATCAAGTTCCCATAAAACACATTCAACAAATGTATTGTGTAAATTCTTTTTTGTCTCATATGCCCGTTTGCATTTGGCCATTTAAATCTTTTCGTCAAGTTTGACCCTCGTAAGGTCGAACGTGCTCCCATTAAAATGGTTAAAACTCTACGGCAATCATACGCTCCTTAAAAAGCCAAGTGGCCGGTGTTCGCCCGTTGTAAGACCATTTTTTATTTCTAATAGGGAAATTGTAATGTTAACAAAAATACACAATATGTTTACAAAAGTATTTATTCTTGCAAATATCTATTAAAAATGATCATGATTGTAAAATTGCCTGATTGAACGTCTCAAAAGTTTCCATTATAATTACCGCCATGCATACTATAATAAAATAATACTCCATCGTCCCATGTATCTTCTCATTGTTCTTTTAATCAAGACATAAAAAAGCGAACACAAAAGATTCCCTGTACCTAGGCTATATTAGTACATTTTTTTTTTAATAATGTCCCAGAAAAGCTCCTATTCAAGTTTTATAGGAAAATATCAAAAACATAACAAACTACTAACCATAATGAAAAAAGGTTGCCCACATAAAAAGAGAGAAGGCTTAGTAAAAAAAAAGCACAAGAAATCGCTTCTTTTCTCATACAGGTAACAAAAGTTATAAAAAAAAATAACAAAAGGATGAAAAAAAAACACCCACTATAGGAATTATTATTAGCCATAAACACTCTTAATGTACGCCCGACTAGAAAGGAAGAATCAGAAAAGAAGAAGATGTTTGCCCAGCATTGAATGCATTTTGCTTGCATCATGCATGGCATCCTTGCATTCCTTGTGCAGCATTGGCCCCCAGAAGTGCATTCCCATACCTTTTCGTCTCCCACCACCAAAGACCAGAAAAGATAATAATAAGCAGAAAGATATATGAAAAAGGGTTTGGGGCGAAGGGAAGACCAATTCTCCCATTCCATCCATTTTTTACCTCCCACCCCCACCCAGTTTGCAGGCAAGGATTTGTTATGCTGGGAGGATATTATTCAGGATATGTGCACTCATATATGTGTCCTTGCTTTGCTGGTAGCTTGTAAGAGCTATGGTCCTGCAGATTCAGGCAGCAGCAACGCGTAGGGCTATCGCAGGAAATAGAAATGCGTTTTACTATGTCCAGTGCACATCCTGAATTTTGTTTGTACACAATTTATGTACAATATAAATGCAACACATGGCAGGACGAAAATTGTTTGGTAATATTCGATGTATATTTTGTGTGCCTGTCTTGCCTGTCTAAATCAAAATGCCTCACTTTTAAATGGACGCCTGTATAGTTTTACAAAATTTCACTTCCAGACTGATGCATCACCACTTATCCTTATTTATCCAGCCTTTGGCTCGTATATACTCCTTCATGTAAGCATATTTATTCATAAATAATGATTATATGTACGAAATTCGTTAGTGAATGTATATATGTATGGTAGAATTATTTTTGCATGAATTCGATGAGTATATGAGTACAGTCGTGTGATGAAGCTTCTTCAGCAATATTCGTTAAAATGCATTCTGCAATCTGTGTGTGGGCGGCTAGCGATGATGCCTGATCAATATATGAGAGGAAAATGCATGTCTGCCGCAAATTTTACTGAACAAATGTAAACCATCATTCCGCTTGTGTGATTAGTAGTGGGTAACTCAACCCTTTCAACAAAAAAATATTAAAAGAGCTAAGATTTAGAATGTTTTGATAGAATTTGAATGTATCCATTCAGGATTTAGTTGTAGGTTTAGTTTGTATTTTTAAAGATCAATGGATATGCAATTTAAAAACTCTGCATTTATAATATTTAATTAGTTGAAAAAAAACGAGTTATAAATTTGAATGAAAGATTATGAATTAATCGCGCCTGCTTACAACCGTTCGCACTTCTAAGTATTATGTGCACCTATGCTGTTTTACCGGCATCGATATCCTATTAATTCAGCGGCAGACAACCATTCCAGCTCTGGGCTCCGTGGATCAATATCACTCCATAGGACTTAATCCTACTCCTCCCACATGGTTAACATTCCTTCTTTCTTGTATTCAATATTTACAGAAATTCCCTGTTCTTCGTCCTGCCTTTGCCTGCAAGTAAAGAATGCGTTTTATGTTCAAGGTCGAGATATACACTCTGTTTTGAGAGAACACAATTTCGAAAGTGATAGTAAACAATTTCATTCAACATACCCGAAAAAAAATAAAAATGGCCTTACAACGGGCGAATACCGGCCGCTTGGCTTTTTAAGGGGCATATGATGGCCGTAGAGTATCCATTTTTAATTTCTATTTAAAGGGAAATCTTTGTATAAATCATCCACCGGGAAGTAAAATAATTTCCCATTCGAAATATTTGGTAACCCCGACGCGATCGGGTGTTTCAGTTGCACTTGCGTAACTTATATCTGCGTATCAGGAGTTAATCGGTTGACATCATGTCAAAAACATAGGACGAATTAGCGGCGGGTCAATATCACCTGGGACGAAAGATCCAGAGAATCGTCACTAACTTCAAAGAGGACCCAGGAATTATTACCAGGAACGCATCCACCGGCTCAAAGACCTTTGATTACCATTTGAAAGGACGAACTCAAAAGGATGAAGAGGAGGCAACAATCAATACTCCAATCTTTGGTTCATTTAATGCGAGCAAAAGACATGAACCAGTTACATGACAAGTTGTTCTGCAAAGTAGAAATTAAAACCATCCGGCACTATTGGTCCCAGATTGAGGAATTAAATAGTAGGCTGTGGGAGTTAGTTGACGATCCACCTAAAATCCAGTAAGACGTCGACAGCTACATACAAGCTGAAGAAAATTAACAGCTTGTTTGCAGGAGCAAGGCCAAGGAGCCAGCAACAGCCAACAATCCAGACAACCAAGCTCTTTTATGACACTTCCAAAGTTAGAACCCCCAAAATAATGGATATTAGCTGAAATGGAATCAATTTCACGATATATTTACAGAAATGGCACATAAACAAAAATTGGCCAACTGTCAAAAATGTGGTATCTGAAGGAGGGTTAACCTAATAGGAGAAACAGAACGTTACTTACTTACTACTATACATTGCACCATGACTTGAACGACATGATGGACTAGTAGTACAAAGGGTGACTGGTAAGCTTCATCGTATCACAAAAAAAAACGTTATCCTTGACCACCAAAAATAAGGGTCGTCCAACAGGATATGTCATATTGAGCACATCACGTGTTAAATTAATTTCCAATGGCGGGCGAACTATAAAATGCCGCGCAATTCTAAATTCAGGATCACAAATAAATGTGTTTACAAAACGATTGGTAAAAAAAACTGAATCTAGGACCAGAACGACTTACACTATCAGTAGAAGGAGTAGATCGAGCCCAGTAAAAGGCCAGAGGACGCATCAATATTTTGCTGGAATCCAACACTAGCGCATTTGGTACCAGAATCGAAGCCTTCGTCGCGCAGCAAATAACATCGTTGCAGCCAACTCAGCCATTCAATTCTACTGAATGGAAGATACCGAACAACGTTAGGTTGGCCGACCCACGATTTGAAAAGCCGGTAAAAATCGATTTTCTGCTTGCTGCAGAACACTGTCACCAACTGTTTAACTGTAGGACAGATAAAGCTTGGACCCAATTTACCAACGCTTCCAAATACCATATTAAGATGGATCGTTTCAGGAAGGGTTAACCAACCGCAACAGATGAACTCAGCAAGAGCGACATACTACAAGAGGGCTTACTAAAATTGTTGAATGTGCTTTATGGGAACTTGATAATTTTCGTTATTATGTACAATCGCTCTTTGGGAGAAACGAACTCGGCAGCCGTAGGTTTACTTTACAGGAAATGTATGGTGTGGTCGGTGGTAAATATGAAAACCTTTTTTTCGTTTCTTTTTTAAAAAAAAAAGGCGTATAAACATTGGTGTAAATGTGTGTGGTGTACGGCCGTACAGACCTGCAAACAGCCTTCTGATTCTCGGCAAATGGTCGATGTTTTAATTGCGGTCGGTGTTCGCCCGTTGTAAGGCCATCTTTTATTTTTACTCGGGTACTCAGAAGTCCAAATCGTTATTTTGTAATGAAATTTTATGACAATCAAAAAATACTGAAGCCGACAAAATACGTCCCCAGAAGCACCCAATCTTAACAAAAAGACAACCACTCATCATTTCTAGGTTAATTGCAATAGACAGGCGTACTAAACTAAATATATTCTCACTATGAAAAGTTGTCGCAACAAACTACAGCTAATAACTATCACCAAATTCAACAAAATACAATCGTTTTAAAAAGAACTACCAAAGTACCTTTAAAACATTCTTCTGCCTAATTATGCTGCCCTATTGGACAAGAATTCTTGTTAGAATTAAAAATATGTAACGTAAAGATACGACAGTAGAAAGGTGTGTAGAATTAACGATTTTGTTTCATAAGTTTATATTTCCGACATGCTAAGCTAGTTTCTTTATAGCCATAGTACTCAAAAATACATACGTATACATTCACACTAACGAAATGTTAATATTAAAAATTTATTTTGAAGAAATTGTTTCACTATTCCACCGGCAATCGGCAATTAGGCCAGTCTTAGGTAAAGTTATATTTACATCAACTACAGACACTTTCACGTGTCAAAAGTCAACTTAATTACGAACGTAAAATTTTCCGAAAGTCTAAAACTTTTCCTTAAAGCCAGCACGACATCATCCATGCCCCAGTGTTGAACCTGTAGAACATATTCAAGTCAAATAGTGAATGACCAATGGCGGCGACACATTTCTTTGTTAATGTCCCCATATAAAATATGTAAACGTCGAAAGAAACTTTGGATATTTTCTACTAACTCTGCATTTTATCCAGTCTAGGGGTGTATATGTGAGTTTATCCAAATTGCTAAGAAATTCTGTAATTTTACAATTTTAATAGTACATAGGGGAGTTTTGAGTAAACTCGATAAAAACGAATACAACGAAAAAAAAAAACAATTTTATTTTCTATTCAAGTTTCGTGATGAGCAATTTGAAGTCACGGTTATTTTATGTTGGTATTTTATCATTCCTCGTCACTCCCCCGCGCACCTTTTTTTTTTTTTTTTAAAAAAACCTAGAAAGCATTTAATCACTACTCGTGTTGCTCAGGTATATCCATGTTCATAAATGGAATATTCAAAGAGTTTCCACAAGAGATTTTTTTCAGCGATATCTAGCGTTACACCTTAAGCCCTTTATCTTTGCTCTAATGCGGGAGGATAGTGCACTACATTTAAAGGTTTTTAGATATTAAAATCCCTGGAGGACTGGGAGCCCAACGAAAAAGGACTACTCTCTCTTGGTAGGCAACGATTAGTCCCGGTAACTTGATAGCCAGGTTGTGTGCACTTAATGCACACAGGATTGTATTTGTGTGATCATATTTTATTTATTGATCGAGATATCAGACACGCAGTCCGGATGAATATAGCCGACCGACACACTGGGAGATATCTACTTAAATTATTTTCTCTTTAAATGGCAGAACATGAAGGTGTCCACCACTTGTCGTGAGGACCCATTGTGTTATGCTCTTTGGCGTTCGGCCTATATATCCATAGACTTGGATTTCGATATTATCCACTGGCCGGGCAGACGGCCGTAAGGTTTTTCTTAGACCAAAGGATAAAATGATATCTAATGGCATTACCTTTATATCGCTTTATGTCATGTTACGGATAATTAGAGTCTTATCGCGTCCTGCTCATCTAAGCTTGCACGTTAATCGCCTTTTTTCTACTATAGTTCGTGTTGTTGGGTATAGTTAAGTTATTTTTTTTCTATATTTATCTGATGTTATTTAATGTGTTTTTTTCTTATATCTGAAGTGCAATTATTATCTAGTATGATAGTAATAAATTTCTTTTTATTATTTTTGTCTTATACAAAGGTAATATTTATTTAGAATTTTGTTTGTCCTTGGGTTATTCAGACAGTAGACTACAGAAAATTGTCTTTAGTAAGACTTCGTATGTTAACCCTAAGGTTTTGTTGCTTATTGTAATCATGTAATCAATAAGGATTTTTACGAGAAAAAAGATAATAAATGCAAAAAAGCACAAGGTTTTGATCTTTATATCAACTAAAAGAATACACATTTACCTAAACGATGAGTCTAAGTATGTTGATTTTCGATAATTGGTCTAGGAGCTATTCAACTCTAATAAAATTTAAAAAAAATACATTATTTTTTCGTAAAAACCCTGTATGTTAGTGGATATCTTCATCCATAGAACAAATTTTTAGTCCAAATACATCCAGAAATCACACCTGAAAAAATTAGCAACGTAGTCCAACTTGAACGTCTGATAACCCATACAAGTCGCGAATGAGTGCATATGAGTATTTTAAATCTTTAAAACGGTGATATCTAATGAATAGCAAGTCGTACGAGAAAATGTATAGTAATTTTTTTTTTGTAGAGAATCGCATGGTTGCTTTGGATATCTCCAAGGCTTTTGATAGAGTATGGCACTCAGCCTTGTTAGCTAAACTCAAAGCTATTGGAATTGACTCGCTTCTGTATTAGTGGGTTGAGACTTTCCTTTCCGGCCGTTCAATTAAGATAGTATTGGATGGCGTCAAATCTGAATCTCACCCCATCTCTGCGGGAGCCCCCCAGGGGTCAATTTTATCACCGGCCCTATTTCTCATTTTTATAAATGACCTACTTTCAGTCCCCTTCAACCCACTTCTCAGCTTCGCTGACGACGGTACTCTACGTTACTCGTACAGCTTCGATACAAGACAGACTCATGCCAGATCCTGTCTTGATGATCGTGAACTAATGTTCAACTCTATTAATAATGACATTGAACTCATTCTAGAGTGGGGAGAGAAGAATCGTGTTGAATTCAACCCCACCAAAACCAAGTATGTACTGTCTTATTTCAAAGAAAAAGATCAACACCTCACCATCCTTGAAAGTGGATAACGTGGTACTAAAGGCCGACCCATCCCTACACATCTTAGGCGTGACTTTAGCCATAGACTTGCGATGGAATGACCACATATTCCAAATCGCCAAACAAGGATCTCAGTGCTTGGGATTTCTTAAGAGGTGCAAGTTCCTCCTCCAGCCATCGGCCCGTGCTGTTATTTATAAATCCTACATTCGGCCTCTTCTTGAATATAACTCCATCGTTTGGGGTGGCGCTCCAATAACCACCTTGACATGGTTAGATAAGGTCCAAAAAAGGGCCCTTAAACTAATTGATGGCGAAACCATTTGCTCTACCATCGACCCCTTGAGCCACCGTAGGAATGTAGCTGCACTGACAAAATTTTATCGCTACTTTCATAGTGACTGTTCCTCCGAGCTAAAAGCTCTCCTGCCTCCACGGCAATCCTATACCCGCAACACCAGATTAGCCCACTCGTCTCATTCCCTCCAACTGCAACTCCCCCTTTCACGCACTCAACAGGATATGAATTCGTTTGTAAATAGAACAACTCGACTGTGGAATAATCTCTCGCAGTCAGTTTTTCCGAGCTCCTACAACATCCAAGAGTTCAAACGCAGGGTTCATCACCACCTTCTTCAATACCCCCCCCCCCCGTACCTTTATAATCCTTAACCTATTCCCGCTCCCTCCCTCCCGTACTAAGCTTACTGCTAGACATTGCACCATGACATGACAAATGACATGACGGACTGGTAGTACAAAGGGTGACTCCTGAACTTAGCACTGCCACATAAAAAAAAATGGTCTACAAACTTTGTGAACATTACTTTATGATAGGACACACGGTTTAAGTTGTATTTGCAAAAATCTGATATTTTGACCTTAAAACTCCCTAAAAAGTGAGCTTCTCGGGGTAGAAAATCGGTAGACTTTATAACCCCTTATTAAGACCCCTAAAAGAATGCTCTGTACCAATTTTCAGCCTGTTCCCAATCATTTCCGCTATTTTTACTATTTTTCCTGTACTAATTCGTAGTCATTGCAGTGCAGACTCGAGCCCATGCTCAGGGTAGAGCAAGATTATCTTTTGACGCACTTTGGCCGACGCTTTCACTTCACATAAATTGTATTTCCTTTTTGAAACACTGCCGAGGAAGCCTTGGTGGAGGTTTATCTAGATAAGCTTTATATTGGAATTGGATTGTGCTGCCCCCTTTTGCGAGTCTCTTTGCGCTAGGGATTGCCCAGCTAAGGATTTAGGTGCTGGTTTTAGGGTCAAGGTTAGTGATGTTGTGGTTAGAGGACCCGCGAAATGCAATGGTCCCCAGCCCACTCGAACAACTTACGTCTTCCATTCCTAAAGCAGACTGCTGCGAGGCTTCAGCTGGTAACCTTGGAGGGGCTCCTGCTTCCTTGATAAACTTGTAGCCAGTTTGGCCTCCCGTCTGTTTCACCTCGTCAATAGACCTTTTAGTCCACAGAGACCGACTTCTCTGTGAATGGTGGGCGGTGAACTTTATGTAGTACTCTCCACTCCTGCATCCTAAGGTCCTGTTTAAGACTCCTATCCTTTAATTAATGTGACAGTTCCTTCCTCCCCGACTAGAGCTACTGTTCGACATTGCACTCTATACGAAGAAAATAGAATGTTAACAGTATAAAGGGCCTTTCCTGAGACTCTAGTCATTCACATAAAAAAAAAATATGATCTTCTGTTATACCACCATTCTGACCCGGCTTGCCATTTGGCAGAAGGTCGACTTTTGAGCCTTTCTAGGCTTTATTTTGAGTGCGTCGGACACCTTTTTTGAACGCTTGTCAGCATGATTTTCACACCGTATGACTGGAGCCTTTATCCTTTCGCCGAGTTATTGTGGCCTGGAGAAGATCCAGAAGATCTAACCCTCTTCTTATTAAGCACATTGGCATTGGAAGAGTCAGCGTCCAAAAATCGTCCAAAATGTTTTCGGGCTGCGCCACCCGTCTTCTCAAGCGACCTCTAAGAAAATCTTCTTCTAATGAGGAAGTGATCTCAGCGCGCTCAACCGCGGCTTGCTGACTTAGACTGCCCTCATTGAAGAGTGATCCCAAAAATTCCTCTTCACTGGGGCTACAGAAACATCCAAGTATCCTCGTTGTTGGGACTATGGAGGCCCCAGAAGTGTTGAGAGGTGCTCCATCCTCATGTTTTTTTAAGGTCCTTATTGATCCTTTAACACTATTGTTCATGCCTTGAGATTGTGATTTTTATCGAGTTTGTTGTCTCTAGATCTGCCGTATTGAGTCTGCTTCATGAACAGGCAGGGGCACCTATGGTAGGATGTGGCGTAAGGTCATGTACAGACGTTCTTGGAATCAGCACTCCCTGTTTGTGGCGTGCTCGAGTCATATTTTTGAGGACAAACACTTGGCTGGGTACAAATAATGCAAGTATGATCCGCCTATCACCGATCACTCTAAATTGTTCTTCGAATTTACCTAAAGCGACCGCTCCTTTTGCTCTACCCCAGGGCCGGCACTGAGTCATTGTATGTTGTAAAGTATGCAGAATTTTTAAAAATGAATAACAAATTTCAGTAGTATAAAAATGCTGGTTTTCTTCCATTGAAAGCTTCAAGAGTTTCTTAATAAATAATAGTCTTAACGTTCTATACAAAAGAAGTAAATACACAAAAATTCATAACTATCTAGCTTGATCTCTTGTCTTGTTCTTAATATTTAAGAAGTGCATATTCAAATCTTCTCTAGTATCTTAAACAAATTTCCTTAATTAAATAAAAATCTCCTAAAAGAAAAAATCAAGCGAAAATTAAGAATTTTAACCCTTTATTTAAAAAAAAAAATTTTTAATGAATAAAAAACTCAAAATCTTTTCATTCAATTGAAATTCTGAATGGAGTTGTATATATATGTATGTGTACATAAGTATTGCACGAAAGAAAAAATAAGGACGAATAAAAGATTAAAAAATTCAAAGAAGATTTCTGCTTTTTTTCCTGAGGCATTCTACACTTGATTTTATTTATACCATACCAGCAATTTGATGGAAGGTAAAGTAAATTTGAAGAAGGTACATTAAATGTGATTCTCTAGATTTAAGAGTGTGTAGGTTTTACTTTATGTTTATATAGAAAGGCAACCTCCTTGCTGTTTTTTTTTCAATTCGTATTCAAAATATCGTCGTTTGATACTGTTTAAAACCAAAGTCTAGTAGGTAAGGAAATATATTTTGTTTTGTGTAATTTGTCATCTTTTAGTAATTTTTACCTTTTCAATTTTATTTCTGTACTAAGGATATTTTGTTTTGGTCTTTTGTAAAATATTTTTTAAGGAGCTGTGGACATAATGATTATTTGGAATGTAGAGGGTTTTAAAAATACCATGTTTTTCACAGTTTATAATTATTACTATTAATTTTGAACATTTGTATGTACATACATACAGTCGGTGCTAACAGTTAGTATAAACCGGGGATTTCAAAGTTCCTCAAGTGCCTAACTCCACGCTGGAGTCCCCTAAGGCTCCATTCTTGGGCCTCTTTTATTCAGTATTTTTACTAACGATATTCTTAAGATTAATATGTATGCAGACGATGTGCAGCTTTATTCCCCTGCGCCAAGAGATAAAATAGATATGTGTGTGAAGAAGCGTGCTGCTGACTTACGTCAAGTATGCTACTGGTCGTCATTAAATTTGCTGCAGCTAAATCCTCCGAAATCGCAGTGTACTTTTATCTTTCTCTCTGTCTCTGGTACTGTTCGTCCTGACATTTCTGTTATCGCGTTAAATTTGGTTTATCTTGTTTGCGTTAACAAAGCAATAAATCTTGGGGAGATACTGAATAGCTGCATGACCTGCTTCGATCACATTAGTTTCATTGTTAGTAAAACATATGGACTCCTGTCTTAATTTCGTTATTATTGTGGCTTGCTGAAAGGGTTTTTGAGTATGAATTTGCTTAAAGATTACTCGAACTCCGTTTTGGGCTGCTTTCTAAAGGCTCGATTACGTTGAGCGAGTTTACAAGCTACTAGCCAGCGAATTCATTAACTGCTACAAAACCAGCCCAGTGTCATCATGTTCACTAGCTAACTAGCAGAATTAAATAATCTGCCGAAAAAGTTGAAAGCCGGATCACTTTACCCGCTTCTTTCTGACGTGTGGGCTTGTTAGCTAATAAACTAGTCGTGTGTCATCATAGTTGCTAGTGAACTAGCTGCGAGCATCTTATTATTTAGTTTCATTGACTACAAAATGACGGAGTTAGCTCGCGCTACCTAGTTGGCTACTGATCGAGTGGGAAAATTAAGTCTTTCATTATTAAAAACTGCAAAAGCCTGTCTTTGGGATCATAAAATACATTTATAAGCTAGTTTTATTGAAAGAAACCACGTTTGTGTTGAAAAAAGTTCATTATGTTCCTCTTAATTTTTTTTTATCATACTCATTCATATCTTCGTCAACACTTCTTTTCATTAACTAATATCCTTCCTTCCGTTCATGGCATCTAATTTTCTATATATACGTCTTCTCGCAGGATCAGCTTAAAAAACTCATAAAACGTGGCTCATCAACTTGATTCTTCTAATAATCACCATTTTTCACTGTGGCATTAATTTACTCCCTCATACTTCTTTTTCATTCAGGTTCTCTCTTTTTTTGCACATTTTTTTGTATTTCGTAAGTATATTCATGCACTTGAATCTCTTCCGCCGACTGAACGCATTCTACACACAAAATGCATTATTATGCACTTCCCTGATAACACATTTCATCCCTTCACCCCCGTGCGGATGTATCTATGGATATATATGGAGATATGTATATAGATATAAACATATTTAAAGACAAACAAGCAAAGGCAAAAAGCAGAACTCCGGGCTCCAAGTATAGGATATGAATCTACCACAAAATAGTCGATGCAAAAGCAAAAAGAGAGTGTGAGATGCTTTCCGATGGTGTGGGAATGGTGATGGATATAAGGTAATATCAACTGCATTCTAACATTAACCGCAAATGAAATAGAGATAAAAATGCGATTCATAAAAATTCCGGCAAAAAAAAGCCCTGAAATATTCGCCGCCCCTACCCCTGGCCGGGCTGCACTGCTGCACGTGATATGCACTTTTGCCAACCCACCCGCTAATCCCAGAATTCAGCAGAGGGCACCCCACGCCCGCACCGCAAGCAATCCCACCATTTAGACATTTCACGAACTTGGTGCATCCTCGCTGGCATCCCTTTTACTTGCAGGACTGAGTGTTCAAAGTTCGAGCCTAAAGCTAATTTGGGTTGCACAGGCACACAGAGGAACGTCGTCTGTTCCAGGATGCTGCGACCATACACATACAGCGGGGCAATGCAGGCCGTGGCTGTGAAAGCTTTGTATCGGTATTTTTTTCGCATAGTGTTTTCTGGCAGAGAGCAGAAAAGTTGTAGCATGACGTGCAACTGATCGACAGCGGTGCATGTGATATAACTTGGCTGCCTATTGGCATTGGACATAAATTTGCATCCCCTTCAGCAGTACTAGGGTCGAGCATTTTTGTTTTTCTGCAACTTTTTTTGTCGTAATTTTTTTTTCAGCGGCGGACAAGCACATACAAGGCGACTAGGCCATATTTTCCCTTGTATAGCTTCCTGGTTAGTTATTGAAGCTGGGAGGCGAATACACATCCTGGATAGGATGCATTTTTTTCGGGAGTTTGGGTGTACCGAAAAAAGTTGTGCGTTGCATCCTGGGTATTTTTTTTTTAAACTTGAGTTTCATGTTTGCATTCGTTTCAGAGGAAAAATACCTCTGTGCCATCGGCCATATATTGGATAGTAAGAGAGAACATAAAAACACACCCAAAGTGCACAGAAAACGCATTCATGCAGTTTTTTTTCATGTAGTAGAAAAAAAAACACATTCGAAGCCATAACCAGTAACAAATTTGATAGAAGGAATTTCTGTTTGGTGGAATGACTCGATAAGGGTGGAATGAATTGAAGTATTTCTGTTGAATATTACGTCTGGACTTTGGAATAGATGTCGTCTGATATTTAGCCATTGGTGATTCTATGGGCTCGTTAAATTTTCATATGTGATACACAGTTTTTGTGTAATTTATAACTTAATTTTATAAATTGCAAAGTTTATACTTTTTATTTTAAATTAAAAATCATAAGATATTTTAGAAAACATCATCAGCAACGTCCGAACGTGTACACCTTCTCTAACAAAATGTGTTCCCTCCGTGTCAGTGGGAAGTTTGTATGCAACGACTTATCATCTCTTATTTAACATCTTTGCCGTAACATTAACAAAGGATCTGCGAAGGGTTGACAACTATTTGAAACCGCTTAGCAAACATACCAAGAGATATCTTGAGTGATGCAATATCCTCCTTTAGTCGACAGCTTGGCCGGCAATCTACAAGTCGTTTTTATTGTGCATCCTGGTCCCAGGTTGAATAGAACTCGGAAGTCCAGGGTTTAAGATACCTAACTTCTATCCCAGAGGCCCGAGGTTCCATTTCCCTCCACGACGAGGTCCTTTGCCTTTTTACCTCACCTTGAATAACATTCGTCCTTTCTTGGCTTTATTCCTTACATCAATTCTATACTTCTACCTGTAAAATTAATAAGCAAGGTGAAGGGCAATCTCCTATTTGATTATCGAAACCAGCATGTCCCGAGTAAAAATAAATAATGGCCTTACAACGGGCGAACACCGGCTTCAGAAAACTATTTGTAGGACAGTACGGCCGTACACCACACACACCGACAGATACGTTTGTATATAATGCGATTTAAAAAAGGTGCAGATCCGCGTATACCAGCCTAAATCTTGGTCATTTAAGTCTTTTGGTCAAGCTTGGCCGTCGTGAGGCTGTATGGTTAAAATTTCTACGGCCATCATATGCCCTTTAAAAAGCCAAGTGGCCAGTGTTCGGCCGCTGTAAGTCCAGTTTGGCCGTGGAAGTACTAAATGAAAACGGTGTAATAAAACCGGATGACCGGAAGCGTTAAACATCCCTAAACTCTTTTTAATTGAAGCAGAAAATTACCTCCCAAAAGCAAATTTTAAAGCACAGAAGTTTATATGCTTTTCTACCACGAAAGTGGAACAAGACAGAGAGCAATACTTACAAATTTCTGTGCGATAAAAGAACACCAATTTACGTTCGGAATGTGAACGGGCTTTTATAGATTTGAATTTATATCCCAACTCGAGTAAAAATCTGACTCGGCCATTTTTACCCCGAAACAGGTACGCCCAACGTCAAAATGCCTGCATGACATTTCTAGTACTCTACAGGCACAAAAGGAATAGTCTAAACGAAGGACGGTACCTTCACACTTTTCTATATCTACTAAACGGATCAAAATTCGGGCTTTAAAAAATAATGGGTGCCATTAGGCTTATTCGGTAGAACGTCTCTCGTTCAATTGCATAGGTCAAGCAGCATTGGCCGTGGTTGGTACTTAGTTGGGGGATCGCTTGCATTTAGAATCGTCGATTTCGAATGCATTCATATCTGTAACAGGCGTGCTGGAGAGGGAGCGTGCATACCTGTGAGACGGCAGAGTTATAATGGTCGAAATTAGTCTGAGACCACCATTGCGCCCTTCATGAGCTGGGTACTCTTATGGGAATACCTGGCCATCAGGACTTCTAGGCAATGAAAAGACAGAGATTTTGGTCAGACAGTCTATGGTGCTACTTGGATCGTTCCAAAACCTGTTATTAAGGCACACACCCACGATCAGACTCTAAAGAAACATACGGAGCCACACCTGACCAGGTTAACTCCAAATTTCTTCTTGAGTTCGATAGAGGTAAATGGATTATTCGGCAATTCTTTGCTTGATCGAGCAAATCTGAGCGACAGATTACAGTAGGTTGAAGCTTCGAAGTATGGAATCCTTGAACCCGACGCCACCCTAAAGCGGCCCGCACCCCATCACGTGTGACGTCATTCCTGAGCGATAAACTGTGTGAACTGTGCAGTTTTTAACTCTTTTCATTCAGTCTTTAGGCTTGAGGTTCTGGACCCTCATTTGCTTCGGTCAGACAGTTTATCGTTCAGTTCTCTCAGTTCAGTCCATTTGCTATTATTAAAAAGATGTACATACTCAAATCAACAAAACTGACGAGACGGATACAAAAAACTGCAAAACGAACTAACGCACCCATACACTTTTAGTTCAGTTTATCGTACAGTTTTTTTATGCAGTTTAACTGCGCAGTTAAAACTGAGAGTGTGTGAGCCGTTTAAGAGATTAAAGCAAGAAAAAAACTTTATTCCTAGGCCTTATACGTTGGCTTGAATGCCGTGAGAAGCTGGCTGTAGTAGTAAGGAAGGTTCTGGGAGCACGAGTGTTTTTTGGGCCAATGGAGGCGTGCGCAGTCCTTAGTTCACTTTTTTTTAATTCAACATGGCAACCTATTCTTTTAATTTGAACTACGAGTATATATAGAAATATTATTATTTTATATTTTATATTAGTTAACTAAACCTTTTACAATATTGAAAAGTTCAATGAAATCCGCTCTTTCATTCAGAAGAATCCCATGCCAAATGATGAAAAACACTTAACCAAATTCAATCAAATTATTTTATTAAGCATCTCCACGAAACGCAAAACATCTTTTCTAAGTTTTTTGCGTGCTTGTTACATCAATTTAAGACTCGTTGGTTATCTGCACTTATCACCATATTACACACCGAAAAAAATCAACGTGTGTAGGCATATCATTGGATTATTCAGTTGTTGATATTTTTGAGTCATGACAAACGTCAACGATGCAGTTAAAGTCATTTAAGAGCGTCTGACTGCGGCTGCATTTCATTCTAGTTGAGGCGAGCGAATTTAAATTTCCTTCCCATGGATATGTAACATTATCCTCTTGTTCTGTGTATGCTCGACGATGAACAGCTCAAGTTTTTATCATATACTACTGTATAGTCAGTTAGTCCATAAGGTTACAACTTAGAATGCAATGGAGATGGTGCATCGCCTCTAGAGCTGCGTGTGCACCATCTCATGATAATAATGCGACACTCTTGGAATTGTTTTTCTTTTATTTCCTAAATTAGATCGTTTGTGTTATGATCAAATTAGTACTAGCCGACATCGGGCATCAGATGTGTGTAACCCGTCACTTTTATGGATCCATGAGATGTAGAGACGATATTAGCAGGATGGATAAGAAAAAAGGAACAATCCCAGAGATGTGTAGCCGGATATTCTAATCAAACAGGGAACTTGTCTAGCACCAATCTACAAACACCCGCTCTAAGAGGACCATGGGTAACACTTTCGAGCTGCTAAACAAGAGTACGCCCCAGCTTGAGTGGCTGAGAAAAAGTGTTTGGATGCCTGTTAATTAGTCTGACCTAATGCAAAAGGAATTAGTCAGAACGACTAAGCAATAATAATAGTCCAACTTTGTGTTGGGTAATGAACGAGTGCATCTATACTCGGGGTCGGGATTGTCGTACTCAAGGTAACCTGACGGAAAATCTCCCAAGTTAACAAATCTAGTAATCAACGAGACCGACTTAATTAAGTCCATTAAGCTTTTAAGTCTCAGGAAAGAATAGGGCTGGTTTGGAGTTGGCCGGGTGGCGGCGGCAGGGTGCGCTTTAAAATAAAAACGTCGTAAGTTGAAGCATGATTCCCCTGTTCTAGGTTACAAAAGTGCTTCCTCATTATTTCGCGTTTCCTTTTTTTCCGCCGCTCTTTCTCTCACTCAGATGCGAAATTATTCGACATCGTCTGTCAGAGAACGTGGCGTTCTGCGGACCCCTCACCCTCGATATGAATCTGAAGTCGTTTGGATTTCAAGCCTCCACCAGTGGCTGCTGCTTATTTTGTCATCAAAAGTCGGAAGTTGGTGGCCGCCGAGGCAACAAACTTATGACGGAAAGGCTACAAGTTGCCCCCTTTTTAGCTCTTCCCCATGGAATTGCGCGAGAATCAGTTCAATCGGGGGCTGTTTTTCCAATTTAATCGTCTCCGAAGACATGGGCTGGGTCACCAGAGGTGAAACCCCTGTACATGATTCATATTCCCGACCGACCTAGGAGTGTTGAATGGGGACACATGAGTCTTAAACGTGCCACACTACCACCATAAGTGAAGACGTCGGTCAATTGATGTCCTGGACTGCGGCTACCAATTTGATTTTGAAGACTCTTTTTTCTCACAGCACACATTCTGTTGACACTGGATTATGATGACGAACGGGTGCATCTAGACAGAAAGTGCACATCAAGGGCGAGGACTGCAGAAGATGCACCGGGCATTAAAAGCAATGCATCTTGTTCTTGAAGTGGAAGAGAGGCCCCTAAAGGATTTATAGTTTTTAATAAGCACTTCCGGACGTGTTGGATGATTGAATTTGTTCAGTGCTGGGCATGGAATTTGTTTTTATTTATTACCCCTTGTTGGGGGTATTTTGTTTCCATTCCTTATGAACTTTAAAAGAAAAATAAAAGATCAAACAGAGAAAAAAATTGAAAAAGACCCATCATCAGTCCAAAGGAAGTAGATCAACCGCCGTGACGATTGTCTTCGTTTTAAACATTTTTTTTTGTTCTTTCTGGGTTCATTAAAGAAAGTTGATACCTTGCTGTTTGGCCTTTTAAGAAATGGGAATACCTATAAAAACATTTCCACCTTAGGGATGTGAAGACAATTAAGGCTGCCAATAAAGACTGTAGAGTGTGCATCTTGAGAGGATACTTAATATCTTCACATTTTTCCACGGTTTTCAAAGGTTCTTGGTTCAGTGATGAAAGGCTTTTTATACTCCGGCCTTTCTTTTGTTTTGAAGGAAACGAATTCGGTTGAAAATAATGGTTTGTTTGACTTTTTTTTACCGCCAAGAACCACCACCAAAAAAAAATTTGTTTAAAGTCATTCACACCAAACCAAATGTCCTTTTAATATCACCCTTTCGTGAGAATTGCCACTGCGCTTTCTTTCAACTGCAACTCTACTTAGGCCACTAGCCAAACTCATAATCTGTAGTATATTTGTTTTTTTTCTAATTTTGCTGTTCCTTACATATATGAAAAGTAGTTGGCAACTGTTCTTGACTACTTGATAAAGTTTTGTGAAGTTGTTGAATAATTTTACAATTATACCAAGTTAAATGTTTCTTGTTTTGTAAATTAAGACGATGATTGTATGAAGTTTCGTATATCCCTTCTATTCCGAGTTACTCCGTTATACTCTAGTCATTTATGGATTGTTTGTGATTATGTGCATTATGCTAATTTTATAGGATTAAGTAATGTGGAAAATTTTAAAGTTTCTGTGTAGAAAATAATCGCTTTTCTGTAATATGATTCCATATTTATGCAGTTTGAAGAGGGAATTTTTGGCTGAAATCGTGAATTTAATTATATTTGTTAAAGGAAAATTTAGATCAGGGAAATTATATAAAGTGGCATTAATAACTGATATATGCTGTTTAACTTTTATAAGAGTAGCCTTTGTATGAGTACACCATTATGATAACTTTTAGATACATTTGAAAAGGTATATTTTTTTAATCTTTGCAAAATAGTTAGTTTCCCATTAGACCTAATATAATGCAGTAAGATCACTAGAACCATCTTTGAAAATTTAGAAGATAGCATTCGTCAGTGTACGCCAGCTGTGGATAAGAGAATGAGTGAAGAACAGATGTGCCATAGCATTTTTCAGTCTTACTTTAATTACTTCAGTTACTTTACGTAAACTATTGAGGAAAATGTCATGGAACTTACTTATCGCTTCGACACACAACAATCAAAATATGACGAAAATTCGGCATTTATTACGAACGCCTTTAGAAGGTGACACACGTTAAAATACGTCATTATATTTTTTATGTAAAAGAGTCTAAGCTTAGGTGCCGCCACCCTTTATACTGCCATTCCGTTATGTCGTTTACTTCATGATGCAATAGTGTACGTTGTAAAAAATAAAAAAATTGCTTACAGCGGGCGAACACCGGCCGCTTGGCTTTTTAAGGGGATGATGGCCGTAGATTCGCCAAGCCACCCAAATGAAGCATGTTTCATCTGAGTATTTTTCCACATTCAGCGCTATAGGCACGTATCAATAAAATACGCACCTTATGACCCAAACGAAGCATGATACGCTCACACTTTTTTTAGACGAAAGGAAATAAAATTAGAGCTAAGTATATAGGACGAAAAAATGGGCAATTAGCTTCCGGACCATAAAGTTGTTATTATCATACTCCAAACAATGGTTTTCGTTCGATTGCGTAGGTCAAGCAGAATTGGAGGAGGTTAGTACTTAATGGGGGGACCGCTTGGTAAAACGACACCCACGTTTAGAATGGTCAATTACGAATGGATTCATATCTGTAACAGGAGCGTGCATATCTATATAGCGGAATCATTTCAGTTTGTTGTGCCTGTAACGGAAGTGCGCAATACCACGTAGAAGACGATCTCAGGAGTTAAATGTAAGCGGAGCGATTCTAAATCGGCCCACACACTCTCAGTTTTAACGTGTAGTTGAACTGTGTAATAAAACTGTACGATAAGGTGAACTGAAAGTGTGTGGGTTCGTCAGTTCGTTGTACGGGGTTTTTTGCCCAGTTTGGTTGATTTGAGTGAATCTTTTTGATAATACAAATGGACGAACTGAACAAAAAACTGTCTGACTTGCGCAGTTTTTTGGAACAAAAGGTAAAGCGCTTACAATATGGAAATGTCGTCAGAAGAATGATCGATTCCGAGCCAGATTTATGAGACAACATTTTGATGACGGACAAAGTTCATTTTTTAATTAGTCAATTTGGGGAACAGAGAACCTTTACACCATTCACGAAACACCGCTGCACGACCAGAAAGTCACTCTTTGGGCCGGAGTGTGCTCAAAGCCATCATTAGGCAATTTTTCTTCAAAATTCGAGAAACCCTCGAGCGCGCTCGCTGTTTGGATGTTGTGCACTTTGTGAGTCCGAAAACGCGTAAAAAGGTCTGACGAACCTATTTTCAACAACATGGCACACCTTGCCACAGGCACTACGATGAAGTTCTTGCAAAAGTAAAGATTATGCTAGCAAGCCGAAGACAAATGACGAGCTCAAAGCTAAAATACGAGCCGAAGTAGCTGCTACAACGCCCAAAATGTTGGTGTCGGTTATGCAGGATGCTCGAAAAAGAGCTTTTTTTGCGTATCGAATGGAGGTGGTCATTTAATCGACATTGTATTCATCAAACTGAATATTGTTCATTTGTCAAAATCGATTAAAATATGTCAGGGTTATCCAATGTTGAAATACCGAAAGTCTAGATGGCGCATCTTATATAGTATACAAGTTTGCATATTTTATTTGGAGGGCCCAAGGGGTTTTTTGTAACAGGGGCCGCAGTATCATCAAGTTTAGAAACCACTTACTTACATGTCGCGATTGTTAGGGGTGCCGAATTCACTAATCTCTGAGGAGTGCCGAATTCTTCTACCCTGACTGCTGCTATAGTAAGTGACCGTATAATCCTATGAAGGCAAATAAGCTCTTTTATCGCTTGTCTCAAGCTATTAAGTTGTTAATTTACAGTTGTTAGTTATCACAAAAATACCTCATATAGACTCACTCAAACGACTGTCAAATAACAACTGCGCGTCCAAAATGGCTGAAAGTTTGGTTAGTAACTGTCAAAATATGTTTTTATTGACGAGTGCTGCCATCTTCACGTTGTGGTCGGAAACTTTTCAGACAGACAGACAGACTTTTCTCGTATTTTTGTATATATTTAGCGCCTTTTATATTTGATCAAAATTACTCGTTTTGTTTTAAACTGTCCACTAATCAGAAACAAAAGTATTTTCTTTTCACGTGACATATTCTAAAAATTAAATTATCTCTTAATTACCCAACCACAAAATTCCTCCATATCACATAACATTTCCTTTTGCCAGCCCCACCTGTCCACTTCTTACATTATTCCTTCTGGTGGGAAAAAATAATTCTCATAACGAACTCTGGCTCAATTTGACCGTGTCCAAGTTGCCCATAAATCGCACAAAACCTTACCAACTCCAAAGACAAAAAAACCTCCTGGCAGTCAGTCACCGTCTTGAAAATTTCCGTTAAACTATTGTTGTTTGATTTTCCCAGCGATAAAGAAACCTCGCGCCAACTCCTATATTCCATAAGGGTGCATTGAAAGAACGCGTGCGTCCATGTGCATATGGTTTCGAGGCCCAAGAATAAGTAATGTCCTACCTTAAATGCTGGTTCCATTCACTGAACCATATGAGTACCTGGTGTTTTCTTCGGAACGAAATTCCCTTAACGTCTTAAGACGTTCGAATTGTGCAAGGGTGCAATAGGCAGGATCGTACTGGGTACTTGCTCCATAGGATACCTCCGGTGTTTTCTTGCAGTGTAGCTACCCCTGGATACCGTCCTGGATCTTTAAGAAACTGGAAATTCCTTAACTTAACTTTTTTAACGTATATAAAAGCCATAAGCGCACCTTTGCAACTTGTCAGACCGCCTTATGATTTCTGTCTTTGTGTTATCTGAAAAGCCGTTGACGATAGGGTTTTTTAGGGTCATAAGAGTACGAAGGGTTGCCGGTGACTTTTGTTCATTAATAACTCAGTGATGAAATCTAGTACAGAAACACAAGACGGGCACTAATGCTGCACAGCATATTCAACAGTTTCATTTCATTTTTGTGCTGAGCGTTGAACGAGTTCAAATTTGTGGGAGTGTAGCTTTACTACCAGCAAAAAAAAAAACACAAATTTAAATGAAAAAACAGGAAAAACGATTTTGAATTTCTTTTTAATTGCCACTCCAGATACAGCAAGGTGTGTTACACAAGGCACCTAAAGAGATCATTCATCACGTGAAGCTTCCGGCTTCCTCTACATGTCTCTAGTCAATTTCCTGAAATTCCCCTTTTATAAGACTCGTTGGACCGCGAACTTTTTACGTGCTATACTGGAAAATGTGGCAGTTTTTTTTTCTTTTAATACTGATGAATTTCAAGTGGAAGTGGCGGTGTGGTCACCTTTTTTCGTGATATTCATAAAAAGACGCATATGATGGCATGTAGTGACTGTAGACGTTTGCTTTATACTCTCTGGTATAAGGGGGAGATAACGTCAGCATTAGTACGTATAGAACTCCCTTATTTTGCCATCGGACAACTCATATACTTGCCTCGGTTCATATCTACGTGTCCAGGAGGAAATAGCCAATTTAGTTCCGTTCCCTTCCTTAGAAAGTGTTCTGATGTCTTTTTTTATTTTTCTTCTTCAGTTGCACTCTTTTCGTTTTCCGTATCGGCCAGTTGCTATAATTACTTGACCGTATGTCACTGGTTATTACACTACACAGTTCATGTAGCGGCCATTCTATTTGAAACGTGTATAAATAGTTTCTTTATTTTATTTATTACTGTAAGGACAATATGTACTTTTTTGCATGTGAGTAGAGATTAGATAATTTGACTTAATTTATGACAATATGGTTTTTGCAATGTAAGAAGCATTTTATATTCTATATTTTTCGCTACAAGAGGTGTAGAACTCAACTTTATCTTTTACTACAAAAGTTTACGGTAAACCTTATATGTACCTTAAAACTAAGAATATTTAACTGGTCGTAGTCAATGTACCTTATATGTAACGCGATAATTCAATTGAACTAAGAGCGGCGCTGGAAGTAGTAGTAGTAGGAATAGTATTGATTAATGCAAAATGTGAGGACCGCATTCCGTCAACAGATTTCACTTGATAATAGCTCAAAGATGAATAATACAGAATATGCCGGTCCATTTCTGGGTCAAATTTTCCCCCTCTCCTTTTATTGGTACCTCCATGGTTACCGTAGCTCGCTGTTTGACGATGGGTTGATGACGATGAAGCCCCTCAAAATAACATCGAATAACTTTGACACATTTTAGCCATTTTTGACAAATGAGCAAGATTTATTTAGGATATTCCCAACCATTTATTTCAAATCAGTTTTTGATTACAATTAGTCCATATACATGATGAGTTGAACTCAGGTCGAACTCGAGTCCAACTATATGTTACTCGCTAGTCGAGTTGAGTTAGGCTCGACTGAAATCGATTAAGATCTGCTGTCTGCGTTCAGTTGAAATTACGCATATAGAGGCGATTTCAGTAGTTCAGTAGTTAAATTTAGTTGACAATAAAATCTCTGTGTTTTGTTTGTGAATTTTTGTAACGTGCTTTTTTTATTTTCAACTCAACCTCAACTCAACTATGTATTGTATAAATATCGATTGAATGACCACCTCCCACCATTTCATACCAGGTCTTTAGTCTGATACCAGGTCTATGGATGAGATTCAGGAAGCGAGAACGCTATCGGACTGCACGTCCATTAAGATTTCAAAAGACCCAGGACTGCATGCCCATTAAGATCCCTTCCCTTAGAACCTAAGTCTGGACTAGTATGGTGCGGATTGCTTCAAAATGAAAACAGATTGAATTTTTATGAATTTAAATTTTATTTTGATGAAATATTATTAATAAAATTACGAAATTTATTCTAACCGCCTTTTTACTTTCCGTGTTTGCAGAAAAATATTCATCTTAAACTCAATAACTTGATTTGGCTTGACAGTTGCATTGAATATGAGATATGTTTTTCTCATCCTGTTTAATCTCTTTTCCATTTTTTTTTTCTAATTAAAAGTAGACGAAACAAGTTTAGATTTACTTTAAAATAATTTTTATACTTCAAATATCTTCATCAACTAAAATTTTCAAAATTATCTAAACTCCTCTCCCGACTGAAAATACAGCGCCCTTATAATATTTTACTTCTTAATACACATCAAGCCCTCTGCGTATGTAATCAACAGCTGACTCCTTCCTTACCTTGGTTTCCTAACAAAGTCCCTGCTCAAATTCATTCGTTTCTTTTTTCTTCGTTTCTGACCAGGTGTGCTCGACGCACGTACTATACTTTCCGTAACAATATCCGAAATTGATAGATTCCTGACCTTAAAACGTACCCTTACCAACCGGTTGTGTTGATGCACCCAGGAGCCAACCAAGGATATACTTCCTTATGAAAAAAACAGTTCCCTTCCTCTTATTGCTTATACCTGGCAGATAAGAGATGTGATGCGACGGTGATGGCTGAGTTACTTTCGAGGGATGACGGTGGTGAGCATTTGGACGAATGCAATTAAATGTGTAGTTGAATGTCAGTGAACGGAATTCTTTGTATTTGTTTGCGGCGGATCGAGTATCGTTGGTTATTTGTGGCTGAAAATTTAGAAGTTTAAAAAAAAATTTCTCACAAGGATGAATACTTTTATTTTTATTTATTTTATTTGTTTTGATAAAATAATGTATGCAATATTGGACTACATAATTGGCAAAAATTCACTGAGATATCATTGTTAATATAACCGGTAGCGCAACGTGTTGTAAACGAATTTCTAAGGGGAAATCACAATGCACGAGCGCTTGTATTTTATCCATATACCAAATGTTAATGTGTATGAAATTATAATTTCCCCGTATGCTTATAAAATTCCCAATTGTTTTGGCGCACCCTCTATCACTCACGCCGTATCGTTAGATATGATCCTGTACGCGCAGCTTTCATGGAGGGCGCTTAGTCTGTATGTGGTCTTCCGTTTTCTGCTGTTAGCCGACCTGTTAAACGCTGCTGCTCACACTGGCCCTGCCTAAAGTAAGATTGAGCTAAACACACTCGCTCGTTCTAGGGCCCCCGCATTGAAAAGCATATTTGGTAATGCGAATAACGGAAGCCTTATCCGCAATGCCCTCCAAGTGTGCTTTAAACTTAAGCCTCCAGTCCATCATCACTTCCTTGAGCCTGATCTGTTCCTAAACCTTGAACCTTACGGACATTTGTTTTCTCAGTTTGCTGATCAGCAAGGCTTCAGTTTTCTACCCACTAATCGTGAAAACTTGTTTTAGTTGGCTTCCAACGATTGAGTCAGCATCCACAAAAGCCCGAACGTGTCCAAATACACTTGGGGCACTTGACATTGGACACGCGTATTTTGAGTATCGGTCACATCAAGCGTCTAAAGCTGGAGGGTGTTCATAGAATTCTTTAGGCTCTAGATAGCTTCTTTCGCGGATAATTCGATCTCATGCCGTAAACATGTTAAGGGTGACTGACGAATCGCTTTATACAGCGACTGTCAAAAACGTATAGAATGCATGCCGACCAAATCAATCTAATTTTCTATTTCGTAGCAATTGCCTGACAAACTTCCATGGGTACTATGGCATGGGATTGTGTTGCTATTTCCGTGTGTTCCTGAATGCGCGTGTAGCACAATCGGCTATCGGGGTTATTTTCTTTGTCGCCGTCGCTCACAACAAATTTATTTCTTCGGTACTTTCGCCTTTTCCGGCGAAAATCGTTTAGCTCTTAGAGCGTTTACAGCATCATAGAGGCGTTTTCCTACGAGCAGTACCCCGATGTCATCCGCGAACCGGATCGAAACTGCTTCTTTTGGGAAGCGTAGCCCAAATCCATGGTGATCCATAAGAGGGGACCCAGGATAGATTTCTACGGAGTTCCACATGTTGTTCTGCACACCGTGGGCCCATCTTCCGACTCACTATGAAATGATCTACCTTCTAAGAAAGGGTTTTGCCTAATAACAATTTCGAAGGGTAGTCAGTTAGACATACTACCCACTCGGGCCCAACACGATCCGCCGGCACTGTTCAAGGGCTACATCGAATGAAAGACAAATAGCTGAATGAAATAGTAGCATCTTTCGCTTTATGCCTATCATGTTAAAAGATGCGTTAGATATTATTTCTAGATTTCCAATGAAAGTTTTTCTTCACTAGTATTACTTCAGCAGCAGCTGGTTTTAGAGAGATATAGAAAGGATAGTGTTGTACAATTCAGCAATTAGAAGTCTGTAGCTGAATTCTACAGTGTTGCGGCAGTGTTCAACTTTTGAATTCACCCAGTATTTATAATAAGCACCCTAGTTCAATCACGCTGTTTTGAATTCAATTAAGCTCTCGACCCACTACATCTGGCTCCAATTATATCTATTAAGGTTTGAAATTTAGAAGCGCAATTTATAAAGATTTTGGAAGGTATTCAAGAGTAAGCATACATTAAAATAGTAAAGCAAGCTTACAATTTTTTTAGTAAACCTTCTCCTGACCACATACAACCCAATACGACGTTAGGTTTGTATTATATGTAACATAAAAAACATTATCCCCAGAACATTCTAAATAGGTCTTTCACTAAAACTCCACTAAATTGCTTCAATTAAAATTCCTGGTTGATTCGCGTTTTGTTCAAATCTAACTGCCATTTCCCGAAATAGCATAATTTCGCCCCAAAAACAGTGTAGTTTCCTTTTTTCAACGCGATAGTATTTAGATATTAAAAAACTTGCTTATGATGATGAAAAGAACGAATCCACAAAAAAAGAGATCTAACAAAAAAGAAAGTCAAACCCAGTTCAAATCACCTTTTTCACCTATGAATTCGTCCTTTTAACCACCAACATTCATTAGAATGCCGAAATAAAAAATTGCAGGCCAACAGGACGATTAGTAGCCACGGGGCTCGAAAACAAGCTGAGGAGGAAAAAAACGAACTTTACCCATTCATTCCCACTTTTATTCTTGTATCCTTGCACGATAAATATGAAAAAAAAAATAATAATAAATAGAAAAAATCCAACAAAACATAAAAGAAGCCCACAAATGATTTTATGAAGCAAAGGGTGCAGGTGGGTGGATGCTTCACCAATAAAATAATTAACACCACTACATATTCATTTTGTCTCGTGCCATTCACTTAATTGTGAGCTAATGGATAAAAGGAAGAATAAATAAAAAAATTAGGATAAAAAAAGGAAGTCATACACTTTCGTGGAAAGTAAACAAAAAAAAAAATAAATGAAAAACTCGCTTGCACTCGCTTTGGACGAAGAGTGCAGTCATATGCAAGTCGCTTTCGGTGCATGCACGAGCATTATCTAGAGAATGTGCAGTGCCACGGGAAGGGGTTAAACTTGAGAATTAGGGGAAATTTTTTTTGCTTATTTTTCTTGCAACCACTGCAAAAATTTTCTTCTCTTTCTTTCAGGCTTAGGATACGATGGAAGGGGGAAAATAAGGCTGGGTTAAGAGAGAAGAGAATAATAAGAGGACGTTGACGACGACGCCGCCGACGACGACGACGACGGTGGGTGAAGAAGTTCCATGTGCAGTGGAAGTAGTGCAGTAGTAGTGTAGATATAGGAACAGAAAAAGGTGGGTAAGAGCCGACATATAAGATAAAAACACAAGCAAACTTTCTATGATATAAAATTTTCTCTTTTTTCCCTTCTCCTAAGGCTTAACGAAAAAAATCACTCAAACGGAACGACATAGGGGAAAAATACCAGCAGATAAAAAGGAACTAGAGCTTCTCACCCGAAGGAGAAATTGTTTTTATCTTTTTCCACACCGAGAACAAAAATTTCAACTCGACCTGGGGAAAGGGAATTTCAGTTGGGTAGAAAAGTGTGTTCATGCACTGGCGAGAAGACCCGAAGGAGAAATTCTTACATTACAAAAAAAAAACCAACCATAAATAAAACCAAATAGAAAAAAATAACAAAACGGAGGAGAGCAAAGCAAAAGAGGGAGATATAATCTCCCCACCAACGATCCAAGTGGTCTTTAGGCCAATAAAGTTGTGTTTCGTCTTATGATGTCATCAGAGGAGGACACAGAGTGTTTTGGGTTGTACGGTGATAAGCTTCTAAAGAAAAACAAACGAACCAGACAGCGCGTAGACGCGGGCGAACCAAGAAACAGTTATTCGTCGATACCAAATTTTAGTTCACGGCCATCATTCATGAGTAGTGGTGGTTTATACGGGGCGCTTTTGAGCCAAAGCCAACAGCATTTCGGTCTGTTTGGTCCGAACGGTTTCGGTTCAGCCAAAATGTTAAACGAACTTTTTGGTAGACAAGTTAAACAGGCACAGGACGCTACTGGGCCGCCAGATAGCATTGTAGCTATGGAATCAGCATCCAGCACAGATTGCGGAATCGGTCTAGGTGGTGGTGTCAACAAATTTGAATCGGCATCTTCAAATAATTCTTCACCAATAATAAGACGGACGAGCAGCAGTGGTGTGGACACAGATTGTGGAACAGGTGGCGGAGGATCCCCGCAACAACAGCAACGCGAAAGGGATCGAGAGCAGCAGCAACAAAATGATCTGGCGCATCATATGCTGCGCAACATACTGCAAGGTAAAAAGGAATTGATGGCGCTCGATCACGAGTTGCGAGCGGTTGCTGCACAGCATCACAATGGTGGCACAAATATATGTGATAGATCGTCGCCAGATAACAATAACAGCATTAGTAAAAATAACAATAATAATAATAGTAGCAGCAATAATAATAATAACTTAAATAATTGTGTATCATCAAACAGTGGCAGTGAGAGTTGTGTACAAAACATTAAAGTTGAACTAAATAACAGCAGTTGTAACAGTGGTGGTGGTGGCAGCAATAACACAGATCGCAATGTTAACAGTGCAGTGAACAGTAGCAATTGCAACAATGCCAACAGTTTTAGTAGTAATAGCAGTGCGCCAAAAAATCTATCCCAAAAGTCGGACGATCATCATCAAATAAGATCATCACTAGATGATCAGTCGGACAATGAGAATGATCTATCAGAATCGGTTAGTGTTGGTGTAACAAAAAAGGAACCAAATACAACGGCTGATGATTTACTAGATGACGAAATGATGGGAATAAATTCAAGATCTGATCTTGAATCGTTAGGATCACCAGGATCAGTCGACAACGATGTTATGGAGGCCAAGGATGAGCTGGAGGCTGAACTAGAAAAGGACTTGGCAGCAACGAACTCGTTGAGACAAAGTAACGAAAAACAAGAACCAGTAGCTTTAGACATGAAACGTGCTAGGGTGGAAAATATAGTATCAACTATGAGATCAAGTCCTTCCTCGATGTCTGTGCAGCCCCAGGTGAATGGGTGCAAGAAGCGAAAACTATATCAACCTCAGCAGCATGATAACAGTGCTGCAGAACGTTACGCTGCTGTAGCAGCCGGATTAAATCTAGGATTAAATATACAAAGTTTGATGTTGGACGAGGATGAGGAGGATGACATGGAATCACCGCAGATTCAGCAAAAACGGGTGGAGAAGAATGCGCTTAAATCTCAATTACGATCGATGCAGGAGCAGCTAGCGGAAATGCAACAAAAATATGTGCAGTTGTGTTCCCGGATGGAGCAGGAATCAGAATGTCAAGAAATTGACGATACGGCTAGTGATAGTATAGAACCGGATGATCAGCCAGCTGAAACACCGCCAGCAGAAAAGTCTCAACCCACCAGATCGCCAGTTGTATCGCCGCTTAAAGAACTGAAACCACCAACAACGAGTACACCACATATGTTGTCACAAATGATGAGCAAAATGATGTCTTCGAAACTGCACAATCCGCTGGCACCACACGCACACTTACCACAAAACTTTAACGGAACCCATCCACTATTGCAACATATGCAACACGGAGTTGTTCCTAACGAGCATCCAGTACAAAATCCTCATATGCCACATCCCGCTATTAGTAACGCTGCCGCTATGTACCTAGGACAAAAATTCTTTCTAGAACAAGAAGCAAGATTGGCCAAGGAAGCTGCTGAGCACCACGAAAGGCAGCAGCACCATCAACAACAACAGCAGCAGCAACAACAACAGCAACAACATCAGCAACAGCAACAACAGCAGCAGCAACAACAACAGCAGCAGCATCATCAGCAACAGCAACAAAGCCAACAACAGCCGCAGCATTTAAGCAACCAGCCTCCAAGTCAAGTCGGACACCATTCATCGCTTTCGCAGCCACCGCAAATGCATCAGCCACAGCAACCGCCACCGCAACAACAAACATCTCAACAACAACCGAAAATGTCGTCAGTGCAATCAGATATTTCTGAGAAATTCAACATAATACGCTCAAACACAAACCCAGTGGGACCCATGTCCGGATCAGATCTTGAAGGGCTTGCAGACATTCTGAAGTCGGAAATAACGGCATCATTATCAACATTAGTGGATTCAATAGTGACTCGTTTTGTTCATCAAAGAAGATTCATGGGTAAGCAATCAGAAGCAGCAGCCGCAGCCGCTGAGCAGTTAAACAAGGATCTTTTAATGGCATCGCAACTGCTGGACAGGAAATCGCCTAGAACAAAAGTGTCTGAGCGGCCGCATATGCCAGGAAACCAATCAGGTAATGGTCCTATAGCTAATACATCTAGTAATCAACCATCAAACAGTAGTAATATAAGTAGTCACCCATCTAATAATCCTTTGATAAACAACCAAGGTAGTGGTCCCAGAATGAACGGCAGCGCTTTCCCCAATATGGGATTGCCGATGCATGTGAATGGACCACCACAACAAGATAACAGTAGCAATAATAGCATGAATTCACTAAGTATACCACCTCATGTTCGACCTTCGCCCTCAGCGGCTATGTTTCAGGCACCAAAACCACCTCAAGGAATGAATCCGGTTGCTGCAGCAGCGCTCTACAACTCGATGAATGCTTTGAGCGGTCACACAAATCAAGTAAATCCATTCTGTATGCCAGAACCAAGAGACCAAAACCACCAAGAACAAAACGAAGCTTTAAGTCTGGTTGTCACACCAAAAAAGAAAAGGCATAAGGTGACTGATACAAGAATAACACCAAGAACTGTTAGCAGAATACTGGCTCAAGATGGTATTGGACCACCACCAAATCAGATGGAATCAGGAAATAACAATCCAAATAATCACAAATATAATAATCCACCAGTAAGCAGTGGCGGAGCACCCCCAAGTACACCATCTGACAGTCCATCACCACGATCAAACTATCATCCACCACCACCACCACCATCAATGATGCCTGTTTCGCTGCCAACATCAGTAGCGATACCAAATCCGTCATTGCACGAGTCTCAGGTATTCTCGCCGTATAGTCCGTTTTTTAATCCGCACGGACCGCACGGGCCACACGGACCTCATGCTCCGCAGACGCAATTACATCATATGAAAATGTCATCTAGCCCACCTGGATTTGGAGGCATGATGGATCCGAGAGATTCACCGCCACTTCCGCATCCGCCAACTATGTTGCATCCTGCACTGCTAGCTGCAGCTCATCATGGCAATTCACCGGATTATGGACAACTAAGAGCTGCTATGGATGCAAATGATCGCAATTCAGACTGCAATTCTGGTGATATATCATTTGATGGGATTCAACCTACTATATCCTTTTCAAACAGACAATTCCAAAAGTATGTTCAAAACACTTTATTTTGATAAATTTTAGTTTTTTTGTGTCATATTCAATTTTATTTATTTATTTTGTTTTTGTATTTAGTCATTTTTTAATTTTGCATGTTTTAATTTTTATTTTGAGCTGGTAAGTCAAGAATTCATTTAAACATATCTTCGCGCAAAATAATCACGAAAAGATTTCGGAACTCATTCATTTAACATTTTGCTAATGGATAATTTATCTTAAATATAATAAACCTTATTCTAGATATTAAACTGTTATCAGGGGCGGCGCTTTCATATGTGCGAATAGTGCACTTGCACCGGGCGCAATTTCTCGGGGGCGCAATTTCAGAAATTAAGATTTAAAAGATCTCTTTAATTGCTTATTTTTCTTTATTCCTTTAGGTTAGGTTAGATTGAAATGGCTGCTCCCCCACTAGAGAGCCCACTTAGGTACACCATTGCTTCCGTTGAGATGATGTCATTTCAAGCCATTTGGAGCTTTTAATAAAACGACAGAGGTCAGGAACGCCAGTTTCCCACCACTCACAAAATTCATCAAGAAAAGAGGAACCAAGAAAGATCCCTGTTTTCTTGTTGTCGTGGACAAGCTTGCCGAAGTTACTTCGATCGGAGTATTTCTGCTCCTCTCGAGCAATCTATAATCCCATACTCCTAACAGCGACATTTTACTCCCTTTAGTAAATTTTATTTCAATATTTCAAAACTTGTCAATAAAAGGTCGATTTTTGGACTGCCAAATTCTTTTTTGTTCCTTAGGTTCTGGTTCGGGTGAGTTTGGTGGTGTGTTTCATCACTACTTAAGTTCAATTTCAATTCGATTTTTAATGCTAATGTCAACTAAATGGGAAAAGATAAAAGGCCGTCATTCATATACAGGCGGCCGGCAGGCCGTGGTCTGAAGTTTTCTTGCCTTGAGGCAAAGTATAAGCACGTACTCACCGGCCATCAACTGGATGGGACCTGAAGTACAAGAAAACTGACAAAAATCTATGCGTGTGTGGGCATTTATCGTCAGTCCTTGTCTGAAGATCTGAACTTTTATTCAGTCTGAAAATTTCGTTGAAGCCATGAATATTTTCGCACTTGAATTCACACAACCTGCTTAGGTCCTAAATTGTCGTCTTCGCCTGTATACGAGAGCAGTCCGATAAGTACTTAGCCTCACCGCCCGATGGCGCCACTATCGCAAGTGAAATTTACTATCACTCTCGTAGACGGTTGCTGTCAAAATTTCAGCCAAATCGGACTCGTAGTTGTATTTTGACCGCGTGTGGAAGTCGGCGTGTCCGCGATTTTAAAAAAATGGCTCACACCTCCGCCGGCGCCAGGGCCAAATTGGTCGAATTACGCTACGAGCTGCAGCCCCATCCACCGTATTCTCCAGATTTGATTCCGAGCGAAGTCTATTTGTTTCCAAACTAAAAAAGTCACTCGCTGGGCAGAAATTTGAGACGAATGAGGAGGTTATCGCCGCCGCGGAGGCCTACTTTGCAGACCTTCAGAAAACGTATTTTTCGGACGGGTTAAAGAAGTTGGAGCATCGCTGGGTGAAGTGTATCGAGCTAAACGGAGACTATGTAAATCGCCCCTTTTTCAAAATTTTCGGTTTTCTTTCGTAGGCTACGTACTTATCGGACCGCCCTCGTATTTAGAGAATCATGAGATCACCTGCAGTCCACCGCCTGCCATGTGAATGCCTTAAGTCTTCACCCCTCGATCAGATTGAGTAATGTGTGGTATTCTCTGGGCTATCTATGTAATCTTTTTTTATGCTATACGCATTATTATGGTGCAATCTTAAATTTTGAGCAAACTATGAAAATTATTTCACCCATTCAGCGAGTTTTTGTGTCTTTTTCCATTGTCCTTCACTGCGTTAAAAAATGAACATCTTATGGGGCGCAATATGACATAAGTGCACCGGGCGCAAACACCCAAGCGCCGGCCCTGCCTGTGGTAATAGCTGAAAAGAATTTAAAATCTTCTTTACTTAGCCATGTTATTTCTGTCACTATAAACAAATCATTTCCAATAATATTCGATACAAAATAAAATTTCCTTAATGTTTCCTTTTCACCCAATGGCATTGATTCGTTCTATTCAACTCGCATTAAATAAAATCTGGCGACTCAAATTTCTACCACAAAGTAAGTTCTTGTCTCGTTTTTACATGACCAGGTATTGCTAGATATCAATGCTACCACCATTGACTGTCATCATATACACTATTATTTGGTTTGCTTAATACTTTCTGTGCAAAAGACACTTTTGTCACTTATAGAGTTTCACTCCAAAGATTTAATTAAGCAAAAAACGGAGAAAAACTTCTATTAATGCCCCTATAAATGCACAATATTACCCCCGGAGAAACCAAAAAAGTGTTCTAACATACAACATAAGTATCAACAGATTAAGTGACATTTCTTTTTAAATCGTAGAATTTTTCCTCGGTTTTATTTTATTTTTCTCAACCCAAAGTCTTTCCATTTTCTGTGATTCTATATATAAAAAAAAAAAATCTTAAACCGCTAATGTCACGACAGGTTTTGGCTAAGCATTTTATGAGAGGATAAAAAAAAGAGTAGAATAGAGAAAATTGAATAATGACACAAAAAAAAGAAAGTAAAATCCTTTTAAATTAAATTTTATTTCCTTGTATTTTTACAACAACAAACACCTTTTCTTTTTATTTGAACATTTAGTCAGCAACTTTCCTTAACTCCGTTGCACTCGTCAACTTTGACTCCTATGCATCTGCGAAAGGCGAAACTGATGTTTTTCTGGGTAAGATATCCAAGTTCAGCTGTATTAAAAATGTATTTTCCGGATATTAAATTCAACAAAAACAATACAGCACAACTTGTTAAATGGTTCTCAAACTTTAGGTAAGTACAAGCTTATTTTATTTTAACAATACCTTATTTTAATGTAATGAAAGAACAATTAATACAAGTATATTCTTCCGTTGTTTCCCCCCTATTTTATCAAGTATCTAATCTCCCCTCACATCCCTTTCTAATTCTTTAGAAATATAAGTATTGTATCTAATGCTAGACAAAAAAAAACAATATTTTTTATATATATCTATAAGAGAGGTTATGTTAAAAAAACACAAACATTAGTAAAAATATCAGCAAGTTTTGATCTTTATTACAGAAGAAATATTACGCCTATGACATATGTTGCGTGTCAAACCAATCAATGTTTTAATCTACTTTTCTGTACAATTGTACGCTATTATGTAGATAGATTTCCTTAAAAGGCGTGTTACTCGAGAAGGCAATCTCCTTCCGGTGACGGTATAAGCAATTATGAGTAATTGACATACATAATGTTGCGGCTCATAAGGGATGGTTTGGTCTATTCGTCTTATTTGCTTATGATGTTAAGATATTGATATTTACGATTTATGAAACTAGAATATTATATATGCATTATGTGACAGGGTAGAAATATATTCAGTTATGTTTGATATTATTTTATTGATATGATTTTATTTTAATTAATTTTTATAAATATAACTACACTAACTATTTTAGCAACATACTTTGATACTGCAAAACGTAAACCTTCTCAATAACACATGACATAAAATTTGTGAAACGGTATTTTTTAATTTACTGACTTTTTCTGGTCTTAATATTAATTTTTAATTTTGTAGAAATATAATTAAAACTTTATGCTTATCTAAATTATTTTTTAAATTCAATCTTATTAATATTGACCCTAAATGTGGTAGTACCTTTCTAACATATAGGAATATTAAAAAAAATAACGAATTATATACCCCTGTTTTGAAAATAGTCTACTCTAGCAGCTCGTGCTCATTATACGCTAAGGATATCTCTCCAAAGTTGAAAATTTTGAAACGTTCAAGTCCCTTTTTCCTAGGGCAATTCTCGCTGCGAGAAAATAAATCGTTGCGAGAAAAGTCGTGGATTCGACCATTCTTTCTCGCAACGAAAAATATCTCGTATATTGTGAAGTTGGCTGTAATATTTGTGTATACAGTAAAACGCCGATTATCCGAACGCCAATTATCCGAATCGATTTTCGGGGCGATAGTAATAATTTTAGAATCAAGGAACTAACAGCGAGAGCGAGTGCAATATGATTTTGGCCCCTGTGCTGAAAGGCGAGTCATGTTTCGTGACAAGTCGTTTGAGTTGAAGAAGTGACGTTAGAGTCAAATTATGGCCTTCGGTGCAGAGGCTTAAAGTGGAAATCTAAGTTGAGGTTTGGTCCCTGTACTGAAAGTCGTGATTCGACTGAAACGTTACTTTCTTTCAGCAGAGGGACCTTTATTACCGGTACTGAACATATCGATACCTCAGTTCTATAGAGTGACAAGTCAAAAACTGAAGTTTTGAGATAATCGCATTTGAAGAAAATCGTTTTCTTGACTTTATTATAAAATTTTTGTGTTAAGGAATTTACAGATTAATTGCCATACTTAGTTGTTAATTTATGATTGATTTGACTCTTTTGAATTGAATAAAACACACTTTTTGCTTTTCTACGGTGTGCTTAACACAAAAATGATTTTTTTTGACTTGTTACACTATAGAACTGAGGTATCGATATATCTTTTAACAACATTAAAAAGACAACAAAGCCTCAAAGCCAAAAAGACAACAAATTCAATAATCGGATGTTCATCGCTTTTACTTTTTTAGCTGCTTACAATTTTTCTATTTCATATTTCTTACGGAAAAATTACTTTTATCATGCCGTTAAGTAATTTGAAAAACTCCCACAATGTTGCCAAACGTTGCTTAATGGGACGAATGAATGCAGCATGGCCTATAAAAAATTGCGCGAAGCGCTTGACAGGGCTTTGTGAGATTTCCCAGGAAAAACCAACCCATCGGAGGCGCTCTGGCACTACTTGCAGGGGATTTTGCCTCAACTTTGCCTGTTATACCTCGATCAATGCCTGCAAATGAGCATGCCTGAAAGCATTATATATATGGAACAGTTTTGAAAAAATCACACTGTAACGAATATGCGTGTCCATTTGCTACAAGATGCCTCTGCTCAAACATTTCCAAAACAACCTTTAGACGCTGGAAATGGCGAAATCCTAATCGATAGCAAAACATTTTATTATTTTATTATTCAAAATCAAAACTGTATTAAAATTCTTATCAGCTTAACTGCAAAATAAACGAAAGCTATAGTGCGCACCAAAAGAATTTGAAACTTAAACGCAGACGGGGAAATGACAATTCCAAACACATTGAAATTGCGTGTATGGAAAAAATAAAAGCGCAAGTGCATTGTAACTTCCCCTTCGAAATTCATTTATAGGCAAAAACACTCCCCCATAGCATCTGACCACGACAAGAGTGACAGTAAGACCGTTGAATTGTGATTGGGAATATAAATGAGCGGGTTTGATTTGACACTTTTCTATTCGAAGGTACTTTTGCGGTGGTATTTGAGACTGAAAAGCGATTTTGAGATTCCCAATTGTTTTGGCGCACGCCATACTATTGGCTTATGGGTGCAGCTAAGTGCACTGGGTTCCAGCTAGTATACAATAAAAATTCATTATAAAATGTTAAATAGTAAGGCCAAAATCGCATCGATTTATTTGTCATTTTATAATGCATGACTTTTAATAACTTCAAGTTTTCATACTCAGCTCTTATATTTGTGATTTAATTTTTTAGATTTTTTTTTCTATCTTATTTTAGATTTTTAATTGATTGATCGATGATTAGTAAAAATACATACCTCAGTGAACTTTTTGTTTTGACCATAGTTAGCACTCATTCTTAGAAGCTCATTCTTAGCCATCACTTCTAGAATCAATAATCTACATAACGGTTTTTAAATTTGTACGTTTTACCCACCGAATTACAATTTAGCTATTATGCTACTCCATTCGTTTAAAATGGTCTTTTCAATCAATGATGTACATGTGTCCTCTAACTTCTCATTCGCAATGACTTTAGTCAACATCATTCTATATGATCCTTTCACACCCCCATTAATTTATTTTGCAATCTGAACAAATAATGATTGTTTTCGCAGACAATATTTTTTATTTAATCCTCAAGCTCAAATGCAAAAAACCAATAACAAATAAAACAACGATGTTTTGGATCTATTTTTTTCCTCGTTGATAGAGTTCTCGAATGATTCTCGCGAAGTTTATAATCTTCAGGATAAATATCATTCCTATAGGTACGTATAGATACATATCCGAAGAAATGAAATAGTGGGGGAAGAGCACTGTGTTCCAGGATATCGAACAATAGACGACGGCAACGACGACAAACTGCAAGAACGATGATGGGAAAGGAATCAACATGACTGCGAGGTTAAGTTTTATGTTAACCATTCCGTAGCTATTTTCACCCCCTGAACATCCACCCGTCAACATCCCATACTACCGTTGTTTTCTCCATGGGAAAACGTCAGTGTCATCAAAACATATCAAGTCTGATATGTCTCAGCTCAAGGTGAGCCTCATTAACGTTTTCACCTAGAATCAAGATTACAGCCCGCTCTACCATTCGCCATCCACCCCTACTTGGGGCTTACGTTTTAGAAGCACTTAATTTTCCGATTGCATTCTTTGCTGGTATTGAACTGAGTAGGGATACCTATTCCATGTTCATTGTTTAAATCCTTTTTATTCAATGGTATCACCCTCTGAAAAGGTACAATGCTAGAGTGTTCCTCCTGAATCCTCCCACTTAACCATTCTCAAAGAAATGGAGCTAATTATGATACACTTATGCGTAATCTTTTTGCCAATACTGATGTTACCACATATGTGAAAAGTCGTAATACCGTTAAAGTGTAGCTAATTCCAAATTATAAAAAAAAAATGTGTGGCTTGTAAGAAGAAAAAATGAGCACCAACCAAAGTAAGTGGCTGCAACTGAAAATCAAGTGAGGGTGATGAAGTCTAGATTTATGACGTATATGACACATTTGACAAATACTGCAAAGTAATCCTTAATATGGTGATAATATGCTTCTGCACGGCGTTATATAAGAGAGAGAACACCTTGTTGAAAGTTCACTGAAATAGAAATATGTGACATGTGATGTACACTCGGGTGAATTTCGTTTTTCTGATTGTTCTCAAGTAAGTTAATCGTGATATTCTGTACGCTTCAAATAACTCCGATAATGCCGTGATACTACTCTAAATGGGATGCACTTTTCTTTTTACATGCACAGAGTTCTTTTTCTGTAAGGTGACATATGTGACGGTACTTAAATCATTTATAAAGTGCCAATTAAAATTTTTTACCCTTAGCTTTTAAGGATTTTATGTGTTAAGTAAATTTCATTGCATAGATTTCTGATGCCAATTTATAAAGGGTTTTTTTTTTTAATTTGAATTTTGCACTTTCAAGTGTTGACAGAAGGCTTTCTGACACTAATGAAGAAATTGAACAAATGTAAGGAGAATGTGCCTGAAGTGTATGATTGAAGGAGATCATCTATCTTTGCATATTTTGTAATTATAAATGCTGCTTATTCTTTGTAATTAGTGATTACTGCTAAAATTTAAATAATCTAGATACACACGAAATGCCGAAAATATCTCTACCAAAAACAAGCTCTAGCTGAAACAAAAATGCTCATCTCTAAAAGAACTTATTAAATACTAGCTGAACCCCGGTGCGCCTCCTGCCCTTTGCGCAGCATTATCCGTTATAAAACATTCACCTTGGCCATTTTCGAGATGAATTACCAAATGAACCACAATTTGAGTGTCTTGGACTGTAATGGTGAATGGCTATTTGCCGTTGACCTCAGTACAGGTAGTCATCGCTCCCGATTACAGTTTCAGTAGTAAATGCTTTTGGAACCATTTTGAACATTTCAATTCCAATAGGGATATCGACATTACGTTTTTTTACATTTCGAAAGGTAGTTTGTTCCCTTATTCTGGCTAGAGCAATGAAAACTTTACATTCAAAATTATTTTTTTACTTTTTAATTTATTTTAAAATAAAAGCGTATTTTTTAGTTTTTCTTAAACCATATATTTATTTTCTGTTTTTTGGTCTATTATATGTCTTCCGCCTTTTTTAATTGACCGCCATATTTGATTTTAAATGACGTCATATTCTTTTACTTTCTTACTATCATACACTTTCATTTGATATCCATACCGAGAGCGAAGTAAAGGAAAAGGAATGATGCCACACAGCTACTAGTATTCTAGTATTGTCTTACCCTTTGCCTTGATACCCATACCGAGTGGCTTCCAAAGAACAAAGAATCCGCCATTTCGTGTTGGTCGCCATTTTGAATTTGGAAGAACTCCACATAGCTAATTATATTCTATTTATCATACCCTATTATTTGATACCCATGGATTGGGAAATACGAAATTCGAATAGCGAAATTCGGGCGCCATTTTGATTTTTTTACAAAAATGCTATGTTGTATTGTAACGCCAACTATACATATTGGCAAAATTTGGGGTTGATCGGTTACAAGAAAGTGCGCGTTTCGCTACTTTTTTTTCTTTTGTGTCAAATATTTTCTCTACAATTTGGCTCGACCCCCTCCCCCCTAATCTCACGGGACATTTTTCAGTTTTTAAAAAATCTCTAGTATATAACACTAAAAATACGTATTTAGGAGCGTACCCACAAGCTTTAATTATAGATAATTAATAGTTCGAACTCCTACTTGCCCCTCCTCTGGACACACAACTACCAAAACGTGAGCAACAAGAATTTCATTATGCTAAAATTTGGCGAGGGCCTTTTCGCGGGCCAATGTTACTTGGCCTGTACGCCGTAGCATTCGTCGAGTCGTGCTTTTGGCTGGCGGTGGTGACTAAGCCAGTGAGGGACTACTATGCTCATTTCTGGCGTTCGCATAACAATTTTTATGTAGGATATAGCCATATCTTAAGGCCCCTTTTCGCGCTCAGGTCGACTGAAGGCCGTGGACTGAAAGTTTTCGCCTTAAAGTCAAGTATCACTATACACTTCCCCGGCCGCCAACTGGATGGGGCCTGCAGGCCAAGAAAACTGACAAAAATCTTTATGAATGTAGGCATTTGTCGTCAGTTTGTGCCTGAAGATCTTGGGTGGTAGCACATAAGTTGTATTTGTAACACTTGAATTTTTGTATGAAGAGGTCGACTGAAACAACTTACGTGTAACCTTTGTGTCAAGATGATGATGTCATCTACATACCACGACCTGTTAGGCCTGAAGTCCCCACCCGTCAGTCAGATTGAGTATTGTGTGGCCTTCATCGGGCCGTGTCTGCAGACTTGGCCTGCCGGCGGCCTGTAATTCAATGGTGGTTTTTAGTAGAGAAACATGTTTGTTTTACTTAATTTAACTCAGTTTTCTAGCAATTTTACACTGATTTCTTGATGGAAAAATTACGTGATATTTGTCGAGACCCCCCTCTCCCCCACGTGAGATTGGGTGAGACCCCCTCCCCACTACACGCTTCACGTAATTAATGGAGGACTCCTTATTTTAGTTTTTGTATTTTTCTTAGGCGTCATCTACCTGATCGCATTCGTACAATGCGGTTTACCCAGATTTAGTGAAAATACCCATTCTGTACTTTTCAGCTTTATCGGCCGCCTAGCTTTTGAGTTTTAGTTTCGCACAAACCAACAGACATTCATTTTTATATACATATATAGATTAGTAATAAAAATACAGTCGAAACCATTATTTGCCTTATAAATAGGTGCAGAACCACATAACAATCCAGAAGTATTCAAAACTAAAATCTGAAGTCATGAAAACTTTTTTTTAAACCAGTAACAAAACATAATATACAACGGAACTACATTAATTTTTAATCAAGGTGTATTTCTCTAATTAGGAAGCAAAAAAAATATATGGACAGAAAAAACAATTTTTTGTTTCTATAAAAATAAAATTCGAAAAAAGGCAAATCGTTTGTCAAGCATTTTATTGTTTATAATTTTTTCCATAACCTCTAACATTAATTTTCTCATAACTAGGTAGAGTTGTTGCTCTGTCGCGCAGTTCAGGTGCAAATATTATACTTCTGATGATTCCCGTGACGAGAAGGTGAAAAGCGGGAATCACATACCAGGTATATACGTACGTACATATATGCCGCCTTTTTTAATTGTTTTTAGCTGCCGTAGGTGAATTTTTTTTTCTGCATATGTGAGAAAGTCAGCTCCTTTTGTAGAAAGGTGAGAGCGCAAAAAGATTTTTTAAAGAGGGGTGGTTTTTGTATGAATTTTCACGCATCCAGTGTTCCGCCAGTGCAAGTAATTCACAGACCTGTAAATTAAGGTTGTTTTGTATAGATATATTCACAACACTTCTAAACGGGGCACCTTCTAGGAGGTATTTTTTTTTCATAAAACGACAAACTTTACACCTCACAATGAACCAATTACAATGCGGCAGGGTGTGAAAATGCATTCTGTTTGCCTTTTGAAGCTATTTATAATTTTGTTTAATTGTTCTTAGTTTACTTTCTTCTTAATAAGCTAACAAGGCTATAAAGGTAATACGCTGGTGTGATTTTCAACACTTTGCCTTATACTTAAAAGTAAATTAACCTGCTTAAAATATTATTTATTTTTAGCGGTTGTTCAGGTGTGAAAGCAAGCTAAGTTAGCTTTTTTAGATTTTTTTTACATTTTTGACAAACCAACCTTTGTGTAGCATAACTTAACAAGGATTAAAAAAAAAACAATAAAAAAATTCTGTTAAAAATAATTTGTAAGGATCCATAAACTCTTTTCGAAAAAAAGTAACTGCCAATCTTTCCCCCTTGAGAAAAATAAACCGCCTTGTAAGAAGTTGGCAGATGTACATCTGCCGTTGAGTTCAAGTAACGAACATTTTTCTTATATACCTCTTAACCCTCACCAAAGCCGATTTTACATCTAAAAACTCCTCAAAAAAAATATCAAGAAAGATTATAAGGTAACACGCTCACCTTTACCTTTGAAATCATAAGAAAACCGGGACAAGGACAATGCTATTGTTCATAGCGTCTTATGACTTTCTTAAAGGATTTTTTTGTGTGCATCTTCTTGATAAGGGGTGGTTAACTTGGTTTTTGCTTGTGCAGAAGGCAAAACAGTCAGGAGTTGATGTTGTAAGAGGGTAGATAAAAAGAAATTTAAATCACAGCCAAACAAGGAAATGTGAGAAATTTCAAGAAAAATTTATTTGCATGAGAATGCAAAAGTCGTTAATTTCTCAAGCAACTTTAATAAGTAATAAGAGATTATAGGGAGGTTGGTTGAAAGGTTTCATTCTTCAATTGCTTTTCAAAACTAGTTGGGTTGTGGGTTTGACCCTTTCGATCTACACGATCAACTGCACAGTATGATAAATTGGGAAGCAAATGACTTCATTTGGAAATTCGAAAGATATTTATTAGCAAAACTAATCAATATAAACGACTGGACAGGCATTTTTTGGTAACTACTGGAAATTTCGGCATAAACTTTAATTTCCAAAAACTGTAGGAGATGGAAAACAATTCTAACACCAATTCCATGTTTCATTCCAACGGGTTTATTACACTGGGTCTCTACTGGAAATATTTCAGAATTTATTGAAAAAATGTAGTTTAATGTTTTAGAATTAAGAGATAATGAAATAACCCTAGATATCTACAAATAAGGTATCTTTATAATCTTGTGGAATGCGGATTTCATTTCAATAATAAAAACAATAGGATATGATGGAGAAAAACAGAAATAAGGGGGTTATTTGTAAAAAAAAAAATATGATAAGAATTAAACTTTTCTCACTTTTTTCACTTTAATTCAAAAAGTAGCTCCATAAGGTCCCTTTTTTAAACAGTTTTTACATCTCCAAAAGTTTATTAAAAAGTTCATTTATCACTCCAAGACTCCAGCTACCTTGATTTTTCTACTATATCCAATTCAAAAATAATCCGGTGGCATACATATCTTCGAATTCGAACATTTCAAAATTGTTATCAACACACTTCAAAAAAGTACCACATACTTCACGTACAACTAGCCAACGACGGGCGAGTCCGTTCCTCTGTGCAACAATAATTTTGCAGGATAAATCGAAAGGACTTTTCATTCTACATAATGAAAATGTTCAAATCCCCATAAAACAAATTCAATTCATTTGGTGCAGATTCTTTTTTGGGCTCAAATCTGCCCCTTGAAATACCCGCGTGTACAACATAGTTCTTGGCCATTTCAATCTTTTGGTTAAATTCGGCCGTCGTGAGGCCGTATGTGCTCCCATTAAAGATTAAATTTCAAACGGCCAACATATCCCCCTTAAAAAGCCAAGCGGCCGCTGTTCGCCCGCTGTAATCCCGTTTTTTTACTTTTACTCGGGTATTATTCCACCTACTTACTTACTGTTCAAATTTTACGTTAATCGGTGCTATCCGAAAGAATTCGGAACCATTAACCGCTATCAACTGGACTATAATAAAACATTCAATTCAAAAGTAGCAGAATTAAATACGATGTTTGAATTTTGAGTTTTTAAAGTTCTTCCACTCATTTCAGTCTATTAATTTTATGAATTTCCATAAGGATTTTCTTAGTAATACTATTTAAAATGAAGGAAATTAAAATTATAAGTTATCTCTATATCTTAATATCACTTCCTATAAAGGTTATATTACTGATCAACATTCGACTTAAACTTTGAAGAGATTACTCTATAGGTACGAGCTGTACAAATTAGTGCAACGAATTTTACTTTTTTCCAGCGTATACATTACAAAATTAAAAATACCCTTCGTTATTTCTCCTTAACTTATAACCACAAAAAATACTGCATTCTAATAATATTTTCTGCTTATTTCTATCTGTCCCTGTCTAACTCCTCGTTCACACCAAATAGTTCCTCAAGCAAAATTTCACACTGCTTCCACTTAATAATGGAAGTATATATTAGGAAATAACCTGTCATTCGTAATAAAAAGCGTCATGACTGTTGGGAGATTTTTAAAATTTACGTATTACCAGCTATTCTACTCTGCCACCCTTTAATATTTTTTTTTGCAACTGCTAGAACATCCATTCCCATTGTAATATACCCGCTAGAGAAACTGTAGATATGAATAAGCTCAAAATGAAAGACAATCATTCCAAATCCTCAACGTACAACTTCTATAACTTCTACAACCACTCTTAAATATTTTCCTATAAAAACAAAATTGGAATGCATATTAAACGTATATATACAAAGAAATAAAGAGGATTGCAGAAAAATTCTTGTTACAAAACCAATTCTCCCTTAGGGTATTTTTAGTTCAACCACTCTCTCTCTCTCATTTTCGCATACTTTTTTCCGGGAACCAATCTTACATTATAACTCGGAACAATTAAAACTAGAAGGAAGGGTTGGATGCAGTGGCAGAAATATGACAGCATCAGTGCCTAAGCAGTAACACTATCAGCCCTTTGGAAGCCTAGAAATTCCATTTAACATCCATTTCGAGTCCCCGTACTAGATAGTCGAAAGTCATTACGAGATATGACAAATTTTCCATGTGCAAGTTAACTTGGCCATTCCACAGAGGCACTGACGAATCATTGGAGTAGAAAATCTATGGAACTATATGCGGATCAGTCAAGAGTAGATAACTGAAGAATGTTAAGTCTTTTCAATTTCTCATCCTTTATCCGTCATATAGATATGTGTTGGAGAACATTATATAAGTTATGACGCTTGGGGATATTCATATTAGCACTGTTAAAACATGCAAAAATGCACAGATATTAAACAGTGCAATTGCAAATAAAATTGCTGAGTCACACATTTAATCATAAATGTCAGGTTCTAATACTCATGCACTTTTAACAGCATAACAACAACAACAACAAAAAACAAAATCCCTATGCGAAAGCAGCTGAATGCTGTTGCATTTTCCCAACGATTTTATATCCTTGGGAGGATCTTGTCTATTTGCTGCGTTTTTTTTTCTTTTTTTTTCATGTTGTTTTGCTATCATCATCTTGACACTAGGCAGCTTTTCCAGTTGTTAGGGATGTTATGAGTTTTTTTTTTCATTTTCTCACCCTTTTAGTCCTTTTCGTCTGCACATTTTCCATTTGGTTTAATCTGAAGTTGAGGACGATAATGTGTGAAGACTTAAAAATTAAAGGAAATTATGTCATTAGGGATTCATTGTTCCTATCACTTTTGTGTGAAATTATTAAGATGAGAATAATGTTTGTTTTCTGCATTCTAGAAAATTAGCAGTAATTTTTAGGTCTTAATTAAATTAAACGTATTGCTAATTTTACATTTGCTTATAGAGTAAAAAATTGGCCAATAATTTCGTGAAACACATATCAACCTTAGCGTAAATGAGCCAAATCACGATATACAGAAACAGAAGGTAATGTAAAAGAGACGACAGCTTCGAATACCGTAAAAAGTGGGCGCCTGGTGACGTCAACCCGAATGCAGAAACAACAGCAAAAGCTTCGATTTCATATGGGAAGTGTCCCCCACATGACGTCAGCACTAAAATACCGTATACGATATACAGTCTTTTACATTACCTTGTTTCTGTATACCAAATATACTCGGATATCCTTATTACTTAAGCCTAGCTAATAGTAATACTGGTCTTTTTTGTTTTCGCAATGTGAAGGACGCGGAAGTCCATAAAGCTTTTTATTAAATACGAATCTGTTGGTCCAGACAATCTCCCACCCATACGCTTAACGTTGATTTTTCCTCTGGTTCTTCCCTATATCAGACATATTTTAATAGTTGCCTCACAAAATCCTTCTTTCCGCTTTAGTGTAAAAAGCAAAGGTTATCGCACTACCTATATGTAAGTGCAAATCTTCGTATAATGCACTGCGAAAGGTGGTCCCTGTTGTCCCATGCACAGTGCGGCTTCCGCAAGACCAGTAGCTGTGAAATTGCACTACTGAAAGTGACCACCGATTTGCGAATGGCTCTTGACTCCTATGACATTGCATTTTCTAGTGCTTCTCGACTTTAGTAAGGCATTCAACAGTGTTAGCCATACGCTCCTTGAAACTAAGCTAATAGACCACATGAGATTTTCATCCTTTGCGGCCTCCTTAATTCGGAGTTACTTGCATAATCGATCTCAAAAATAACGCGCGGTGTTCCGCAGGGTTCCGTACTAGGACCGTTGCTTTTCAGCATGCACATAAATGATCTCAGCAGTGTAGTGAAAAACTGTAAACTGCACATGTATGCAGAAGATGTTCAAATTTACTTAAACAGTCTTATAGGTTTAGTGGAGAACTGTGTTTACAACATTAATGCCGATCTCGACTCGAGCGTATTTCTCAATGGTCCCTTTCCAAGCACTTACAGCGAAATGCATTTAAATCCTGCTGCATTCCAATGTATAGGAGTCAAATAGACACCTCCTTCCTTCCACCTATCATTCTCACGACGTGCTCACCTTATCAATTGCGAGTCAAAAATCTAGGTGTCTATCTGAACTCACAATTAACTTGTCGGGCCCAGATCTCCCACACTCTATCTAAAATATATGGTAATTTGCGTCGCCTATGGCTGTGCGCTTCCATTCTGCCCAGGTACGTATAATTTCAACTCAACCCAGGTATCAGAGCTAAGTCGAGTTCAGTCGATCCTCATTCAACTCGATTCGCGTCTACATGTAATTGGACTGGGAATGAACCTGAGTTCAACTCATAATGTACCCGTACTGTAAGATAGAGAATTTATAGGGAATTGAGCTGAAAAATCTAATATAAGTCTGTTTAGGCTATAGATCAAACTTTAAAAAACTTTTTGTATATTTCGTACCTATTTACATACATATTTTACATAATACATACATAACCAATTTTATATTGGCGTAACTTAAAAATTTTGTCTTAAAAACTTTTGTATATTGAAAAATAAAATAGAAAACTAGTTGGGATGTGGGTTCGACCCTTTCGGTCCACACGATCAACTTCCCAGTATGATGGATGTTGAATATTATGATTGGATATTTTAATAATAAATGAACAATAGGCAATATAGAATATATGTATAATACCGAGAATTTGTCACAATTGTTTATCAATATTTTCGCTAAAATGTCAAACTAAATGTGCGCACTTACAAGATTAGGATGACGAAAATGTATATAAAATTGATGTATTAATGTTTTTCGGCACCTCAATGAAGTCGATATAGTTGTTAGTTCGCGCGGTATCGTGCAGGTACAAAAATCACTCAAGTCATTTAAACCAAAAAACCGCTGGACCGAATATTATAAAAATCTGTTCAGATTATATTGTCGCTAATACACTTCGAACGGCACCTCAAGTAAGTCAATATCTTTCGTGGTTCGGGCCATATCGTGCAGGTACAAAAATCACTTACGTCGCTTAAACAAAAAAACGGCTGGACCGAATTTTATGAAAATCTTTTCAGATCATATTTCGGTTAATACGCTTCGAACGACACCTCAACGAAGTTGATATCAGTTTTGGTTGGCGCGATATCGTGCAGGAAAAAATGACCACATCCGTACGCACACACACATATACACACACACACATACTTCCTCCCAATTTTTTGCTTAAAATGCTCCTGGGACCTTGAAAGATGAAAATTCGTTGAAATTTTCGATTTCGATTTTCGGACCGATTACAATAACTTCCTATACTGGGAAGTTAATTAAAAGATATTCTAAAATTATGAAAAAATAAATTTGTTACTCTCCTAATTTATAATTATTTGCTTTAATTCAAATTGAGTCCAAGCAGTACTAAATTTTAGGACCCCCATAAATGCAACTATATTGTAAATGTAATTATATTCTTGTTTTTGATTATCGACCAGAATGAAATTTTCCTGAAATCGAAAGTTATACGAAACAAAATTCAATACAACCGAAAATTTGTATATTGATAGTATTATAGTAAATAGGCCTATCCCAATCAATAATATATCCAGGTTTGCCAAAGGATGCAAATGCCGTAGGGATGAATGGGGGTAGAATTTCTATGTTTATGCACACTTACATGCCGATTATATGTGAATACCTTTTGAATGGTTTAAGGTCAATGTCATATTAAATAGTTGTTTTATAAACCATTTTCAGGTAGAGCAAAATTCTTGTATATGTAATTTAATGTTTGTCAAGGCGATACATATTAAAATATTAAAAATATGTATTTTTATATTAATTATTCAATTAATATTTGAATTCTTTTTTAATCTTTAATATTTAGTTTAACATTTTAATTTAATTTCTTTAAATTCCCACGTGCTACCGAAATGTTCTATACAACAAATTTCTAAACTCGTTCTGGATTAATAAGGAGTAGAGCCTCTTTCAAACACGATTTTGGGCTAGGTAAAATCGCAAGATCAAATTGTTTCTGTTATTATAATCCATAATATTTTTTCACCACTTTGTTGCTTCATAAATGTAATCAAATGAAATATTTAACAAACAACGACGTATTTTACTATACTCAGTGCCATATTAAGGTACCAGCAGCTATCTAACCAATTGCTGAGGGCCCCCGGCCAACCGGGCCCCAAACTTCAGAAAAATTTTGTTCTATAAAGAAGACAGCCGGGCCGATTTCGCAATTTTGTTTTTGCAAAAGTGTTAGTAATAGTCCGAATAGAGCTTTTAGGGAAAGAAAAATTGGAGTTTCCCGGAAAATGGAAAAATGCTGGAAAAACTGAGAGTGCTTTTTATATGGGATTTGTGTATGAACGGAAGACCACTCCTCGCGATTCGAACGAACTTAATGTTTTCATTTGATAAAAAATCTGGAAGTTATGGAGAAGAATATAGGAAAACACATTCCAGTCTAAATTAAAATAAAATTACATTTGTTTTTACTTTTGTGTCGTTTCGCGACGTCATTGCCAAAATTGTCAACTAAGCTGTTTATTGGCAGTTGAATTACGATTTTGCTGTAAGTTCATCGAAATCACGATCAGCAAACACAAACGGTATTGTTTGACAGCTTCGTAAATGTAAATAGGTCATTAAATGAATCATTCCATTTAATGACAATTTCAAATTTACGCAGCTGTTAAACAAGTAGGCCATAATGCTATTGAAACTAAACAGAAATACATTAAGCAATATAGTATATTCAATATACGGTTAGATCCATGGCGGCCGTCTCAAGAGGGCGGATTACTACTTTTGTCACAACCGCCTCGACATGGGTATCAAATGAAAGAGTGCGATAAGTAGAATACAATAAGCAATGTAGTATGCTCAATATACCGTTAGATCCATGGCGGCCATCTCAAAACCCATGTATCCTTTCATCTGTGTAAAATTTATATTTTGAAAAATACCAAGTCAATGGTAAATGGTTTTATTAGCGAGGCGTACCGGGTCCCAGCTAGTATACTTATAATATCTCAAAATTTATAAAAAAGAAGCCCCGAAATTTTAATCGCTTAAGGCCCCGTAAGTTTTTAATCCGGCCTTGACTATTGAATTAAAGATGCCAACTTTGTGATTATGAATATTCAGTCTCAGTCCTTTATGTTTATTTCTTCTTATGTGTAGTCCTTCTTTCAATATACACATTACATCCGAATCTATAATGTTACAAAAAAATACTTTCCAATGATTCCTTCTTTATATAGAAAAAGATTCTTGCTTAGTAGCTGCCCTTCAACAAAACACATATCCAATTAGTGAATAAAAATCTTAGTACATTGTTTTAAAAACTTATCCGACAGCAAAGTTAAAATAAAAATTATCAGCATTGAAAATGACGGCAGCTGCTTTTTATTATGCACTTCTTTGCACCTTGCAACTCGAATTTCTATAAAATAATGACAGAATATTTTTCCAGTTAACAACTTATCTAAGTTTCAAGATTAAAAGGATAAAAAATTCTAGTAATCAAAGCATTCAAAAACTTTTCACTGTTGAGAATTCTGTTTCATTAACATGCAGCACCAAATGTTAATCTTCACTGCATAAATAAATGACATAAAAAATTCTTTGCCATTTTTTTTTAGAAAAAAAAGACACCTTACATACGGTATTTACTTATCAAAACATTTTATTGAAGTGCTCCTGTAACACCTGCTCCATTCATATATTTTACATAATAATTTCTTTTCAAAATATTTAAAGGTTTTTAAAAAAAGCTACGGAGCAACATCAATGAAAAGACCTTAGCAACCTTAAAATTTTCTTCTTAATTCATATAGCTGACATCATTCAAAAAGGAACAGTTTATCGTGCTAAGAATAAGGATAATTATCCAGAATGGAGATTATTAAATGTCATTTCTAAAAGATATGGAGGCTGAATACAAGTAGTTCATAAATGTAGGGAAAGTGTAAATATTTTCTTATGTTAAACACAAACAACACTCTTGGGTAGCGTGAAGGAAGTGAATACTTCACCCAGCGTATATTTTTTCTTTCTACATGCCCCTTAATTAACATTCTCCTACATCCACACAAACTGAAATTATAAACACTTTTCCTTACCTTAACTCTTTATAATATGCAATCTTCCCCCGATGGGGTTGCTGTTGTTGTTTTTATTTAGTATTCTTCAAACTAGTCTTTTCACTTCACTTAAGTTGAGTGCTCAGTTTAGTGTTAAAACACTCACTGTAGAGGCGAATAAGTGCACTTTTCACACTTTTCATTTTCCTCTTTTTTATGATAAAAAGCAAGAGAGGATGAATGTCACATGCAACACATGTGGGTGGATGCTATTCGTTCAACTGAGATTGAGTTGGTATATGTTTGGCTTTCTCGCATCTATCTCTGTAACTAGCAGCTCACTAAAAAAAGCGGCGCGAAATGGTATAGTGGAGGGGGATTAACGTGTACGATGCTATATGTAGCTACTCCTCTCTATAGAGACCTAGAACCACAGTCTTCACTTTGATGAATAGTTATGGTGTATTATATTGTGATAACCAATACATAATTTAATAAGGTAACAAAAAACGAAGTTACATCTTGCATGCATTCCCTTTCAATCAATTACTTATAACAATGCCATATACTAGCATATAATAAATATAGCCTGAAACACGTATATATGCATATAGAATTCCCAATTCGCGTTTGACGATGATTATAAATGAGGAACAAGCTCATAGGATAAGAGGCATACTATCAGGAGACTCATAAGAGGACAAAATGAAAAGTGGAAATTCTTTTGTATGTAAGCGCTACCTCCGTCGTACTCCCTTTTTAGACTATGCATATTATGCCAGTAGAATAAGTCGAGTCCCTGGTCGTATAAAGAAGAGGAACTATTTAAGAAAACAAATATTTAACCCTCTCTCATTGTGGTAGATTCTATAACAGTGCGCTTTATATCCATCCATCTCGATACAGGCGTGCAAGAAGGACTCCCAGTACATTTAACGAACAAAAAATAAATTCAAAGGATGTTTAATTTTGTATTTAAGTTCTTTATTGGATCAATGACGTAATTAATGAATGTTATGGACAGTTTTTTATGACTTTGAGAATTTTTAATAAATCTCGTACGGGACTTAGATGCACTTTTAAGCCTATGTATGATATACAGCTTGAATTAGCAAGCGTATACAGGAAGGTATTGGCGAATAAATGTGTTTAACAGAGGGATTTCTTCCTGTTATAATTGGCCTTAATTAGATGCAGGCTTGTTTGACATGCATCCTTTTGTCGGATAAAGCTTTAATATAGTAGCAAGATGCATTCAGTTTTTGATTTGGATAGGTAAAGATATAGTATCACAGCTCTCTTGTTTTATCATTTTATTAAAGCTCGTTATTATCATACTGCTTATATATCCTTACCATTCCATACATAAGAACTTACACTAATCTTAAAATTTGTTAGGGGTTAAATATTAGAAGTAGAAAGTAGAAATTAATTTTTTTAATTGAACTTTAAGTTAAATTAAGCGCAAAGAATGTATTGGATGTCAGACCCTACCGTGGACCATGCTATGACTCCGACCATTTCTTGGTTAAAATCAGGTATAGAGAGCGAATAGTGACACAAGTGATTCAAAGGATGCCCAGGCAAGGGTGGCGCTTTCATAGGTGCGAATGGTACACTTGCACCGGGCGCAATTTTAGAAATTAAGATATAAAAAAAATTCAACAATAAGAGACATAGCAGAGGACGATACAATAATAACTAGCCCAACCCTGGACGAGGTTAAAAAGCCATAAATAAGCTCAAAAACAATAAAGCCCCTGGAGGATATAAAATTGCTGCTGAACTACTTAAGTTCTGCCACAACAAAGTCGTAGAATGTCTACATAGGCTAATATGTAGAATGTGGCATGAGGAATCGCTATCACAAGACTGGATCGGTGCAAATATTGGGTTACGCTGATGATCTGAACATAGTAGATCACTATTAGGAGCAAAAGAAACTTACATAACATTCTAGACAAGATATAAATCTAGACAACGCCGCTATAAACACGGGTTTAACAATTAATCAAGACAAAACTAAAGCAAATTTGCAGACTAGATCAGAAAGAACACGCATAAGGACCAACTTCATGATAGATCGCTACAATATAGAGGCACCTCTAGGAACAATAGTGTTGTCAACAAATGAAGAGCTGGAGGAAGTTGAAAGCAGAAGGCCTAAGGACCAACTTTACGATAGATAGCTACAATATAGAGGTACCTCTAAGAACAATAGTGTTGTCAACAAATGAAGAGCTGGCAATCGAAGTTTCTATTCACTGCGTAAAGTGGTTCAATCAAGAGCGTTACACAGAAAAACTAAATTTTAACTATACAAATCTCTTATAAGGCTTGTGGCTTGTTATGGCACGGAGGTGTGGACCATGACCCAAAAAGTCGAGAACTTACTAGGCGCTTTTGAGAGAAAAATCTTACCTACACACTTAATTGGCCCATTAAACGTAAACGGCATCTGGAGAATCATATACAATGACGAACTGTACCAAATCTATAAAGAGATATACATCGTCTACTACATCAAAATAAATAGACTACGATGAGCAGGACATGTAGAGCGAATGTCGGAAAACAGAGCAGTGAAGAAGACTTATAATGGAATCACAATCAGTGACAGGCCAGCAGGACGACAGAGGAACAGATGGTTTGAAGCCGTAGAAATAGACGTTGCACACTTGTTGGGCGTAGGAAATTGGAGGACTTTAGCCAGTGAGCGAGTAGCTTGGAGGAGAAAACTGAAGGAGGCCAAGGCTTGTTTGAGCTGTAGTGCCATTGAACTGAACTCAACTTAAGTTATTATTTGTATTTGATGATCTCCGTTCTTCCCACTTGTATTACTTGTTCTTATTACCTTCCCTTTTACACTATTAAAATAATATATTATGTGTTTCTTGGTTAATTTTTATCATTCTAAATAAACAATTTTTAATTACAGAGAATTCTACTACATTCAAATGGAAAAATATGCAAGACAGGCTGTTACAGAAGGTGTTAAAAATGCCGATGATCTTCATGTCAGTGGCGATAGCGAATTATATCGTGTGCTAAATTTGCATTATAATCGGAATAACCACATAGAGGTATGCAGAAATCAGGTGCGCGCCATTATATAACGTCTAAAATAAATAAATTAATAAAATTTGTTTTTTGCCGCTTTAAAAGTGTTTGCTTTTTGCGTTTAGTTTTTTTTTTATAAATACTGGATATAAGAAGCCAGAGAAACATCAATTTCATAATCAATAGAAACTAATTTTTATAATCAACTATAATTTTTCAATATTGTTTTGCAATTTGATAATAATTTTGATTACGGACTAATTAGCTGATCTAAATAAATTGCTATTTATATACATATTTAATAGATAAGACGTTATGCATGGCTTTATATTATTTAGAAAAAAAGTTAGTTTAAATACATGGATATATGTTCTTACCCAAAAATTTTATATATTTTGTAGGTACCGCAAAATTTCCGATATGTGGTCGAACAAACGCTGCGTGAATTTTTTAGAGCTATACAAGGTGGTAAAGATACAGAGCAATCATGGAAAAAGTCCATCTATAAAATAATTTCAAGACTAGATGATCCTGTACCAGAATATTTCAAATCACCAAACTTTTTAGAGCAGTTGGAATAGACAAATCAACAATAATTAACAAAATACAAAAACAAAAAATTACCCCCTTGTAGTTTTATCAAAAAAAGAAAACACAAAAAAACAATGTTTTATTTCAAATGAAACGAACAATTAAATTTAAAACAAAAAAATAAAAACTTTTATTTGAAAAATAAAAATGCAAATAAAAACGTTAGACAAAAAGAAAAAATGATAAATTAAAAAAAAAGATTTAAACAAAATTACAATTTATATTTAAACAAATTAGAATGTTAAACAAAAAAAATTAAAATTTTAAGAAAAAAAAAACTTTTTAACAACATTTGTGGTTCCTATAATGTAGTGTGCTTACGTCCAAAAAAGTAAAAAAAACTGTAAAAAGAAATTAAAAAAAAAATTAAATAAAAAAATATAAAGTGACTGGAAATTATCGACGATATACTCGCGTTTAGGCCTTCATTTCAAAAATTAATTTAAAAAAAGAGAACTTTAAAAAAAACTAACGAAATAAATTTAAATAAATAAAAAAATGAAACGTTTAGAAAATGTTTTGCTAAATTACAAAAAAAAAAAATTAAATAAAAGATTTTTAAAAATCGTCAGGACACAACAAATAGCAGGAAAAAGAAATACATTTTTACAGTTTAAAAAAAATAAAAAAAACCATAAAGATACCATATCTTTTAATTTAATTTTTTGAACCACCACCACCATTTTGAATTTAATGCAATAGGAAGACCGCAACTTAAAATAATTAAATTAAATACAAAAAACAAAATACATTAAATATGGACAAAAAGAAAAAAATTTAAATACATAAACAAATTTGTTACGAAGGATCAAAATCAAGAGGCTCTTTATAAAAAAATATAAATAAATAAAACAACTATGTTTATAGAAATGGACTACAAACACGCTATTCCAACATGATATGTTCAAATTAAAAAAAAACACAAAATTATTAATGAAAAACAAAATCGGTTCAATAGGCACAATTTTTTTAAAAAAACAATTTGAATTATTTATTTAAATAACTTGTGCCGATAATAATGTTATATAAGGTGTAAACTGTATTGCAGCCGTACAGAATATAAGAAAAATATAAAGAATCAGGCGGTTTAAAAATAAAACAAAAATACTACGAAATATAAAAATAAATAAATTCAAACAAAAAATGCATTTAAAATTAGCATACATTATTTACAAAAAATAGATAAATTGAATATAAAAACAAAAAAAATGATTTGAATTTAATTTAAATGTGAATTATTTTGCTGGAATTCTACTTCCCCATCTGGAAAAGAATAATAAAATAAAAAAAACAGGCTCAAAAAACTAAGCCGAAAAATTATTGTTAATTTGTAAAAAGATCAGTATTTATTTTTTATTTATTTGGAAACAAAAAAACAAGACATAAAATTTATTAATTATATATCTGATGTCTAAGCTAGTTCTAAAAAAAATGTGAAATATTAATTAAATAATAAAAACTAATATTACACATTAATGTAAATAATAAAATACAAAAAAAGTCAAATAAGTCTTTTTTTATATATATTAATTCGATGTACAAATTTTTATTTGATATCATACATTTTTGAATTGTTTTGGGTTTAAATATAATTATTATTGAGTTGTTTTGTATATATAAAAATTCATTTTTAAAAAAATTATCAACAGAAAATATGTAAAACTCGTAATAAAATTATTAATTTTCTTTATTAAAAAAATTGGGTGTACAAAAAACAAAAAATGAAGTGAATATGAATTAAATTTTAAGTTAATTATGTACATAAATAATATTTTTTTTTTATATAATTCACATAAAACCAAAGGTTAGAGATATACACTGAATAACTAGTCGTATTAATTTTTATTTTTTCTTTATACAAAATTTTATTTAATATAAAAACGCATTCTTATTTTTAAGTTTATAGAATTCTTATTTTTCTTTTTTTACATGTATATATTATTTAGTTTAATTATTCATTTGTTTTAAGATAAGCAAACTATAAATAATACACATCACACAGAATAAAACACTTTTATTGATTTACACATTGTACTTCACTTTTTGGACATTGTACTTCACTCTTTGGACATTATTATTCGCTTTCTAATCTTAAAGGCTATACACTGGATTCAGAATCACAGATTACTTTTGCGCAGTTGTAAATTTAATCATGGTGAATAAGTAAGCCACTTTATGTTGCATTATTTGTTAGCATTTTGTTGCAAACTTCATGTAAACTTTTGTTGCTAGTCGGTGGTGTTCCAGAATTCGATTTCTATCAAATATACACTCGAAATCGAAATTAGATGTTCCACATTTCGATCAATTCCATATATTGAATTCGAGTGAAATTGAATTCCGATTCGATTTCATTTTAGTCGCATTGTGGAACACCCCCGAATGTCTTCATTTGGGCCTGTTTAGACGCTTCGCTTCCAGGAGCGTTAGGCACGAATTTTGTTAATGAAGTGAGAAATGGGTGGTACAACTCATCATCCCCAATTCCCCCTTCATCTACAAAGTTCGTGAAGAACATTCCTAGAAGTGAACCGACTAAGGCCCCTCCATACTACAGTGCCGTTCCCGTTCCACACCCGTGCCACTCTTGGTCCAGTCAAATATGCTTTCAGGAAGAGCCAATAGGCGTATTCACTGTTCCGAGTGTGACTGGCACAGAGCTTGAACGAAAGCGAAAGTGTGAATACGCCCATTGCCTTTGCTATAAAAATACATATTTGACTGGACCGACACTGGCACAGGAGTGGAACGGGAACAGGTTGATAATGCGGGCTTAAACAGCCCCTTTACAAGCAAAAGTGACTGCATAATTTGGCTTTATTAAATTCTGATTGTATGACAACCAATCTGAGAGGTTATCCCGGATTGCGATTCGGTCTTCAAATTCGGAAATAAGAAAATGGTATCCCCAATGCGAATTCGAATTAAATTTGTCCTTCTGTCATCGGATTACAATTCGTGAGTCATGATAGACGGATGCATCATTGGTTGACTGAAAATTATTTCTTTTCGAATATTTATCAGGCAATAATTTCAGTACGATGCGATCGCAATCAGCGATATAAATTCTATAGCCGGCTCTATACGTTGCTATGAGCACCCTCCAACATTGGACGTTTCGTGTGGCCGATGATCGAACTAGGTGTCCAATGTCAAGCGTCCAACGTTCAGGTTCGGACGTTTGGGCTGTTGTTGGTGTTGACTCAATCGTTGGAATCTAACATTCGATTCAAACGCTCACCGCATCGTGTAGAGCCGGCTTAAATCGAATGGCAACTGACTTCCGTTTGCTTTCCACTTTCGAATCGCATTCCAGAATAACCCCACAGAATTTTTTATAGGTACAAGTTCACGAGAGTTCTGGTAAACTTTCTGTGGCATCTCCTTTAATGACATATATTTCAGAAAGTTGTCAACGAACCAGATATCAGAATAAGCGTTTTGAGTTAGATTTAAATAAGAAATTCGAGATTAGTCTAACTCATATTAACTGAAAGTAACGAAATTATTCAAAGACTAATTTTTCACATGTGGTAATAAGTAAGTACATTTTATTTATATATTTCTCGTTTTATACGGAAAAAAGGGTGGGAGAGGGGTGATTTTTTTTGTTTTTCTCTGGATATTTACTATTTTTGCTCAGTTCTATTTGGAAACTAAGGATAAATTTAGAAATTGAAAAGTTGAATAACAAAAACTAGTTTTATATTTATATAAAAATTATTTTCCTAATATACATTTATTTTATATCACTGGTGGTATAACCTAGGGATGTCTCGAGGGCCCTATTCTCTATTACACTATTGTTAAACTAGATCCAATAAAAGGACAGCTTTCGAATAAAAATTTGACAATATTGTATTGCTGGATCCCCATGTTTGTTAAGGTTTGACAAGCGTTCGCAAATTCAATAGGGTGGATAAGGCATTTGGCGTGACTTGTGTAAGCTTGGCAATGCTTGTAGCCGATCCGATCGAGTGTCGGTTTTTTGGCACAAACTGAAGCAAGTTTGCGACGACGCGTCCACACGTTTGTTTTAAGTTGTTTAATAATAAACTAAGAGACTTTTATTAACGCATACATATGCTTTGCAACGATACAAAGAGTTTGTAAACGCAGATGATTGGTTCGGAAACCAGTCCAGTACATACGAGCGCACTCGCAAGGGTGTGGATGCTCCCTTAGCAAGCGTTTTCAATTTGCGAACACTTGTCCAGCCTTGACAAACGTGTGGAGGCGGCATTATATTTTTAAGTCAAATTTATGCCAATATTTTAATAGAGAATATGGCCCAGGGTCAGAATACAGACTCTGCCTGAAAGGCGACGAGACTGTTACACATGTGCTCTATCAAAGACCTGCTCTGTGCTGGCTTAGAAGAAGAGAACTTCTAAGCCCCGCTCAAGTCCGGTCTTCTGCAACTAAACAACATTCTTGTCTTCTTCCGGAGGGCCTTCAGTTTTTTTTTGTTAGTAGGCATAGACCTTTCTTTGCCGTCGTGTTCTTCATATAGGTGCCCCATAGTCACATAATCGGGGGTGTTCTACAATTCGATGTTTGACGAATATAGGGGCCTATTGTGGATATCGTCAATTTGACGACTTTGAGTCGATGTTAAAATTTCTTTCTGCGAAAGTCGATTTTTGTCGAAATTAGTCGATAAAAGCATTAATATAAGTCGATTACTTCTTCTTCTTTGATCCGTTAGCTGGTAGTCCGAGCGGGACGTCCCCGCCATGAATACGCTACAGTCGGTGCTGCTTTAAAAATGCGGTTTCTTGCCTAGTTTCTTCGGTTTCTCTATTCTGGTCAGTTTGGCAGGTCGACCACCCTCCTCCTTTCCACCCTGGACTTAGGACCAGATGACGGCGGAGTTGAGTCTATTACATAAATGTCAAGTCGACGTCAAAAATGTAATTGACTCATATTTATGCTTTTATAAATCGACTTTCTCGGTATGAAAATTTAACATCGACTCAAACCAGTCAAAATGACGGCATCCTCAATAGGGCCCATATACTCGAAATTAGATGTTCTACCCTTCGACTAATTCCATTTATGTGACATATATTTAATTCGAGTGAAATTGAATTAAGATTCGATTTCATTCCACTCAAATTTTGGAACACGTCTGATTCACTGGCTCACTGGTATATTTTAAAAGTATAACCTTGTGTTTTGTATCTATATTGCAATAGATGCATAATAGATGATTCCTTAAACAATTTGAAGAATGGAAATTAAATTGTTATATCATTTAAAAATATGTTGTGTACTTCTTGTTTCAACGATTCAAATTAATATATACGAAATCTTTAATTTGTTCAATTTCAACAATGCAACTTAATATACTTTTCGCCTTTAAAGTTCAAAAATGAACAAAAATCTCCGAAATTACATCAATTGAAATCTTTTCGTCTTAAAATCTAAATACGTTTTTGTTTGGTAATAAAATCATTTCATATTGATCTCACATTGCATACTTGTTGTTTATTTGTTATTAAAAAATTCGCCTTTTTGTTGATTTGTATTTAATTAACAAATAAAAAACTCTTCACTTCATTTTTGTTAACCCGCTATTATTTCCTTTTAATCTAGGATAAATTCGGATGCTTCAGAACAAACCTTCAATTTAAAAAATCTTTATCTCTCATAAAATTGATGTAAAAATTGTAAAAAAAAACATTTTTCTGTAGATTAAAAAAAAATAATGAATTTTACAAAAGTTTTTCCTTTTATTATTGAAAGTAAAATTTTATAATGTTATGCCTTCAAAATTTTAAACGACAATGTAACTGAATTTTGTGATAAGTAAAAAATTATAGTTTCGTGTTTAAAATTTTGTCAGGAATAAATTGATGATAAAAGGTAATAAATAGTTTTATCAATTTTTAACAGTAAATAATAAAAAAATCCAAAATTAAACGGCACAAACAACTTTAGGTATAAATAAACCAAATTAATGTTTAAATATTTGGGAAACACTTTAGGCAAATAAAAAAGGGCATACTTTATATTATATAATAAGAAAAAAAAGTTGAAAGTTTTTCCTTTGAAATACAATTATTCACGGTATATAGCTATTAGTACAAACATCTTTTTTAATATTACCTAAATAATAACTTCAAGTGTTAATCTAGTTTTAATAAAAAAAAATGATATAAAGCTTATTTGATACCCACAAACAAGACTTTTTTTATTGCCCACAATGCACTAAGTACTTCTCTTACACTTCATTACCTCCTTAGGGGATATGTAAAGTCATAATTATTGGGAAAATTAAAATTGGTTGATTTTACTTAATTTTGGGGGTGAGATAATTTTTATTACACATTGTTGACGCGAAATTGTATTTATGCAACTCCATAACGTGTAATTTTTGTCATACCAAAATATTTGTATATTAATTAAATTTTTAGAACAGGTTAGTCAAGATGACTTCGTATTGGTTACTTCTAATTGCTGATTCTGAAATTTCAGCAGATATGTGAAATCATTCTGTCTGAACTCATGTTTTACTTATAATTTACAGTAACAGACTTTGCGGTTTTAATTTGTCGTTTTAAATTAACAAAATCTATTTTAATCCGCGTAAAGGATGCATCTTCTAGAACAATTCTCAAGAAAACCTCTAGTATGTGATTTCCTAGAAGGTATATCTCACAATACCAGTGCATAATAAACACTGAATGCCCCTATTGCGATTGTCGATTAACAATCGATTCTTTATGGTATTTTGTAACTCAAAATCGACAAATTTTTCGACTACTGTTTGTCTTCTTGTCGTGAACAAATAAACAATCGATAAAAGTCGATTGTCAAATAGACAAATTTCAATTGTAATCGACATTCGCAATATCAAACTACATAATCGACAGTCAATAATCGATAAATATCGTTCAACGATTAGCTATCGGCAATCGCAATAGGGGCCGGAGTTTGTAAAAGAGACAGTATATTTTACTTGTTGAATTCCACCATTTTATTTTCGGCAGTGACGTCTAGTCACTTATTCAGTTTAAAATAATTTTATTTCATCATCTTGTACTATGACAATCACAATAATTAAATATTATTTTAGCTCTAAGATTTATGTTTAATCGCAGCGGTTGCAGTTCGGTTCGTCATTTTGTTCACTTCAATACTGGAGAGAATTGATTGATCTTCATATAAAAATATCACCTAAACAAACTATTTGTTTTATTGAGATATATTACTTTCTATTTCAGTCTATATCAAAACAAATACTTGTATACTTAATGTATTGCTTTATAATTCATTCCTTCTTATGTGATGCTATTAAAATATTTATCACATATCCAGTGGAAGGCAATTGCCGGTGTTCCATAATTCGATTTTTATCAAATCTATACATTCGAATTAGAAATTAGACCCCAGTTCTGAAAGTTGAATTGTCACGACACAACTCGTTTGAGCTGAACTAAGTGACATTTCAGTCGAATTACGACTTTCAGCACAAGGGCCTAGAGTGGAAATTTTAGGTTGAGTTTAGACTCGTGTACTGGAAATCGTGATTCCACTGAAAGGTCACTTTCTTCAACTCAAACGACTTGTGGTGTCGTGACGACTCGATTTCATTCCACTTGAATTGTGGAACACGTCTGATTATAAAAGGTGCTTTCAGTAATGCATACTTGCATGCGCGAAGTGCGTAAGTTGGACTCGTATCCACTTGCGGAAAAATCATTGGCGCATTATGCAAGTATGCATTAGTGAACTTGTTTCGCCATAGCTAAATATGTCGCTGAATAATTGTCATTTATGATGTTCTCCTCATACCTTTTATGTTGTCAACTTTGTTACTTGACTTCGAAGTATCTTCGTTTCTGCTTCGAAACTCAGTGCAAACGCATGCTTGCTTTAAAGAAACTAATGCAAAAGCAAATATGCGCAAACTGTATTAGTGAAAGCACCCAAAGTCAGAAGTGGAATCATTTAAGGCACCTGTATGATTATTTAGAAGTAAAAACTAATGGATGTAGCTTAAGAGGAAAAATAGAAATCGTTTCTAGTTTCGGCCAACACCGCAAACTTTGCCTTTATCCTTCCCTTGACCACCAACTGCGCAGTAAAAGCTTGTCTAGCTCAACATGTTGAGCCGTGTATCATCCCCTTAAGTTTTGTATGATATAACGGTTTCCCTCTTTACATGTTCTTTTACTCTTGGATTGGTTTACATAAAATTCTAGGACTATGTGAACCTCCATGCTACAAAATTTTATAGCCATATGTCTGTAACAAAACTTAAATCTTATCGAAATACCTATTATCAGCACATATCGTTTAAGATATTATTAAGTAAATAGAAAGATGTTTGTACTACCATAAAGGGTGTTCTTCATTACATTTATATAATGCACACTTTCGTATATACAAAAAAAAAGATTTCGTTCTCCACATAAAACACTTTTAGATCAAAATTTTCCGACAATAGCAACAAACTGGTAATTTATTATTAATTTCAATGAAAATACCCTTAGCTTGGAAAAATAGTAAAATATAATTATTTACTAACTTCCAAACCAACAAAAATTAAAACAGAAAATAAAAAAAAAAACTCATTATTAACAAAAAAAAAAAAACAAAATGTAATTCTATTTTATTTAATTAAATAATTAATTTATCATCAAGAAAATATCAAAAAAAAAAACAATAGCGATGCAGTTTACACAATCAAAGAAATCTATAATTATATAAATCTTAAATAATACACCATAAAGCATTCTCAATTACCACTTTGTAATAGACCAGAAAACAGCTCTAGAAAGTAACACAACCACTGCTGAAAAACAAATATGAAAATAAAAGAATTATTTAGATCCAAGCCACAAACTTCAATAGACCACAAAACAACAACAATTAAAAAATAAAAATAAATAAATAAAATATGCAACAATAGCAACAAAAAAAAATAAACTGGTACCGAATCCATTGAAAGGATAAAATCAGGAAACCACAAATTGATATTCTGTTTATTCAGAAATAAACAATTTACTAAAAAAAACAAAAAATTACCTAACAACCATAGACCCGGAAATATTTTTTTTATTTGGATGTTATAAAAACAAAGTAAAAATTATAAAAAAAAAAAATAAAAAAATCCGGAAAAACAACCTAAAAGTAAGTAAATATTGTATATATAATATAATCTATGTTCGTGCAAAACACGTTAATGGAAGTTTTCCATATATAAAAAATGTCCAATCATAAACAAAAATACTGATTTTGAAGTATAAAGAAAAAATTTTGTATCTTCAAGAAATAAAAACAAAATAAAGCAGGAAGAGAAAATTAATAGAACAGAACTTCATTATATTTTAAGTATTAGCAATATTGTACATAAAAATAAATACAGAAAAAAATATTGTATCTATAGAACATAAAATCAAATATTTTTAAACTGGTCAAACAATTTCAATTGCAGAAGAATTACATGTTTTACATATAACTAAATATATATCATCCATAAAATGAAATAGAAATAAAATATTTGGCGAAAAATGTTTCGACCGAAAAATATAAAATTAATATAGCAGCTGACCCAAAAGCAAACAAAAAAAACAAAAGCCTAAACACATCTCCCCTGATTTCTTTAATGATAATATAAACCAGAGAATTTTTTTGTTATTTAAACATCTTTAGTTGAAAATCTGATCACAAAAACAAATAAAAAAAATGATATAAATAATAACATTACGTTTAGATTTAAAAATAAAAATAAATAAAATTGAAGTGTCCATATAATCTTGTTTTTGGAAGTCGTTCTCTTTTCATATAACAAATTATCTTTTCATATCTGATCTGATATGTATTGCGTTTTAACAATATTTTGTTAATTTTAATCTGCAAACATTTTTATCACTTATTTGTCACATTTTAATAGTTTTTGTTTATCTGCAATAGTTATTAACAATAATGTTAATAAAAAACGGTTTTAATTTACAGGTATTTTTAAACACATCTTTACTTTATAACAAATATTGGATTATTAACCATCCTTAGTTACTGCATCCATTTTATACCATACTACAAAAAAAAAAAAACAATAATATAAAAACAATAGAATAAAATTAAAAAAATTAAATAAACTGGTAAATACTTCCAAATTCAAAATTGATTGATATATATTGAAGTGAAAAATGAGAATATCGTGGTATACAAGCACCATTTATAAAAACATTCTCTTAAAAACAAATATGTCTAACCTAAAACATTAAAAGCAGACTCTTCAATGTTGCATAATGCAAAAATTGAATATTATAATTATTATAAAAAAAATTAAAAATAAGTAGTTGTAATATGAAAAAATACAAAACAAATTTTATTTTTACAAAAACAAAACATTTATTTCGAAAATGAAAAAAACTAAACAATAGCCAAATAGAGTTCATTCGATTTTTAAATAAAATAAAAAATTGAATGAATTACTTGTTTTTAAATTCACACAAACAACAATTTTTATACCATAAATGACAATACAAATATTTTTTTAAATTTTTTATTTACACGTGTGAATTTTTTTATTTTAAAAATAACATCTTATGTATATTTAATAAATAAGCCAGTTAATTTGCAATAGTATTGAATGTGATTATTTCACATTCATAAAACAACCGGGATAATTTATAGTACAACTTCTATACCAAATATTTATAACTATTTATATTTTTATACAGAGAATTAAATTTAAATATGAGAGAAAGTAAAAAAAATTAAATTAGAGAGTAACAAAAAAACAATTTAAAAAAATACTCATTATATAAGTATAATTAAGTAAATCGAAAATCGATTACAAAGAATATAAGTGATGATATTTTGTTTGTTTTAACAAAAAAACAAAACAAACAGTAAAAAAGGATAGCAATGAATCAAACAGCAAAAAAAAAATAATATAAAAAATAATTATTATACACCAGCCAACACCAAAGCATATCTTTACATGTGACACAACATCAATCATAAGAGAAATATATGAAAACATTCACGCAAACCAGTATACATACATATAGTATTAACATATTACATGTAGGGGAATATCTTAATTGTACAATAAGTGATAAAAAGATTGTTTCTTTTTTTATTTTTAAAGTAAGAATATAAATATAATATTTCATAGTAATATTGAAATGAAAATTTTGCGCGATAAATAAAAATTTGCTGAATTCTTCAAACATAGATATAAATTTTTATTTTAAAATAAAAACATTTTTGTTTTCTGCTTTAATCATTTTTCAACAACAAATTGATCAATTTGCATTATCGATGATTTTGAATACTTCGACTGGATATTGATTGTTTCAATTAGAATGTTATTTAAGGCCTTGTTTTGTTACCCTATTGACACAAAAATATCCGTCCCTAAAAATTCCCTTATCTCCGTATTTCAATTTTAAATTGAAAATGCAAATGTAACTTTTAAACTCATTCAAACATCAATTCTAAAGAAATATTTCAAATTATCCAATTAACTGAATTGTTTATACCTGCAAGTAATTCTGCAGTTCACAGAAGAAAAAGCTCAATCACCTTTCTGCTTGTAGATTCCTATACATCAAGAAGAGCAGGGTTTAAATTGCTACTGCAAATTATAATACTGTTGCTGTTGGCTTTGCTTTGCTGCCTAGAAGACCACAGCAATCACAATTTGTAATCATATATTCAAATATTTTGTTGTAGGCTGTGAAAGCTTTTTGTTTAATATTACCTCGAATGCTGTTGCTTACAAATGCTGGGGCATATTGGTCCGGCTGCGAATGCCTCGCATATACATAAAAAAAAGTTTTCGCCGCTCTAAACAAAGTACCTTTACTATATAAAGTTGAACCATGAAAAAAAAACTTTATGAAGGAAAGTATTTGGCAGCCTTTGGAGAGAAAAGCTTTGAAAAACAGTAAGAAAACAGAACGCATTTCACAGCAAATCATTTTAAAGCCGAAGCATTTGCAGCCGGACCTGTATATTCCTGAAAGCTTTTAAGCAATTTGAAAACAACAGCATTCACAGCAATATGAAACAAAAAGCTTTCGCAGTCAACAGCAAAGTAAGTATAAAAGTGCTTTGCTTTAAGTTTACTTTGCTTTCAAACCCTGGGAAGAAGTGCTCGAAATTTTTTTTTTAAATTAATTGCAGAAGGAAAATCCTATATCTTTTTCGTCCAATAAATTATGCTGTAAGATGTTTAAAAATCTATCTACATATGTATTTATTTCATTTAAATATTATGTCATAAATATCTATCAAAATACGGCAAATTCTACTACCATACAAATTTTGAATAAAACAGATGGTGCTATTATAATAGCGATATAATGGTTTTATTTATGAACAATCCAATAGAAAATTTCAGCAATAGCCCAAATAAAAATTTTATATTATTAATTAAACACATATTAATACTTGTCGTATTCATATAACTTCGAGTTTAGTTTTTATCAATTTGTTCTCAAACTTTACTTCACTGATATTTGAAATTGAAAGGTTTGAACATTTATTATTTGTGAGATATTCAAAAATTTCATTCCCTACAGTAGTCCCTACAGATAGTTTTCATAATACTCGGTATATAGAACACAATTATAGTGAATAAATTCAATTCTACAGCAACCTTTTGTCTTTAGTCCTTAATGAAATAGGACGTAAACAAAGCTTGTATTTGAAAAAACGTAAAATACAGCTGGCAAGGGCACTTTAATACGTTCTTTTGCAACTATTGTCTTCAGTTTCTGCTGGGCAATAGCAGCTCTTGATTACCCGGATTTCACAGCCCTCCAATCCTGCTTGTGAGTTCAAGTGAGCGAAGTATAGAAACCTCTAAAATTCTCTTTTTTCTTGAAAGTCTTTCGTTTTCCCAGAAATAGACTAACAATTTACTGTAGAATCTGAAATACCATTTGTTCGTAATGCTATGGACTTATTCTATAAATGGCAAAAGTAACATCAAAACTGTAAACTGTTTCCACTTGCTTTTAAGGACTAGCGCCTAATGTTGCCTGATCTTACCGTTATCATTTTTCCTGGCTAACACATCGCTGGGGTGCCCAGGCTTTTCGCTCTACTGAATCTGAGGCTTCCTTTTCAGATTCCTACATCTGGCTCTATTTTGGATCGATACTAGATACTAGATGTACCATTTTGAGATCTTAAGGGGCATGCAGTCCGATAACACTCTGTGCCTTCTGGCTCACCTGTTACCACGATGCCAACATAGTTATAGAGCTCATGCAAAAATGACTCTTCCCTGTGGACATCCTTTTGCTATAGTGTTCTCCAGACCATTAGTTTCCAGCAGTAGTAGCTAGTATACATGATAAGTTGTGGTTGAGTTGAATACTCGACTCGCTTTACAAATCACATAGAGATGCTGATGTCAACTAAATTCAACTACTCCACTACTGAACTCGTGTCTATAATTTCAATCCAGCCCAGGTAACAAGCTGAGTCAAGTTCAGTCGGACTAGGGTTTAACCTGAGTTGAACTCATCATGTATACGTACTAAGTGTCGATCCAGTCGCAAAAATTACTAGACCTCTCGATTTCTTAGACCTTGTCAAAGTTAAGGCCCTAGTTAAAGTATCAAAGGATGTGTTGTTCAAACTCCTTTGTTTAGCGCTGCTATTTCTAGTTTGATCACCAGTACCAGGTTTATCTCAGTAGAGTTACCCGCCTGGTCCGTGTGCTGGTAAGAGCTTTACGGTTGCGCAGAAATACGTTTCTCTTATTTCCTTTCAGACCATTTGGTTCATTGTCTTGAAGGCAAAAGAGAAAGACTTATCGTCCTGATAGATTTAGTCAAGATGTAATCAGAGCATCCTTGTCTGGGTATAAATGTGATGTCATTCCTCCAGACCGATGGGATGTAGCCATATGCGAAGGGGGCTCTGAATATTTTGAATAGGAACTGCACAAGCAAGCTACCTTCTGCTCCAGTTTTGTGATTAAACAAACACGGGCTCCTAGTAATAATCCACGGATTTATTCGATACGATCAAGCAAGTGCAAAATTTCATGACGGTTTGGCATTTCTCAAGAGTAAACCAAAGGCAATGCATTAATAATATTTGGACCATAAAGACACTCAACAGACTCTTCTCAGTGAACTTGTCAACTTATTAATATTATCAAACCCTATAGTGCTTCGTTAGTGCTTCCCTTTAAATTCTTTATTACAAAAATTATTATCCTTGCCTTATTCGAAAATATCTATGAAAACGAATTCAGCAAATACATCGAATCCAACGAAAGACGCAATTTCATATACAAAAAAAATTAAAATCAACAAATCTTAATAACAGAGACTGCAACCAAATGTGATCAGATATTTTATTATTATAATTATGTGTAAAATTAGTGATAAAAAAAACATAAACCTTAAAAAATAGAGCGGGTATTTGATCAAAATTTAAAAAACAAAAACATTCAAAAATAAAATTTGTATCAAAGAAAAATCCTTTCATGTTTTCAAAAACGTAAAATATCCGCAGTGATAATAGTTCACTATTCAATTTATAAAAAAAAATAGTAATCCTAAAAGAATGAAGATTGTAATGGAAAGATATTCTAAAGAATAAGAATTCAATAAAAAAAACAATTTTTTAAGGAAAAAAAATGTTATAGACTAATATTTTTTACTGAGATAAAAAAGTAAATTAAAATAATTATATATACAGAATATATATAAAGAAAAATATATATTCACCAAAAAATGAACAGAAAAAAAAATATATTATTATACACATGTAAAATATATTCTACAATAGTGAAAAAAATAAATCTTGCAAATAAGTTTTTTTATTTGCGAGAAATGAAATATAAAAATCAGGTATTTATTTACTGTTAAGCCAAATCGTTTGCAATAGTAATATATTATGAATGTTTATAATCTTGTTACTTTTTTTATAAATATTTTTTCAAATATTGTATAAATTGTTAAAATGTTTATAAAAAAAATAAACAAATACGTTCAAAATACATATCTCCAAAAAGGAATAAGAATATGTGAAATATTATTGCTTTATATGATAATATTTCGCATATTTTTATTTTGATCTTAAAACATCTTTAGTTGAAAATCAATTATTTAATTAAAACAAACAAAGGTTTCATTTAAAATTAAATACAAAAGTTTTATTGAGTTTTTATTATTAAAATGTCTAATTTAAAAAAGAAAAAAATTAATCCAAAAATTAAATATCAAGAAAAAAATTAAAAAAAAAACATAATACTGAAATTATTATAATTTTATCCGCTCTAAATAAGTTTTTGAATAAAAAAAACTGATACAAGATATAAAATTGTGAAATAAAATTTCTATTTTAGTTTATGAAAACACACAAAACCATTTGGAATTTTTCGAATTATTTTAAATATTTTTTCGTTTTTATAACAAAACAAAATCAATTCTTTTAACAATAGTGCCAGAAATATTTTTATAATATATTAAAATAACAAAAAAAAATGCAAATATAGAAAAAAACAAAACTTTCAATTACACACAGGATTGTAAGTTAATAATCTATTTACAAAAATAAAAACAGAAAAAAAAACAAAAATAAGCAAACAAAAAATTGCACAAACTTATGCAACGCATTAAAGAGAGGTGTCAATGCAAAAAGCAATTGAAATTGTTTTCATAGTTAATTACAAAATAACTAGACCAGTTTTTTTAAATATTATCAAAAATCAAAACCATTATTTAAACACACAAAAAAAATTAAACTACAGTAAAATTTATAAAATAATCAAATAAAGCAAACAAAAATAATTAAAAAAATTGTAAGTTGTAATTAAATGTAAATTTTCGAGATATTTTAATCGTGAGTAAATTATTAATATTATATTTAAAAAAAAGGAACATAGCCAAGCATTGAAGTAAAAAATAAGAAAACACAATAGTTGTAAGTTATATATTTCATGTAATTCAAAACTAAACTCAAAAATTTATAATGAAATAAAACCAAAAAAAACCAAAACAAAAATAAATCGAAAAATGAAATTTTGATTGAATAGAACAAAAATAAAGAAAAAAATAATTACATATTAGCAAAGTGTCAAAAAAAAAATTGGTGTTTAATATATGCTCCCATTTTTATTAATCAGAACTGATAAAGAAAATATAGAAAAAAACAGTGAATAGATTTCGTTAATGACTAAAATTCAAATCTAAAACTGGATGAAACCTAATGTGTATAAAACAGAAGAAAGAAAAATTAAATAAAAACCATAAACAAAATATTAACTAATAACAGATAACAAGGTTTAGACATTTTTTCCAATGGAAAGCTTTCTATTTAACAAATTTGTAACAGCACAGTAAACAATTTTATATTTAATTTTGTTTAAAACTATGAAATTTTATTTTGGCAAGGCCAATGCCCATATGATTTTTTTTATTGATATCAAAACATATATAAAATATTCCTTTTTTGTTATTATTAATATTATTTATTGGACAAAAAAACCATACTATACCATCTGCCAATATAATAATGGATTTAATCAAAGATTTTGTAGGCATTTAGACTAGTATAAAAGGCATTGGATATATAAAAAAATAAATTTATAAACATTTTAGGTTATCTATAACTAAGCAAAGAAAAAAACACTGTATTTAAATTAATAACAGATGTAGTGCTAATTGGTACTTATTTTCCTAGCTGGTCATTTTGTATCCAGATAACTATCAAATATTTGGCCAACCAATTATGAAGCAAAACATCGTAAATCCAACTTTTATTTTTTTAAATAAATATAATATGAAAATAATTTGTAAATACTTATAACGAAACAAATTTACTTTCATGAAAAAGGGTTAGAATAAAAAAAAAAAGTATAAAATTACAACCAAAATAAAAGTAAAGCATAAAATAAATGATCGCGTTATTTTATCAACAAAAAAAAGAAAACAATTAGAATTCCAGCATATGTATGTGTATACAAATCAAATCACATCTATAATTTTTTTAAAGCATATAAAAGCGCGATCTAATCTTCTTTTAATTTCTAATCTATTTCAATAATCGTCCTAATACTAAATATGTTTTATATTTATTGTTAGGACGCGTATACCCGGGAAACATCTCTCTCTTTTTATTCTTTACCATAAACCAAAAAACCAATCAAATTTTTTTCTTAATATTTTATTTATTAATGACGTGATAAAAAACGCAAAATTTTCTCGGCTAAAGATATTAACGAAACTTTTTTGAAAATAAATGAATAATTATTATTTTCCCTCAAAAAAATATAATAGAATGCACACAAACAGACAAACACAAAAAATTTATACCTCGGATTGATTTATAGTAAAATAAATATAATATAATACCTATAAACTGCGCGATCTTCATTCATTAGTTTTTTTTTTATTATTTTAATAATTATTTATGAATAAAGTTTTTCGGACATATATAATATTGTAATATAGTAATAATTCGATATTTAATCAACAATCTTTCGGAAAAATATTTAAACATTTTACCGGACATTTTTGCAATTATTATAATTTTATATAATAACAAAATAATTATGTTTGCTATAAAATCTTTGGTTTACACACATGCATGTTATAGCTATTTGGGAAATGTATTAATAAATAGTATATATATACATACATATATATAAACAAAACATTTCTAATTGTTTCTTAAGAAAAAGAAAATAATACAATATTCATATAAATGAATTTTAATTTTATTAAGAAACAATACGGAAATTTTTAATTTCTTCTTATTTACAGGCAGAAAATACCAGATTTTAATTTACAGGCGGCAAAAAAATAACAACAACAACAACAACAACAAAAAGAGATATAAAACGTTTCGTTACAAAACTAAATTCAAAAACAAAAAAAAAAGAAAACAAAATTTTAACACCAAAAAAAAGAAAACATCCCTTTAAAAAGGGAAAAAACTTAAGAAAAAAAAACTTTTAAAGTTCTCGGCAAAATAATGTTTCGGACTTCCGGTCTAAGGAATAATAAAAAATTATGAAAAAAATATCACGAAAAAAGTACAAGCTTATTTTAAGCACCTTCGCGCCTTATCTTTAAGAAAAAAAAATTAATAAAAAAAATTAAAAAATAATGTAAATTTAATACTTAAAAAAAAATTAATATATGAAACAAGAAAAAACCATTTTTCGATCAAATCCAAAAAAAGAGACAACTTAAATTCAATATTGAAAATCTTAAAGAAAAAAAAATGGGTAAACAAATTGTGTGTAATTTTTAACCAAAATCTGCCTTAGATTATATTTTCTTATACATAATAATACACGTAAAAAAAAGTTCATACCTCATTTTTTTCAAAAAAAAAAAGATGTATTAGTTTATTTGTTTCGTTCATGCAAAATTATATTATCAAAACAAAAAATTTTAACTGTCAAAATTTACAACAAAAAAAAACGTAAAATTTTGCTTACTTATTAAATTAATCACTGTAATTTTACGTTAAATTTTATTTAATAAAACTTTAATCTCCATTGAATATGAAAATCGTTTATCGTCATGTATTTTATTATAATTTAATAATATTACATTACCATGAATCGAATTATTTTGAAACAAAATTGTAAAACAGCCTCAACCATCCTTAGGAACGATATGTATAAAACAGTCATTATTTTAGTTGACGAATAGTTGAATTGTGCTTTTCAATATTTTGTTATCTCAATCATTCATCAAGCTCAAAATCTTACTTTGTTGTTGCCGCTTGATATTATGTTTTAATCAATTTTATAAAGGGGACGTCCATTAGTAACGTGAAGTGATTTTGGGGAATTTTCGAACACCCAACCCTCCCCTCCACCAGGGTGAGATGTCGTCAGATTTGGCCCTCCTATAATCTCACATGAGATTTTCCAAATTTTTAAAATTTGTAGTATTTACACTAAAAATACGCACTTGCGGTCGTAAACATAGCAAGTCGGACTTTTCCGCCGGTCACTCGCCGTAGACTGGCTGGTGGCGGGGAAATAATCTAGGGGCTACTTTGTCTGGAGCCAGCTTAACTGCTGACTCAACTCTTAACGTCCTAAGGGTAACTTTAAGGCGTCCATTACACGTTCATTCAAGCGTCAATCAATTTTATCAGTCATAATAGATGGACACAAAATATTCCGATTATTACTTCCATAGGATCTGCGATGGGAAGATCACATATTCCAAATCACCAAACAAACCTTGCCTTGGATTTCTTAAGAGATGCAGGTTCCTCCTTCAGCCAGACCCTCCAAGCCACCGTAGTAATGTAGCAGCCCTCTCTATACTGAAATTCATAGCCTCCTGCCTACAACACAAGGCCGCTCGGTCCACCCCCATAACCTAAGCCCAACAACTACTTCAGGCAGAATACGATCTAGAAGTTCGTTTATGAACAGAACAACTCGACTGTGGAATAATCTCCCCCAGTCAGTATTTCCGAACTTGTTCAACGTCTTATAGCTCAAACTTAAACTTTATCGATATTTCCTCCCCCCCCCTAGACCCCCTCTAACCTTTCCTAATCTTCTCTATTCTTCAACCCAAACTTACTACTAGAATTTACACCGTGAACTTAACGACAAGACAAACTGGTAACTCAATAGTAAGCTTGGTTTTTTCACATAAAAAAATTTTACACTATGCGAAAAAAAATTAATTAGATTTGGTAAGATTCGGGTCACCCCCCCCCCCCTAAACGCCTCACGTAATTAATGGACGCCCAAACTAAAAATATTTTTATTTATGTACATGGTGTAAAACAATCTACATGCCATTAAAATTCTTTCAGCCCAATATCATCAACTATTTTCTCTCTGGATGTCCATATCCTAAACTAGATATAATTATAACTTCTCCTTCTACTAGACACAACTTAACTACTCATATATTTTTTACTTCAACTAGAAATTCCCATTTGTTTTACTTTATTGTTTTAATAATAGTGTTTTGTAGTTTTCGCAACGCAACATGATCGATAAACAATATTCACAAATTCAAAACGCAATTACAGTGTACTCTACTCTATATTATTTCATTTTAATTTTCCCTATAATATTCACACAACACATACACTACACAATAAATTAACACAACAAAATTCCTTTCTTTATGCAAAAAAAAAAAAAATACAAAATTGGCTCCAACAAAATACACAATATAACTGCAGGAAGGACAAAAACATTTTTTTGTATTAATAATAAATTCAACAAATTGAAAATTAAAAAATGCAGACACTTTCAAGCTGCAGAAAATGACACAAAAATTATTGATTCGAAAATAATAATATTGATTTTGCATTTAAATGAAATAAAAAAAATATCTATTTAGATTACCTCAAAATAATCTTACCCAAAAAAAACTATACGAGTTTTTCTTTCAATAATTTAAAAATACTTGCTCAAAGTGAAATGAATTACAGTCCCTGGCCATATTATTATACTTAAGCTGAAAAAATTACGTTTTCGCCATTTTAACTACAATACACGTTTATAACTCGACAGGTTTAGTTAAAAATGAGTGTTTAAAATAACTTATAGATAAAAGAAACAGTTTTATTCAAAAAGTAGTGATACAAATTATATTGGAGCATTTTTTTAAATGAAACACGATTTTCTACCAAAATTTAATATCTTGTATGGCCACCTTGAGCAGCCAACACAGCTTTGATGCGACGGGGCATACTGTCAATACAATTTTCAATTTTTTTTCTTAACTCTACATTATGATGCCAGGTGTCACTGAGTAAACGAATCAGCTCTTGCTTGGTTGTAGGAACTTGTTTACAAACTTCGGATTTTAAAAATTCCCAAACATTTTCAATAGGATTCATGTCTGGTGAATTGCCCGGCCCGTGGTGAATTTTCAAAACTACACAAAATATTTACCATAAGTAAAAAAGTAACGGTTCTGTTGAGAAATGGTACAATAAAACGACGAAAATAAATTGAAAATTCTATTTCTTTGCTTAAGTATAATAATATGGCCAGGGACTGTATATTACTAAATAAATAAAAAGCAAACTATTATTTATGAGAAAAAAGAAATAAAATTATGAATAAAAACCTGTTTATTTTATTTGAGCAAAATAAAAAACTATTGTTTATATGAATAAATGGAAAATTGTGGAAAAAATAAATAATAAAATAAATGATGAAAAAGATACACTACAGAAAAAAAAATTATGGAAAATTTAAGCAATTAAGGAAATTAAAAATATTCTTTTGAATGTGGGAATGTAGTATATAGAATATATATTTAAACTAAATGTAAAAAAAATTAAATTTGTTGGGGTATTTACAGCGCGATTGAGATATACTTCTGTGATATATAAAAAAAAATAAAATTAATGAACATATTTTTGTTCTCTATATAATTTATCACTGGTTTTAAATTAACTAAAAAATTTTCAGGACGATAGTATTTTTAATGTTAATTATTTACAGGACGCCATGTAAGATTGTATGTAATTTCAAATACAGAACTGCTTACTAACAATATTTCACAGCAACAATACATTCTTATTTTCTTATATAATAATTTAACTGCAACATTTTTGGATATTTATTATAATTCGTAACGCACTTAATAACAAATTTCAAATTAATAACTACAATAGAACTTGTGAATTTTTATATATCAATAGAACATAATCAATGAAATATACCATAAATCATGAAATATTGTTAGTGATGCCAAAGTAAATGAAATTTTTGCAATCTATATTTCTTAATAAAATATTTTGGTTTTTCAGTTTAAAAAAAAATAAAATAATTTCTTCAGTTTACATCAAGTTATTAAGAAAAATGAAGCATTTCTAATTTATTTATTATAAAATAGAAAGCTTCAGAAAAAAATACAATACAAGATTAATTTGTAATTAGTAGTAAATGACCATGTTCTCTCAAAACTGAAATAGCCACAAATCTCTTTGACATACATCCAAATCCGTTCTTGCAATAGTAATGAAGGCAACCAAACTCAAAATATACAGGCATAAATATTATTCAAAATTCAATAACCGGTTACAAAAAAAAACAATTTTGGCAAATAAACTATTCAGATTAAACTTTTGGCATAAAAAAACACACACATACAAAAATTACACTTGGGCCGCAACGTCCGATCTAAAGTGCCTTCAAAAAAACAAAAAAAAATGTTGATTTTTTACGAAAAATACTAAAAAAAAAATAAAATTTACAAAAAAGGGCCCTTAATAGACTTCTCGCCCCACCAAAGGATGTGATCATTTACTAGTAATTCAATGTTTTATATTAAGTTTCAACAAAGAAAGTGTGTCAATCAAAATATTTATGTAATAGGAAAATAAAAACATTTTTGTAATAAATCCTCATTACACCACAGGAAGTATCTCAATCAAAAGCAATTCCAAAATTCTCAAAAAATTATATATTATTAAAAAAAAAAGAAAAAAATGCTAAAAATTATATTGTTACTATAAGTCTTTACAAGAAAAAAAAACCTAACTTTAAGTAAAGTAATAAACTTTATTAATATTACTAATAATGAATTCAAGAAATGAAAACACAAACACAAAAAATATTAAAAAAATTAAGTTTTAAACAAAAAAAAAAGAAAAATAAACAATAATTAACACACATTCACATAAGACACAGAAAGAGAATGATTAAAGATTTAACAAAAAAAACGCTGTAAACTTGAATCATACCTATGAATTGGATCACAGACATTTTTTTATGAAAAAGGTTACGTAACAATGTTCGAGTTTGAAAAAAAAGATCAAAAAACCGAGATTAATAAACTCATATTTTACTACACATAGATTCGAGTTTGGTGTTTTTAATATCTAAACTTAAAAAAATTATTTAAAAAAAAATATTATATATAGATAACAAAAAAAAAAAATAAGAAATGAAAAAAAAAAACAAAATTTAGCAAGTAGGAACAAGTACTACGTACACAACTAATATTTATAACTCTATGATACCAAACTATTATTATATCCGTACTTAAAAGAAAAGATGGGCAAAGAAAAGAAACAAGATTTAAGTAAATAAATATATATAATTTAGTTTTTATTTAGTTTATATAATTTGTATTTACCCAATAGTTCTTTTAATTTTTTATCTAAGAAGTAATTAATCCGATTGAAATAAAATAATAATGATGAAAGAGCAAACACAGCAAAATGATAAAATTCAATAGAATAAGATTTAAAAAAACAAAAAAAAAACAATGCAGTAAACATTTCCGGGCACTAGCAAATTAAATAGGCTTTATTAATAAGTATAATTATTGTAATTATTAAGTTGTATCCATATTTGTTACTGTACAGTTTTTATTTAGTTTCATTTTATTATTTTGTTTGGTCAACTATCAGACTGATTGTTTATTGAATTTGCTATTATTTTCTTTTATTGTTATAAAATAAAAAATAAAATTTAAATTGAAATTATAGTTTTTCGAAACTTCCAGGTTAATATTCTAAAATTAAATTGCATTTGAAAACTTTATATTGAATTGATATTGACAAATTCTAATCCAGCAACTTTCACCTGGACTTCGAAATAATTATTATTGGCGTAACTAAAATTACCCGTTTAAAAACGACTGCGTACTCGAATAATAATAAAAACTGGCTTTACAGCGGGCGAACACTCGGCCATGTGAAGGGAATAAGAAGGCTGGTTGTAGTTCAGTACAGCCGTTCGACCGACAATTTCCCGCTAAAAATCAATTAAAAGAGATTAAAAACTCTACGGCCATCATATGCCCGTTAAAAAGCCAAGCGGTCAATGTTCGCCTGCTGTAAGCCCATTTTTTTACTCGGATAGATGAATTTAAAATCTTTGGCTTGAAACATATCGACTGATATATTGTGAATTATTAAACTTAAAGCCCAAGCGGTCAATGTTCTGTCTGTCGAAATAACTTTGCTGTAGTCCTATTTCGTAAAATTAAGACAGAAATAGGTATATCATCTCGGCATCCAATTACAACGCATCATTTCTTGAAACTTTTCATGTTTTTGATCTGTAAAACAATTATTACAATTTTTTTTACTTTTTTCTATATCAATTCCTTTCAAATGTTCACTAATAGAAACATGATTTAAGTTAAAACTGAAATATTTCAAGTTTGAATGGAGCTCACTTTTTGTAATTTTTCTTAAACCAAAAGAAAGCCATATTTTTTCAATCACGGCTGGAAGGAAATTTTGTTATGAAATACGTAAATGCAGTCTTCAAACTTCGACCAGGTAATTGCGTGCAAGTGCAGATTTCCTAATTGGATTATACTCACCTTTTGATAGTTCTATCTGTACTGCTCTGTTTGGCGCAGACTGGTACTCAAGAAATGCGCCTCACCTTTTGCTAAAGCTCAGCGCAAACTTTTCGCCCTGTCATACTTCCCCGCAGTTTGTCCCAACTCTTGGAAACTAGACATCCACTGAAATTAGAAACCTCCTGGCTATTACGGTATGGTAGTTCGTTTATAAATAGAACAACTCGAATATGGAACTGTCTTCCGCAGTCTGTGTTTCCGAACTCATAAAACATCTCAGAGTTCAAACGCAAGGCTCATCGACATCTACTCACGCACCTTTCAGACCCCTAACCTATTCTTCCTCCTCTATCATTTAAATCAATCTTACTACTAAACACTAACCATGGCTTGCACGACATGACAAACAGTAGTACAAAGGGTGATTCCTAAGCTTGACGTCACCACATTGAAAAAAGAAATATTATTTTCTGGCGTTGTTTCCTTATCCCATAGACAATGTTTTTTTATTATCAAATTGAAATTTTCTCAAGGATGTCATTATACCTTATTAAATAAAAGAATTATTTGCAACTAAGGTAAATATTGTGATTTAATTTTTAGATAAATTAACAATGTGTTAATTTCGAAAAAATATAATTTCAATAATGAATTACAACAATTATAATAATCCGAAACTTAGTTTTTGTTTAAATGAATACGAAAATCAATTTTTGGTTTGCAATTTTTATCAAAATGACTGTTATAATTTATTTCACTCAGAATTTGTTAAATAAATTTTAAATAAAAAATATCTTAATTAAGATATTAATGTATAAAAAAATTATACATACAAATGGTAGCAAACAGTATATTATTTCTACAATATATTGGTTGAATTTGTTGTATTAAAATAAAATATTAAATAAATTAATACACATCCCCTATAAATTCAAAATAAGAAAATAGCCACGATAAAATTCAATATAATTTTAAATGTATAGATATATGACACGCAATAACTACAAAGTATTTCAAAACCTTACTAATGCCATAGAATAAAATAAAATAAAGCGTACACCATCGTACATAAATATATAAATATATACTCAACCATTCAACAACATAAAACAGATATAATAAGGATCAAAATAATATCATTACAACCAATATTTATTTAATCATTAATTACTCTAACTTAATTTTAGGAATATAACAAGTTTTATTTCTAAAAATAACATGCAATAGCCCGGTTAATTATTATAAACAATAAACAGGAATATTTATAAAATTTTTGGATAACTCGTTCCTAAATAATTTTGTTGTAGAGAAAAAAAAAATGGAAAATCTAAAATACACAACGAATAATATATAAAATAAATAAACATATAAATGGAATTCTGTGTGAATGTATTTTAATAATGTTATTATATAATATTATTTAAATTCATTGTTGATATGGATTTATTAAAAAATATAAAAACACATGCATTTCATAAAAACTTCTAATAATTCACGTTTTTACTTTATTATTATTTCTGTATTACTTAAGTTATTAATATTTGTTACTTTCGTTGCAGTTAAAATATAAAAAAAAATATTTAAAAATATTATTTTGGCCTAAACGGGAATTTTACATAATCATTTAGATCGTTTGGAAATATTTCGCCATAACAGTAAAACTGTTATTAAACAAAAACAAAAAGATCATAGAATACAACTGTCATATAATTGCCAAATTTAGTATTTAAGAGATTTTATATTTGTTTTATAAAAACAAAAGCAAAACAAAAAACAATTGAATTTTCTTAATTGTAAATCGTGTGCTACTTTTGCTATGAAATCAATAATAGATATTTATTTATTCTGTCATATAACTAAATGTTGTTTAAAAATTTTTCAAATCTTAACAATAATTAAAAAACAAAAAAAAACAAAATAATAAACTATAAGAACTGACTTAAAGTAGCACCCTTGAATTATGTACTTTCATTTCATAATTATAATTTTTATTTTCACAAAAGTTTATATAAATTATAAAATTTTAGATTAAAAATTTTGAGAACATAATAAAAAAAAAATACAAAATTCAACTGTAAAAAATAAATATTTTTTTATTAATATTTTCTAAGAAATTGTTGGTGTAATTAAAAAAAAAAAACAAATAGTCAAAATTGAAAAAAACTTAAGTTAAATTTCGTAGAAAATTTTTAGATAAACGAATTATTACTAAACAAAAAAACGTCTTTTTGACTTATTTTGAAGAAGAAAAAAAAACATGAAGAAAAAAAATTTAGGCTTAAGATGTTTGGCATATACAATATTATAATTTAAATTATATAAAAAAAACAAATATTGTTTCAAAATTGTACAAAATTCAAAAAAGATGTGTAAATATTGTAGAAATTGAACGATAAAATTTAAAAGAAAAAAGAAAAAACCGAAAACAACTTCACGATAAAAATAATGAAAGTCGCTTCAGGGAGCTACTGGTCCTAAAAGTCTATTTTTAAAAATTTTATTAACTATTAAGAAAATCTATCTCTATATAACCATACCAAGAGAGAAAACGAAAAAAAAACTGAAATTGGAAAGAAATGTGAGACAAAAAACAACTTATATATTATAATATATAGAAAAAATGGAAAAACAAGAAAAGAAAGAAAAATATTGTAAATACATATTTAAATTTCATATATATATTATATAAATGTATGTAATAAAATATAAAAAAAAACTATTTCGAAAAAAACACTGAAAGTTATCTTAAAATTTATTGTCGAATGAAAAAAAAATTTAAAAATAAAACTGTGGAATCTATTAAATTAAAAAAGAAAAATTGAAAATATTCATGAGCAAAAAGAAATTGTACTAGGAAAATTATCAAAATTTAACATTATATTTAAAAGAAAATAAAAATATTTAAGAAACTACAAAAACTTAATTATTAGATTTAAAAATTGTGAAGAAGTACATGTACTAATTGAATTTTATTTAGAACAAAGTGTATAAATATATTATTATTATTATGTAGATATTTTTGTATTGTAATGTTTAATTTTGTTTTTAAACTTTCTTGATTATTTCGTTAAATTTATAATACACACAATGCAATTGACAAAGTTTCTTTAAATCTAAATGTTATTTTTATTTTTCAAAAATAAAATAAAGGTATGCAATTTAAACTTAATCTAAAAAGAAATGAACTTGATTAAAGTATTGATCAATAAATAATAATGTATTGTCAAAATGATTTATTGATTTATTTTACTGATTTATTTTACGTTGTAGGATACCATTAAAAGAAATTGTCGTTCTGCCATTAATTCTTCTTTTATTTTTATTTACAAATTTTGGATTGAAATTAATAAAAACGAAATTCCCCAATAAGACTGAGTTATTCAAGAGTGTATTCGCTAAATGCAGTCATTAATAGAAATGATTAGGTCCTATCATATTCTATTGGTTCAGTTTTTTAAAATATAAAAGCAAACCTTTCATAACTTAGTCCATTTTAATAAGATTTCTAAAACAACTTGAGTATATAAAGTATCTGGAAAGATCTAAGTCTGTGGATTGCGTCACAGCATTCCTTTTTATGTTGGATGAATTCAAGAATTCTTCATATAGTAAAACATTTTATCGCGAGAAATCTTAACCATAGCAATTTGTCCTCAAAGAGATCTTAATTTTCCAATTTTTATACAGGTTGCGCCATCTAGACCTTCGGTATTTCAACATTAAATAACTCAGACATTTTTTAGCCGATTTCGACAAATGTACACAATTCTGAAACGTCTTTGAGTACCATTTTAGCTATAAGTTAATACAAACCAAAAGCTCATTTAAAGTACACTGTACAAAAGTACACTGTACAACACGAAAAGCACTGTACGACGAGAAAGTCACTGTTTGGGCTGGAGTGTGCTTAAAAACCATCATTGGGATCATTTTTCTTCAAAGTTGGAAAAACAGTCGACAAACTTCTATTTTCAACAAGTCGGTGCACTTTGCCACATAGTAACCGCTACGATGAATTCCTTGCAGCGTAAGTTTACGAGACATATTTAACGGCACCAGACGTTTTTCTGTGAGAGTATCGAAAGGAGTTGGTGATTTAGTCGATATTGTATTCAGAAACTGATTTGAAATTAATGGTAGAGAATATCCTAAATAAATTTTGCTCATTTGTCGAAATCGGCTTAAAAATGTCTGAGTTATTCAATGTTGAAATACCGAAGGTCTAGATGGCGTCTCCATATTCTTTCTTTATTACGCAAGATTTACTATGTTTGAACGACAAGCTATAAAAAAAGAGGAGTATAAAAACACAGGCTGGTCATATCTTTCCCTCGGAGACGTTACCAACTAGGTGGCTGCAACCACGCAGGAAATTGTTCTCAATCGACGGAGTTTTCTTCAGAACTAGCGAGGTGTATATATAAATGTCTCAACGAGCTTGACTTAAGCTTATTGATAAATCTACTGACCCCCTATGTTCCTTTAAGAATAATACATCCACCGTTGGTACGCATAACTTGAATTCTATTATAAGTATGACTGTGTCGTTTACAAACGGTATTTTTTTGCCCAAAATTAAGTCGTATCCAATGAATTCTTGTGAAAAGGGATTTCCGTATCTTTTGTAGCCACGACGCACGGTATGCCCGTGCACCAGTATATGGTGTGAATAGGCCGATTTATGACTATTTTCGTCATAAGAGTACGCCGTCAAAAAAATTTGGATTTAAAGAAGTTCATTATACGATAGTCAAGTCATTAAGTTTTTATTTATTTTTGGTTGCATCCTATTAAATTCCGCTGGAAAATAAAAAAGATTGAAAAAACATACCTTACATTTTAAGAATTTAAATTGCATATGTCTAAAATATTTTAAAATTCTTTTAACAAAATCACTGCATCATTTCACGGCCTCAACTTTACAAAGGCCAAAAATTCTCAATATTATTTTTTACTATAATTTTGAATAGAAATTCAATTTGATTTAAATTTTCCTAAAATTTTTAAATATTTATTTTTATTAATTAATCATTATAAGTACACATATATTATATAAAATACATTTGCATAAAAAAATAAATATATTAAAACAAAACAAAACCTGAAAGAAAAATGCATTATAATCTCTGTAATTAAGGCGTGTCATTGTCCATACATGTTATTAGATTAAACAACATAGTAATAAATAACAATATCAAAGAAATAAAAAAAGAAGATACAAATTAATATACTTTAAAATGAAATGAAATAATTATACTGTTTGATATAAATGAAACAATATGTGTACCTCTTACTTGATAAAGATAGTTTTAGATTTATAGTGATTTAAGAGATAATACAATTTAATTATTGCAAAACAAAAAGGAAAACAAAAAAAAATAATATTGTTTCATTTATAAATTAGTAACCATTAAAGAGAAATATCAATTTTAATAAAAAAAAAACTTCCACAAGTTTCGATAAAATAAAATCAAAAAAAAAAAATTATTAACAATAGCTTTGGAAGAAATTACATGATAAAAAAAACATTTTGAAAAATTTTTCTTTCTCAGCATCATTTTAAAATAATTTAAGTTCTAAAAAAAATTTAATAGAAAAATTTATAAAGTTTAAAAAAAACAAATTTGTTTCATATTTTTGTTATGTTATCATTAGTTAAATTGAAAAAAAAAGAGAAAATGTTATTCACAAAATGTTTGGAAATTTAAAAATGAAATTATTTTTACTTAGCTTTATTTTATGTAAATATTCCTTTAAGTATGATTTATAAAAAAAAAGTTGCTCGAGAATTGTCAAAATTAATACCATAAAATAATAAGTAAATAAAGAAAAGAAAAACATATTTCATTTAATAAAAGTATAAACTTTCTTCAGTTGATAAAATATTAAATTAAAAAATATTTGCGAAAATAAATGAAAAATTTTCGAATTATTTATTTTACATACAGTTTTTTTTTTCTAATTTATTAAGTGAACCCATTGAGATAAAAAAAAAATATTAATTTTAAAAGTAGGAAAATAAAACCAAAAGAAAATATTTAAAAAACAAAAAAAACATTAAATTCGCGATAAGTAACAATTTTTGGGAATGAACGGAAAAAAACAAAATAAACAAAAAAAATATCTTTTTTAAAATTATTTTATTGACATTATGTAAAATTTAATATATATATTGTTTATTTTTATCTTGAAAATAAAGTTTTTAAAATCGTAAAATATTTAACTACTTTAATGTAAATTACATCATTTTCCAAACCCAACTTTCCTCATCCCGGATCCAACTGTCTCCACGCATTAATGAATTATTTCTATTTAATTTTTTTTAACTTAACAAAAGTACTTTACGAAGTTTTTTAAATGGTACTTCTAAGCTCCGAAATCCCGTCCATTATGCTTTTAGTCTCGTCCTTAAAATAGAAAAGATAAGGAACAGAACATAGCACACATGAACATAGATTCCCTCATCATGGTTCACCCTCTAGTAGCAAGCTTGGCTCGAAAAATCTTAGAACAGAGAAGACAAGGAAGCACAAGTAATTGAAAAAAAAAATCAGGGCAACATTTCGGCAACACATTTTTTTGATTATACGATGAAGCTTGGGAATCACCCTTTATACTACTAGTCGGTCATGTCATTCACGTCATGGTGCAATGTTCGTAGCAAGTTTAGCTCGAAAATAGAAAACGGATAGGATAGGTCAAGAGTGTAGTCTGGACCGTGCAGGAGGCAGATGCGGTAAACCTGACGCCACAACATTCGCGGTTAGCAGGAGACATCCTCGTTGGAGTGTTATGCCTCCTGAAAAAAGAGAATCCCAAACCAGCCGACAAATGCTGTAACGCAGGCAGAACCAGACTGCCAGGTGAACAAAAAAGTCCGTCCGCTAGGAGAAGACCCGCCTTAAGAGGAACGTTGGTACGTTGGTACCCTTTGGATGATAGGATACCTTATTAGGGCTACCTGATTCGAGAAGAGGGCTGCCGTGTAGGCAGGAGGTTCTTCAGTGTAGCAGTTGCTATAATAAAGCAACAATACATGGAGAGGGCGGTTGGCTTAAAAATCCTATGGAGACGCAAAAAGTGTTGTCATCAATGAGTTTGCTCGCGATGTTTCCACCTTCTCCAGCCATGCCAAGGTGGTTTTGCATATTCTGTCGAAAGCCTTGGAAACACCTTGCCAGGCTAGCCGAAGAAATGGATGCTTTGGTTGAGATGCTTGGCTAACCACACTAAAAGGTCGTCTGCATTTTGGGATCACATCGACTATTTTGAAAAGGAAAGAGGTCTTCTTTCATCAAAGCAATGAGAATATTGCCAGGTCTCGAATCTGAAATAAGGGAAAGAAATATGGGTTCAATGAGGAGGTCATCAAGGTAGCGCATGCAGGTATGGAAATGTGAGAGAAACAATGGAGCGAATGTAACACTCTTGAAGAAGACTATGTCGATGAATAAAGCCGAATTTTGCCTAAAAGGTAAATTATTTGCAAAGAATTGTAAAGTAGAGGAATAAAGAGCAATATTCATTGTGTCAATACATCTATTCTTATGTGCCTTTGTTTTTTTTTTTTTGCTTAAATAAAGTAGTTTCAGGATTATTCGCCACAGTTGCATCGGAAAATTTATAGACAAAAATTATATTTCAGGAACATTTGTATCTCGGGTCACATGTTGCATAGGGATATTTCTACTGAAAGACATTCACATGGTGCCACGATGCCGTGGGACACAAATCAAATTAATGTTAAAAACTTTGGCTGTGGGTTTCGAATGTTATGTCAGTAAATCAAGACTTCCCTTGTGCATCTTGTTTTGTTCACCATGTAAAGAACACACTTTAAAATACATTTTTTTATCTAAATCTAATCAAAAATCAACATTTGAAAATTCAAATTTTTCAATTCTTAATCATTTGCTTCTATATCCTACCGAATTACAAAACCTCATGTTTTGCATCGGACTGTATGTTAAAATTTATTAATATCCTGAACCACCACCGCTTGGTTTTAAAAACGAAATTTTTGGACAATTTTCAATAATTTGATTTACGCCACGGATTCATTCAGGTTCAGACATTAACTATATTTTTTATACTCATTGTAATTGCTAAATTGTTCCAGTAGATGCCACTGTACGGAAAATCATCGTTGAGTCTAGTCAATGTCAACCCCATTTCAAAACATAGACACAAAATAACCCACAAAATTACCTGCAAAAGGAAATGGTTCAAAGAGGAACTAAGTGGTGGATATAAGCAAATCTTTAAACCTAATTTGTAGACTGGAAGGTTATTTTACCCTATGTGCTTTATTGGGACAAGTTTTCCATTCGGTTTGATATTGGATAATTACATATGTTTAGAGTTTACTTTAAGATGGCGCTGCTATAAATAAAAAGAGATGTTTAAATCAATGTAGAAAAAAGTAATTGAGGACCTTGCTGCAAGAGGGGGGCAGATCCAGTTTTTAAGAACTTTGGTAAATTAAAAAAACGTTTTAAAAAATAACGATTATACCTTTGATTATTAATTATACGATAATTAAAAATATACATATATTATGGGATGATAGTATAGTTTTTAGAGTTATTATAGCTTTTTTAAGAGTTTGGGAGCCGTTTAAAATTTGGATCTGCCCCCCTTTTGCACCAAGATTTCAATATTTGACTTCGTTTTTTTGGATAATAGCTAAAAAACACACAAATAGTATTAATTTTTTATTTAAACAATGAACATAACATCAGAAGTAACAATGATGTTATTATTAATAATAAAAAAACTCAAACTTTATAAAAGTTTGCACCAAACGTAGAACGAAAACATAGGGGGCAGATTCAAATATTTCTATAGCGCTCTTGCTTTTCGTCGATACTACTCCGAACATGCACCAAACGATAGCAAATTTTTTTTAAGTAAAGTAAGTGAAAAAAAACCGAAAATCGAAAAATTGGATCTGCCCCCCTCTTGCAGCAAGGTCCTCAATTCAGAAGAAATATTTACTCAAAAAATTTTGTTTTCTGATAAGAAACATTAACAATTTATTGTTTTTGTAGTGTATATAGTAATCAATTTTATCTCTAAAAATTAAATAGTTGAAGCAGAATAGGTATAATTTAATTATTTATGATTGTTCGGTTTCTAGGGGAATATGCGCATGATTTGTTTTTATAATGTAGCACCAACATTAAAAAGTTACATTCATTAAACATGCAACTTAGAAATTATGATGATTCGTTTTTATATTCGGGTTAAAAAAACGCGTGCTACGCGGGATGGTCGGGAAGAAATGAAGTAATTCTAACGCCGGGTTTCCTACGCCGCGCCGGCTCTAAATCGTAACAAATTTAAAAGTGCGAACAATTTATATTATTAACTTACTCAACCAAGTTATAAATAAAGTTGCGGGGAATATTTTTGATAATTTTTTTAAAGTAACATCTAAACTAAAAATAGTCTCAAAAACTGTTATATTTTTGGGCAATTAACCCTTAGCTGGACCTGGGGGTGTCGGGACACCCCAGGCCTAAAAGAAACCATTTTTCCATGATATCAATCTAATAACAATATTTGTGGGACCATCTAGTGTGTCTTAAAGGTTGTATGTTTCATTTGTGTTAGATGGTGTTATGTGCAGAGCTTTTACGCCGTTGCGGGTGTCCGTACATTCAAAAAACATAGGAGTTTTGATTTTTTGAAGCAAAATGTCGATTTTTCATGTTTTATCGCACCTTAATTTTTTTTCTGTCGTAGTAAGAAAAAAGTCTCTAAACTATTGGAACATAAAAAAGGGTTGTCAAAGAACTCCACTGATTTTTTTAAACGGTCAATATTGCATATTTTCCGTGGAAATAGTTTTTTTCCGTGGGGTGTGTGGACACCCCATAGGCCAGCTATGTTACAAAAACGAGGTGGGCCAGCTAAGGGTTAATAACAAAAAATACATTTTTTTATTTTTTACAGACATCTTGAAGTTCCTTCTCCCAGTCGGCTCTACGTCTGTGTAGTTTTCTAATATGGAATTTTTGTATATCTTCTAGCACGGGGTGCAAGTCAATTTTCAGTGTTACGAGTCGCATAGTGAAAATTTTGGTTTTTTAACCGAAAATTTCAGCTTCAACTACCTTTTCCTTTAAAAAATACGTGGTTAACCAAACCAATATTTTAAATTTATTAAAATTTTTAATTTATCTAGTTTTTAAAATTTAAATTTTGCGAATTTTTCTTTAGCTAGAGCCAGAATATTTCCGCATCCTAATTAACTACAACATCTGGCGATCACCTAAATAAACTGCTCCGATTGCAAAGTCGAGCTTCTACAGCCTATATACATGCAAACATAGATGATAAATGTCAACATTGTTTATGGTTGGGGGAGTCCCCGAATGTGTTAAACTTCACGACCGGACAAGTGGCGTGGTTTGGTTTTGTTTAATTCGAAATTATGTAAGATAATAGAAATTTTAACGTGTTCCTTTAAAGATCAATTCTTTATGTCGCAAGGAACATATTTTTGTGGATCATAAAAAAGAAAAAAAAATTATTGCTCCAAAAGAAATAACCGAAAAACCCTGAGCCTACCTAAATTTGTTCACAGCTCACAGATTCTTGATCCTCGACACCTCAAGATTCAAATACTGAACATCAACAGGAAAATAAGCTTACGTATGACGAAAAATATAATATTTGTAATGAATCTGTATAAATATAATTGAAGTGTCTGTCTGTGGTTTCAAAATAATTGTCATTTTCTAAGTTCATAATATTTAAACAAAATCTAGTATTTTTAAAAATTTTGTCTGTCTGTATGGCCGCGCTAATCTCTAGAAGATTCAGTATTTTCTTGGGGATGTTTTAGATTAGACTATAAGACTATCGGCTCCGATTTTATCGGAAACATTTTTACTTTTAATAGTACGTGCTAAGTATGTGCTTGTAAATTTTCCTTTACTTAATCTGAAAAATAAAATCTTGTACTGTTCACTAATCTGTCATTACGATTCGAATTAATTCCCTCAAGGTCTAACGCTATTAACAAACAAATGATTTTTTCACGAATATTATCTTGCTGAAATATGCATAAACGAAATTTAATCTTTAGTAGAAATTAAAAAACAAAACAACGCCTTAAGGCTGGAGGCGCTTTAACAAATTCGGTCCCTTTATTAGTTTATTTCATTTTTTTACGCCGTTTAGTTCTCAAGTTTCAAGTTAAGTTTTTATTTTTCTAAAAATATTTTGATTTGGTTCTGCGCTTATTCCTTATAAATAATATTTTGTTTACAATATACTGCGAGATGGTGACTAAACAGAAATTCGATACTTGTGCCAAAACGAAGTTGAATTCATGCTCAGAGCTGCGATCGCAACAATGTAAGGCGATTTTTTAATCTTAATATTTTCAAGCCTCCATTGATCTTTTGTTTGCTGCTACCTGGATACTAATCCAATCCGAAAAGGCAAGCAGCGTAACCATATGAATTAACACTGCAGTGTCGTGGCAGCTACTGGGTTCGGGTAGGTTTCTTAATTTTTATAAATTTTGGTAGGGTTTGGCGCGGCTAAGGAAGAAATATTGAAGGCAGTTTAGAGTGTTTATAAGAAGAAGGCTTAATGCATTTCTTACCTGGAATAACTTCTTCAAGGTACTTAGAGTATTGATCATCACCAAATACAGTTCGCTCCAAATAATAAGAGACTCTCAAAATCGATGTTTCGATGCCCATGTCTCAAGCTTGCATAAGCGAGCAACGTCATTCAGTTTGTTTAAAAGCACAAATTACCAAATTTTTTATATTCTCAAAATGCCCACTCAATTTCCTTCTGTTTTGGTGTAGGGTCTAAGTATTTAGAGTAATCGCCAAATCAAAAGGAAAATAAGCGATTATGAGGGTAATGACAATTCCATACACGTTAAGATTGCGCATCCTCACTCGCTACTCAGCCGCATTTTTACACTATTTTATACTTCCGTTTTCACCATTAAACTCACGTGCGCTTCTAATGTGAATCAATTGTCCCACCCATGTGCACATCTTCTGCCAGAAAAACTCACGTCCATGCTTGCTGTTCTTAAAAACAGAGCAGTGCACCCGTTTGGGCGAGCGCACATACCTTCCGCTCTAGAAGAAAAAACATTTCTGTAAATTCAAGAGGAGCAGTCATTGCATTCGAGCAAAGAGGTATTTCTGGTGATGCAACGAGGATAATTCTTATTCGTTGTTTTATAATACACACCAACCAAGGTAGCCCCCACAAAACTCTAAGATTAAGGGAAAACAAAGAGTTTTCTCATAATTTGCTATAATTGCGAGCCTTTTCCGTCGGTTTAGAACAACAATATTGTGGTCTTACGGCTAGTGCGCTTCAGCGCATGTACCTCACGGATTCTCATTCTCCCAATTCTCCCTTCACCCACAGAAGTTCGTGAGGAGCATTCTCTGGAGCGCTCTGTCTAAGGCAACCTTTAGTTTTTGTTGTTGAACTGCTTCATATTTTAGGAAATTATATTGGTGACCCGTGGAAGGTGTCTTTTAACATACTCAATAGACCGGTTCTGTCTCGATTGCAAAGGTTAAGCAGCATTGGACGTGATTAGTACTCAGTTGCGAGACCGAAATCTTTAAACGACACTCGCATTTAAAAAGATGTTGACGCTGGCGCAGCTATGTATTACTAGTACCTACCAAATTTTCGGGCTCTTTTTTCCATTCGGGATCAGTTAGCAATGATTTTTCCTCAAGGGGATCAAAAGGACCATTCATTCGCGGCAAGATGTTAGATGCCATGTGTAGACCTTATAGGGCAATCCACACCAGGTCCCACGGGGTGATTTGTAACAGGATACTCCCTAGCGTCAAAAGTGTAGGTGGCTTTTCGGACAAGCAATTCGTCTTCAAAAAGGCAAGGTCGACGACTGATGCAGTTAACATGGTGGTGGGCATAGCAAGAGCCGCCATAGTGAAAAATCACTCCGCGCACTGATACTGATGTAAAAAATGCTTTCAACTCAGCGAAGTGGAGCAAAATAGTGGAGGCGTTGATCAAGCTAGGTATAGTTGTTTTCAAACCTCGTGACATCCCGCGCATGTTCCCCAGCTAAGCTCTTAAAAATGTTTAAAAGTTCAGACAAAAGCTTCAGTTAACTCCTCCTATCAAATCACTTGTTGCCATGTAATCAGTCGCGACTGCGTATTGCTACCGGGAGGTGTATCTTTCTGGGCCTTCAATGATTATTTAAAAAATTTACAAATTATGATTGAAAAACACTCCGTGGAGTTTGAAAAATTCTATACACTACAGTACCTAGTGCGAGTAGTAGCCGACTACCTTCAGGGTAGATCAGTTCATTGTGATTCAGAAGATGGTCCAAAGGTTTTTGAACAACATGCGGTGTTCAGGAGGGTTCCGTCCTGGGGCCGCTCCTATGGATCGCAGTGAACAATGATGTCTTGGGGCCTCGTGGCAATTGGGTTCGCGGATGACATCGGACATGACATGCAAGTGCCTTCGCCCCAGAATAATTATGGCGATATAAAGAGCGACAAAGTTAACTTTCTTATTGTGTAAAGTGATCAGCGATTTGAAAGAGATGAAAAGGGCCTAGCCAGTTATCTTTTCCATAATGCCAGACAATTATTTTAGCAGCAGCGTTGGTTGGAAGGTTGAAGAAGTACAATTTCTGAGGTTCGCCTTGAGTGAAATGTTGACATGTTGAGGAGAAACACTGGCGCCATTTGAGTAACTCAGTCAATTTACACAGGGAAGAGTAAAATCGCCCGCAATAATCACTCCACTCACTAACTTTGTTCCAGAACTCGAATGTGGGATCCCGCGGGACAACAATTTTCCAAATTTGTGTTTCTTTACTTTCTCATGCGAGAAAAAGTGGGGAAATTTTCACTTCGCCTCCTGCAGGAATTAGCCAGAGGTTTTCGGTCCGGCGATTTCTTGCAAGTTGTCAATTGACAATTTTTTGTATGTGTGTGGGTATCTTAAAAAGCGGCATACACATAGACAATCGACATTTATGTTATCTTCTTCTTTATTTGCAAGAAATTGGCCAAAAGGCGTTTCTTTACTTTCTGAATTTTTGACAAAATTATCCCCACCATTCAACTAAGTTTTTGCCTTACAAATTTTTGCAGGAAAAGTACGATAACAAAGCTACTCACTCCGTGCAGAAGGATAAGAAATCGAAGTTCTGAAATAGCGTCAAAAGCCAATCCAGAGGCTTCGTTACTAACTTTAGGGATTTTTCATAGAAAGTAGAAGAAGATTTCGTTTTTTTTTGTGGTAAATATAAAATAAATTACACTTAAATCTATCTATAAATTTATAATGTGAATGTGGAACGAATTGGTGATTGGATGGAATTATTTGATTTTAAAGGCAAAAAGATATTTCCAATTTCGATTCACCAAAAAATCATGCTTTTTTTGTAATTACTAATAAAAATTCAGAAAAATAAATCAAATTTATACGCAACACAATTTGTGTGCCACAAACAACAACGTCACTTATTTTTTATTTTTAAATCAGAATCAGGATAACTTTAACTTATTATACTGTTGACGCAATTCTAATTTTGGTATGCAAGTCTGTATAGCGTTATTTAAATTCACTGTTGTTTCATAAATCAAACAGTAAATTGCAATTGGAAACAACGAGGTGTCCGTCGAGCCATTATTTTACGTAGTGAAAATTTGATAACACCTTTATTAGGTCATTGGCACCCCAGGTATTATTACTAGCATGAGGAGCGTATGCAAGCATTTCATGCAAATGAGCTCTAGCAGGAGCTCCGGCACAAGAGAGGGAGATATTAACCCTCACGTGTCTCTATATTCATTAGATTTAGCCCAAAATTTTCCTGGACCAACGCAGAAGAACTTCGTTCCAAAACAGCTGGAAATAACAAAACAGAGAACAATTCCAGAACATTCAATTCTCTGGGGATCATTTACACGTTTAAGTTTTAAGACACGGAATTCAAAGTGTCTTCAGATATAGGACGGAAAGGATGCACGGACGTATCCGGTTTATCAGCAGAGATACTTGCTCCTCTATTGTGAGAGATAGTTTTCCTTTGTTGAATTCTCAAAGTGTTTTCCGTTGGATACCCCAAAAAGTTGTATGAAATCGCCTAAGTTGGATATTGTGTGTTAATTTAGTCAATAACTTGGTTTCAGTATTCTGTTGGGGATCGCAAAAGGTTTCTGCAAGTTTTAGGAACATGTGTGAACACATGTAGTTGCATATGCGCATATATGCACCGAAAACTGAACTGTACTTTACGTGAGGGAAATTGGTAAGAACAGCAGGGAGCATAGAGGATACACAAGCTGGAGTCCTGGCAGACCACAACGGACCCATGCTTGTGTCCTTACAAACTTTTCGTATGCCCACTTAACCGCATGTTTAAGGAATTTCTTTAAATTGAATTCAACAACTGTATACAATTTTTTGACTTTTGTGTGGTTTTAAGTATCTTTGTGCACACATTTGCGGGCGAATGAAAGATAAACTTTAATTTAATAAATAAACTGTGCTCGTTCAAGTAGGTTGAAAGAATTGAACAGTATCAAGATTAACTAATATTCAAAGTAAGCGCCCTCGTGACCTACATAATTTCTGAGATTTTGTGTAATTCCATGCTCTCTTCCGTCAATCGCCCCTGATTTGGATATAGTATCAAGTCTTTGTTAGGTTGGTTGCTTGTAGTGCATCAAGTATAATCGCCCGAGCACTGCACCAAGCTGTTATTATATTTCAAGCAATAATTTGTATGTGATATTAATTAACTTCCGAAATTTTGTATTATATCACAAAATGCAAAGCGATTATCGTCTGCATCTGAAACTCAAAAGCTAAACAAATATCAATCAAACTTATCAAACTGGCTAGTCATTTTAATTACTACATGCATAACATGTAGCACAATGCCAGTACGTTATCTTTTGCAACAAATATGTGGTATATCGCCAAGACTTGCTGTGTATAGCTCTGCTATCAGTTCGGACAAGTCAAGAATAGTTTCGGAAGAGACCAGCTTCTTCGGTTAAGCTCGCTTCTTACGTTGGGACTAAACTAATGTGGATAACATTGCGCTGTCATTTACTACATGTGCATAGTAATCTCTGATTAGGAAATAAAATAATTGAACACAATTAAAATCTCGGCGTGTGCAGCAATTAATTAAAAAATGGAGCAATAAAGTTGCATTAGATTTTTCAAGGTGGCAAATGTTTACATAAGGCATTCTCGCTGCTTTTACACGAATGCGCTACGATTACTGATAATAGGCATCGGAGAAAATAATTAAAGAAGCAAAAATAAAAAATTGGAAATGCATTGTTATCGGCGGTTTGGTAAGTTTTAAGATAATTTTTCACATTTTTTTTTTCAAATGAGTAGTGAGTTTCAACTTAGTCAGGTGAATTGTGTTTTTTCTAATATTTTTTCAAGCCCTAATTAATAATTTTACCTTCAAAAACATTAAAAATTATAGTATGGGCTGTATTTTTAAAGAAACTCATAAAAGCCAGCCTTAAGGCCCTAAATAAAAAACCAGTCTTAAGGGAGAGCTTAAATACAAAATATGTATTCTTCTGAAATGAAATTTTTTATGGTAAGGGTCTCCGCTAAAGCAGAAAACTCTACTACTTCACTTTTGCATGCTTCCCATAAAAATATTTGCACTTTCTTCTATTTTTATGAGCGCTTGTCGTCGTTTTGACAACTTAGTTTTTGGTAGTTCATCAACTCAGTCTGTCCCTGATTCAGTTCTTACCATTCATTTCAATTTTTCGGAGGTATTTGCCTCGACGTAATCTTTCCTCTTTTTCGTGATCTTCCCGTTCTTCTTCAATCCTTCAAACGTGAGTGTCGTTCTACGAAGTGGTCCCCCAACTAAGTACTAACCACCTCCAAAGCTGCTTTACCTACGCAATCGAATAAAAATCGGTCTTTTGAGTATGCTAATAACAACCTTAAACCCCAGTTTATGCCAAGCATAGTCAACGCGAAAGTGTTCTTTGAAGCTCTTTTATCGCACAGAAATTTGTATCCTTTTTTCTCTGTTGCACAAAAGTTTCAGAACTTGCTTCATTTGGATAAGTAGAATATTTACTATTTGGGTTATTGCTCTCACGCCTAGTTCAGTTTTTGTTGCCTGTGTATTATTCTAGCTCACATACAAGATCTTGTGCCAGGTTTCCTATTTTCGACGGACTATGGAATTTTTTTTCATCTCCTCTTAGCTATTTATATTCCTTTCATTTGACCGTGCTCTATGACACTGCTCATTGTAGGGTACCCAATATTCTTATGGTCAGCCGCGAGCTTTCATTTATCTTTGATCCAGTTGTTCCAGTGTATACGACCTTGGCATGGCAGCTGTGTTGATTCGAGCCTGATATGAAGAAACAAAGCTCTTCTGGCTTTGAATGTGCTCCTAGAGCACCATACTAACAAGATAGTAATTTAATTCAAAGTTGGCACCTCGGTACATTGTTTGGTACCATTATCAGTTTCGAGAGGTGGTAGCCGTCTATCAACAGATTGCCTATTAGCGAAGATGAGCATATGGTTTCTTGTAACATAACTGTAATACCAGGATGTCCGGTAACAGATTTGGGATATGAAATTCGAATATTTCCAAAATCATTGCCTGGAGGGGTGAGAGAGGGCGGCACCCGCTGTAGTGGTTACGTCGCCTCGGATAGAAAGACAAATTGCCGCCCCTTAAGAATATGTATGTTCGATTTAGTTGTCCTTTCTACAAAAATATATAAAAAAAGTTAAATTTTATTGCGTAATATGGGCTACTTATATGCAGAATTAAAGCTGAATAACACCAAAGAAATGCATCCTTTAAACGAACTGCGCTCAATAATCGTGACGTAAAACTTATAGATAAATTCTACAACCTCTACAGTATTATTACCGCAAATGGCGGGGCAGAAGAAGACGTCAGTTCCAGAATGAATAAAGCACAAACGCATAGGCAAGCCTGTGGCGCAAGTCAGTTGATTCAAATAAACTAGCCAGTTGCCAGTTGTTAAGTAAATAATGGATAACAACATTTACATACCCTCAGACCATATAATACTTGATCAATAAGTGTTTCTGAACACTTCCCAAAAAAATATAAGCCCTTTGGTTCTATTTTTGTTAATTTGACACGATTATTATATTATATTGATTACGATAAGGCCGGAGGAGCAGGTAGTCGAACGTTATCATTCAAGGCAAATTCTTTGGCTTACAAAGGATAAAAAGTTGGGTTCACACGCAACGATTAACTTGTGCAAATTGACTTGCACAATCCAGTTCGCACAAGCAAATTGTTGCGTGTAAATCGACCTTAAGGTACTTTTACGGTGATTTGTTATATATAAGACTTTACTGTCAAAATTACGAGGTAACAGTCCATCTGACTTCATATAATATTACATTGTATAATTTTTTGTGTTCGCACTTAATTTAGACATCAAAACAGAAATATTCAAAGCAAATTTTGGCAGTGAATATTTTATAATCATATCTGTTTAACATTTAAATTTAATAATCATATCTGTCAAGTCATATGGCAAATCATATAATGTAAAGACACCTTTAGGCATCAGCAGTATCAGCTAGTTGTTTCGGCTTGCGATCAAATCGCGCCTTCCCAACATTCGTTTTCCATGACAGAATTTTTAAATCGGTTTACCGTGCTCGCTATCTTTTAATCCTGTGTTCAAGGCTTGTTTTTTCGTTTCGTAGTAGAACGTTTTTCCAGGTGAGATTTCATGAAAACCTTTGCTTGGAAAGGACAAGCCTGATCGTATTGACCTAGCCTCGCTTTAGCCTTTAGAGATTGTTACCAGTGTCCATCGTCTGGAGGTTATGACACAGCGTCATGTGCATATTTCCATATACTCATGTTATTTCTCCTATTCTGTTGAAGGCTGGCTTTCATATCAAACTGTTATTTTTCAAAATTTTAGTGCAATCTTCAACACTAAAGTTGACTTGAAAAATAAACAATTCACAAATGTATTCTGGAATCAAAATAAGAAAGCTTTCAAAAAGCTTTAACAGCACGGAAAAACTACGTCGCACCATTATAGTGAGACTACACATACCCCGGCGCTGGGATACGTTCTCTCTCTGTTGCATTTCAGTGAAGCGGCGGATAATGTATGGCCCTGCAACCGCTTCCTTGATGTGTTCAGGCAGCTTTGTAAAAGAAAACTGTAAAATGAATTTCCCCTTCCTGCACACTACCCTCGCGCTGCATTAAATTGCAATCCAATGCACTGATATTCTTAATAGCTTTATGCATCCACACTCGCTTTATATACTCTCCACACATTTGCAGTGCAATAAGGAGTAAACTCTCCAAACCTGTGCAACACATCCAAGAAACTACTCAGGCTTTGCAGCTCAGTGTTATATCCATGCACGTGGACTGGCCACCAACACTCCGGAAGAAGGTGCTTGTGTATTCTGCACTCTTGCCGGCACCATGCATATATTCCCTTGCAGATTTCACATTGCATTTTGTTGACACATATGCACCCAACTCGCTCGTAGCGCAATCAAGTCGAAAAGGGGTGCACAAGTATTTGCAAGCAGCGCTGGCTGAGTGTATCTGAAGTTGGATTTATGCCCTGCTGCTCTGCTGCTAAGAAAGTGTCCATCAAAACAGTGCCAGTCGATCCCAGTCGCCAGTTCGATCGTTCAGATTCTTCGAGCCCCGAGTCGAGCTTTTCAGTTATTTACTTTTAAAAAAAGTTGCAACTAAATTATTCGCTAATAAATAACAACAAGAAGAAAACGCCGATTAGATTATATTTTTACGCTCTGGCGGAAAAAGTTTTGACGTGTTTCGCAGAGGAGGAATGCAACTTTGCAGTGTTGTGAACATCTTGCCTCCCGCAGTTTTGAAAGTGCATATAGTGGGTGTGTAATCAGTCAGTGCTAAGCAGAAAAACAAACTCAGATTTCAGTAAAAAGCTTTAATTAGATATCAAAACACCGCAAGACAATTTCCAATACCGATATTGGCTGAATCCAATAGGAAGGAACAAAATATAAAGAAAAGATCCGACGAGCAACAAGAACCAAAAAGAAAGCATGCTCCTCTGCTCGTAGACTGGCCTGCTTGAAACCAGTTTTTTGCACCTTTGTGAGGCGAGACTGCATTAAAGTGTAGCAAAGATAAAAATAAGATATAAATATAAAAAAGAATTGGCTTGCTGGTACTCCCGCTTCGGCAGTGCTGGGTTTTCGGTTCAATGAATTAAATTAGTGACGATTGTTGCCTTATCTCATCTTGATAGCAGCTTTGATAGATCTTTTATCTTCAGCGAGTGCGGTTAAGTTCATCTTGGCTTGTGTCTGCTAGCGAAAATAGAAGCGACATTTTTCAACTTATCGTTCTCACACGGCGGCTCTAGCGCTCTTGCACCGATTTGCATTTATTTACTAGGCAAATTCAGCACAGGTATTCATAATATCTACTTTGTGATAAAACGTTCATACTGGCTTCTGTGTCGATTGTAATATATTTAGCGATCGCCTTTCAGTAGTATGGAAGCGATTCCTGATAAAATTTTAAAATAACGTTGCACATTGGAGCAGTCACATTTGTGATTATTATTGCTGGGCTCTAAGTTCTTTAGTATCCAAGGTTGTTGCGCGAATTAATTAAAATTAATCTTACATTGTGCATAGTTCTTTTAAAGTGTGAAACAGCGAAGTGTTTCTTATTTTTAAATTTAAATCTGTTTTGTGTTTCGATGATTTAAATGTTAAAAATTAAAATGTATGTATTTCAGGTAAAAAATAAGAAGTAAATAAAATAAAAACAAAAAATATAGAACCAGTGAAACTCAGTTTTAAGTAGTAACAAAGTGAATTAAGTAAAAAAATCAAAGAAACCACATTTATCACTAATATACATTTTTCCCTTTGAATGGTTTCTGACGATTGGACAGAAACAATGTCCGATTCGGACGTAATGGATTCAAAAAGTGATATATGCAGTGGTGGTGCATCAAGTTCCAGTGGAAACTCAATATCACCCCGTACACCGCCAAATTGTGCACGTTGCAGAAATCATGGACTTAAAATAATATTAAAAGGTCATAAAAGATACTGTAAGTATCGCTATTGCATTTGTGATAAATGCCGCTTAACAGCTGAGAGACAAAAAATTATGGCATCACAAACAGCATTAAGGCGTGCACAGGCACAAGATGAAGCTAGAGCATTATCAATGGGCGAAGTACAACAGCCAAATGTGCATTCATCGCAATCACACACAATTATACATGCTGCACATAGTTCATCATCATCATCCAAGAGTCCAATTGTTGATGATCATCAGATCACTGTTTCGACACCAGCATTATCTTTAGAAGGATCCTGCGACTCTTCAACAGCGTCACCAACTTCTACATCTGGAGTTCCAATATCTGTTCCAGCGAGCCGTAAGCTGGCTCCCTTACATCCAAATGCTCCAAATCTTCAATTGGGTAAGCGTTTACTTAATTTCTTTTTACATATATTTTTTTAATAAAAATGAAATGAAATAAGTGTAAATTACACGCTGAACTCTAGTTTTGTAAGGTATATGGTCGCGATGCTATTATAATTTGCCCGATTATGTACAGTCAGTGACTAAATTGAGAGGACACTTGTAAAAACTTTGAATCAGCAAAAGTAAATTTTCTTTTCCTAAAATGAAAGTAAGTAGCTTGTCACAGTTACAGTATAGTCAGTGGCGGATTTAACGAAAACAAAATCGTGACAAAATGCCACAAAGGTGTGCTTAGTTTGAAATGTTATTTAATCAAAATCGGTCTAAATCTGAAATTGTTGAATTTTGGAAAACTCGGGTTAATAGAAAACTCGCTTTATCCTAGGCAGTACATTTGCCCCTTACACGACGGTAAATTGTACTGACTGCTCAATTTTTTGAAATGTCCCACTTCAAAAACGTCCAACTATTGTTGGTATGAGTGTGTATACCTGCACCCAAAGATTATAAACTGCTCCACTGCCTATTACTGACCCTGGCTTCGTGCAATATCGTCCTCCGCGATTGTCGGCCCCTGTTTGGAAGTCTCCAATTTTTTATACCTTGTATTGGGCTTATAGATCTTCTCTGCTATCTGTATATCCCTGCACTCAAACCCAACCCACGAATATCCATGTCGCATTGCTCCAACAATCGGGGGGAGCAATAAAATTTATTCAAAAGATGAAAAAAAAAACAGTTTTTTGGAAATATCTCGGTCTCTTGGAAACAACAACAAAGTTTGTAGGTAATATCATTGCCTACAAAAAATATTATACACTTTCGTCGTTTTAAAGATTTAAAATACTCATATCCCCTTTTTCGTTACTTGTATACGTCATCAGACATTAAAAAAACCTTTGTTCGACTACGCGGTTAATATTTTTATTGGTGATTCATCGATATATGTATTTGAAAATATTGAGAGAGGGAGAGGGAGCTATCTCTGCTGCTGTCAATTAAATTCAACTACTTAACTACTGAACTCACGCCTATATGCATAAAACTTCCACTTAAGCCAGGTAGCACAGTTGAGTCGAGCTCATTCGTAATTCAACTCGATTCGCGTCTTCATTTAGTTGGACTTGGGTTCAACCTGACTTCAACTCATCACGTATACGTACTAACAGAAACTTGAGTAACTCTATTTAGATGATGTACAAAGGTTCAAAGCATGAGAGAAATACTTATATCCTAGTGTTTTAAGCATTTTGCGATTTACAATGTTTTTTTGTGACCCCAGAAAAAATAAAAGATGGCCTTACAGCTTTTAAAAGATAAATGATGGCCGTAGAGATTTTAACTATTTTTAATGAGAGCACATACGGGCCCCCGACGGCCATACTTGTCGAAAGGAATTAATGTAGCATTAATGTAGGAATGTAGCAGCACTGACAAAATTTTATCGCAACTATCATAGTGACTGTTCCTCCGAGTTAAACGCTCTCCTGCCTCCACGGCAATCTTATACCCGCAACACCAGATTAGCCCACTCGTCTCATTCCCTTCACCTGCAACTACCCCTTTCACGCACTCAACAAGATATGAATTCGTTTGTCAATAGAACAACTCGACTGTGGAATAGCCTCTCGCAGTCAGTATTTCCGAACTCCTACAACATCCAAGAGTTCAAACGCAGGGTTCATCACCACCTTCTTCAACACCCCCCGTACCTTTTAATCCGTAACCTATACCCCCCCCTCATCACTCCCCCGTACTAAGCTTATTGCTAGACATTGCACCATGACGTGACCAATGACATGACGGACTAGTAGTACAAAGGGTGACTCCTAAGCTTAGCACTCCCACATAAAAAAAAAATGGCCGAGTACTGAGCTGGACACACGGACGGGTTGGACACACGGGTTGGAAAGCGGTTTAAGCGGTTCAAGAAAAAAAAACCAATCGAAAAAAAACCTTTAATTGCGATGCGTTGATTAAATTTTTGTAATATTCGAATACGAAGTCATGAGCACCAGATTTCATGATGTTTTTTCAATAAATATGTGGCCGTACAGTCCGACAAACATCCTTCTGATGACCGGCATATGTCCTAGGACTATGTTTCAAACACGGCCGGTATTCGCCCGTTGTAAGGCCATCTTGTATTTTTACTCGGGGAATTATTTTATTCTTACAATACTATTTTTTCAAATAACATCATTTCCAGATTCCCCCCCCCCCCATAAAGAATTGTTTCTGAATCCGCCTCTGGTATAGTTAACCATTAACATGTCAGCACTGAATACAAATTCAGAAATAAAGTTACTTTTATTTTAGGAAAGGAAGGCTTACTTTTACTAATTTAAATTTCTTATGTGTCCTCTCAATTTAGTCCCTGACTGTATATCAATTTACTTAAGAAATCCAAATCTTGTTTTTTTATCGATTTACGTTTCCAAATGGTGGAACCAAAAACATATGTTTAAAACAAAAGGAGATTCAGGAAAATACAAATTGTATGAAATGAGATTGCAAAAACCAAAGTAATGGGGAAAATAATGATCGATCAGTATCCAAAGTCCTTCTGCCTGTCAGCGGATGAATTAATTTAAATACGAAATAAATTTCTGTAGGCGTTCGAAAATTTTGCTTTATGTAAATTCCAATCTGTTGCTGTATTCCGAAGACGGTCCGAAATAAAATTTAGAGATACTGAATAATTGATTTTTGAATTTACAATTTTGTTGAGAGTGGTACGAGAATCGAGAGCTCCTGAATATGTGGTTATGAAGAATTAGCTTCTTCAACCAGCGATAAAATCATCCCAGTTAATCATGGTGAATTTTGAAGAGTAGTTACGATGTATTTATGACGTTTTGCATTATTTATAATTGAAAATCTATTAATAATATTTTATTATTTTAAACAATTAATTGCTATTGATAATAAAATTGAAACCAGAGCAAATATTTGCAATCGGTGCTGACTTTAAGCTATTCCGATTAATATGATCGCTATAACAGCAGCCATTAAACAAATACTACAACAACAAATTAAATTTTTCTATTTATATTGCATTCTAAGTGCAGCTCTCTCTCTATATATCTCTACTTTGAAACATAATACCAATATATAAACGTGAATTCCTTCCAATTTCATTAGTTTTCCAGCCCTGCCACTAATAAAATCCCTTAAATGAAAATTCTTAGACTGAACGGGTGCTATTTTTGTCCTTGCTTAAACTTAGTCAATTTCTGCTTCTAATGACCACTCATAAATTGCATACTCCGTCGTCCGTCAATAAGGAACTCTCGTTGCATGCCAAATGAAGCATTGGCTGCGAATTTCATTAGTGGATGAAGTTTTAAGGCACTTTTCAGCGCTTTTATTGCCGATTTTTTTCCTCTTTTTATTTTTTATTCAGAAAATTTTTAGTTAAAAATTGAACAAGAGTGTACCATGCTGTGGCAGCTCAATTAAAATTTGTGATCGTAAAATATTTTATTTTTCCTTGCAATGCACATGCATGCACATTTCCCCCCAATCAGAAGCGAAACAGAAAAAGAAACTTATCTGCCTTTTATTTGTATCGTTAATAGTTTTTACATAAAATTTTCATTTAAATATGTACTTAGGCCAAAAATATAATACTTTGTCCGTTTGTGGCTCAATGCCTGCCGATGATGTTTTGCGGGCGCACAGTTGCGTTATTAAGGAACGACGACCTAATGCGAACAGGTGAAATTAATTTAATGCCAATTCACTATAAAAATACAATTTTTGGTCCGCTTGCGCGGTTTTACGATCTTTTTACAATTTTCTTCCGTGACGAAAGTAAGCTTTGGCTAGTTTTTCTTATATAAACATCATAAAAATGGAATCAAGTGCTATTAAAGATTGCAATGTAATATTGCTATTAGTAAATAAAATTATATTGAACATTGCTTCACAAATTGCTGAAAGAAGAGTAAGTGAAGTGTAGTGAAAGTTGTAAACAACCTAAAGGGTTTCGTAGATGATAAATCCGTCGGGAAAATTTATTGTAAGGGCTTATGAGAAACACCACCTTATTGGAACAGGTTTGCCAAACTTAGTTGGTTGTTGTGTGCTTTATTTTGAATATGGGGTCCTAACATGAACGATTTCCTTATCTCGTGTGGTATCTGAATAAGGAATATCTCAAGTATCTACATTTAGATTAAAAATTGCATGATTCGTTCAGGTTTACAACTCACGCAACACTGCAGTAATGAAAAGATTTCATTTTATATTACTATTAATCACCTACTTTCAACAGACCTGATCTACGACTTACGTAGTAATTTATCCAAATACTATAATGAAATTCTGTAAACTTCTACCTATGCAATCATATTATGAATTTTAGCAATCTAAAGATATAAAATATAATGCCGTTGGCAACTATTTATTGGTTTACATACCTTTCTCTCTCTCTTCGTTCTTATTTGATAAAATAGAGCTTAGAGGTGGACTCTTTTATACTGGGAACTATTGAGACAGTGTCTACAAGTAAGATCAAGTCGAAATATTATAAAATTATAAAAAGAGTAAATGATGCTGAATCACGCGGTCATTTTAATGCTATTGCGTCAAATTGTCGTTCTCAAACCAATATTTACTATGTGCAATTCATTTTTGGATATTTCGACATTTTGACTAGTTTATTAAGCAAATTTTCGTATAAAAAGACTTTTATGTGACTAAAATCATTAGCCGGTGAACTGTGGTCACTAAAAAAATATGCTATGTGCAGGAGATGTTACAGGATGTTACAGGAGAATAATTTTTTTCAATATCTTAAAGCTGTATTTTTGCACATAGCAGATTTTGGTTTGACAACAACGAAATGCTGAGTTCATTGGAACGGGAAAAAGTTACCTCCTATATGCCTTGGCAAAAGAGAGCAGCAAGGGAATTTTTGTGAAAAAGGCCTACTTATGAAGAAGACCTTATTAGTTTCTAAACAATTATCGTGTTTAAACTGTTGTAGGCGACTTTTAAACGCTTAGCGGCTTTAATCACAGTAAACGCTTAAAGTATTGCAGTAGTAAGCGTTTTGTAGCTTGTTTTTGGTAGAAAAAAACTTTCCAAATCCTCCCATTTATAGGGGCTTTGGATATTTGCATAGGGTTGCCAGGTCCAAAAATGAAAATGCCGAACACATCTTTACATTTAGCCGGGCATTTTGCTCTAAAAGCCGGACTACCCGTTATAATTGGAGATATACTCCGTTTACGACTAGGTTTAACCCAGGTTTAGGACGTAGTTTTAACTCAACCCCGGCGTTTATGACTAGGTTCGACCCAAGCTCAATCCAGTCATAAACGCGGGGGTCGAGTTGAAACTAGGTCCATTCAACCCGACTCAGCTCTCCTACCCCGGTCTAATTGGTTATTTCGTCTCATATACGCGGGTTGATTTGAAATTGGGTTGAAGTGACATTTGTTTTGTTTGTTTACCATCCGTGAAGTCCGCCTTCGGCGTTACTTGTGTGTTGGGTATTTTTGCGTACACAGGAATGAAAAATGATTTCTTTCTGAATTTTTACGTATCTAGAAATGAGAATTTTGCACCAAAATTTGAGGTTAGTTTTGATTTCAGTTCAACTCTATTTCACTCCGAAGTGAACAAACTCGACATCATATACGGTAGTCGAATTTTCAGCTCAACCTCGACTCCACTTTTCAACCTAGTCATAAACGGGGTAATAGAGCACCCATTCGACGTTGGCATTATGGTCTGGAATCGCGAAGTAACATTTTGCCAATTTCAATAATTCCGAATAAAATTCTTTATTATGCTGTAATTTGAAACAAGCTGTCATCATATGAATTTGGATGGTATTAAATATAAAATGACAACTTTTTCCAAGAATAGGGATGCTTGATTTAATTGTGTATGCAGTGATAACACTAAATTAATATTTTTCAATCAACTTTATTGTGTTTGGTAGTGTTATTATTATATTTCCACGAGCTGAATTGACGAACTGCAAAAACAAATCACTTTCACAAATTTTATTAAAACGACTGAAATCATATTTGGAAGACAAGTCCACTGCTGGCTTCTTCAAGACTAGTGAAGTGTATGGATGCCTCAAATGGCTTGATTCCCTGATAGTATTCACTCTATGGCGGTGAAACTTTAATGTAATTTATCATAATGACTGTTCCACTGAAATAAAAATATAACCTTCTGCCTCCACAGGCCTTATTTTCGTTCACATTCCGTTCGAGAAATTCGTATATAACTTGAACAAATCGACTGTGGAACAACTTTCCACGGATAGTATTCCTGAACTCGTACGACAGCAAATGCAAGGTTCATCGCGGCTTCTTCTCATATATCCCCACGCTGAATCTATTTCATCCTATTTTTATCCTTCTAACTTCTAGCTTTATACTAGCTCATTTTCTGTAAATCTGTAGAAATTTGGTAAACAATAAAAAGTTCAGCTCTTTCTTGTTTACCTATCTTCATAAATAGATGGCATAAAAATAAAAAAAAAATGGACCTAGTTAAAAAAACAAATCTGGCTTATTTTATGTAATATAAATATTTATTCCACTTAATTAAAAAGTCTAAACAATATACTATAAATCTTAAAAGTTATCTCAGAAACCCGTTTTTCCTCCATTACAAGTTCTGAGCTGAAACATTCTTGAGAATGTAACTAGTGCACTACACTTGCGGGCATAATGCATGCATACATAAATAAAACAGCAGAAAAACAGGATTAAAAAGTAAACCTAAAAACGAAGAGCATCGGCATCAATAAAAATAAAAAATTAAAATTGTAGTTCATCAGTAGGGGTTATTCACAGTATGATAACTTCATGCATTACATTAAAACTGCATATAACTTATCGAGCCAGTGGATGTCAAAAATTTATTATATCAGATTTATACTGTAATATGCCAGCTTGCAACATGTTTAATAAAATTAACATTTCAGTTAGGCTTAAAGTTACTTAAGTCCGAATTTTAATTAAATCTCTCTTAAGATGAGTCTGCACATACATTCGCCGGACAACCTATAACCAGTTTGATCCAATGTCACTGCCATTTAACAACAGGATAAATGTTTGAATCGAATCCCTTAGACGGCCATTGACACTTGTCGGAGATAAAACTCAGCTGCTATCAATAAAAGTGGTTAAAATGTTAAAAAAAGATTATTTGATTAAGCCTTTCATAATATCATAGGAATGTCTTCGTGTATGTTATTAAAATATCAAATATAAATTCAAACGTTAGGCGATGTCTGTCGACGCGGTCTAGTGGCAACGAACTGATAGCTTAGGATGTATTTCTGTAAAACTTTGGTTGTTTTCTTGTTAACCAAAATTCTGACACTTGTAGGCGCCGCTAAGACGTTTACATTTTGATCCTAGTTTTGTAAAAATCTTAGTTGAAACTTAATTTTTATTTATGTGGAAGATATTTGAATGATATAAATTTGTATATTTTCTGTCCATGTGCAGCAGCTCCAAAGTTATAAGTGTTTTGGTACAAATTAGATTTTGGTGGCACAGAACGACGCTTAAGATCTTCATAACCAATTTAAGCAAAATTCAAAGAATGACCTGACTCTCCATCACTGGGACCATCCGCACTTCCACGATGGCAGCGCTAGAGACTCTCCTCTATCTGGTACTCCTCCACCTTGAGGTGAAGTCCGCCATAAACGGGGCGCTGCGGCTGAAAGCGAATGGTCATGGTGAAGCGGTGATGCTATCGGATTGCATGCCCTCAATCTTAAAATTTGAGCACCTTCTGTTCACATACAGGATAGGCTAACCTGGGCTTTTCCTAAAGCATTGCCGGGCGGACTAGTATGGTACACGGATGGCTCTAAAACAGAGACAGGTGTGGGGCCAGAATCTGGAGTGAACACCTTAGATTCAGCAAGGCTATATGCCTAGGCAGAGTTGTACGCTATGCTGACATGCACTCATAACAGCTTAAGAAGGGCCTACCATAACAAACGGATCTTTATCTTCTCAGATAGTCAAGCGGCAATTAGGGCGATATGGTCCCGTAGGATGAAGTCGAAATTATTTTGGGACTGCCAAAGTGCTTTTGGTGAGCTGGACGTTCTCAATCAAGTTACCCTTGTCCCAGGTCACCGGGGCTTCAAAGGCGACGAAAGTGCGGTAGTCCTGGCTTAACAGGGCTCTGACATTGCATTCATCGGTCCAAAGCCGGCTATTGGGGCACCCACCAGATTGCTGCAAAGGGCCCTGGCCGATCGGACTTTGATGAAACATACATACATACCAAACGCTGGAGGTCTGCGCCTGGACTGGCCTACTCTAAGCGGTTCCTTTCTGTGCCGTCCCCTAATGGTGCATCCACCCTACGCGGACTTAGGTCATACGCGCTTTTGCCTCTTTTTTTCATATAGAGTTTAATGCCTTTTTTTTGCGATATTTTTAATGGCAAAGGCAGTACAGCCAAACTGCGCGGACCAAAGGCTGTGCTTAAAAAGGTACATTGTACGTCTACAAAATACGGGCTTTTCGAAAGCGCGTATGTTTTTTCAAACAAAAATTGATTTGTTTTCTCAATTTGCTCACGATTCAGAACTCATGCGCGCTTTTGTCAGAGGCCGTACGGCGAAAAGCGCGTAGGATCTAAGTCCGCGTAGTGTGGACGGCCCATAAGACGGCCAAGGAATTGTTAGGGCGTAGTAGAAATGATGTTAGGACACTTGTTGGCTTGATTACCGGACACTGTGCCCTAAATTACCACTTATGGATGATAAAAAGCGCGGAGGACCGCACATGCAGGCTGTGCCTGGAAGAGGATCCGAGTTTCTTTGTTCGAGGAGTCCCTGCTCGAACACTGAAGTCTAGACAGACTGCTGAATTTATTCAAGCGGTCTCGTTTGCAAATATGAGGTATAGGGGTTGTGGTACAATAGGCCAAATGAATGGCCGCAGTACCTTTGGACCCAATACCTCACCCAAGTCTCGGATCCATGTGAGAATATTTGTAAGACCGTCGTCTCATACATCACCACTTTGATAACAAGTATCTTTTCAGTCACATTTAGTTTCACTTACTTGACTTGAAAACGGCTTGATAATTACTGAACAGTCAAACTCTTAGCAAATATGTACTAAATTTATTCTCTTCTTCTTTAAAACAAGAACGATTCAAGTCAAGTACTCAAGATGCATTTAAATATCATTTTTAAGCCAAGCTCAAGCCTACTTAAAGTCAAGATGACTTTGCATGTGTTCTTGAGTACTTGAAAGCTGCTCCAAGTTCGCTACAAGTAAGAGCATAAACAGTCTAATGGTTAATTTGATACCATTTGAAGAGTCTTGACAAAATATAATTGGCTTTGTTGATTTTATCATTCTTTCGCGGATTTCTGGTTTTATGCTGTTGTAGGCAGCTATTATTGAACCAAGGTTAAAGATTATACAAATTACTGCTCCACCACCTTGATTGCGCGACTGATGTTTCCGATCATTTAATTGCGTAGGGCAATCCTTTATTCGAGTCTGATTTGCAGATTCAAAGCTTTTCTGCGATCGAAGCACCATGCCAAACCAACGTGATCGTTATCCGACTCGAAGTTGGAGCCTCGGTACATTGGTACCGTCATCAGGCTGGAAGGTTCAACTTATGAACGACCCATCAGGGATTATACATTTTGTATTCGTATTCATATATTTCTCATTTGGCTGCTTTTAAGAACCTAAAGAAGATATTTTCGTGTTTTAATCGAGATTTGTCTTATTCCTTCACGTGTTTTCGTATCTTAAAAAATCCCAATTTCACACATAATTGAATAATGCTACTAACATTATAACCGTCGAGCACACTTAAATTTATTAAAAACACATAAAATTCAAAAATATCGCGGAATACTCAAAAGCAAATAAGAGAATTATCCCTTTTCTTCTTTTGGCATCGATTACCTGAATCAATTTATCATTTTTATACGATCGTGCACCTGACGATGAGATGCGCCAAAGAAGAAGAAAGTAGATGTGCAAGGAACGTGCGTAAATAAATTGCATCAAATAAGAAAAAGCAACATTCAAACAAATCTGCGAAAATCTCGTTTCCAACATTCTCCGGCTTTGAATCGAGATCAATTTTGTTGCTTATCTTTATCAAAATCAATTTCGCTTCTTACATTTTATCGAAAACTAAAAAATGTTTCTCGCGGATTTTTATTGAAAGAAAAAAAAAACTGTCGACATATTTTTTCAATTAATTTCTGTTTTTTATGCAAGGTACTTTTATCCCACGTCTCCTTATCTGTTATCAGATACGTCTTACTACTACATAATTTTTCATCGAATGACTGAAATTATTTTGGGGATGTCGTCAGGGAATCAGAATGTTTTTGCAGATGTTGTTTTCATTTGGGAAGGGCAATGTCCTTTAATGCCACAAAGTTGTTTTGCAAAACTTAAATTATGTATAGTGTATTAGTCATACATATAACGCCTAAGAATGTTTGTTTACATGGAAAGTTTTCATAATGCTAAAAAACCGAAAATCAGAGAACGAATGTCCAGTATGGAATTATTGTCTCGACAAATAAACTATTGGCGACTGCGCTCAAGTTGCACGGAATATGCGTTGGCGGTCAGTAGAATTCTCCATTCAGAATATCAACGCCAACGTGTGCGCTCGGAAAACCTTTAGCAAAAGAACGAGAGGTTGCAGCACTGTGCAATAATTTATGCAATACAATAAAGTTCAGATTGGCAGCTTGGCTTGTGCCTTTTTCTAACGCTTTGAATTCTTCGAGTGCTATGGTCTGAACCGAAGATCTTAAGTTCCACAACAGAGGTACCTTTTTTCACAGCTAAAAAATTCTAATACTAAATTCGAAATTAAAAATAATCGAAAAATTAAAAAAAATTAATTTTGAAAATAAACTAATAGCTCTAGTTTTTCTGGGTGCTCTGTTTTCAAAACCTTGTTTTTCCAACTTCCCATGTGTTTCCAACACAGGCTCTTCTTCGCCACCGCATTTAAAATAAAAAGAAAATTTTACTGGTCTTCTTGGTGGAACACTTAAAACGTGAAATTTTCCAGCGCAGACTATACCGTCATATTGGGCGGTTTATTTTACAACGCACCGTCGGACAATTTAAAACATTGGGAAATAAAGTTAACATTGGAATTTGGTGCGGCTACCTTCGCGGTGCAATACGAGCAACGATGCGACTCCAATAATGGACGCAGCAACACATTGCTAGCACCGCGGTGGTTGAGTCAGATTCTTCAACTCGTTCAGCTATAGTAATGCATGTATGGGTACAGTCAGGAACAATGTTGATAGTAGAGTGGAATCATGTTTTTTCATCACCGTTTACAACATCGTGCCTTAATTATATCTTTTTCATTTCTTCTTTTCAGTATTTTAATTATTTAGGCTTGTTTATATCAATGTTGCCTGTGAGGTTCTTTTTATTAAGGCTTCGGGATTCTTACTTTGATGTAGGCGCGGTACTTTTATTTTTAGGCGTACTTACTGCCCTGGAGGCTATGGGTGATTCAAGTATATAGTAGGCAATCTTTTAAGCGGTAATGCTGCTTCTGACGATATTCAGGGTCATTTAAGAAATATGTTGTTAATCACAATCAACCCCCAAACAGATTGCATAAAATGAATTTTCCTCTTTAAAGTTTTCGGCGACATTAAGTTTATTGCAAAAGAATACTTGTTTCAATCTTTAAAGTACAGTTTTGTTTTCAAAGTCTTAACATTATTATTATAATTAACTATTTTTAAGGAATACGGGGGCAACCCATATGGTGAACACTGCTGCCAAGTTAGGTCTATTGTGTATGTACCCTACTAATGGAGCAGACCATCAGCCTTCCGGACGAAGGCAGGAAAGTCTTTAGTTGAAGAAGACCGGACTCGAACAGGGCTTACAAGCTCTCTGATAAAAGTTCCAGATCATATCAGGACATTCACAAAGAAGACTTTCATGCAAAGTCGCCATTCTGTCTCTTGCGACAGTCCCAGGCTCTGGAGGTGATACCGCAGCCCTACATGGGCAGTCGGAGAACCCATCAGCAGCCATAGGCCCGCTCTGTTTAAAGTGATGATGCCCCATAAGATCTTCAACCTGTCTGGCTGTGGTTACAAATCAAGCCAGTGAGCGAGTCTGACGTGTGAGACGACGGGTTTAAAATAGTAATTATCATATTGTGGTTACAGATATAGCGAGTTGATGCTATATCCCTCCTATAAGTACTCTTATTAGAATACAACCACTTCAACTATAAAATATAACTTGTAAACAACTGTCGTTTCAGTTCATTGCACGCGAGAGAAAAGCGATTTTTTCATTCCGCTCGCTAGTTGCTCCCACCCTCTAAAATACGCGCGTGCAAAAAACTGCCAATGTAACCAACACGATTTGTTTACGTACATTTAAAACCCCTCACATACCCTCTTACACGCTTCGCCTACTCGATTGAGTCACAACCACAGCCTTAAGACCTGGGGCTGATTCCCAATAGGCTAGGTTTACTCCCTTAATCTACTCCTTTATCAGGGACTTGCAAGTGACCCATTAGATGACACAGAAGGGTTCTGGGCCCTGGACCAATATCTCAGACCTTTCTTCGGGAGGCTCTCTGTCCGTGGACCCAGCAGAGCGAACCCTATTTTTTCTGGGCAGGCTCCAACTATTTTGGAAGAAAACTTCCAATGGTCAACTATAAGAACAACGTATCCGAGATTTAGCAAGCGGGCGATGCAACAGAACTTGGAGTATGCGTCTACTTTTATTCGTCAAGGAAAGGACCGACCAGGTCGATATGGACCCTGTCCAAAGGGGTGCTTGATGCTGGCCGAAGGCTGTAATTTCTTTAACATCGACATGGCCACTAACAATATCGCCGTGCTAGTTGCTTTTTTCCCATGCTAGCAACCTTTTGTTGTAAGGCTTGATAGATAGCCATTCTCCCATGCTCGGAGATGAGTATACACCGCTGTGTCGACCTAATGTAAGGCGTTTTATGAAATGTGGTTGCAGGTATTGATTATTACATTCGTCTAATTTGTAAGGCGAAACTTCAAAAACAAATTTGCAAACTTTAGGTAACATAGGATCCTGCGATTAGTTTTGCATTTAAGGGAAAAGAAGGGATCTTGGATATCAATGTTTATTTCGCCACATACTTCGTCTGATTCGTCGAATTCACGATCAGGTCCTGCCGGTAATCCTGACAAGGTTTTCATGAATTTTTACGATTTTTGCCGCGTGCCTGTAATTTTTACAGAGTAAGGCTAGAGTTACCCAAGGCAATACATTTGTCCCTTACAATATGGTAAATTGTACTGAGGCCGCCTTTTTGTGAAATGTTCCGGTTCAAAAATAATACGAAAATAATACGAGTTGGAGTGACATAGGTTTTTTTACTTACTCTGAGGCAGTTGTACTGGCTCAAAAGAAAAAAAGAGACACCTCTTACAAACTCATTTTATAATCGTGTTCTACCCAACACTAAATTTTTGCTCTGCATGTGAAGTGAGAGATGCTTTAATGGGGCAAATCATACTACCCACCACTCGGTAGGTATTACAGTAAATATTCATTTTTCTGTTTCTTTTTCGTGTAACGATTTTGATGTCTATATAGTTGTACACTAAACGCTATCACAGCACGTAGTGGCGAAAAGTATGATCACAATGTATCATCGTCGTAAAATCGGTCTTGAAATCACTGTTTCATAGACAACGAGTCATTGGATTTACTCAAATATGAAAAATATTATTCCCTAAAAAATACTACAGCTGAAAAATTTGTAGAATTTAGCCACTTGATATTTTGCTCTCTTTTTTATCATATCCATTCTCAGAAGAAAATTTTATCGTGCTATTCGCAAAAAATGTAAGAAATTTTCCTACCAACATAATTACAATTTTAGCAATACCTCAACACTGTTCAAGTTACAATTAAAAAGAAAAAAAAACCTGATTTTAATCGCTAAGGGTTTTCTGCTTTTAAGATTTTCTCGTCTTATACTTATTTGACGTGACGCGTAAGAAGGTGAGAAGAAGAAGCTAAAACGGGAAACCGGTGTAACCAGGTACTATTCGCATGAAACCCGATTGCACGTTATTGTAACAGAATTTGTTCATTTGTGGTTTTAATGTAGATAAGTCAATTGCCGGGGCTTGCGGCCATAGTAATTAATAACCGGCGCGGATAAATCCTGGTGTGAAGTCCTATAATTGATCTTATGGTTATGTTGCATTCATCCAGATAGTTAGCAAGGAAAATACTATTAATCAAAATTATGTTTTAATTTCAGAGGTATTTCTGTTTGTTGTTAAAAATCAAAATGCTATAAATAAAGTTGTTTAGTTTTGAAGGGAGTGACAGTTCTGTCTAATGGGGCCCCTAGACTATCAATAATATTGTGCAATATATTGATTTGTGCAAAGTCATTGACGTTATGTGGGTGATATAGGAAAATTGTCTGGTACAAAAACAAACCGTCAATATTTTGCTCAATATTATTGCCAATATTATTGATAGTCTAGACTCTAGACTAGGCACTTTATTCTTAACATTTTCATAACGAGTTGCGGAGATTTTCTTCCATAACATGATCGGTGTTGCTCTTTCAGTTAAGGGGAGGAGTAGCTGTATTTTGCAAGTCAATAATTGAATTGAGTCAGTAACACCTCAATTAACTTCAATTTGCATTTCTAGTGTCCATCCAAGTCCATCCACCAGCTAACGCTTCCGACAAATCAGCGGGGGAAATGCCAGCATTCCAGGCAACTACTCCCGCGATAAGTCCCCGGATAATATTTCGCGGCGGCAAGATATGTCTAGTTTGCTAAGGTAGTTACTTAGATGGTTGATGAGTTAACCAAATTAGCTTGCCACATTTTATCTCAATCGGCCTCTCCTTTTAGCGGGAAGTTTTCTTGCGATACTTTTATTATACTTGCTTCATCTCGACATTCTGACAGTTGAAATTATCTCAAAATCGTGTGCAACATTCCGTGAACATGACAATTTCTTCTACTTGAATGCAACAGGCCGGATTTAATGGGACGAAAAAGGACTCTAAGCTGTTAGCATGGAAGGAAAGATAGCCAACAAGCCTGGACCTGGAGCTTGTTGATACTCTTTGCCGCCTTTCCTGTTAAACTCAGTTCCTGGCATACCGCAGCCCCAACTGTGGTCACTTTAACCGAGGATTGTGGCAATGCAATAGCCGTGCTCTTAGTTGCGAGGCATTGCATATGTTTTTTTATGTATTCGCTTTATGAAATCATAACTGAATGCAACATGTGCTCAGAGGTTCGCTGTGGTCGAATCTGCATTAGAAGCGCAGCACACCTCCAGCAAATATTAAAGTGGCTTCTATTGAATTTTAATGGTGTTATTGTGACTGGTCGGGGTATCATATTCACATACAGGAATAGTGGAGAAATTCTTACTCAAGTACTGCCTGCTGTTTTTTTATTCAATTTTCTTCCCCACCTTTTTACCAGCTGCACGTCAGAAACATCCAAGTTTTTGGCGCCCAGTGAACTACCCGGAGCCATATCCATTGAGCAAGTTGGATAACCGACTCTGGTCACGAACGAGCTTCAGTTCTGTGCTTGGAAAAAAACCGGTTTCATATACATAACAACTCACGGCTAAGATAAGATCTTTCTTAAAAGGTAGCTACTGAGCCACCATCGGAGGTAACAAAATTAGTAAATTAGTGGTATTTAAATTAGAATTAATGATAATTAAATCATTTTTAGAAACTTTGCCATTGGATAGGTATGTGATACCTTTTTTACTGGATATGACACCAATCTGGAAATCTCGCAATATATTGACTTACATATATGAACATAAATGAGAAGTGCAGGTGCCGCAATATTATTTCGTTTTGCGGATTTGAAATAAGTTCAGTCGCTCAGACTGGCGTTAACAAGTTGAAATGAAAATTGAATTGAAACAATTTTAATTATATTTAATTCGGCATTTTTCAGATATTTATAAGAAGTTTAAAAGATAAAGAAGAAAATCAGAGGAGAAAAATCAATTATAAGACATTGCCCAGAAATTTGTGTCTTATATAGTTAGTATATATTTTCATATAGTAATATTAACTGAAAGTTGAAGTTATCCATCCATAAATAAACAAAAGATATGTCTACTATTATTTAAATTGATTATTTTTTTAGAATATGGGATTGAGGACGATCATTACAATTTGAGGTTAAAACCAAATTGAACAAAAATATAAATTCAAGTCCGAAGTGAATAGCTTGCAAAGTGGTAATTAAAAAGGGTTCAGAATATTTTACGAGTAGCCCTAATAAGGCACCTCGGTGGGTTAACTGGTTAATAATAGGGTAGCATAGTTCCGCCTGGGTTTTTACCTAGCGGGCGGTTCTCCTCCTTGTTCATCCGGTAGTCTGGTACTGCCTTCATCACAGCCTTTGTCTGTGGGATTCATTCGTTTTAGGATGCATAACACATCGACGAGGCTGTCTCCCGCTAATCTCGACGGTTGCGTGACTGGCTCAGCCGTGTGCTATTAAGGACATCGACTTATGCGAAATCGAATTCGAGTTAGAATATTTTTTTTTATTTTGATGTTTGTTATAGTGGGATTTTTTCTTGTGTGAATCTTATAACTACCAGGAGCTCAAAAACAAGATGCATCGCTTCCTCCTTTAACATCCTCAAGACTCAATCAATTTTTTTAAGGAATAAGGGCCGCCCGTGTGATGAACACTGCGCCCAAATTAGGCTTATTGTGTACGAATCGAATAAGAATAAGACTGGAGTTGAGCGGGGCTGATAGGCTCTCTTAAGGTACGGTTTCGCTGGGAGCTGTCGGCGGCGGCCGCTAACAGCGAGCTGTCAAAGCTCGCTGCTCAAAATGACTGCTCTTATGGTATGCACATGTTGGCGGTTTTGCTCACACTGCCTGACAGCTAGACGGCAGCTGTCAGCAGCTAGCTGTTGCGTCTCGACTGCTTTTGAACCAGTCAAGAAGCGCAGTCGTAGCTGCTAGAAGTGATTTTTAGTGATTTTATTCAAATTGCTCTTTGTTTAATCGAAAATATTCTCGATATTTTTCTTCAGATTTTGAGAAATGACCATTCACTAGTAAACAGTAACAGCCTTCTTCTTTACGCAATTTAAACATACTGTTTATATCTTTTCTTTGATTTAATAACAATAATAGTTCCATGAAATCATGTTCTTCCTCCTCCTCAATTAACAAAAACTTTCCAATATCCATTATTTTTCATTAAATTCTTTTTCACCAGCTGAACAAACAATTGACAACAAATAACTGCCGGCAGCCATGCAACAGTTTCAACGAAATCGCTTGACCGCGCTGCTCAGTTGCTGCAGCTGATATCCGCCGTCGGCAGCCGCCGCCGACAGCTCCCAGCGAAACCGTACCTTTATAAACGTTCTTTTTCTAAGCCAGACCATAGCAGGACATTCACAGAGAATATGTGGGGAAGTGTCGTCGCCGCCAGTCCGGCATTGAAGTCGTCCTGTCAATTTGTGGTCGTCCATAAATTACGTGAAGCGATTTTTTCCCTCGGTGAGATGTGAACTTTGGGCAACACCCCCCCCCCCCGCTAATCTGACGTGAGAACTTACACATGAGAACATACATATTTATGGGCGTAACTACAGCAAGTCGGGCCTTCCTTTGAATATACAACTGGAGGAAAGGCCCTCGTGTATAAAATCCGTGTACGTAACCGTAGTGAAATCTGGGTCAGTTAACTGCCAAATTATATCTGTTTTGTTTACATTAAGATGAAATGTCATCAGCTGATTAGAATTCGGAGTGACGGCGTGTAAGATTTTATTTGAGATAACTAATCATTTAGACTATTTGCCCTTCCATATTCCACTTACTCAATAAGAATTTCATTACGCTAAAATTCGGAGTATGTCTTCCTGTACTTCTATATTATAAGGGATCGTATCGGTATTACTTACCACTTATGCTGCAGCATTCGTCGAGTCACGCGTTTGTTTCTTCGGTAGCGGCTTAGCAATCAAGATTTTCGCCTTGAAGCCAAGTATCACCACACACTCACCGGACGCCGACTGGAAAACGTCCAAGAAAACTGACAAAAATCATTTATCGTCAGTCCGTGCCTGAAGATCTCAACTTCTGTTCACCCTCAAGCCGTGAATTTACGGCAAAAAATTACGCCGTATCCACAAGGAACGGAAAACAAGGCACGAGCTAGGCGCAAAAACCATTCACAGTCGTGAGTCTGGAGCCGTCTTAAAGTTTTCGTTGAGGTCATGAACATTTTTGCACTTGAATTAACAACCCTGCTATGCTATGCTGTCGTTTCGCCTGTGTTTTTGTAGGGAATCATGACTTCACTTGCATGCCAAAGCCTGTCAAGTGGATATCTAAAGTATCATCCCTCAGATCGACTAAGTATATTTTGACCTGGTCTGAGAAAAATCCAAAATTGCTGAAAATTGGTACACCGGTTCCTTGTGACTTTTTAAGAAAACAATTTCGGAATCCAAAAAAGAAAAAAAAACATGGCCGCCGGAGATGATCGGTTTCCCAGATTTTTCCATATATCTCGGTTTCTATAGGTCATACAACCCCGTGCGAGGGCCCAAAATGTTTATAATGAAGTTCTGAAAATGCTGACCCGATTAGCACTTTGAAACTTACTTAGGGTTAAAGTTATCAAAAATTACTTTTTGGCCAAAATTTCACTCAAAAACTGATTTTTTCGAAAATTGAATTTTGTAGGCAATGTTTGGTATAAGTAGATGAAAAAAATGTGTAGAGTTTTATGACCAATAGAAACCGAGATACCTGGAAAACTCGGGAAAACGCGATATCTCCGGCGGCCATGTTTTTTTGTTGGATTCCGAAATTGTTTTCTTAAAATGCCACAAGGAGGCTGTGTACTAATTTTCAGCCATTTTGGAGTTAACGTTTTTTTTTTTGCTAATTTCCCCGGACTAAAAGATAAGGCGTCGAAAAAAACTAAAATGCCCTAAGAAATCAACGACAAGTCGTAAGAAAATTGGCTAAATTTTGAAGGTGGCCGACTAGTGCATACTGAAAAACGAACTTCAAGATACAACAAATTCAGCATTTATCATTGAAACATTAGCCAGGTCGCGTCTTCAACGATCAAAAACACTAAAATCCTCGAGAATTCGGTATTTTATGATGAAGAAATGTACTCTGCAACGTGCAATGCGTAAACTAAATCGGCACGCAATGAAATCGGTGCCAACCGATGAACATTCCACAGGACTCGACGCCGTCACATAAAGTTCATTTGACACAAACATTTCAACAAAATCACGTTCCACGATTCATTCCTTTTTGCAACAGTGATCTCCAAACTGGCCAAACTTCAATCCGATAGCTGCACTTCTCCTCGAAACAGTCCATTTTTGAGGTTAAGGTGTCAATAAAAAAATATGATAGTGTGCAAACATTGAAGTCGGCGGATCGTTCATCGGGAATGCTAAGGAATTCCTTAGGCTCACATTCGTGCTGCGTGAAATGCCTTCATCGGAAAACTTGATGCCATTATCAGCGCCCGAGGTAGCCGTGGCGAACAGCAGTGACATGTTGAAATTAAATTTATTTATAATTAACAAAAGTATAGCATTTTTAATTGGTAACGCAGACCCTATATTACCGACCTTAATGGGCCCAGAAAAATGCTTCATATTCTCCGATAATTATTTTTCCCCTTTGGAGGTAATCAATTACAAGAATGCCTTTTGCGTCGCGGACAGGTCCGTTCCGTTTTTACATAATTGAACGGCTTGGCCATGATTTCTTCTGCCGCCTGGTTCTTCATAAATCGTCCGTCCGATCAAATTGCAGCTCATACAAATCGTTCAAGCAAAAAAAAACAAGGAATTTTCATGAGCCTGAAGTTCCGAACGTTCGATCGAACGATTTTAGAAAAAAAAATTAAATTTTGAAACTGACTATCGGGCCTTAAAAAACAAGTAAATAATTGTTTTTTGATACCAGGCAGACAGTGGGGGTCTCGAAAAATATCATACCTAAATTATTAACCCCGAATTATAAACCTACCCCTAACTCACCCCCTAAAAATGATTTTTTTTGGAAAAAATAGTTAGAGGCCGAGTGCCCCGCTGGATTTTTGTGGACTTGTTAAGAGTGGTGCTAGTAACCACCACAAAAAATTTCAAGTCCATATCGTGCACGGGCGATACCCCTAACTCACCCCCTAGAAATGATTATTTTTAAACAAATAGTTAGAGGCCTAGTGCCCCGCTGGATTTTTGTGGACTTGTTAAGGGTGGTGCTAGTAGCCACCACAAAAATCTCAAGTCCATATCGTGCACGGGCGATACCCCTAACTCACCCCCTAGAAATGATTATTTTTAAAAAAATAGTTAGAGGCCTAGTGCCCCGCTGGATTTTTGTGGACTTGTTAAGGGTGGTGCTAGTAGCCACCACAAAAAATCTCAAGTCCATATCGTGCACGGGCGATACCCCTAACTCACCCCCTAGAAATGATTATTTTTAAACAAATAGTTAGAGGCCTAGTGCCCCGCTGGATTTTTGTGGACTTGTTAAGGGTGGTGCTAGTAACCACCACAAAAAATCTCAAGTCCATATCGTGCACGGGCGATACCCCTAACTCACCCCCTAGAAATGATTATTTTTAAACAAATAGTTAGAGGCCTAGTGCCCCGCTGGACTTTTGTGGACTTGTTAAGGGTGGTGCTAGTAACCACCACAAAAAATCTCAAGTCCATATCGTGCACGGGCGATACCCCTAACTCACCCCCTAGATATGATTATTTTTAAACAAATAGTTAGAGGCCTAGTGCCCCGCTGGATTTTTGTGGACTTGTTAAGGGTGGTGCTAGTAACCACCACAAAAAATCTCAAGCCCATATCGTGCACGGGCAACACTTTTAAAACACCCCCTAGAAATGATTATTTTAAACACAATAGTTAGAGGCCTAGTGCCCCGCTGGATTTTTGTGGACTTGTTAAGGGTGGTGCTAGTAACCACCACCAAAAATCTGAAGTCCATATCGTGCACGGGCGATACCCCTAACTCACCCCCTAGAAATGATTATTTTTAAACAAATAGTTAGAGGCCTAGTGCCCCGCTGGATTTTTGTGGACTTGTTAAGGGTGGTGCTAGTAACCACCACAAAAAATCTCAAGTCCATATCGTGCACGGGCGATACCCCTAACTCACCCCCTAGATATGATTATTTTTAAACAAATAGTTAGAGGCCTAGTGCCCCGCTGGATTTTTGTGGACTTGTTAAGGGTGGTGCTAGTAGCCACCACAAAAAATCTCAAGCCCATATCGTGCACGGGCGACACTTTTAACCCACCCCCTAGAAATGATTATTTTAAACACAACAGTTAGAGGCCGAGTGCCCCGCTGGATTTTTGTGGACTTGTTAAGGGTGGTGCAAGTAGCCACCACAAAAAATCTCAAGTCCATATCGTGCACGGGGGACACTTTTAAAACACCCCCTAGAAATGATTATTTTAAACACAATAGTTAGAGGCCGAGTGCCCCGCTGGATTTTTGTGGACTTGTTAAGGGTGGTGCTAGTAGCCACCACAAAAAATCTCAAGTCCATATCGTGCACGGGGGACACTTTTAAAACACCCCCTAGAAATGATTATTTTAAACACAATAGTTAGAGGCCGAGTGCCCCGCTGGATTTTTGTGGACTTGTTAAGGGTGGTGCTAGTAGCCACCACAAAAAATCTCAAGTCCATATCGTGCACGGGCGACACTTTTAACACACCCCCTAGAAATGATTATTTTAAACACAATAGTTAGAGGCCGAGTGCCCCGCTGGATTTTTGTGGACTTGTTAAGGGTGGTGCTAGTAGCCACCACAAAAAATCTCAAGTCCATATCGTGCACGGGGGACACTTTTAAAACACCCCCTAGAAATGATTATTTTAAACACAATAGTTAGAGGCCGAGTGCCCCGCTGGATTTTTGTGGACTTGTTAAGGGTGGTGCTAGTAGCCACCACAAAAAATCTCAAGTCCATATCGTGCACGGGGGACACTTTTAAAACACCCCCTAGAAATGATTATTTTAAACACAACAGTTAGAGGCCGAGTGCCCCGCTGGATTTTTGTGGACTTGTTAAGGGTGGTGCTAGTAGCCACCACAAAAAATCTCAAGTCCATATCGTGCACGGGCGACACTTTTAAAACACCCCCTAGAAATGATTATTTTAAACACAATAGTTAGAGGCCGAGTGCCCCGCTGGATTTTTGTGGACTTGTTAAGGGTGGTGCTAGTAGCCACCACAAAAAATCTCAAGTCCATATCGTGCACGGGCGACACTTTTAAAACACCCCCTAGAAATGATTATTTTAAACACAATAGTTAGAGGCCGAGTGCCCCGCTGGATTTTTGTGGACTTGTTAAGGGTGGTGCTAGTAGCCACCACAAAAAATCTCAAGTCCATATCGTGCACGGGCGACACTTTTAAAATACCCCGTAGAAATGATTATTTTAAACACAATAGTTAGAGGCCGAGTGCCCCGCTGGATTTTTGTGGACTTGTTAAGGGTGGTGCTAGTAGCCACCACAAAAAATCTCAAGTCCATATCGTGCACGGGCGACACTTTTAAAACACCCCCTAGAAATTATTATTTTAAACACAATATGTAGTTAGAGGCCGAGTGCCCCGCTGGATTTTTGTGGACTTGTTAAGGGTGGTGCTAGTAGCCACCATAAAAAATCTCAAGCCCATATCGTGCACGGGCGACACTTTTAACCCACCCCCTAGAAATGATTATTTTAAACACAACAGTTAGAGGCCGAGTGCCCCGCTGGATTTTTGTGGACTTGTTAAGGGTGGTGCTAGTAGCCACCACAAAAAATCTCAAGTCCATATCGTGCACGGGGGACACTTTTAAAACACCCCCTAGAAATGATTATTTTAAACACAATAGTTAGAGGCCGAGTGCCCCGCTGGATTTTTGTGGACTTGTTAAGGGTGGTGCTAGTAACCACCACAAAAAATCTCAAGCCCATATCGTGCACGGGCAACACTTTTAAAACACCCCCTAGAAATGATTATTTTAAACACAATAGTTAGAGGCCTAGTGCCCCGCTGGATTTTTGTGGACTTGTTAAGGGTGGTGCTAGTAACCACCACCAAAAATCTGAAGTCCATATCGTGCACGGGCGATACCCCTAACTCACCCCCTAGAAATGATTATTTTTAAACAAATAGTTAGAGGCCTAGTGCCCCGCTGGACTTTTGTGGACTTGTTAAGGGTGGTGCTAGTAACCACCACAAAAAATCTCAAGTCCATATCGTGCACGGGCGATACCCCTAACTCACCCCCTAGATATGATTATTTTTAAACAAATAGTTAGAGGCCTAGTGCCCCGCTGGATTTTTGTGGACTTGTTAAGGGTGGTGCTAGTAACCACCACAAAAAATCTCAAGCCCATATCGTGCACGGGCAACACTTTTAAAACACCCCCTAGAAATGATTATTTTAAACACAATAGTTAGAGGCCTAGTGCCCCGCTGGATTTTTGTGGACTTGTTAAGGGTGGTGCTAGTAACCACCACCAAAAATCTGAAGTCCATATCGTGCACGGGCGATACCCCTAACTCACCCCCTAGAAATGATTATTTTTAAACAAATAGTTAGAGGCCTAGTGCCCCGCTGGATTTTTGTGGACTTGTTAAGGGTGGTGCTAGTAACCACCACAAAAAATCTCAAGTCCATATCGTGCACGGGCGATACCCCTAACTCACCCCCTAGAAATGATTATTTTTAAACAAATAGTTAGAGGCCTAGTGCCCCGCTGGATTTTTGTGGACTTGTTAAGGGTGGTGCTAGTAGCCACCACAAAAAATCTCAAGTCCATATCGTGCACGGGCGATACCCCTAACTCACCCCCTAGAAATGATTATTTTTAAACAAATAGTTAGAGGCCTAGTGCCCCGCTGGATTTTTGTGGACTTGTTAAGGGTGGTGCTAGTAACCACCACAAAAAATCTCAAGCCCATATCGTGCACGGGCGACACTTTTAAAACACCCCCTAGAAATGATTATTTTAAACACAACAGTTAGAGGCCTAGTGCCCCGCTGGATTTTTGTGGACTTGTTAAGGGTGGTGCTAGTAGCCACCACAAAAAATCTCAAGTCCATATCGTGCACGGGCGATACCCCTAACTCACCCCCTAGAAATGATTATTTTTAAACAAATAGTTAGAGGCCTAGTGCCCCGCTGGATTTTTGTGGACTTGTTAAGGGTGGTGCTAGTAACCACCACAAACAATCTGAAGTCCATATCGTGCACGGGCGATACCCCTAACTCACCCCCTAGAAATGATTATTTTTAAACAAATAGTTAGAGGCCTAGTGCCCCGCTGGATTTTTGTGGACTTGTTAAGGGTGGTGCTAGTAACCACCACAAAAAATCTCAAGCCCATATCGTGCACGGGCGACACTTTTAAAACACCCCCTAGAAATGATTATTTTAAACACAACAGTTAGAGGCCTAGTGCCCCGCTGGATTTTTGTGGACTTGTTAAGGGTGGTGCTAGTAGCCACCACAAAAAATCTCAAGTCCATATCGTGCACGGGCGATACCCCTAACTCACCCCCTAGAAATGATTATTTTTAAACAAATAGTTAGAGGCCTAGTGCCCCGCTGGATTTTTGTGGACTTGTTAAGGGTGGTGCTAGTAACCACCACAAAAAATCTCAAGCCCATATCGTGCACGGGCGACACTTTTAACCCACCCCCTAGAAATGATTATTTTAAACACAACAGTTAGAGGCCGAGTGCCCCGCTGGATTTTTGTGGACTTGTTAAGGGTGGTGCTAGTAGCCACCACAAAAAATCTCAAGTCCATATCGTGCACGGGGGACACTTTTAAAACACCCCCTAGAAATGATTATTTTAAACACAATAGTTAGAGGCCGAGTGCCCCGCTGGATTTTTGTGGACTTGTTAAGGGTGGTGCTAGTAGCCACCACAAAAAATCTCAAGTCCATATCGTGCACGGGGGACACTTTTAAAACACCCCCTAGAAATGATTATTTTAAACACAATAGTTAGAGGCCGAGTGCCCCGCTGGATTTTTGTGGACTTGTTAAGGGTGGTGCTAGTAGCCACCACAAAAAATCTCAAGTCCATATCGTGCACGGGCGACACTTTTAACACACCCCCTAGAAATGATTATTTTAAACACAATAGTTAGAGGCCGAGTGCCCCGCTGGATTTTTGTGGACTTGTTAAGGGTGGTGCTAGTAGCCACCACAAAAAATCTCAAGTCCATATCGTGCACGGGGGACACTTTTAAAACACCCCCTAGAAATGATTATTTTAAACACAATAGTTAGAGGCCGAGTGCCCCGCTGGATTTTTGTGGACTTGTTAAGGGTGGTGCTAGTAGCCACCACAAAAAATCTCAAGTCCATATCGTGCACGGGGGACACTTTTAAAACACCCCCTAGAAATGATTATTTTAAACACAACAGTTAGAGGCCGAGTGCCCCGCTGGATTTTTGTGGACTTGTTAAGGGTGGTGCTAGTAGCCACCACAAAAAATCTCAAGTCCATATCGTGCACGGGCGACACTTTTAAAACACCCCCTAGAAATGATTATTTTAAACACAATAGTTAGAGGCCGAGTGCCCCGCTGGATTTTTGTGGACTTGTTAAGGGTGGTGCTAGTAGCCACCACAAAAATTCTCAAGTCCATATCGTGCACGGGCGACACTTTTAAAACACCCCCTAGAAATGATTATTTTAAACACAATAGTTAGAGGCCGAGTGCCCCGCTGGATTTTTGTGGACTTGTTAAGGGTGGTGCTAGTAGCCACCACAAAAAATCTCAAGTCCATATCGTGCACGGGCGACACTTTTAAAACACCCCCTAGAAATTATTATTTTAAACACAATATGTAGTTAGAGGCCGAGTGCCCCGCTGGATTTTTGTGGACTTGTTAAGGGTGGTGCTAGTAGCCACCATAAAAAATCTCAAGCCCATATCGTGCACGGGCGACACTTTTAACCCACCCCCTAGAAATGATTATTTTAAACACAACAGTTAGAGGCCGAGTGCCCCGCTGGATTTTTGTGGACTTGTTAAGGGTGGTGCTAGTAGCCACCATAAAAAATCTCAAGCCCATATCGTGCACGGGCGACACTTTTAACCCACCCCCTAGAAATGATTATTTTAAACACAACAGTTAGAGGCCGAGTGCCCCGCTGGATTTTTGTGGACTTGTTAAGGGTGGTGCTAGTAGCCACCACAAAAAATCTCAAGTCCATATCGTGCACGGGGGACACTTTTAAAACACCCCCTAGAAATGATTATTTTAAACACAATAGTTAGAGGCCGAGTGCCCCGCTGGATTTTTGTGGACTTGTTAAGGGTGGTGCTAGTAACCACCACAAAAAATCTCAAGCCCATATCGTGCACGGGCAACACTTTTAAAACACCCCCTAGAAATGATTATTTTAAACACAATAGTTAGAGGCCTAGTGCCCCGCTGGATTTTTGTGGACTTGTTAAGGGTGGTGCTAGTAACCACCACCAAAAATCTGAAGTCCATATCGTGCACGGGCGATACCCCTAACTCACCCCCTAGAAATGATTATTTTTAAACAAATAGTTAGAGGCCTAGTGCCCCGCTGGATTTTTGTGGACTTGTTAAGGGTGGTGCTAGTAACCACCACAAAAAATCTCAAGTCCATATCGTGCACGGGCGATACCCCTAACTCACCCCCTAGAAATGATTATTTTTAAACAAATAGTTAGAGGCCGAGTGCCCCGCTGGATTTTTGTGGACTTGTTAAGGGTGGTGCTAGTAGCCACCACAAAAAATCTCAAGTCCATATCGTGCACGGGCGACACTTTTAAAACACCCCCTAGAAATGATTATTTTAAACACAATAGTTAGAGGCCGAGTGCCCCGCTGGATTTTTGTGGACTTGTTAAGGGTGGTGCTAGTAGCCACCACAAAAAATCTCAAGTCCATATCGTGCACGGGCGACACTTTTAAAACACCCCCTAGAAATGATTATTTTAAACACAATAGTTAGAGGCCGAGTGCCCCGCTGGATTTTTGTGGACTTGTTAAGGGTGGTGCTAGTAGCCACCACAAAAAATCTCAAGTCCATATCGTGCACGGGCGACACTTTTAAAACACCCCCTAGAAATTATTATTTTAAACACAATATGTAGTTAGAGGCCTAGTGCCTCGCTGGATTTTTGTGGACTTGTTAAGGGTGGTGCTAGTCCTAACACCTTCCTAACACCTTTATTTGGGGCGGTGTATTAAGTACATAAGGCTAACAAAGAAATGAAAACAAATTTAGAAAACAGTTAATGCAATGAAAGTCAACTACCACTTGGCACCGTCTTCAAAAATGATTCTTCTTTCTATATCCATTCTGATTGGATTAACCCTGCGTGTGTACACTGGGTCTTGGAAGGAACAGTTAAAATTTGAAACTCACATTTTCCTCTCATGAATAGAAGGCGAACTTCAATTACCTCCCCAATGCTTTTAAACATATGACTTTGGCAACTTGTTGGCTATATAGTAGACCCCAAGTAAGTACCCCAAAATTTTTTTCAGATATTTTGTTTGATAGCCGAGAAAACTTTGAAAACCCGGCCGTTCCCTCAAAGACCTAGTGTACACACCATGTCTCGGAAAATATAGTGTACACACCCCGGGGTAATGCTGTAAAGAATTACAAACAATTATTTAATCTTTTCTGGTGGATTACGAGATTGTTTTTTTTTAAGTCGGTCACTTTAATTTTACTTTCAATCAGACAAGAGTTTATGTCATCACAAAATATACAATAGACTTATTTTAAACATGTGGCAACAGGAATAATTTTTTTATCCCTGCTGTCAGTAAAGAATATTCGATTTCCTCTGATAGGATTGTTTAAAAACAACTCGTAAGTATCTGTCCGGTTACTTTTGGGAGTCACTGTATGTATTTAAAAATAATAAACACCCTAGCATCCTAGTATCCACGAAAGCCACTCTTTTGAGCATTATGTCTTGAAGAATATTGTTTAATTAATTTTGTTTTGTTAGTAATGAGATAATTTTTGAGCTAATTACTTAATAGATGATAAATCATTTTTCTAAGACAAATTATTATCAATTTGGTATGGTTTATAAAATGCTACAAATATTTGGCTGCTTTTCGGCCACCTTTTTAAGGTTCGGTATTCGGCAGAATAAAAATGAACAAACGACTTGCCAGGCGACGGCGGCGGCGGCGGCCTGCGGCAGAAGTCCCCATACATAGATTTAATTTCTCCGCGCCGCCTGATGTTTATGCCAGCGCAAATGTTGTCCCATGTATTTTAAATGTCACCGCCACCCCTAAAATTCTTTGTGGGTGGGTTAATCCACGTTATGCGGCCGAATACCAACCCAGTAGGACCGGTAAGCTTACAGAAGTACTGAAATCAGCACTTACTGGTAAGGGGTAGGCCTTACCACTCCCTTTTACAGAAGTGCTTACTTTTACACACGATGTCATAGGGGGTAAGGCCTTACTATGGTACTTACCTTAGAGTACTTATAGAACTGCTCATCTGTAAGGGGTATAGTAAGGCAGCAAATGGAACATTGCGAAAAGAGATATTCATGGGCGCCTGTGGATATGTGATCCGGTGTCGAAAGCTTTTATTTTTTTCATCTTTTACAAATGCCTTTTTTTTCCAAGCCCGAGAGTGGCTTTACCTAAGCAGTCCCCCAACTAAATTCTCCACTTCTCCAAAGCTGCTTGTCCTCCGTATCGAATGAGAGCCGCGCTATTGAGTATGCTAACGTCGCATTTTATGTCGACGAATATAATTGCCCGTTTTCTTTTTTTCTATAAAATTTATGAAAACTCCAGAAAAGCTCCCTTGAGTCATCGGGCAGATTCTCGCTTGTTTGGGTATAATTCTGCACTACACCCCAGCGGGAAATGGAGTGTTCCAAGAGCCATCTTGGAGCGCACCAAAGGGAGCTTACAGTGCTCCCGTTCCCATGCCAGTTCCAAATTCTTTTTAACATTGCATGTCATTGCGAGGGAGCATACGTTTTTATGCTCCCAAAAGGTGTTGTTGGAGCATTATAAAAAAGCTTTTTAAAAAAGAAATATTCATGGGCGCCTGTGGGTATGTGATCCGGTATCGAAAAGCTTTTATTTTCTTCATCTTTTGCACACGGTGTTGTGATAATAAAAATAAGTTGGTCTAAAATGACGCTAAGATCTGAGAACGGGAGCTTTCTTGTAACATAAAAACATGCCAAAATATGTCCAAACCGAAATCGGATCTGCTCCTTTTTTCAAAATATCCTCAAAAAACGATTTTTCGCAAAAATTCACTAAATTTCCAATATGCGAAATGTTAAACGTCTCTAAAATTGCATGCAACGGGAAATACACACATATACATATGTATTTACACATATATATTTGAAATGTTTATATACAAGAATATATATACATTATATAATACCTCACCTGGGGGCCTGATTGCATCATTTTGTAGGTGCATCATAAAATGCACTAAAAAAAACCACTAAAGAACGATCCCACGGCCCAAAAAAAATCGTAGAAGGCTCCATGACCCCTTAAAATCTTCGTAACGGTCCCTACTATAATTAAAAAATAACAGAAAAATCCCCCCTTGTCTCTAAGGGGGCCTGGGGGCTGCCCGAGGGGCTGCAACAGGTAAAATGCACTTATTCACTTTACACTTTTACCTCCCACGGCCCCAAAAAAAATCGTAGGAGGCTCGGAGACCCCTTAAAATCTTCGTAATTTACCGTACAAAAATTAAAAAATAATATAAAAATCCATGATGGAGAGACATGATGAGCTTTTTATCTTACAACTACTACAATAAATTCACAATAAAGCTTCGCGATGCATTAGACCCTTTGTTTTCAAAGCCTAATAGACTACTGATTTTTATATTATTTTTTAATTGTTGTACGGTAAATTACGAAGATTTTAAGGGGTCTCCGAGCCTCCTACGATTTTTTTTGGGGCCGTGGGAGGTAAAAGTGTAAAGTGAATAAGTGCATTTTACCTGTTGCAGCCCCTCGGGCAGCCCCCAGGCCCCCTTAGAGACAAGGGGGGATTTTTCTGTTATTTTTTAATTATAGTAGGGACCGTTACGAAGATTTTAAGGGGTCATGGAGCCTTCTACGATTTTTTTTGGGCCGTGGGATCGTTCTTTAGTGGTTTTTTTTAGTGCATTTTATGATGCACCTACAAAATGATGCAATCAGGCCCCCAGGTGAGGTATTATATAATGTATATATATTCTTGTATATAAACATTTCAAATATATATGTGTAAATACATATGTATATGTGTGTATTTCCCGTTGCATGCAATTTTAGAGACGTTTAACATTTCGCATATTGGAAATTTAGTGAATTTTTGCGAAAAATCGTTTTTTGAGGATATTTTGAAAAAAGGAGCAGATCCGATTTCGGTTTGGACATATTTTGGCATGTTTTTATGTTACAAGAAAGCTCCCGTTCTCAGATCTTAGCGTCATTTTAGACCAACTTATTTTTATTATCACAACACCGTGTGCAATTGCCTTTCTCTTTCCAAACCCGAGAGTGGCTTTACCAAAGCAGTCCCCCAACTAAATTCTATCCACTTCTAAAGCTGCTTGTCCTCCGTTTCGAACGAGTGCCGGGCTATTGAGTATGCTAATGTCACATTTTATGGGCATGAAGATAATTGCTCGTTTTCTTTTTTTCTATAAAATTTATGAAAACTCCAGGAAAGCTCCCTTGAGAGTGCTCCAAGGGCACTTCCCTGTGCAGTGCTCCCAATTTTTCCCACTGGGCACCTTACCATCTGCCTTCTCTTGTAATGGGGTTTGTAAGGGCTCATCTAGCACCAAGAAAATAAGGGGTACCCCTTACCAGATGAGTACTTATTTCAGTGCTCCATCGGTAAGGCCTTCCTAGAATTCCTACTGGGAAATCATAAAAAACACACATATCACTATATGAAAGGAATCCAAATTTCTTCGGAAAGCAACATAAAAAAACCGCAATACATATTATGAAAGGGGACTTCAGACCGGGGAATAAATTTCTTGAGAAAAGCAATAAAAAACAATCGAAATCGAGTGGCTTCAAATCGTCTACGGAATTGCGCGCAATTGTGTTAACACCGGAAATATTATTGTAGTATTAAGATCGCATCTATAGTGAAAATTTTTCTATCCTCGAAATGTTTGCGAATTCGAGGCTTAGAGCGTGGCCGAATATTCGATATCTCTAGTTTAGATTGAACTAAATATTTTATGAATCGCTAATGCCATGTGGCCAAAAGTTCTTTTCTGGAGAACCGTCCATAAGAGATATCAAGTGGGTTACATTTTACCAATTGGGGCTGAATTTCAAAAACCCTAAAAAATAAATTTTTTGGTCATAATTCCTCTAATATCATTTTCACTTTCAACTTGCAAGTTTTCACGGGGGAAAAAAAGCCATAAAACAATTTTTTTGTATGTATGTATTTACAATACAAAAATGTGTAACAGACAGCGTCTGGCCGGGGGATTTGTGCCGTGCCGGGGGATATCTCGCCCTGTCCAGACTTCGCGCCCTCAAATTTTTTAACCAAAAAATGCGCTTAAATAGGTCATCAATTCAGAATTTCATTCATAAAGGAAAAGGGTCGTAAGAAAATTGCGTCGAAGTTTATTTTTTAAATTTTTCTGTACGAGTTAATGCTCCTTCTATTCTTTAACGATGGGTGCGCACGATGCAGAAAGATATAGTGCGTTCTTTCTCTGTCAAAAGCGATTCTTAACGAGCACTTTTTGCTTAGTTTGAAAGACTCGGAGAACGGTGTCCGCGGTTAAGGGGGGTTCGCTATTCATGAAGGGGTCGTTGAATTTTCCGGATGACTTCTATAATAGATTTAGATTTGCTGAATCCGGAAATGCAAGATATTTTTGCAAAATCTCGGTCCTTCAGCTAAGCAATTATTTTTAACAAAAGGGTCTTCGAGGGGGTGGGTTTATATTCAAATATAATATAATATAAGCATTGAAAAACTATTATTTTTTCTAGAATTTTTCAACTTAATTATACGAGTCCATAAATATGACTTCAACTAATATGCATACTTACATATGAAGATATGAATTTTCCGTTCCCTAAATTTTATGAAATGTGATAACAATTTTTTATTTATCCTAGTTGTCTGTAAAAATGCCTGCGAAGGTAAGACATATTTGCGGCTACTTTTTCACTTTCATGCGACTATCGAGTCCCACTATTTGATCAGACCGAAAACTTGAAGGAAAGTGAGCTAAAACTTTTTTCATCATTCTAATTGTACACCTCAGCAAGCTCAATCTCAATATCTATATTTGCCTAAATATATCCTGACCATACCTACTATAGGCAATTCGATTCTTTTTAGCACGATTTTGTAAATAAGATTGTCTATAATGTTATTTATACTTAGCTGACGCTGGATATTTTATTTAAATAGAGCTTTTTGGGGACTTCAATTGTATTGATAAAGAAACTTTTCACTCTAATATGGACATACATACCTACATTTTCTACTCCGATTTTCGAAATGCAGATAGTCTTCGCAAATACTATCATTCCTGCAGGTTTCATCCTTTCAGAAAAGTCCACCACTTTTTGACGGTCACAGCTCGGGCTGTTAAGAACTTTGATTACCTTTCTGTATGGTTATATAATCTCGAATACGGGTAATCCGATTTCTATAGGACTTTAAGAGGTAGTATTTCGATTAAAAAAAAATTTTTTTAGCAAAGACAGACAGGTCGTAATGGGGTATATAGCTGAATAATATATAATTTAACAATAATAATTTTAACAAATTTCATAGAAACAAAAAAATTATAAACACAAACATTAGAAAATAACGAGAAACAGCGATGGTCCTTTTCAGAACCAAATCAGTGCTAGTAAAATCGTCGCGATAAGAACACAACACACATTTCTAATGTTATGTATTCGTCTCAACAAAAAAATAGGAAAAAAATGAGAATTGTGTGATGTATTTATTACATTTATTAGGATCGCCAACTACAAATCTTTGGGCGGCAAAGATTTTTATTAATTATTTAAGCACTTAATTTGTAACATATTTCTTTTAGAACATTTAAAATTTTTGTAGGGTGTTTGTAGGGTACAGAGAATCAAATTTATAGTACGCTCACAGGCCTTTGACTATTCTTTCCAAAATAATAATTTCTAAGGGGTGGTTTTAGGGTGCCACCCGGGGATGTTATGAACTTGAAATTTTTTGTGGTAGTTCTTAATACCATCCGTAACAAGTATGCAAAAATAATGCGGGGTCTAAAGCCTCTAACTATTGTGTTTAAAATAATCATTTCTAGGGGGTGGGTTAAAAGTGTCGCCCGTGCACGATATGGGCTTGAGATTTTTTGTGGTGGCTACTAGCACCACCCTTAACAAGTCCACAAAAATCCAGCGGGGCACTAGGCCTCTAACTATTGTGTTTAAAATAATCATTTCTAGGGGGTGGGTTACAAGTGTCCCCCGTGCACGATATGGGCTTGAGAATTTTTGTGGTGGCTACTAGCACCACCCTTAACAATTCCACAAAAATCCAGCGGGGCACTCGGCCTCTAACTGTTGTGTTTAAAATAATCATTTCTAGGGGGTGGGTTAAGAGTGTCGCCCGTGCACGATATGGACTTGAGATTTTTTTTGGTGGCTACTAGCACCACCCTTAACAAGTCCACAAAAATCCAGCGGGGCACTCGGCCTCTAACTATTTGTTTAAAAATAATAATTTCTAGGGGGTGAGTTAGGGGTATCGCCCGTGCACGATATGGACTTGAGATTTTTTGTGGTGGCTACTAGCACCACCCTTAACAAGTCCACAAAAATCCAGTGGGGCACTAGGCCTCTAACTATTGTGTTTAAAATAATCATTTCTAGGGGGTGTTTTAAAAGTGTCCCCTGTGCACGATATGGACTTGAGATTTTTTGTGGTGGTTACTAACACCACCCTTAACAAGTCCACAAAAATCCAGCGGGGCACTCGGCCTCTAACTATTTGTTTAAAAATAATCATTTCTAGGGGGTGAGTTAGGGGTATCGCCCGTGCACGATATGGACTTCAGATTTTTGGTGGTGGTTACTAGCACCACCCTTAACAAGTCCACAAAAATCCAGCGGGGCACTAGGCCTCTAACTATTTGTTTAAAAATAATCATTTCTAGGGGGTGAGTTAGGGGTATCGCCCGTGCACGATATGGACTTGAGATTTTTTGTGGTGGCTACTAGCACCACCCTTAACAAGTCCACAAAAATCCAGCGGGGCACTAGGCCTCTAACTGTTGTGTTTAAAATAATCATTTCTAGGGGGTGTTTTAAAAGTGTCGCCCGTGCACGATATGGGCTTGAGATTTTTTGTGGTGGTTACTAGCACCACCCTTAACAAGTCCACAAAAATCCAGCGGGGCACTAGGCCTCTAACTATTTGTTTAAAAATAATCATTTCTAGGGGGTGAGTTAGGGGTATCGCCCGTGCACGATATGGACTTGAGATTTTTTGTGGTGGCTACTAGCACCACCCTTAACAAGTCCACAAAAATCCAGCGGGGCACTAGGCCTCTAACTATTTGTTTAAAAATAATCATTTCTAGGGGGTGAGTTAGGGGTATCGCCCGTGCACGATATGGACTTGAGATTTTTTGTGGTGGCTACTAGCACCACCCTTAACAAGTCCACAAAAATCCAGCGGAGCACTAGGCCTCTAACTATTTGTTTAAAAATAATCATTTCTAGGGGGTGAGTTAGGGGTATCGCCCGTGCACGATATGGACTTGAGATTTTTTGTGGTGGCTACTAGCACCACCCTTAACAAGTCCACAAAAATCCAGCGGGGCACTAGGCCTCTAACTGTTGTGTTTAAAATAATCATTTCTAGGGGGTGTTTTAAAAGTGTCGCCCGTGCACGATGTGGGCTTGAGATTTTTTGTGGTGGTTACTAGCACCACCCTTAACAAGTCCACAAAAATCCAGCGGGGCACTAGGCCTCTAACTATTTGTTTAAAAATAATCATTTCTAGGGGGTGAGTTAGGGGTATCGCCCGTGCACGATATGGACTTGAGATTTTTTATGGTGGCTACTAGCACCACCCTTAACAAGTCCACAAAAATCCAGCGGGGCACTAGGCCTCTAACTATTTGTTTAAAAATAATCATTTCTAGGGGGTGAGTTAGGGGTATCGCCCGTGCACGATATGGACTTGAGATTTTTTGTGGTGGCTACTAGCACCACCCTTAACAAGTCCACAAAAATCCAGCGGGGCACTAGGCCTCTAACTATTTGTTTAAAAATAATCATTTCTAGGGGGTGAGTTAGGGGTATCGCCCGTGCACGATATGGACTTGAGATTTTTTGTGGTGGCTACTAGCACCACCCTTAACAAGTCCACAAAAATCCAGCGGTGCACTAGGCCTCTAACTGTTGTGTTTAAAATAATCATTTCTAGGGGGTGTTTTAAAAGTGTCGCCCGTGCACGATATGGGCTTGAGATTTTTTGTGGTAGTTACTAGCACCACCCTTAACAAGTCCACAAAAATCCAGCGGGGCACTAGGCCTCTAACTATTTGTTTAAAAATAATCATTTCTAGGGGGTGTTTTAAAAGTGTCGCCCGTGCACGATATGGGCTTGAGATTTTTTGTGGTGGTTACTAGCACCACCCTTAACAAGTCCACAAAAATCCAGCGGGGCACTAGGCCTCTAACTATTTGTTTAAAAATAATCATTTCTAGGGGGTGAGTTAGGGGTATCGCCCGTGCACGATATGGACTTGAGATTTTTTGTGGTGGCTACTAGCACCACCCTTAACAAGTCCACAAAAATCCAGCGGGGCACTAGGCCTCTAACTGTTGTGTTTAAAATAATCATTTCTAGGGGGTGTTTTAAAAGTGTCGCCCGTGCACGATATGGGCTTGAGATTTTTTGTGGTGGTTACTAGCACCACCCTTAACAAGTCCACAAAAATCCAGCGGGGCACTAGGCCTCTAACTATTTGTTTAAAAATAATCATTTCTAGGGGGTGAGTTAGGGGTATCGCCCGTGCACGATATGGACTTGAGATTTTTTGTGGTGGCTACTAGCACCACCCTTAACAAGTCCACAAAAATCCAGCGGGGCACTAGGCCTCTAACTATTTGTTTAAAAATAATCATTTCTAGGGGGTGAGTTAGGGGTATCGCCCGTGCACGATATGGACTTGAGATTTTTTGTGGTGGCTACTAGCACCACCCTTAACAAGTCCACAAAAATCCAGCGGGGCACTAGGCCTCTAACTATTTGTTTAAAAATAATCATTTCTAGGGGGTGTTTTAAAAGTGTCGCCCGTGCACGATATGGGCTTGAGATTTTTTGTGGTGGTTACTAGCACCACCCTTAACAAGTCCACAAAAATCCAGCGGGGCACTAGGCCTCTAACTATTTGTTTAAAAATAATCATTTCTAGGGGGTGAGTTAGGGGTATCGCCCGTGCACGATATGGACTTGAGATTTTTTGTGGTGGCTACTAGCACCACCCTTAACAAGTCCACAAAAATCCAGCGGGGCACTAGGCCTCTAACTGTTGTGTTTAAAATAATCATTTCTAGGGGGTGTTTTAAAAGTGTCGCCCGTGCACGATATGGGCTTGAGATTTTTTGTGGTGGTTACTAGCACCACCCTTAACAAGTCCACAAAAATCCAGCGGGGCACTAGGCCTCTAACTATTTGTTTAAAAATAATCATTTCTAGGGGGTGTTTTAAAAGTGTCGCCCGTGCACGATATGGGCTTGAGATTTTTTGTGGTGGTTACTAGCACCACCCTTAACAAGTCCACAAAAATCCAGCGGGGCACTAGGCCTCTAACTATTTGTTTAAAAATAATCATTTCTAGGGGGTGAGTTAGGGGTATCGCCCGTGCACGATATGGACTTGAGATTTTTTGTGGTGGCTACTAGCACCACCCTTAACAAGTCCACAAAAATCCAGCGGGGCACTAGGCCTCTAACTATTTGTTTAAAAATAATCATTTCTAGGGGGTGAGTTAGGGGTATCGCCCGTGCACGATATGGACTTGAGATTTTTTGTGGTGGCTACTAGCACCACCCTTAACAAGTCCAGAAAAATCCAGCGGGGCACTAGGCCTCTAACTATTTGTTTAAAAATAATCATTTCTAGGGGGTGAGTTAGGGGTATCGCCCGTGCACGATATGGACTTGAGATTTTTTGTGGTGGCTACTAGCACCACCCTTAACAAGTCCACAAAAATCCAGCGGGGCACTAGGCCTCTAACTATTTGTTTAAAAATAATCATTTCTAGGGGGTGTTTTAAAAGTGTCGCCCGTGCACGATATGGGCTTGAGATTTTTTGTGGTGGTTACTAGCACCACCCTTAACAAGTCCACAAAAATCCAGCGGGGCACTAGGCCTCTAACTATTTGTTTAAAAATAATAATTTCTAGGGGGTGAGTTAGGGGTATCGCCCGTGCACGATATGGACTTGAGATTTTTTGTGGTGGCTACTAGCACCACCCTTAACAAGTCCACAAAAATCCAGCGGGGCACTAGGCCTCTAACTATTTGTTTAAAAATAATCATTTCTAGGGGGTGTTTTAAAAGTGTCGCCCGTGCACGATATGGGCTTGAGATTTTTTGTGGTGGCTACTAGCACCACCCTTAACAAGTCCACAAAAATCCAGCGGGGCACTAGGCCTCTAACTATTTGTTTAAAAATAATCATTTCTAGGGGGTGAGTTAGGGGTATCGCCCGTGCACGATATGGACTTGAGATTTTTTGTGGTGGCTACTAGCACCACCCTTAACAAGTCCACAAAAATCCAGCGGGGCACTAGGCCTCTAACTATTTGTTTAAAAATAATCATTTCTAGGGGGTGTTTTAAAAGTGTCGCCCGTGCACGATATGGGCTTGAGATTTTTTGTGGTGGTTATTAGCACCACCCTTAACAAGTCCACAAAAATCCAGCGGGGCACTAGGCCTCTAACTATTTGTTTAAAAATAATCATTTCTAGGGGGTGAGTTAGGGGTATCGCCCGTGCACGATATGGACTTGAGATTTTTTGTGGTGGCTACTAGCACCACCCTTAACAAGTCCACAAAAATCCAGCGGGGCACTAGGCCTCTAACTATTGTGTTTAAAATAATCATTTTTAGGGGGTGTTTTAAAAGTGTCGCCCGTGCACGATATGGGCTTGAGATTTTTTGTGGTGGTTACTAGCACCACCCTTAACAAGTCCACAAAAATCCAGCGGGGCACTAGGCCTCTAACTATTTGTTTAAAAATAATCATTTCTAGGGGGTGAGTTAGGGGTATCGCCCGTGCACGATATGGACTTCAGATTGTTTGTGGTGGTTACTAGCACCACCCTTAACAAGTCCACAAAAATCCAGCGGGGCACTAGGCCTCTAACTATTTGTTTAAAAATAATCTTTTCTAGGGGGTGAGTTAGGGGTATCGCCCGTGCACGATATGGACTTGAGATTTTTTGTGGTGGCTACTAGCACCACCCTTAACAAGTCCACAAAAATCCAGCGGGGCACTAGGCCTCTAACTATTGTGTTTAAAATAATCATTTTTAGGGGGTGTTTTAAAAGTGTCGCCCGTGCACGATATGGGCTTGAGATTTTTTGTGGTGGTTATTAGCACCACCCTTAACAAGTCCACAAAAATCCAGCGGGGCACTAGGCCTCTAACTATTTGTTTAAAAATAATCATTTCTAGGGGGTGAGTTAGGGGTATCGCCCGTGCACGATATGGACTTGAGATTTTTTGTGGTGGCTACTAGCACCACCCTTAACAAGTCCACAAAAATCCAGCGGGGCACTAGGCCTCTAACTATTGTGTTTAAAATAATCATTTTTAGGGGGTGTTTTAAAAGTGTCGCCCGTGCACGATATGGGCTTGAGATTTTTTGTGGTGGTTACTAGCACCACCCTTAACAAGTCCACAAAAATCCAGCGGGGCACTAGGCCTCTAACTATTTGTTTAAAAATAATCATTTCTAGGGGGTGAGTTAGGGGTATCGCCCGTGCACGATATGGACTTCAGATTTTTTGTGGTGGTTACTAGCACCACCCTTAACAAGTCCACAAAAATCCAGCGGGGCACTAGGCCTCTAACTATTTGTTTAAAAATAATCATTTCTAGGGGGTGAGTTAGGGGTATCGCCCGTGCACGATATGGACTTCAGATTTTTGGTGGTGGTTACTAGCACCACCCTTAACAAGTCCACAAAAATCCAGCGGGGCACTAGGCCTCTAACTATTTGTTTAAAAATAATCATTTCTAGGGGGTGAGTTAGGGGTATCGCCCGTGCACGATATGGACTTCAGATTTTTGGTGGTGGTTACTAGCACCACCCTTAACAAGTCCACAAAAATCCAGCGGGGCACTCGACCTTTAACTATTTTTTTCAAAAAAAATCATTTTTAGGGGGTGAGTTAGGGGTAGGTTTATAATTCGGGGTTAATAATTTAGGTATGATATTTTTCGAGACCCCCACTGTCTGTCTGGTATCAAAAAACAATTATTTACTTGTTTTTTAAGGTCCGATAGTCAAATTCAAAATTTAATTTTTTTTTCTAAAATCGTTCGATCGAACGTTCGGAACTTCAGGCTCATGAATTTTCTTCATAACGTCATAACAAAACTTTCTGTTTGCGAAAGGGATTTGAGTTGTGCGTTTCTGGTTTGCCGACGACGACGTGGCTTTAGTTTTGAATTGGTGGCAATAAACCGATCTGAAAATGAATATTTGCCGCCCTCGATGATTTGTCGCTCTGGGCAATTGCCTCATGACGTGGGTAAACTCGACACTGATCGCAGAGCACTGATGTCATTACCTTTTCAGTGGATGGAAGGAATTCCACTTTTTAGGAGTTGATTCACCGTGTGCGATCCACCGTGTTGGCTACTGCTTCATTTCAAAGATACAGGATTCCTTTGACGTCTGTGGATAGAACTTCCAGCGGATTTCAGCACGATGGCTCAGCGCTGTGACTGATGACTAGGTATCTAGAACAACGCAGAACAAGTCTTTTTTTATTGTGTGAGTTTCAGCTAATATGGGCCCAAAGCCGGGTGGGTATTTTACCATACCCATAGCCGGCTATGAACTGGACTACGGCATCAGTAAAGCCAGTAGGGCCATATGGGCCTGCAAAAGGCTTATGCGTAAGAGATGGGGTCTTGCACAACAAAAGATATACCTTACTTTCTGATAGTAGTCAATTTCTTACTAGTACTATGTAAAACTATTACTATTTTCAAAGTAGTCTGTTTATTAATATCGGTCTTGCGAATTGAGACTCCACGTCACAATCTTTCCACAAAATGTTTTAGGGTGTTCTCCGTGATTTATCTTGCTCCGCCCGCCCGACATGGGCGCTACACTAAATTGATCAACACTCAATTTCTTAGCACTCAAAAATCACTCTGAATACGTGAATGAAAATTTGGAACTATTTTGGTATGGTGCCCTAATTCTTAATATTTAATATGATGTTACCTTGGAGGCGACTCTATACCCTGGCACGCAAGGCGGCCATATACTCAGGCCCGCCCTGATAGTGCGCACTCGCTATATATTAGATTAAACGGAAAGAGAATTCATATTTGATGTGCTTCTATGTGAGGTGCTAGGATGGATCGAAAGAGCCAAACCCACAACCCAACTAGTTTTACTTCCTCTTTCCTCAGTATAGACACAGCAAGTCGAAGCTTGTTATTTAAGTCCCTTACATATCTATGCCTAGCTTGAAACTCTGTTGCACGTTAAAAATCCATGTATCAAAACCGCAAATAGCTTTGTCCTGCGTAATAATATATTTTTAGACTCTTACTAATGAAAAACGGTAAAGTGATTACATTATAAACTTTCTCTATATTTTCCTTTATATTTTTTATACGAAAAATAAAATAATTAAAAATCGTCTATGGAAACCGCACCTGTATTAAAAAAAAAAAATTACTATAGCTCAAAAGTAAAGAAGAAAAGACGAGTAGCAAATTGTGTAATCGTTGTAAGGTATAATCGCATATTAGCTACTGTACGTGCCTACAGGTCAAGAATTGCATTTTAATGAGTTTTTTATTCGTTGCATAGAATTTAATCCGACTTACCTTTCTTACGGTGCGCTTTATTAATGAGGTGTGCGTCCCATCCAGCTACAAAAGACTCATGCTACTTACTCCATGATAATTGTTAATTTTCCAACATCAAGAACTGACACAGAAATTGTTTTGTATGTTTCGAATGTATAATATTAATAAAAGAGAAAAAAACACAAAACAAGATAAGTTCAATTTCGAAAAATTAGATATGGCAATTTGCATGGGGGTAAGTGAAATAAACGGGGAGACTAATATCTGTGAAGACCAAACGGTTTTTAAGTTTTTATATAAATTGAGCATAAAACTAGTGTCATAAATTTAAAGGGAAGAATGACGAATATGAGGTTTTATCGGCATAGGATTTTAGAAATGGGTTGACGAATTGGCCGGACAGTGGTAACTTGCGTGCAATAGACATGGGGCAGTAAGTTATGTCAGAAAAGTTTTGCCTGACCGAACACCATATATTTGAATTAAATTGGAGCTGGAGCGTGGATTCTAGACAGAGAGAAATACATACAAATTTCTGTGCGATAAAAGAGCTCCAATTTGCGTTTGGGATGTAAACGCGTTCTTATTGGTTTGAATTTATATCCCTGAAGCAGGCACGCACAAGAGTAAAACGCCTGCATGGCACCTTGGCACGCCAAAGTAAAAAAATAAATATGCAGTTAAAAAAAAAATTAAAAATAAACTTTTATGTAAAAAGGAACCAAAAAGTAAAAAAATAATTTTGAATGTAAAGTTTTTATTGCTGCAGCCACCTACTTAAATGTAAAAAAGCGTGGGGTGCTCTCTACCTATATTCTTATTTTATTGATACTGGAAGTTTTCGTTAGCTTCGAATTAAGTTAACAGCAGCATCTCCGTGTTTTGTTTGTGATTTATTGTAACGTGTAATGCTTTTTTATTTTCAAGTCAACCTCAGCTCAACTATTCAACTCATCATATATATGTACATACTTATTATGACCCGAGCAACGCATTTTTTTTATGTCTTCCGCAATTTTATGTTTGCCGTCATTTTGAATTTGAAATGACGCCACACAGCTAATTGTATTCTATATGTCATATCCTTTCATTTGATGCCCATGTCAGAGGCCCGCGGAGCACAATTGCAAAATCGGCCGCCATTTTGGAACCGCCATCTAGATTTTTTACAAAATGGTCAGATTGCTTTGTCATCCAAACTGAACGTGTACGCAAATTTTCAGCTTAATCGGAAACCGGAGAGTGGGTCAAATTTAACTTCCATAATTACATGTGAAGCTTGTAAAAGCGTATTAAAATAGGACTCGCCCGCACTTAGCATGAAACAGACACGATACTCGTGAGTAAAAGTAAGATTCGCCTCACTTGGCATGAAACAGGCCCCTACGCCTGACTTCAAATGACACTCTCAGAGCAAAAGCGGGCTAAAATAACAAAGAGAGCGAAAACGGTTCGGGGTTTTTTTTAGCGCAAAAGAGGAATATCTTCGTATTCTTAGAGTAAAAATGGTATAACTATACTTCAGCGCAAAAACGGTGTATCAAAAAACCGAGAGCAAAAGCGGGTTAACTTTTTACTCCGCTTTTGCTCTTAATGAAAACTTATACCGCTTTTGCGCTGAACAAAAATTTAAATCGCTTTTGCTCTCAATAAACGCGTCAAAATTGTTTTCATCAGGGTTGAAAACGCTGCTTTAGATTTTATTTTTTGAATTCTGCTTTTTCTCCCTTGTAACGTAATATAGAAAGTTCGCCGTCGCCTGGTCCCAAGCCCAGGGTGTGAAAGGAGGCGGGTACTCGATCTGCTGAATTGACCAGAATCGGGAAACCGAAGAAACAGGACAAGAGACCGTATTTTTCGAAGCGGCACCGACAGCAGCGTATCCATTGCTGGGACGTCCCGCTCGGCCGAAAATACTGTGGAAGAAGATGCTCGCCCTTTCACGCCAACTAACTATTCCTATTGAAACCCACCTGTTTTACTATCTAAAGCGCCGCCAAGGATATAGTTTAGTTTATTACTATAAGAAAGAGTAACGGCGAAAGTAAACATCCTTGTCGTACTCCTGAGTTTATCTCAAAGGTTTCGGTTAATTTTAACTATATTAACACATTTTTGCTATTTTTGAAATTTTCGTTTTTGAATACCTCCGGTTACCCGATCACCTTGAAATTTTGCACACAGCTTCAGCTCCGATGACAATGCAATATGGTATACTCATTACACCGTTAGATCCATGGCGGAGGTCTCCAGAGGACGGCTTACTGTTTTCTTCACGGAACAAATTTTGCAATCGATTTTTCAAATACTTCCGGATATTCTATCATTCTGAAATTTTGCACACAGCTTTAGCTCCGAAGACAGTGCAGTATGGTATATACCTTTAGATCCATGGAGGCCGTCTCAGGAGGGCGTGTTGAAATATTCTTCACAACCCCTTCGACATGGGTATCAAATGAAAGGATATGACAAGTATAACACCATAACCAATATAGTATGCTCAATATATCGTTTGGTCCATGGCGGCCATCTCAAGAGGGCGGATTACCATTTTCTTCACTGCCCCCGAAACATGGGTATCAAATGAAATGGTATGATAAGTAGAACACCATAAGAAATATAGTATACTCAATTTATCGTTTGGTCCATCGCGGCCATCTCAAGAGGGCGAGTTACCATTTTCTTCACAACCCCTTCGACATGGGTATCAAATGAAAGAGTATCATAAGTAGACTACCATAAGCAATATAGTATACTTAATATTTCGTTTGGTCCATTGCGGCCATCTCAGGAGGGCGGATTACCATTTTCTTCCACAACCCCCTCGACATGGGTATCAAATGAAAGGGCATCATAAGTCGAATGCAATGAGCTATGTCTTTAGATCCATGGCGGTCTCCTCAGGAATGCTGGTTACCATTCTCTTCAGAACCCTTTCGACATGGATATCAAATGAAAGCGTATGCGTAGTATGCTCAATATATTGTTTGGTCTATGGCGACCATCTCAACAGGGCGGATTACCATTTTGTTCACAACACCCGAAACATGGCATTCACATGAAATGGTGTAATAAGTAAAACACCATAAGCAATAAAGGGTACTCAATTTATCGTTTGGTCCATGGCGGCCATCTCAAGAGAGCGGATTAACATTTTCTTCACAACCACCGCGACGTGGGTACTACAGGAAAGGGTGTGATAAGTAGAATACAATAAGCTATATGATGGCATCATTATAAATTTAACTTGGCGGCTAACATAAACTGGTGGATTGCCTAACTTTACAACAACCTCGAAATGGGAATCAAATGAAAGGACATGCCATGTAGAACAAAATAAGCTATGTGACGTAATTCAAAATTTAATATGCACACCAGTTACATAATGGAAATTAATACGGTAAATTATTTAAAGTAAAATAAAAGATAAAAGTTTCAGATAATGAAATATAATTTATAGATGTTATTTTAAACGAAAAAACGTGGGGGTCATGCTATAGACAATAGTAGGAGTGTAGAGTAGCTGGGTTGAGAAGTCATTCGCATCAATCATGTATGCGCCCCACGTTTTTTCGTTTAAAATCTTACAAATATTTTCAAAGCTATTACAAAAACACAATCACAAATTTTCAGGACTATCTGTATGGGGTTAGGAATATGTTTGCGGTTCTAAATCTGTATGGGGCTAGGAGAAATTATTTTATTCTTTTTAGCTCGTTATAAAAACGTGCTATATTAAAAAGTTTTTTTTTATCTAATAATTATTTTCCGTTCAGTCATGTCTTTATTGTGTAGTTAGAAATTGGCCTTTAATTATTAAAAAAATTCAATTTTATTTAATATTTGGATTTCACAATTTCAGTTTCAAAATGAGTGCTCTTTTCATTTTAATATTATTAAGTTTCTTTTTTGACAATAATATCTCCAATTCTTCAGTTTTATGTTTGCAATTCTGAATTTTTGAACAAATTTAAATTTTTTTTACAAAATACAAAAATTACTAAGTAAAAAAAGTAAATTGAAAAAAATCATAAATTGCAAACATTATAAAAATTGAAGTTAGTAATAAAGATAAAAGATAAACATGTGAAAAATTTATGTCAGAAATGTAAAAATACAAATATGTAGTCAAAAATGGGAAAATGGCAAAAACTTAAAACTTATCATAAACAATTACAAAGACTTCACACATTCAAAGTCAAATCTTACAAACGCGAAAATTCCAAAAATTCCAATATTATGAATAGAGTTGCATTGTATTTCTAGGAAAATGAAGAAAATGTGGTCTAAAAATAGATTTCGAAGTAATAATGTGAGCGACGGAGGTATAAATAAAAACTGAGGGCAAAAGCGGTTTAAGTTTTCGTAGAGGGCAAAAACGGTTTAGAGAGTTAATCCGCTTTTGCTCTAAGACTTTTGCCGTTCCGTTCTTGCTCTGAATATTAGTTGAACCATTTTTGCGCTGAAATATTTTTATTCCTCTTTTGCTGCAACATCAAATATAACCCGCTTTTGCTCTGAGGGTGACAAATAAGACTCGCCTGTTCTCAGCCTGCAACAGGCACGTACAGCATTGAAACGTCTGCACCTGCATGGCACACGTAACAAGCACGACACCTGAGTAAAAATTCTACTTTTCCAAATGCAGCCCGCTACAGGTGCGAACGGAATAGTTCAAACGAAGCGCAATACGCTCACTCTTTTTCATACTAAAGGGAGTAAAACTTGGGCTTTAAAACATAAATGGTGCCATTAAGCAAACTCAGTAGAGCGGTTCTCGTTCGTTTCTGCAGGCTAAGCAGCATTGGACGTGTTTAATACTTAGTTGGGGGACCACTTGATAAAACGACACTTGTGTTTGGAATGGTCGATTACGACTACATTCATATCTGTAACAGTGGCATGATTCTTCTGGCGGGGCATTTTTTAAATTGTTTGCTTATACCGGGAGGGTGCATACCCGGGTGGCAGGTGCATTTGTTCACTATGCGTGCTTTTCGGAATGTAAGCTACATAAATATTTGTAATCTGTCGCAGCCGATAATCGAGGAATCGAAGGAATCGAGTACTTTTGAACAAGTAAAGGTAACTCATTGAGTAATTTTCTTTCGATTCTACTCATGAGTATTTAATCGAGTAATCTCCACCGATGATTACGTATCCCTAAGCATACGCCGCCAGTTAAATAGAGGCCTTACTCTTTCTCTAGTGCAACAACCCAGCTTTTCAATCCTGCATGCAGCTGCCGATGAGCAAAAGCCATTCGAATGGATCATATATGTAGCTAGATAAATTGTAAGAACAAGTAATTTTATTCTTTAAAGTTAAGTGAAACGTGATCATCTCTATAGTAAGTTAATTTGAAGTCAGAAGTCAAAAATTGTTGTTCTTGCCAACGAATATGTACATAAATCGCTGGCCTAGCGTTTTATGTCCAACCGATTTTGATAAACAGACACTTGTTTTCGTTGTAATACATAACATCAGGCATCGATATCTAAAATTGTGCAAAATCCTTGATAAATTCACAAATAACGAGTTTATATAAATTTTTTTCCCATCGGCTAACTAGAACCGAAGACGTAATTAAACATGCCTACTTTCTTTCAGAACGCAAATACGGAAATTTAGCAATATCTCGAAAACAGTTCTACTTTGTTAACTATCGACTTCATATTCAGATTCACCGAGCGTCATTCATGGATCAAAATCTCTCCAAACTAGTGATTTGTTTAGCTCTTTAATCTATAGATAAGCCTCGATAATGAGTGTGAATTATCTTGGACGATGATTAGCCCAAACCCAGCTATTGGTGTTCTTAATTGAAACATTATTATACTGCCATTTGTTGCCCACATCGTAGAATTCAATTTCTTGCAACGAGTTTTAGCCATAAGAAAGCAGAGAGAGCGAGGCATAGAGGAAGGAAGAAAAGATAAATAACCCCCAAAGCAATTTCGTAAGCGCCGTTTCCATCCAAGCGATTCGAATCTTTGGCCTTGGACTCCTTGCCCTGGGCTATCGATGGTGTATGTAATTTTATTTGCATATCAATTTGCTTTCTTTATTATGGATTTGCGCAAGGCTTCTGGCAGTGTTACTTTTCATACTCCAACAACACTCTGCACGTATGTATGTGAATATATAGGTGTAGTGACTGTAGATAACAAATTGTAGTACAGCAAACCAAAGTGGGCACAGCAAAATTAGACAACCTGATCTGCACATCGTCGTCATGAAGCATCATGAAGAATCGAACTGATACATCATGCGCCGCGTTTATGCCACTTTATGGCTGTCTTCCGTGTTGGCAACGGCATAATCGGGAAACGTTTTAGGTGCAACCACCCAAAGTGGCCTTACTTTTTGTTTTACGATATCGTGTCAATGCTAATAAACGCAGTTGGGCTAGGGCATAAATATTTTGGCGGTGCTGAAACTGTCAGAAGGGAGTGAAACGATCAATAAACAAAAGCCCTACACCTGCTTAAGTTATAATTAAATAATAATTAATAAACCATAATTCTTTGCTTCGCACGGCAAGTGTTCCTCTGTTTCGGAAGCTGCTAAGCAGAATCGACAGTTCAATCAACTTCCACGCTTATTCTGTTTAAATATTAATCAAGCAGGGGAGTGCCGGGGGTTCTGTTTTGTTTTTAGCTTCCACCTGTAGGAAATTTAAAGTTTGCCCGCTTTAGTTTAGTCCCTTTGAATGAATCTTTAAGGTTGACGGACACCATGTGTCTTTGTGCAGCAATGAAGAAAAAGCAGATGGACCCAATTCCTAATGGATGATCTTGCGTGGTAGCTGTCTAACCAGCAAAAAGATTCCGGACCACCAAGTGATGTGTTTGCCTCTACTCTTGTCCATCCAGGAATTTCATTACATTTCATCAGGATCCGCATAAGCTTTATATTGGAGCTCTTGCTGAGGGAGGGAAAGTAGATCCAATGCAGAACAGTCTTTGATAAAATCTTTTGCGATTTAATAACAAAGGACTCTTGGCTACCCAAGAAAATAATGATGCTAGAACTCTTCGGATCTCCATTAATACAAGTCTGGACGCACACCTGGCTTGTTAGTACCTCAGCTAAAAAAGAATGAGTTAGTGCCAATGGTCATGCAATTTTGCACTTTTTGCCATATATGCTTAGCCCTGTCTTAATATTATTTTGGAACCGATCATATACCAAAAGGCCGCGTCTCCATTCAAGATGGGCCCACCGTCCTGACATTCTCTGATAGTCGTCATAAATGGTTTGTCGAACACCAGAATGGCAGAAATGGTATCGAATAATGGCTTAGTTTTTTTTAAGATTCGATAGGTGATCCAAGTGGATGCAAGTGGTGGCTTAAAGTAGAATAACCCTTGTAGACGCAGTGCCCCCTCCGGAGTCTACTTCTTTACTACTAGGTGGAGCAGTGAGAGGTTCAGTAGGCCTTCCCTAGCTGCAGTCGAACATGTGCTTTTGGCTTCCATGAAACCGTGATAGGCCAGCCTTTGAACGTTGCGTTGGCCAGCTGAAAAACGGCACCCGTATACAAAATTCTGTATACAAAAATTCACACAACAACGAACTCCTCTCTCAGCATAAAGCAAACCAAGCAAATTTTACTTTTTTTGGGAAATTTGGATTTTGGCCATTTTTAGATGCAATTCTTTCATATAATGAAATAAAAAATTGGTGAGAAAGCCCATTGTGCGCAGAATAGAAAAAAGGCTGTGCAACTCTCGAAAGCTGAGAAGGAACTTTGCTCATTAGTCGATATTTCTAACAAGCACGTGGAGGCAGTCTATGTAGATCTGCCCGGGTGACAGCCAAACTGCAAGCAGAAGAGTGGATTCTCTGTAAGACATTCTCTAATTTGGTTGACGAAAACCTTCTTCATCGTTTTTACAAGAAAGGAAGAGACCACCCTAGCTCCTCTCCAACACAACGGTATATATTCCTACACAAAGTTGCCCCAGAATGGTTGCAGGACGACTGCTAGGATCTCTTCTAAGCCCTTTTGAAGTAAAGCCGGAAAGATTTGGTCTTTCCCTGAGGACTTGAAGGGCGTGAAGGCGATACTGGCCCATTCAATCTTACCGCAGTGAAAATCCTGTTTGCCAGTCTTTTGTTCCTAATGTGGGATCAATGGACAGAAAATGTCTTCGATCCAGTTTTAGGTCCTAAGAGGTCGTCCATTACGTCGCGTGAGGCATTCAGGAGGGGAAAGGAGTCTAGCTGAATCTCACCCGATCTCACGTGGGGAAGAGGGGGTCTCCGCAAATATCTCTAATTCTTTTTCCTCAAGAAAACTGGGTTAAATTAAGTAAAACATGTTTTTCCACAAAAAACCGCCATTCACTTAATGGCCGCCGGCAGGCGCGGTCGACAGGCACAGCCCGAAGAAGGCCACACATAACTCAGTCTGACTGAGGGATGAGGAGTTCAGCTATCCGCCTTACAGTCCGTAGCATGCAAGCTCCAAAATGTTCTTGGCCTCAACTAAAGCTTTAAAGGCACGAACAGATAGGCGCGGCGACAGCTGGCGAAGGCGGCGACGGTGACTAAAAAAACGTTGAAAATAAACGGACCACCATATTTGCTAACATAATAGGCAGGGCGGAGAAATTAAATGTTTGGGAAATTCTCTCGCAAGCGGCCGCAGTCATTGCCTCTGCGCCAATCTGTTTGTGCCTTAAGGTGACTCCACACTCACGCCGTGAAAACCCGCGAACAAGTGCGAACGCGAGTGTGAATGGTTTTTGCGCCATGTTGGTTTTTTGTTTTCAGTTCCGAGTTGATACGGCGTGAAGTCGCGGCTTGAGACTGAATAGAAGTTTAGATCTTCAGGCACAAACTGACGATAATTGCCCACACATATAAAGATTTGTGTCAATTTTTTTGGACTGCAGGCCCCATCCAGCTGGCGGGCGGTGAGTGTCTGCTGATGCTTGCCTTCAAGGCGAAACATTTCAAGCCACGGCCTGCCTTCGACCTGTGTATGAAAGGGGCCCTAATATATGGCGAAATCCTACACAAAAAAATTTATGTGAACGCCAGAAAATTGCACAGTAGCCCCTCGATTGTGTAGCCGCCACCGGCCATCCAAACGGGCGACTCGACAAATGCTGCGCCGTACGTACACTGACCCGCTGGAAGCCTCCCTATTTCTTAGCAGAAGTCTATCTCTGACCTTCATTTTCGGATCTTCTTAGCTCTCTATCAGACATTCCTAAGTTCAGTACTTTTTATAAAAAAAAATAATCAAAGTCATTGCAAAAAATTTATCTTTTGCAAAACTTCTCAAAAAAATATTAACTTTTTCTTACTTGTAAAAGTTGAGAAAAACTGGAAACTTTAACAGGCCGTGCACTTTTCAAGACATAAAAAAATACAAAGTGTCATGGTGCATATATGTAACTAGAGCAACCGATCTGCATTGATTAAAAGTGGACAAATTAAAATAAACAAAACGAAACTAGTCTATGTTTATTTACGATTTAGCTAGTTATAGCTTGATATATTTTCTTATGCCCGGGGGCTATGCACCATAACAAGACGGGCGAAATAAAACTCGATTTCTAAACTTGAACCTACAAAGCTGGAGCTGAAAAGTGACTTTGTAAAAGCCACCTCTGGTGAATGAAATAGTACAAACATGGTACATGCCATAGACTAATTGGTTGAATTTGCGTTAACCATTCAAAAACATTGAATTGCCGGTGAAAATGTTCGTTTAGAAACGGAAAGGTTTGGAAATAAGAAAATTGTTTGGACAAATTTTACTCCCGCTCAACGAAAACATATAAAATTCTTGCAAGTTTTACTTTATTTTATAAAAAAGTTGTTACATAAAAAAATTATTCCTTATTACACTGTTAACAGAATACTTTGTATATTTAAATTATATACTCGTATGTAACAAAAACTAGCAAGACTTTGAACTAATAACAATTTTATCGTTATTGTCATAATAAACCTCAATCAGAGAGAACACCTACGATCACCACATAAAAATCGAACTCTAATTAGAAAAAAACAGGAATAATATTAGTGCACTGCATCGGGAATACTGCGTTCATATTACCAGCAAAAAACTGGTTTTACATATTTCGCTGCGTTTTTGCCCTATAAACAATTTAATTTATTTATATCAAACCGGAAACTCACGCTATATATTATGGCAGATAGTATCTATATTAGATGACTTCGAGTTTTTTTATTTGAACTCAAGTAGTTACGTGTTTAATTAAAGGAAAATTGACCATCGTTTTCCATTATAATAAATACTATGTTTCATAACATAATTCTCTCGTAACTTTTTCGAAAAAAAAAACTTTTCAAAAAAAAAAAAAACTTCGAACGTGATCAATTTAAAAAATAAACACCCTTGTACAAGGTCATCAAGAAGAGCCGGCAAAACTGATAAAGACTTGGCCGTGTGATTTATTAAAGTAATCACGTGCTTTATTTCGCACCTAACCGAGCGAGTGTCTAGAGAATTCTCTGAATGTCGCTGAAGTAGTTTTCAACCGCTGTGTTTGCTTTTACCTGCGCGCGTCTTTACACAGTACAGAACAGCATTTAGCCTGTGGATTAAGTCTAGTCCGCACTTAATTTATTGTCCCCCATCAATTTTTATTTAACCCTTAATGGGGTAAAGATTAAATCATGAACTTCGAGTAATATAATTAAAATTTTCAATAAATTCTGCCCAGACTTGGAGGCGCACTATTGGTTTAGTTGATTTACCTGCACTAAATTTGATTGCAACGGAAAGAAACTTTTTAAGCAGAAAATTCAAGAAAACGTCTCTTTTATTTTTCACTGCAGAGATTGAAACTTCTGGCAAACATTCTGGGATCTTTCTAGAGCTCGGAACTGGTCACCATGCAGCCACGAAAATTGTTTTCCATCAGCAAACGATTTGTGTGGACTTCAAGTGCAAGCATTCAGCTGTTGAGGAGTTGTCCATGTCATTTTGTTAACAACGTTTTCGTGCCCTTTAGTATATTGAAAAGCTTCTCAGGACGACATTGCAGGAAAGTTGCATCTACTGCTGTAAATGTGTGCGAGTTGTGATTCTGTAGTAGAGGGATTTGATTAAGAAATTTACCAGGTATTCAGTAAATGGTTTTAAAAATTTCGGTTGTTTAGTAAATTAAGGTTTTGTTTACCATCCATAACTAATAATGATTCTGTTGTTTTCGAAAAATTATTATTTTTCATTTATCAGCTTTGACTTTAAATTCTGCTGGATATGAAGCACAGAGGTAAGGAAGGATTTTAGATAGGGTTTATAGTCGATATAGCCGTAACTGCAAGTCGATCGCTCTTTTAAGATACCTTCACGTACCATCCTATTTATTCTTTGGTGAGATATTGGAACCAAAAGTATGCCAGCCAGTTCACTTGGTCTATTATACTACACCATTATACCTCATTGCGGAACGCCATACCACTTGAACAGGTTCAGTAGTGTGCCTATTCTAATGCGGGGCACTCACAGAGAACATAAACGGCAGACATCCTTCTCAAGGCGAAAACTGCAGGTTGGATATTCCGCCTTTTCTATCCTTCCTAAGTGATAATTCGGCGCGCAGTGTCCAGTAATCAAGCCAAAAAGCGTCTTGACATCCTTTCTACTGCAACCCAACAATCCCTTAGCTACGTTAAGAGACGGCACAGGAAGGAGCTTCTTAGAGTTGTCCAATCGAGGTACGGACCTCCAGCATTTGGTATGATTCATACAAGTCTGTGACATTTATGTTTCAGTGGTAAATCGCATATTCACGAGTGAGGCCCTGTAGCATTCTTAGGCAGAAGATCGGAACGACTGGTTCGATAATAAAGGCAAGCTGGCAACTGATCTTCATAGACTTATGAGGGAATTCTGCATCCCCAACAAACTGACAAAACTATGTAGGTTGACGATGATCAATGTGACAAGCCAAGCAAGTAAAGATATCCAGAAATCTATCCAGACCAATAATCATCTATAATGGACTCCGACAGGGAAGGTCCGGCCTGCCTCCTTTTCAACCTGGTGTTGCAGAAAGTGATCCGGGATTCGGGCGTGATATCAAGGGGCATAATCCTCCACAAGTCCACCCAATTATTGGCTTATGCAGGCGACATTGACATCATTGGAAGAACAACAACAGCGGTAATGTATGAGTGAAGATGAGCCTGCTCGGAAACTACCTTACGGTAAGTCCTATGTGGGGCGACAGCGTGGGAGACCATTGGAAGGATCTCTAAATTATGGTTGAAATGACATGTCAGCTCAACGACTTAACTTTATGCGTTTCCATTTTTGCTTTGCGTCTACGTCCGTTTTCTATAAATTAATTAATAGAGAACTAAACTACAGAAACCGCCTATAGAGCCAATCTCCTGGCTAGGCACCAGGGGGTTCTTAAGGATACTGATATTCGAGAAAATCTTTGACTAAAAAAATTTGTAGAAAGAATAAAAGGGCATTAAATATATCGTCGTCAAATGAATATCTGCTATGTTCAAAAAGTATAATTTTGAGATATTGAAGGAAAAACGTAAAAATTTATATCTGGCTGATGCACATAGCATATTTATTTACCGACCGCTGGCATTTTTCGACGGCCATTATTTATTTTAATACATAAATATATATACAATACATATAAAGTAAATGTCTCTTATTTAAATAAATAGTGTTCTAGATCAATGGAAAATATTGTATCTTGCTAAATCGAAAAATTGGATCATTTTAATCAATAAATAATTGAGCAACCCAGCTAGTCAATTCTCTTTTTGCTTTTAGTTTTAATATTTAATAACATCTTAATTATTTTCATTATACACAGCAGCAACATCCCCAGGCACAACATGTTTATCCTCATCATCATTAGTGTTTGCTGTTTGCACTGGCACGTCATCTTGCTCGTTTGTTTTAATTCCATAATTAACACCTTCAACATAACCGTCAGCGATGCATCAACTGGCGACCTAGCAATTTAAATATATCCTTCATACCTTTCATAAATTAATTTTCTAAATAAACGAATCGCGCACCTAGAGCGCAACAACAGTCGCCGTATCGTTGCTGTCTTTTTTGTTAAGTTGTTGAAATTATGCAGAACTGGTCTTTAATGTGAAGTTACTTGTAAATTAACCGGACAGCTACCTTTTAATTCAGAATGCCGAGCACCAATTATTTCGATAGAAAGTTATTACTAAGTAGCACCTTCAGCCACGTCGTCGTAATCTCTTGAATGCGTCACTCCATCTGTAGAAACTGTTTGAAACGTTCACTGCCAACTACGAGATATATCATAGTAACGCGTGTGCCACCGCGATAGCCGACAAACCAGTTGGCACCATAAGTGTTGAGTTTTCTACTTTTTTCGTCTGGAAAGTATATATGGGAGTATCGGTTAACAAAAATGACCGTGGATAAAATATATTTTCGAGAAAAGGAAAAACTTGAATTCAGTTTTTATTATTAAAGTAACAACCACGATAATCCGTTTTAACAATTAACATAGCTGCGGCACATAATGGACAAAACCACGAGGGTAGTCTGAAATGCTTTGACCATCATCATGAAGATGGCGTTGCTTGTCAAAATCCTTCTGATACTGCTATGATATACGGTTTGAAAGATGCTTGTGAAAATTAAACCATTTTAGTGGATTGTTTATATAATACGGACATATCGAAAGAACGCGTTTGTTCTCTATTGACAGGGGCATGCCTAAGTTTATGGTCGACTGCGGTATTTTTAATTAGAGAATAAAATTTATGCATCACGTTACTATGACAAGGGTATATTACATGATTAAACATATAAAAAATTGAGCGGTGCCTACGTAAAGCTTGGTCTTGCAGACGAATCGGTAGCCTTGGCCTTGCGCACGAACAAGACAACGAATGCAAAGACAAGTCCATTTTTGATCATCACTAAATAAAAATCTGAATGCTCACTTAAGGTCGATTCACACATATCCGTGACATGATGCCGACTTCAATGCAATGCCTTGGGGGCCTCGGTAGCCTAGGGGTAAGGCGCCTGACTACTATCCCAAGAGGTCCCGGGTTCGAATCCCGGCCAGCCCCACGGTCCTACGCCTTTTCCACTTTTCCACCCACATAACTTTCCTTCTTTCTTCTCCCTCTTTACATTCCTGATTCCTCCTGTCATAGCCTTCGCTAGTCCTTCCCCGCTCCACCAAGCGCATGTCATCGGTTGGTTGAAGAGATTCAACTCGTTTCAGGAGGCATAACACTCCAGCGAGTTGTCTCTCAAATGCCCCGATGCCAGAGTCGCGAAATGGTTAGAAGTAGGTGGAATAAAAATATATCGCGGCTAGGTTGTGGCAGCTCCTTCCTACTTCTCTCTCTCTACTTCTCATCTTCCGGCTACAGCTGCTGTTCGACATTCTATAGGAAAAAATAGATTGTCGAACAGTACAAAGGGGGCTTTCCCTAAGTCTCTAGTCTATCACATAAAAAAAAAAATAAAATACCGGGAGCATCAGTGAAAATAAATTATCGGTACGATATAATTCCATTCAAACAAATTGAGAAAGGCGCGACATGTTTCCAATCATCCGATGCAGTGAGGCACAGACGATCTCAGTTTTTTTCAGGCATTAGTAAAAAAACTACATTGCCACCGATATTTTTAATTTACTCTGGATGTGAAATAAATATTTTTTAAATTCAATTTAAAACTTTATAAGAATTCAACATGTTTATTTGAAATACACTCAAGCTTGTTTCTGTGGGACCACTTCTCTTAGACTAAGACATTGCCTCCACGCTAAATAAAGGCGGTGCTGTGTGAATGTCAGTGAAAAATTCATCACGGAAGCCACTGACACGGCGGCTTTACGGATATGTGTTGATGAACGTTTATCCGTATTTATTTTTCGCTTGAAATTTAGCCGGCTTTTATTTGGCTTTTATTTGTTTCTGAAAATACGTCCTTTTCCTCTTCAGATTTTTCTTCGGTTGGGACATGTGTGTTGATTATGGAAATGTTGCGAAATTTTGTTTTAATTTGCAATATCCACAGTCATTCACTGATTGGCTGGATGTCCACAATTTGGAGCTATAAAGATTTATCGACTATAAAAGCTAGTCCGAATTAACTTGCCTCTGTTGTGCCTCTTCTAATGTCAAAAAGAACTCTTCGATTCTCAAGGAATCGAATACTTTTGAACAAGTAAAAAGTACTCATTGAGTAATTTTTTTTACATTCTGCTCATGGGCATTTACTCGAGTTCTTTCCACCAATTCCGTATCCCTAGTCATATCGTTTACGTCATAGTGCAAAGCTTAGCTCGAAGATATAAATGGGTTAAGGGTAGTCTGGAGAATCCATGAAGACCAGGGAGTGAACCTTGCGTTTCAGCTATTGGATGAGTTCATTTTTTAAGCAGTTGGGTGAACCACAATCGTCAGGGGGAGACAGCCTCGTTGGAGTATTATGCCTTCTGAAACAAGTGAATCCCGCTAACCAGCCAACAAAATCTGTGATTTGTTTTCAATTTGCAGATATTCTCGGTTTTGCCGCAGTTAAATGTCTATTTTGACTTAGTACGAAAACCTGTGTACACTAGGTCCTGTATTTTAGGCCTGACTGCGACTCGATGTGATCTATTTAATCCTATCAGTACAAATTTATCTTATCTATTCTCATCAGGCTGAAATATAAGAAAATAAGAATTCAGATATGAAACTTTCAGGTCCGAGGAAGAGTCTGCAAAAGTATCGCAAACTTCAGGGCTTTATCATCTCTTCTGTGAAATATCCCCTGGTATGGCCCATCACAACATATGTCTTCGAGAGCTGGTGGATTAAAGCCCGACACTTGGGTAGGCTGCAGAGAATTATATGTGTGGATATTACACCCACTACAGCGATGGAAATTGAACCCAAACGAAAACTGACTTAGCCTTGGTGTTTCGGATGAAATGAACTGCTCATAATGAGGCCTCTTACAACCCTAACGGGTATGCATTGTTTTGACTATAGGTAGAGAAACAAAAAAAGACCCACAGTAAAGGCCCCCATACACGGTCAAATTGGATGTACATCGAAGGGCGGATGTACAACCAAAACTATCGATTGTGGGCCGGTCGGCCGATCAAAATACGTTGGGCTTATGGGTTTGATGAAAATCTGGTTGTACATCCAATTTGACCGTGTATGGGGGCCTTAAGTGTTCCAATTCGACATCCCTCGATATATCTGCATATAGCTATTCTAATTCTCCTTAGCTAAGTTTGTTTTTCCAAAAGTTTTTTTGGGTAAAGTAACAATGTATCTCTTATCTATAAAAAAATAACACTTCACGCATGTCCTCGCCCCTTCGCATAAATTTTAATTTTTGGCACTGTTTTTTTTTTTTTTTTTTTTTTTTCAAATTCGCATGTTCGTTATCAGTGTCAAAAGATAACCTGTCAACCTTTCTCTAGACATCTAAATTCGATCCACAATCTCGTTAAAATATTGTTATGCAGCGTTTATCATAATCGATCTTCATTTTATGGTCCAGTATAACTAAAATGTAAAACTCTTAGTATTTTTTGAAGCTGAACCGTTGACATTCTTTTGCTCCAGAAGTTGCAGTTATGGACATTTTTCCCAATAGTGTGTTATATGTGTATTTATAAACCAAAGAAAATCCGTAGTTCCTTAGCATGTTACACAATGTATATAATTAACCGAAATCTGGTATAATCAATCCTGTAAACTGAAACTTTAAAGGATTCTACCTGTTAGTTGTCCCTACATTGTCATGTGCTTGATGGTTATTGATTGTTGCAAGTGTGCTCACTAGATGTAGTTAAGCAAAAATTCCAGGACACTACTGAGGGTGTCATTTCGTCTACGATTTCAGAACAGGATCTCATCGAATTCCAAAGCAGGACAAAACCTCTAACCTTCTGACTACGACTTATGTAACTCTTTAACTACCTTAGTATAGTAATTGCAGTGAAAAATAATGCTAGTGTTATGTCTACTATGTTGATAAAAAGCGACTTAAAAATCACTTAAATTATTTTATGATATGCGGATGCAATTAAATTTGCAATTCCAGGTATTTTTGAATATAAATTTGTGTGAATACCAACAGCGCCTGATGTGTAAAAAGTAGAGATTTACGTTAGTTATGCTGTTATATCTGTTACGTGTTTAGGTGAAAAATAGTGTTATAGGTAATTTTTACTGTTTTCAAGCTATAGCGATTAAAACAGGGATTTAATATATTTTTGCTGAGTATTTTTGTACCTGAAAGGCAAAGTGAGGAATTAAATTAATTAGATACTAACAAAACGTTAAGTTACTTCAATATCAATAAATTATCGAATTTTACTGTGACTAACTAAAGGTGATTTTTACGTAATCGAGTAACTAGTTAAAAGCCTGGCCAAAGTGTTTAAATGTCTTATTCTCAAAATCCGATTATGTTTTATTTGCAAATAAAAATAATCTAGTTCATGCTTTACGATACACTCACTTTGCACTTTACATACATACTTTATTTGAGTGATTGACTAATCCAATATTTAAAATAATTGCATTTCGAATTTTTGATATCAGATAATATGCGAATCACACAGCACCAAAGAAACGGTCACGTAAACCAGGCGTTAATGGCTGGTATTGATCTTAAAAGTTGATATAATATTTAATATTTTAGTGCGCAATTTTTAAACAAACAATAAGAACTAAGTAATCCAAAAGGGAAAATTCCAAGCACGAGCTTATTTATTTATTCGCCACACATCATTGTTATGAGAAATTTAAAAACCCACATCATCAATATCACAGCGACGACATTGGTTTCAATAACTACGAATCTATGAATAGTTCTGCCGGTACAGTAAATACTTTTTATTTTTTTTTATAGGAAACTCAAGTCCTCGTGCACAAGTTTAAAAAAGATGTCGCTTATAAAAAACATTAAATAAAAAATCGGTCACGGTGTTGGAAAGCACCAATTCGAGACTAGATACAATGTTTGATAGCATAGGAATCTCTCGTGCACCTGGAATCAGATTTTATCTCAAAACACCGCTCTGAAAATCTCTAAACAACACAAGCTCCTTATTTGCAGTTATGGCTAACTATGTTGAAGACATTAAACAATGGACTTCAGGTTATAGGATCATGCCATCGGTGTTTAAGATAGAGAAGGAATTTTTCTAATTGATTTTCTTAAGGAAGATTATAGGGTCTTTAGAGAATACTAGGTTAATTTTTTGGAATATTTACACACAGTAATAAAAACACAAGAAGATGAACAAGGCCAGGTTGCAATTGAATAATTTGTTACGTGTCTTTGCCAGTTGAGAAGTTTCAAATTTTATCGCGCGAAGGAGAGATTTCAGCTACTTTCACGTATGGAGACAATTTTTGTGCAATTTATCCTATTTTCTAGAAAATTTGTTTTAAATAGAAAATTTTATAAAATTTCAGTTTCTTCTCCATTCATCATCAGGCTTCACAGCCTATTGTTGGCCTTGGATTCCTCCAGCGTTCGCCTTCCTGATCCTCGATCTCTGGTCCGAGTTGGCCAGTTTCTTATTCCCAACTGTCTCAAGTCTTCCTTGATGTCATTTATATATCTTTCCTTAGGATGACTTGGTCTCCGTTTTTCTGGCGGTACTTTCCCCAGCACAATCTTTGTCGGGTTCCGTTCCGAGCCTCGTTGGATATGACCAATCCATCGTAGTCTGATTTTGATCACTTTGACAATGTTTGGAATCTTATTGATTTCATAAAAGATACAACTTTCTCCTTCAAATACCATCAACCTGTATTGCTTTGTAGATCGAGTGAACGATTTTCCTTTTAAATCTTCCTACCAATGCTTCGTCTGCGTTTTTCAATGTCCACACTTCCGAACCATATAGTAAGACAGGCCTTATTAGTGTTGTGTAAAGTGCCAATTTTGTCTTCTTTAGTATATTTGTGGACGTCAGGTGCTTGCGTAGACCAAAGTAACATTTATTAGCCAGTGCTATTCGTCTTTTGATATCGGCCGCTCTCAAATGATCTTCCAAGGATAGCAATATCTCGGCAAAAGCTAATGTTTGCACTGACCTACCAAAGATACACCCTAAGGTGTTAATCGATGCATCTCTTACTGTTTTTTCTAGGGCTACGTTGAATTACAACAGGAGAGTGCGTCACCTTGCCTTGCCTAATCCTTAATTTGTTCTGAGAGGTGGGGTCACCATCAATTCGGACTTTATTCCGAACTGCTCAATAGCATGAAATAACTCTTTACGGTTCACACTATCGTAAGCATAGTCGATGAATGACATGTTGGTATTAATGTTAAATTGAACAGCTTTTTCTAGGGTGTCTCTAAGTACAAGCTCATGTATTGTGGATCTTCCAGGACGAAAACCACATTGATGAAAGTACTTTGTATGTTGGGTTCAAAGCGTTATTCCTCTACAGGTGCTGCAAGATTGCAGGTCTCCTTTTTTGTTTAAGGGGTATACTATGCCCTTATTCCTCTCATCAAGCATTTCTTTCCGACTCCAGATTTCCATTGTTACTTCAAGTCGTTTTTGGATAGTTTTCTCTTCGTCTTGCTTAATGAGCTTTGCAGGTGTGCTGCCAGATCCTTATTATTTTTTAATGCTCGCACTGCTCCGCGTACTTCTTCTATGGTAGGGGCTGTTGTGCTGTCATTCTCATTGTCCGCATTCATGTTTTATACACTTCGGATATCAATGTGCCCCTGCTCTGGGTTCATAACTAGTACTTCCTCGAAATGCAACTTAACATCCTCCCACTTTTATCTTGCACATTGTCACTCTAGGCTTAAATTCGTTCCGTTTTTGTTTTATCTTTTTATAGACATTTCTTGCGTCATTTAAGCTTGCTGATTCTTCTAGTTTTTTTTAAATTTTATCTTCACATTCAACTACTTTATTGTCGCAGTTCTTAAGTGCTCTATAAAGTGACTACAATTACAATGGTAATAAAATAGGTGACGTCACAATAACACACTTTAGGCGTATTAAAATAACGCAATTCCAAAAGCTGAGATTTGCAGTGTAACCACAGGAAAGAGCATATTATCTGCATGGGGTTCAAGTAGTCTACGGGTTTTCCCAGTTTCTGCATTAGGGCTGACGTCACTAGGCGCCTTTCGAAGCTGTCAGTCTCTGTTATACTACCTTCTGCTTCTATATACCGTCCAAACGTGATGCTATCAAAACTGTTTCCTGCAAAGTTTCTTCAAAAGTTTCAAGGCATTGTTTCGTGTTCCCCTTATGCACCAAAATCAAATTATTTTAAAATAAAAGTTTTGTATCACAGTTGCAGAAACACGTTTCTTCCAAGTTTTAATTCAAGCATCGGCTCTTGATTTGACGCAAAATTGTAGTCACGACGAACTTCGAATTAACAGAACTTTTATGCTTTCTAATTTTAGTTTCAGAAATATTTAATTTAATATACATATTACATAAAGGAATGTTAGAAAAACTTATTGGATAACCATTTAATGTGATAGGCATTAACTCAACCAAAATTAGAATATTTTACATTTTGCTGTTTCTACTTACGGCTTAAATCCAATTTGCATTATTTTGGTAATGATATATTTTTTTCATCAAGTGTCGAGTGTGGGAAATAAATAGCATAAACGCCTCTCGACTGCCATTAATTACACAAACGAGTTCTCTAATAAAATTAATAAAATTCTAAAATTTGAACTGAAATGAATCAAGAACCAAAAGTTTCCCGTTTTGCCCATCAAATGGAAGATTGCCAAAAACTAAGAAGAGAATTGTAAAATTATCTCAACCGCGCTGCATTCTTTCAGCAGATTTGAGCAAGTACCGCAGGCTGTGCATGTAATAAAGAATGCATCCGCAACTCTGAATATTTTCTAAACTCCACCGCCAATTTCCTATAATTTGTAGTCAAAGTTATAATTTTGTGGTGCGGCAGAGAAAGCGCAGCTGAACTTCTTGTAATCGCAATTTGTAATGCACGAGTTGCGTTCAATATGTCCTGAGCTGTTGGTCCACACCTTCGAAGAATACAGGCCTTAAATATGCGAGATCTTACGCCTTTTACGTTAATGAGATTCACGATATTGACATGCAATGCTGTAGTATATCGCGGAATAGGAGCATAAACAGGAAAGTGTTGCGCAACATTGTTTGCTATAAATAAACATGCGGAATATCTCAGTTCCTGATTGAGGCAGACGGACGGTATCTCTCGTTCCGACCAGCGACATTGATTTTCAAGTAGCGCTTCCAGTACATTCTTAAAATAGCGAGAATTCATCCCTCAATGCTTTGAAGTGCGCTGCCCCTTGTCTCCGGCTCTGACTGCGAATTCCAGACTCCGCCAATTTCGTCAAGGTTCGCGATAGAAGAAAAATGAATTAGCTCACGTCAATGCAAATAACCGGTGGCGCTTGTTTACTCTCTTGACAATTATGACCCCCGTGGGCTCATGAAATGAAAGTGGACGAACGAATTTACTTCAAAATGCACAATTTTTCTTTGTTGTTTTTTCGAGATGCCCGTATCATAAATCCGATATGACTCTAATGAAGTGGCGAAAGACTTTCTATCTAATAATCCACTTTCAAAGGATTTTCTATTTGGGTTTTGGAAAGATAAAAACTGAAGAAGAACTCGTTACAAATTTAATGAAATGCAACGTGTCTGCTATTAATGGAATAACTTTCACCTATATGATTTAGCACCAAAAGTAAATAACTAGATTTAGTTTAGTATTAGATTAACATATTGAGGTATTTTCCCCAGTTACAAGAAACACAGGTCTATATGAAAGTACTGGAGATTATTTGTGGAACAAATATTCTGAAACCGGCACTGAGGCGTGGAGCTGGCTCGGTGGGATGGTATTACATAGATTGACCTACACTACTTCCTTAATCAAGGATAAGGGGTTTAATTTTTGTGTTGTAATCTGTCTGGAGGAACGCCAACATAACATTTACACCTAAGCCAGGGCTAGTACCGGCTTTAGAGGTGGGCGCAGCTGCCATGTCCTAGGGGCGCCGCTGCTATCCAGTAATATTTTCATTCATTTAGTTATTAAATAACAACACCTTCACAATACAGGACACAACGCCGGATATGCCCAGGAGGTAAACAAAGCTTGTGTTTAAAAAAAGGGTAAGGGCGCTTTATTATACGTTCTTTTGGAACAATTGTCTTTAGTTTCTTTCAATAAACCAATTCTGGGCAATATCAGCTCAAATTTTGTTTCCCCTCTATATTATCTTCAACAAACCGTTATCGACAGGAAAGTTCCTAAGATCTAAGCTCGAAGATCTAAAAATCTTGTCTTACTCCAATCCGCAAAACATCTAATAAGCACTCGATGGAAATCTACAGGGGTATTGCCATCTTATCAACAATTACTAAACTTCTTGAGAAACTTGTTTACAAAAAGATTGCTCCTCTAATCGACCCATGTCTTTATGAACAGCAACAGGGCTTCCCTGCCCTGCCCTGGAATGGATTAAATCATACAACAAAACTCAGGTTGTCAGATTTCAGGATTTCTGTCAAAAGAAATCGAAGTAACTTCCGGGGTCCCTCAGGGTAGTCATTTAGACCCGGTGTTATTCAATATATTTATATTAGACCCTTCGGAAACTAGAGAATATCCCGCACATCTGCTATGCCAATGCCCTCGAAATTTATAATGTATTAGGTCCCAGAATGACGCAACTTTCTTTCAAACAAAGCTAAACGGGTTGCAAGACTGATGTACCACCAACAAATTACAACTCAACATCAGCAAATGTCATGTAATTACTTTCTCCCGGAAAAGAAATACGAACTGCATATACTATACTTGTTGTTGGGTTTCTTCTTGCTCTCTTGACGAAACTCTTTTGGTGTCAACTCAGTCGTTTGGCCGTTCAATACAGGTAGTAGTAGCGCCGATTTATAATTCCCGGACCGTTTCACCTGGTTTTCCACATGGCTCAATTATACCACCCGCTTTCTTCCTAATCTTTATTAATGACTTTCACTCAATTCCTTCCATCCCACTTAAGAACTTCTTCCGATTCTCGTTCGATTACGTAGGTCAAGCAGCATTGGACGTGGTTTGTACTTAATTGGGGCCGCTTGGGAAAATGATACTGGCGTTTAGAATGGTCGATTATAAAAACATATGTAAATTCGGCGTTCATACCTCTGGCGGGTGCATTTTTAGATATTCATGCGTAAACCGCCTTTAGTTGGCTGCACAGGCTCTAAAACTGAATTCGTATCTGCTGTGACACCGTTTCCTCCTACCCTAAACTCCGAGCTGCTCTGCACGCCTACCTTACCGTGCTCCAGAACCATGGTCCCTCGTGTATGACTGGCCATAGTCTCCGCAGAAGGTCTGTAGTCCAGTAAAATGGTGCAGAAAAAAGGCCCAACTGTGCATTTTCTGAAAACAGCAATTTTTTTTTTTCATTGTGTAGGGGGGTTGGTTGGGAGTATAAAACCGAGTTTTCGGGATCCGGACACGTGACGTTCGGCCGCCATCTTGTTTTTAGTGTAAAAAATGGTTTGTCTTATATCTCGGAAACCGTGAGACCTACAGAATTTTTGTAAATACATTTTTTTTAGATAATCAAATTATCTACAACTTTTGCAAATAATGTTTTTTCGTAATATTAATAATAAAAAAGATATGGATGAAAAATGTCAAAAATTTTGGGGGTGACGAACTTTAAAGCGCTATAACTCTTTTATTATTGATTTTAAATAAAAATTGCCTTAGAGCTTTTTTGTAGAGCATTTTATTACGAATAATTTGATGTGGTCATTTATTGAATTTGGGTTGTTCTTATTGATTTTAATGCAGTGCAAACGAAGGTACGTCCAAGGTAAATGTATTTTTTTATACAATTTTTTGACGGTATTTTATAACATTTTTCTGCATACCGTGTTGGAGTAAAGTTTTACTCATTTTTAAATATGAAAATTGAATGAATTGGTCATTTTAGTTGTAAGTAATCAATGGCTAATTTTGAAACAAAAAAAATATATCGTAAGTCGTCCATTCATATTATTTTATTCATATTATTTTATTTATACTTTAACTAAAAACTAGAAAAATTAGACCATTGGCTTGCATCGCATGAACCATTTTTGGAGAGATCGGAATTAATTTCAATTTTTACCGGTGTCGTTGCTCATGATGGCATTAATTGCTACCGCGCGATCGAGATTGGAGATGCATTAATTTCTCAAAATATTGGAGCACATTTTCAAGACTTATTATACAAGAGAAAGAACAAAGTATTTCCTTTGAGTGCGCTCTCGAGTTCGATTGAGGTGGAGAAAACTCCCGTCGTTATAAATCCCTTGCTTTCAACGAATGTGTGTGTCGAAGGAGTCTATTGGTCAAATGAAGCAATATTTTGAGTATGAACTCGCCCCTTTCCCATTATCTTTGTTTTCTGAGGAAGGTATGCGAAAGGGCACTAAATCCATGTTGTTTAACGCCTTCGTACCGCTTGATGATCCCGTTGACCTTGGGTCAAATAAACTTTTTGTAATCGATGGCGGATATCTTCTGCACGCTGTTGTATGGGACCGAAATGTATCATCCTTACTAATATTATAAATGTGAAAGTAACTCTGTCTGTCTGTCTGTCTGTCTGTCTGTCTGTCTGTCTGTATGTTACGCTTTCACGCCTAAACCGCTGGACCGATTTTGATGAAATTTGCAACAGACATAGTTTAGACCTTGGAGACGGACATAGGCTATTTTTTTTGGAGAAAAAAGGGTTGAAGGGGGTGAAATGGGGTTCAATAAGTTGTAAGGGGATTTATTTTCTTTACTTTTTTTCTATTGTATAAAAAGTAACTGACTGAAAGACAACGCACAACCAAAACCGCTAGAGCTAAAGGGCTGAAATTTTTGACAGTGCACCCCTAGCGATTTTTCGAAATTCATCCCCTAAGGGGGTGAAATAGGGTCAACTCAAAACCGCTGGAGCTATAGGGCTGAAATTTTGACAGTGCATCCCTTTAATGACCTGGACATCCACCAAAAAGCGATTTTTCGAAATTCATCCCCTAAGGGGGTGAAATGGGTTTTTTCCAAACCGCTAAAGCTATAAGGCTGTAATTTTGACAGTGCGTCCCTATAATGGCGTGGTCATCGACTATTAAAAAGATTTTTCGAAATTCATCCCCAAAGGGAGTGAAATGGGGTTTACCCAAACCGCTGGAGCTATAGGGCTGAAATTTTGACAATGCATCCCTATAATGATGTGGACATCCACTAAGAAGCGATTTTTCGAAATTCATCCCCTAAGGGGGTGAAATGGGGTTTTTCCAAACCGCTATAGCTATAGGGCTGAAATTTTGACAGTGCATCCCTATAATGGCGTGGACATCCACTATAAGGCGATTTTTCGAAATTCATCCCCTAAGGGGGTGAAATGGGGTTTTTCCAAACCGCTATTGATATAGGGCTGAAATTTTGACAGTGCATCCCTATAATGGCGTGGACATCCACTATAGAGCAATTTTTCAAAATTCATCCCCTAAGGGGGTGAAATAGGGTTTACCCAAACCGCTAAAGCTATAGGGCTGTAATTTTGACAGTGCATCCCTATAATGGCGTGGTCTTCCACTATTAAAGCGATTTTTCGAAATTCATCCCCTAAGGGAGTGAAATGGGGTTTACCCAAACCGCTGGAGCTATAGGGCTGAAATTTTGACAGTGCATCCCTATAATGATGTGGACATCCACTGAGAAGCGACTTTTCGGAATTCATCCCTTAAGGGGGTGAAATGGGGGTTTTTCAAACCGCTAAATTTATAGGGCTGAAATTTTGACAGTGCATCCCTATAATGGCGTGGACATGCACTATAAAGCGATTTTTCGAAATTCATCCCCTAAGGGGGTGAAATGGGGTTTTTCCAAACCGCTATAGATATAGGGCTGAAATTTTGACAGTGCATTATAGAGCGATTTTTCGAAATTCATCCCCTAAGGGAGTGAAATGGGGTTTACCCAAACCGCTGGAGCTATAGGGCTGAAATTTTGACAGTGCATCCCTATAATGATGTGGACATCCACTAAGAAGCGATTTTTCGAAATTCATCCCCTAAGGGGGTGAAATGGGGTTTTTCCAAACCGCTATAGCTATAGGGCTGAAATTTTGACAGTGCATCCCTATAATGGCGTGGACATCCACTATAGAGCGATTTTTCGAAATGCATCCCCTAAGGGGGTGAAATGGGGTTTACCCAAACCGCTAAAGCTATAGGGCTGTAATTTTGACAGTGCATCCCTATAATGGCGTGGTCTTCCACTATTAAAGCGATTTTTCGAAATTCATCCCCTAAGGGAGTGAAATGGGGTTTACCCAAACCGCTGTAGCTATAGGGCTGAAATTTTGACAGTGCATGCCTATAATGATGTGGACATCCACTTAGAAGCGATTTTTCGAAATTTATCCCCTAAGGGGGTGAAATATGGTTTTTCCAAACCGCTATAGCTATAGGGCTGAAATTTTGACAGTGTATCCCTATAATGGCGTGGACATCCACTATAAAGCGATTTTTCGAAATTCATCCCCTAAGGGGGTGAGATAGGGTTTACCCAAACCGCTGGAGCTGCAGGGCTGAAATTTTGACAGTGCATCCCTTTAATGACGTGGACATCCACTAAGAAGCGATTTTTCGAAATTCATCCCCTAAGGGGGTGAAATGGGGTTTTTCCAAACCGCTATAGCTATAGGGCTGAAATTTTGACAGTGCATCCCTATAATGGCGTGGACATCCACTATAAAGCGATTTTTCGAAATTCATCCACTAAGTGGGTGAAATGGGGTTAACCCACACCGCTGAAGCTGAAGGGCTTTAATTTTGACCGTGTATCCCTATAATGACGTGGACATCCACTTAGGAGCGATTTTTTGAAATTTATCCCCTAAGGGGGTTAAATGGGGTTAACCCAAACCGCTGGAGCTGAAGGGCTTTAATTTTGACAGTGCATCTCTATAATGACGTGGACATTCACTAAGAAGCAATTTTTCGAAATTCATCCCCTAACGCAGTGAAATGGGGGACATAAACATTCCAATCTCTGCTTCAAAATATACGCAGCAATTTGTTTACCATATTTATTAAAAAAATGCACTATAATAAACCCTTTTAGGGATAATGACAGCTGACTTTTTTGTTTGTTTTTTTTTGAAGGAAAAAATGGCACATAATAAACAGTTTTTATTTAAAGGCGTTGCAAGGCACGCGGGTTTTATGCTAGTTTCAAATAATTTTAGACAAATACGTAAAATACGTTCGAAGTCATTACGATTCTAACGTGATAATTATATTTGACGGTTACTCAGATGATCCACACATCACTGGTACTAAGTCATGGGAGCGCCTTAGACGTTCCAAAAAACACATATCTACTGATTTCATTTTTAATCGCAGTAGTGTTCCGACAATTTCACAGGAGTAATTTCTTAGTAACCAAAACAACAAAAAAGCCTTTATCGACTTTTTGAAGATACAGTTATTAGAAACGTGTTATCATATTGATCAAGCAGAAGGAGATGCAGATACACTTATCGTAAATTGTGCCCTTGAAAAATCAGACTTTTTTGATTCCGTGACTATTGTAGCGGAGGATATTGATATCCTTGTTTTGCTCACCGCTCTAGGCCGCGATCACCCGAATGTTTTTTTCTTAAAACCCGCAAAAGGGCGTTCACCGCAAAAAAGGTATTCCCAATCAAGTCTTCGACATGGAGATATAATAGCTAAAAATATATTATTTATTCATGCCTTCTCTGGATGCGACACAACATCGGCAGCTTTCAGTCATGGAAAAATGAAATTTATTCACGCCCTTGAGAAAAACCCAGAGTTAGCTTCGGAAGTTGAGGTTTTTCAAAATGATAAAGCTGACCCCGCTGTACTGAGTATTATCGGAGAACGTTTCTTTATTGCCTTATATGGTGGTGAAAAGCAGGAAACATCATTAAATATACTACGGTATAGGCGATTCACAAAATGTGTAGTTAAAAGCAAATTTAATCTCTCTACCCTCCCTCCTACACAAGATGCAGCTCGTATGCATATATTTAGAGTATATAACCAAGTACAAACGTGGTTAGGACGATATAAAGATCCCGAATGCTGGGGCTGGAGAAAAATGTCGCGAATGTTTGTACCAATTAAATGGACGATGGCGCCGGCGCCTCCGGATCTGTTAAAACTAATTTTTTGCAGGTGCAAAACCAAGTGTGGTGCAGCCTGCGGGTGCCGGAAGAGTGGCTTATAATGTTCTGCGATTTGTCAAAATTGCAATGGTGAAACATGTGAGAACGTGGTAGAAGTCTCAAAGTTATTAGACGAGGATGAATTCAACTATGAATGCCCATCAATGTTTCCCCGAGAAGTCGACAACAGTTTTCTCGACGAGGGCACTGAAACTCCCACGGATGATAACTGTGTAATTATTATAGAAGATGAGAACGCTTCAATAAATGACCCACAACCTGGCCCTTCAAAAACAAAGAAATAATAATGTTACCAATGTTAAGTGGATTAGGCCTACAGGAGAACCACATTAAAAAAACGCGCCGACAACTCTACCTCGCGGGTGGTGTGGAAATGAGTTCAATTTAAAATAATTCGATAAGACATCCTACAATAATATTAAGTATTATATTACGAAATAGAAACATATGCAGAACTTTTGTTATAACTACTCCGTTTGCATTGATACGAAATCAATAATAACAACAATAATTTAATAAATGACCACATCAAATTATTCGTAATAAAATGCTCTACAAAAAAGCTCTAGGGCATTTTTTATGTAGAATCAATAATAAAAAAGTTATAGCGCTTTAAAGTTCGTCACCCCCAAATTTTTTGTCATTTTTCATCCATATCTTTTTTTTTATTAGTATTACGGCAAAACATTATTAGCCAAAGTTGTAGATAATTTGATTATCTAAAAAAATTGCATTTACAAAAATTCTGTAGGTCTCACGGTTTCCGAGATATAAGACAAACCATTTTACATCACTAAAAACAAGATGGCGGCCGAACGTCACGCCTCCGGATCCCGAAAACTCGGTTTTATACTCCCAACCAACCCCCCTACACAATGAAAAAAAAAATTGCTGTTTTCAGAAAATGCACAGTGAAAGTACCATTTGACTGGACTACTGGCATTTTTGGGATAATATGGTTTAGACTGCTCCGTCTGCACCTCAATTTAATTTCCGCAACTTTTTATAACATGAGCCAAAATCAATTTTACGTTTTTTCCGCGAGCGGAGTAGTCAATTGACACCTTTTTGTAACCTGTAATTTTTATAGAGTTGAGCCGGACTTATACGTGTGCTTTACAATAAGATAAATTGTAGTGAGGCCTCAATTTTGTGAAATGTCCCGGTTCAAAAATAATGTCCCACCGATGTATCGAGATAAATGAGGCAAGGTGTGATTGTAAATGCGAACTAGAGAGACATTTCGTACTGCTTTGACTTATTTGGCAAAATTTCTAACTTGAGATTACTTAAGGTGAGATTGTAAAATATAAATATACATTATGAGGGGCATAGATTTCTTACTTACTCAAACACAGTTTAGCATATTATAATCAAACTAAAAGCTCTTCAATTTTATTTATTTTCCTTTTTTTTATTTGCTTGTTTTTATCATTGCAATGACACCTAGCTTCATTTGAAGTATGACATTGTACTGACTCAAAAGAAAGAAAAGAGTCACCTCTAACAAACTCATTTTAAAATCGTGTTCTACCCAACAATAAATTTTTAGTCATATTTATTGTTTTTATTTATGTGGGAGACTCTAAGATGCTTTATTGGGGTAAATCACCCGGACTTACACTGCATATTTATTTTTCTGCCTCTTTTTGTGCAACGATTGTGATGCCTGTACAATAAACGCGAATGAGAAGGAGAATTTCTCATAGTTTTTGCAGACCCCCCAGAACGATGTTACAATTGTGCTAGTGTGATGGATGAGTGAGTCTGACGAATTTTCTGAGGCGGTATGATAAAAACCTTTAGCTGGCCTGAGGTACCCAATCGTTGGTCTAGATGATCGTTTATAAATGTATCAACTCGATTGTGGAACAATTCCGCCGCAGTCAGTTCATGAGGGACCATTGTTCTGGAACATGAGGCTCCCGTATCCTTACGAGGACTATTTATCTATCAAACTTTATTTCCTAGAGTCTGCATGATGTTAATTTTATCACGCTGGTTTTTTGTTTTAACAAAATTTGAAAATAACTGCTTTGGTAAAATTAGCAGTGACTGGTTTATACATATCAATAGGAGATGTCAGTGTCCTTGCTCTTTAACGTAATATTATAAGTGTCTTTGGTGTTCGTGCTTCAACCAAAACACCTCAATAATTATATTCAAAAAGACGCCTGTCGGTGACACATAGTGTGTCACACCCTCCACCCAGTTGTATTTATAAGGCGTCAATAGATTTAAACTCGCAGTGCAAGTAGATTGTTTTAATCAATTACATTCTACACGTGCTGGACTAGCCAGGAAAAATGAAAGCTCATACACGCTATCTGTCAATTGAGTAAGCTTTAAGTTTTACCCTTCACATTCCCTGACCTTGAGCGGTGCTGACGCATGTTTGCAAAACTATCTAAACTATTCGAAGCGAGATAAAAGATAACTTGTGTTGTTTTCTGTATGGATTCAGCACTGCAACTGTGTAACTAGGTCAAGATGTGAAGAGGGAAGCCGGGAAATTAAATTCACTTCTATTCGCAGCCAGAAACTTAAATTTAATTCGAGCAAAGCTTACACAAATGCACAATGCAGCTTGAACCGCACACATAAATGCATTCGACGGGTGGTCTGTCTGGCTCTGCGACAATATCCCCGGCTGCATTGCCCTAAATGTCACAGAGTTCAAGTGCTTGTGGCAAAAAGACTAAATAAGCAGCACCAAAGTATCAATATTAATAGGAAGTTTTTCTACAATGTCCAATACGTCTAGCTGTCCATACCTTAGTGACACGTGCCGCCAATGGCCACTGCAATGGTATTAGAGGGAAGATATATTTGTTAGCCGGGGGAAATGACGATGCACAGTGCACACTTGCTTAACTTATTGGCGACCTTGATAGAAGAAACATCGGGGAAATGCATTTCTGATTGTGTTGGACACGAGTGCAGATTGCCGGCTGTTAGTCTTTATACAGCGTTTTCGCGAGGGCGGTGTCTTGGGCTGCCAGTGAGTAGACGAAAAATAACAAGAATCCAATCAAGCCATATTAAAATGGAGACAAATCTGATGCTGCATAGTTATTCGAAATCATGCCCTTAGTCTGTAGTGATATGTTTATGTTGATCTGTTAAGGAAATTGTTCATATTGACCATCAATTAAGGAGGTGTCGTCATTTCAGCAAATGAGTTATTCGTTTTTACACAAATGTTACTTAATTGAATTCTATGAAATAATGTAAATTTTGCTTTAATTACAGGCAGTTATATCATTGTATAGCGGCAAAAGTGTACCGGCTTAGGGGAAAATAAAAAAATGCTGTTTGGACTTTGGACGTCATTTTTTTATGACTCTTCATTTGTTTTAGCTAGTTTAAAAACCATTCCTTTGTATGGTGCATTTTATGGTTATTCTATTATTTTCTATTGAAGGGACAAAACTATTTTTCAATATCAGCAGATCTTACACTGGACCTAGTCAAAAACGCATGGCTTATCATTTTTTTTACACGGCAGGTTTTTTTAAGTTCAGGAACTACCCTTTGTACTACCAGTCCGTAATATTGTTTGTCCCATTACGCTGTAATATAAGTAACCTTAGTACGGGGGGAATAGGTTAAGGGTTATGCGATTTTGGGGGTGGGGAGATTGCGATGTACCCTGGATGTTGTAGAAGCTCGGACTGCGTGAGATTTTCCACAGTCGAGTTGTTCTACTATGAGGTGTGACAGCGAGGGAGACCCAACTTTCGCTGGAAAGCTGAACAGGACGCTCGACTAAGTGAGTATTAAGCCCTAATAACCGACTCAACCGTATAGGGTACCAAAGTTCCGCTTAGGCCGGCTTTTCATCTAGCGGATGGCACATCTTTAAAATAATAGAGTTACCTTTCTGGAACACAAGGTGCCCTTGTCAGCTGGGCTGAGAAACATTAACCATTGGTCAGTGGCTCAGTTATGATATGCCGACATGAAATACTAAACAACATAAAAAAGCACAACAAATCAAACAGAGAAGCGTACACAAACAAAGAGGGAGTGGGGAACGCAGGGAGTCACGCCACACTAAAAAGAGTCTCCAGGAGGCTGTTTCTCGATAACCCCGACGGCTGTGTCTCCCCTCCGCGGGCTGCTGTTAAGGATATCGACTTTGCGTAATTGAATAATTAATATTGATATATCGGCATAAATACACAAACCAGAGTTCGGAGGTTGAGTAGTAGTGTTGGGGTTAAGGCGTTCCACTCCACTACCCTCCTTGAAGTTTGTTGCTCGATTCCGTACAGCATCATGGTCCTTCACCTTTCAGCTTTTCTCAATCTGATAACAATTTTTCTTTCTTGTCATTCTTTTCCGTTAGAGTCTGCGCCAAATCGAAAGGAAAATGAGCGCTTGGTGATAGGGAAATGTGGCGGTGTGCGAGACTGATAATTTATTGCGTATGAATTTGACAGTTTGCTTGGTTTATTATTTACTTTCGTAGGGGGGACTTAAGACTCTTACTGCGCTACTAGAGACTCTCACTGCATATGGAAACAGCGATTTTGAGTTTTCCTTTTGATTTGGCGCATCCTCTAGTCTTCGATGGGAACGAGTGGAGTAAGGCCATGAGCTATAGCTAGTAGTTCTTTTATTTTTTCTCTCCTATCCTATCCGACCATTCGTACACAAGTCACAGTGGTTTTAGTTACGCTATTTTTGTAATTTTCAAAGCAATATAATTTCGTGCATAATCAAATAGCTTAACAGGTGTTATTCGGACTCTGCTCATCCAGACCAAAGTTAGAGTAGTGGTTTGCTGATTTGAATAATCCGAGATGATTTTAAAATTTTGTTTTTCCTACCACTACAAAATCATGTTTTTTGTGCTTTACTATGATTAATGACTTTCTTTCTTAAAAAGGACGTAGTACTGCTGGAACTATTAATTTGAAAATCGGAATTGCTCCTTGATTTTAAGTTCCTAGTATGTTGTTCAATTAAAAACTATTCCAATAATGATATATGACCCCTTAGGCCTTCAACCACTACATTTCGTGTAAAATACAACATAAATGTCAAATTATATGATTTATTTCAATTTCTACTCCTTTTCATCAACAAATTTCCCATGTATATCGCGAAATTCAATAGTAGCACTCACAGGTCGGCTGAAATTTAACCCAACAGAAAAAAAACTGGTGCTGTATACACGTTCATATATATGCGCATATTAGGAATAAATTTGTTTACAACCAGAAACTGATTACCATACCAATCTCAGGATAAATTCCCCATCAAAACCGGCCAGACGGTCTAAGAAGGGCATTATCCGCCCATTCTGTATTTCTCTATACCTTTAGTAGAAAAATGCTATAAAAATGTTTTAACGACATTTTCGTTGTGTTCATTTTGAGTTTCACACTTTTTTTCGCTACACCATATTATTATTACCCTTGCGGCAGAGCATGGGTATATGTATATCCCTTTGGATAAGCTGCGCGCGCACACCGAACCCAAAGTGGACTCGGCCTGATATTCGAGACTCCTTGAAGATTGACTTTTGAGTGGCCGTAGTTAATGTCTCAGACAGACGATAAATTTTTCAACTTTATATCCGTTTGATGACTATGCCGCGCGGACATTATTATTCTGGGAGAGGTTCCTTTGCTAGATCAACTGCTCCGTCGACGACGTGTTAGACCAGCTCAAGCAGCTATAAAATCTCAGACTCCTTCCCTTAATACTGGAGGCTGTGTTTTATTATTGGGAATATTGGCAATGGCTTAAAAAATATTTTTCAATTGAAGCTATATTTAGTGAAGTATTTTATTTTATTAATAAAAAAAGAGTTGCATTTTTATTGCATTATCGCGCAGCCTTATCACAAAATGTAGAATGTTATGTGCGAGATAACGTCAAGCTGTTCTCGTGTTAATAACATGACTTGTTCGCGTTTAGAATTAATATGCCCCCGATCTTGTTAGACCTTTTGCAGCTTTTTAGTTTTGCGATAAATTCACTTCAATTAATTTATAAATAAATAATTAAGTGCCGCACAGTCCTGATTCGGTAAATGGTTAAATTGACCATAAAAGTGGGCGAATACTTGATAATGAATTGTTAATCAATAACTTGTGAGCTAGAGAGCTCTAATTTTTAGTTTACTTTACTTACTTCTTTATCAGTTATCAGTTTGTTCAATTTGATAAAGTGCTTGAACCATTCTCCTGTATTCGATGGTGAATCTTTCCATTCAAAGGTATAATTAAACATTTTAGGAATAAGGCAATGATTAAATATGAAATTTAGACATATTGACCAAATTAAAAAGAAATTATAGATAGGCAGATTATTTAAAGTATTTACCAATAAAAACAATAATGTTTATCTTATAATCCTTAATTTTCAATTAACTTTGGTCATAAAATTTTAATTGATTCAACGCACAATTCTGATACAATGATACAGCCTGATACATTTTACTATCAATTTCAACAAAAAGGAATTGATAATTGGAGCAATTAATAATTCTAGAAAATTTAATAGATTTAATAAAACTCAGTAAAAAATCGAATCTTCAAGTTCACCTCAACTTGACCGACATTGTCAGTATTTAAATAGTAAATTCATATTATTTTAATTGTTGATAAGAGGGAAGTTTAATTAAATTACTGCGTTAAGCTTTTGACGAGTCTCTCCAAGGAAATTAAATTATTTAGCATATACTTGCATATTTGAGTTTCCTCATTACCGTAGGTTCCAGCGCTAAACATCTCGAGCAGACGTTGTACTGGATCTTATGGTTGAGCAACAGTTTAGATTAGATTAGGATTATAAGGCGACTGGGTCGAGGACACACGCAAACACTGCAACTTATAATAATAGGTGCGTTTTATTTTCATTGGAGTGATAGGGCTCACATCAGTGTAGATGTAGCTACACCAGCCCATATTGTGGTGTAGCGGCATCTATGCCGATTGAGTCTATTTCGCGGATGTGTCAATAGTCTGTAGACGGAACCCATAGCTTATGTTATTGATTACTCCAAAGTTGCTCAGATAATACCTGGCAGAATAATAAGCTAGAGAACAGTTTTAAAATATTTCTGAAATCTTGCTTTGCCTTCAATGACCAGGAACATTTCCACATTGATGTTATCAGTTGCAATGAATCTTTTCGTTCGTTGATCCAATATTAGAAGATTCGTTCTTTCTCCAAATAGAGAAAATTCAGTCATAATTTCCCCCAAATCGGTTCTTGTTTGAAGTGAGTCGGTGAATCGTAGTCTAGCTCCCAAGTTGGCTGATAAGACTCTGAAAAGTTTGGGCATTAGTTGGTAAACCGTATGGCATACGAGTGTATGCGTATGTCATCTGTGTGGAATTATCCGAAGGCCGAATGGCTGCGCCTGATTCATTTCTTCCAATTTGTTGGCTGGGACCTGTGTTTCCAAAACAAGAACGTTAAATCTGCCGCTATCCGTGTCACCTGGATTATTTGGAGTGCATAAACGCAATAAAAACAAAAAAAGCCGCCTACAGAGCTCAAAATACTTCTCCGACTAAAAAACTATCACTCAGTCTCATTCAACGTCCCATGCTTAAACGCATGCCTACACAAAAGGTAAATCAGTAGGCCCTGCTCTCCACTCCCTAGTAGCGGTCATTGAAAAATCCCTTGAATTCACGGAGCTCACTGTGGCTGCTTTCTTAGATAGATAAATTATATGTCTTATTACTTCTTATTGAAGGTGCTTTCAACAATGTTGTGTCTTCTGCGGTCACGGGGGCATTCCAGCGTCTGGGTGTTGATGGATGCTCCAGGTCCTTTATTGATTAGCTGCTGAAGTACAGGGTTATAAAGTCTGCTCTGGGGCTTTCGGGAGAAGTCAGGCGGGTTGGAAGAGGCACACCCTATCGCCGTTCCTTTGGAATTTAACAGTCAACGAAGTTATGATAACCCTAAGGGAGTCTGGGTGCATCACGGTGGCCTATGTTGATGATATTGCGCTGGTGGTGACCAGCAAGTATATCTCTACAATAAGAGATATAATGCAACGAGCATTGGACACTCTTGTTCATTGGGCTACTACAAAAGGTCTAGGCGTTAACCCAGCTAAGATTGAAGTAGGGCTCTTTACAAGAAATCATAAACTTCCCGATTTTATTTCTCTAAGACTCGGCAATGAAACACTGCAACTTAAGGAGGATGCGGAATTTCTAGGTCAAACACAAATTAATATCTTACGAGTTAATCGCAAAAAACTGTATTCAACCCCAACCACATGATCAAGGTTGAACTTCGAGCGGCCATAACTTTGAACCAAATCAACTTACAGACCTCGTTGAGGGCTCATTTTGTAGATAATTTTATTCTCCAACACCTTGCCAGTGATCATTTTCAGCTATCATTGCATGGAAACTAGTTATTTATTATAAACGACCTCTTCATACATCATGAAATGCAATTTAATTTACTAATTGCACTGGACTATATATGAAATACTAAATTTTTTGCGAACATTTAATATACATGTATGTAAGTTATCATTATCAGACAATTCTGCCAAAAATAAGTCATGATCTGCGTCAAGTATGAGCGAGTATGATATTCCCAACCGGTACCCGTTTTAAATAAAAATAAATGTAGTTTTAAAAGAAATATTTATTTCTCCTACTATATATATGTCGAGATAATTTTTGATCAAAAAACTATTAAAAACTTCTAATTACTTTAAAACTAGCTCAACTAAACACACTGCTGTAGAGTCTTAACTATAAAACACAGCCATCAACTCACAAACGTCTGAACCAATTCTTTAATCTTTCAAAATAATTAACAAGAAGTTTAACTACTCAACTCAGCTTAATATAAGTTAATCATTCAACTTACAATAAATTTAAAATGCTACTCTATACCAGAACCACGGCACCCCCCAGTGAAAACCGGTGTATATTCAGCAAAATAAGGCATGTTTTAAAGACCACAAGAATCCTTGGCATATCAGAATATCAGAAGTAGCAGAACTACGTACAAAAACAATTACAGACAAACGTCTTGATTCTGCTATCTCGAACATAACAATTAAGTTTTATTGTATCAGGAGGAATCGATACTCGTGATACTTTTGCTCCGATGTTTTACAAGTTCCCGCATAGGATACTAACCGACTTACATGGAAGACCAGCTGGCAGGGAATTCTTCAAGTTCTTAATAGATTAAAAATTAAGAAAAAAAACAAGTGATTCAAATTTCCGTACTTCTGACTTTATGGCTATATCGGAAAACTTAAGAGACTCAGTGTTTAATGTTGATTGACACGAAGTATGTAAGCCTAATCAATCTGCGAACTGCCAACTGCAAAATACACGTGCATTCAAATAGTGCAACACAATAGAAAATTACTAGGTTACGTTGGCTGCACAGAGACCTCAGAAATGCTGTAATTGAGAATGCATCAATAGCAAATGAGACGCAGTTAAGACCATTTAGAAATTCTCTGCAGCTACTAAGTTGCCCCGCGAATCTAACTAGGGTAACAACTTCGCGCTCGTTAATTTGAATTCAACATTCAAGCGTCCGAGTAGAAATAAATATTAAGAAACACTTTTTATTAATAATCCTTAATTGGTGGCTAATTAGCATTTTTAATCACCTTCGAACACAGCCTGGCAACAATTTGTGAATTTATAATGCGATTTCCTTCTGCAACAATTAATTGCCGTTCGAACGCAGCTCGATATTCGAGCGTTTCTGGAGAATGCCCCGTGTTCGGAGTCATAAACCGGGAATGCGCCCGCAAGTCCCTGGCGGAATTATTTCCATGCATGCTGATGGTTAAACCAATAAAATTTCCTCCGGTCTAGCGGCGACTATTGTTTCCAGCCGCGACTCCTGCGGGATAAGGCGCGCCGCAGCTGAGCTCTTAACACGCATGAAATCCGTGTAATGAAGAAAACTACGTGAGGCCCACCCTCCTTGTCGGGCTCCAAGTGTGGAACGCACTTCTGTACAAGCAAGATTTCTCGAAATAGCCTTTTTGCCGGACCAGTCGTACGCCCATAATTGACGGCTCGTTGATTTAATGAAGGGTGACCAATTGGGTAATTTGTAAAGATTTTCTGGAACTGTACAAAGTTAATAAATGGTCGTCATATCGTTACAAATTTATTGTGAAAAATGCCATGTTTGGTATTTATGTGCAAATGAAACGTCACACGTCTTCGGCCGCAGCACAATCGGATTAATATGTCGCAAAATTGATCATAATCGAGTTGTCGTGGTTTAAAATCCCTCATGCAGTCATAATCGTCGCGAAAAAATAGCAGCTGAAAATTTCTATGCATCAATGCATTTTTAGAGGAAAAACCTCGGCTGCCGTTTGGGCACGTAACATGAGGCGTTGATAAAAGAGATAAAAACTGCTGTGGCAAGCTGCATGTACACGGACAGAAACAGGACTCATCCGTTCGACAGTTGAATGATACTGGGTCCAGCTAATCCCTTTTGCTGGATTCAATTATTTGACTATGGGTAATCATCACAATTATGTGGAAATAAACCAAAACAATAATGTTGCATAAAAGTTAGAATTGCCATGGGCTAAATTAGTGTCACATAATAATCTTACATGAAATGAGAATATTTCTTCGGTGAACCAGGCAATAACAGATTTTGTCTATTTAAACGTCTCGCATGCATGTCTGGACAGGTATTTGATTCTGAATGAAATAAAGTGTAAATAATTATTTGTATTATAAAAATTAATAACATGCTTTAAGTGGTTGGTCTAAGCTCAGGAGAAGTCCGTCTTGTTCTTGGTCAAGAACCAAACAGATTTCGGTGGACGCAGTGGCAGTGGCGACGAAAAGACGGGAAAACAGACCACTTTATGTGCTAACACAAACGGCAGACGGCGCGGAAAAATTAAATCTATGTGGAGCTCTGCAGTAAGCCGCCGTTGTCGTAATCCGTGTGGACCGTAAAGCCCCATTTACATCTCAAAGTCAAAGTGGAAGTGCACTTTGGAGCTCATTTACCACACTGAAATTTGTATGCTTTTTAGTTTCAGAACGTTCTTGCAACAGAGAGAAAATCATACAAATTTCTGTGTGATACCAGTATTATACAAGTTGCCCGGAAGTTTCCTCCATACATTTTTAGTTCAATTTGTACGCGAGTCGGCGAGCCTCTTTGCAGACGCAACGCGTGGGATACAGTGGCGTATCATACCAGTCGAGTTGAGCCACCGAACTTCGCAAGCAATTCGGTAAATTCCAAAGAAGATGAAACCTTTCGAACAATATTTTTCCATTGCATCAAGTGTGGAATTGATATTAACATTTTCTTGGCATTCCATAAAATGAGGAAATGCTCTTACCATCTGGCTCTAGTTCCTCTGCAACCATAAATGCATGATACTTTAAATTTCTTTTAATATAGGGATGTAGGTACTCAAAATTGTCTATTCTTTTTTTATAGCCTCGATATGCGCACGCATTTATGACGAAAATTCAGCATTAATTAGGAATTTGAACTGCATTAATTAGGAAAACCAATTAGGCAAATTTTGGTTAATCGATTACGAAATTTCAACAGAGGGCCATTTGCAGAACGAAAGATCATGTTAAAAAGTCCACTTTTAGGTGTTTTTCCAGAGTCGGCTGATTTTGATTTTATCTTTATACTTAAAAATTAATAAAAAGTATTACTTGTTTCTATATTGAATAATTGTCTCCATTTCATTTTTCCAACTTTATGCTACAAATTAGATTGAATGCCTATTATTAACGTGTGCAAAAAAGACATCACCTACATAATTAATAGTGATGGTTTGGTCTAGGCGGAAGACCCGTTGAAGAATCGTGTACGGGAAACCAATTGGGACTGAAATAACATATTTTTCGTAAAACAAAATCTCGGAAAGCAACTAACGTTTCCAAATATCCTGTGGGACAACTGTGAACAAATTGTTCGATTTCTCTCCCGCTTGCTCCTCCCTATAGCTATTCTACATTTGGAACCCCCTATTACCTATTCTATATTTGGAACCACGCTCCTCAGTTCAGTGTCTTGTTATAATTGACACTTTTCTGGCAATGTCCCTTCCAATATGCAGGAGATTGGCCATTTCTCCGCTTGCTGTAATCTGGCTAAATCTTCATAGTCTTGAAACATCATGCGTCATAAGTATTCCACCTAGAACTTGAAATTGAAAGAAAGTATAGATGTTTTCAAACTCCGTAACATAAAAAATTTGAACAGTTCTGCGCACGTCGTTGCCGAATGAATAAATTTAATTTATCTTTATATGTGTTGAGTAGAGATTTAAAATAGGTAAAACCCCTGCTCAACCAAGTCTATTCATCATAATAAGCAAAATTTTACTATAATAATGCAAAATATTTCAGATCCCTAAATTTAATATAATTTAAAAAAAAAACTTTTAAATACATGAGCTTTGAGCACTGGGAGTTCTCCGCAGCCGCAAGCAACACAACCTCCCCAAGCAGAAGCGCGCATGCGACTAGCGGAAAATGTCAACAATCTGGTAACGAAAGTGTTATTGGGCCCCAAGAATATCAATAATATTGTGCAATATATTGATCTGTGCAATATTATTATCGCTTTGTGGGTGATATTGAAAGATTGTCTATTGTAAAAACGGAATCCGTCAATATTTTGCTCAGTATTATTGCCAATATTTCTGAGAGGCCACTTTAGAAACGCAACTTTCGTATTTTTTAATAGAAATTGCTACAAACTACCTCTGTAGCAAATGTGTGCCTGAAAATATAAAAAAACGTTTTTCATTCATAATTTGCAAATTTTTGATATAATAGTTAAAGCCCAAAAAAATACCCCTACCCCTAGCAGTACGCAGTCATGACTGATTAAATGACAGCAAGTTATTTGATAGGAGGAGTTGAATAAAGCTTTCTCCAAGCTCTCAAACTTGATGTTAAAGAGCTTTGTACACCAGCCTGCACCAAATGTCACGGGGTTTGAAAACATCTATACCTATTCTTACGAACGTAGTGAGCATATGGTTTGATCTGAGTTGCACTTAGTTCGTGAATTTGACGGGAGGGGTTGCATTTATTGATGAGATTATTGAAATTTTTAATGGGATGTCAAACAACAGGAAAAAATTTGTTTGAAGCCCACAAAAGTAAACAATTTCAAAACAAAAATTTGTGAGAGTTGAATATATGCTTCCCTAATCCGGACTCCTGTCTTCGAAGGAGATATAGAGCTTTCACTTGTGAACATTTCAAACACTGATTTATTATAATAATGTTAAGCTTCAAAGTGATACATCCGTTCATTAAATATATAATATATATTGCCTTGGATTTGGTACCGCCGATCTACCAACAATACACAAATTTTTAAAACTTCACTCACTTTCAAGCCATTTATATTAAAGGACAATTTTTTTATTTTCAAATATCTAATAATGGAATTTTTCCAATTTTAATCTTTTTTATAATCCGCCAACTGCAAAAGCTTCGTTTTGACTTAACACTCTTTCGCGCCAAAAATTTGAATTATTCAAAGAATTCCATTTTGTAGATCATAGGCACAAGCAACTTCCATATTTGTTTTTCCAAAATAGAGATGTCTGTTTGTGCATTCTTTCCCTGAAAATTAAACAAAGTTCTAAATATAAAATTATGTTTCCACATTGTGGCCAGTTTAATAAAATTCTTGTACTAAGTAAGACGGCTAATTGAAGATTTGTTAGATAAGTCTACATTGTAGATTAAGCTGGCTGCGTGGCATAAGGATTGTATTTTTGCAGTAAAAGCAATGTTTGCATGAACATGCACAAACTGAAGTACCACCATCAACAATTTTGTTTGAAAACGTTTGATCACGTCATTATCACACAACCCACCTGTACTATGTACTATAGCGCCAGGCTGGGCTTGAAATGATGCATTTCAAGTGGATCAAGTTGAGCTGAAGTCATGCACTTTGGGGCAAAAAGCAGAAGATTTAAGTTGAGGAATGTGCATAGTGCGTTCTTCAGGGCCTTTGCCTCCACGCAAGCTGACAACGCGGTCTCAGACAAACGAAATTACTTTTGGGTGATTTATTAGCTTTGCATGAGCCAGCAGATACAATCAGTCCTAAAATAGTCCACTTTAATGATTACTTTAACTTCTTGCATTTGCTGCAATAAAAGTCAATGTCTGGCAGTTATCCAATGTGTTTTAGGAAAATAATAGTATTCTTTTCCTTTTCCTGGTTTTGTATTGACATTATCTGTTAGATTTTAAAATGCCGAGCAGTTGTAATATTTTGCATATGCAAAAAGAAATGGGAAACTATTCATATTTTTAGTCAGTTTTATTGCCAATGACAATAAGTATAATCACAGCGAACATATTACGAGTATATATTTTTAATGTAAAAGTTTTAACAATTGTAGTTATACAATCATAATTTTCCTAGCGCGTCAACATGCGTGATTATAAATATAAAATAAATACTATATTTCCACTATGAAATTGCAAACAGACTGTCGACATATTTTTAATCCTTTTTAATTCGATTTTCCCCACAACATAAGCATCTTCTACCTGCAGCTTACTGCAACCAGAACGGAATATTGTCATAAAGAAAGCTCTGATAATATTTCTAGAAGTAGAGTAACACTTCGCGTTCAAGTGCTGTAATTTCATTAACACCTTAAAGGGCTTCTTGTAGTGAGTTCTTTTTTTTTGTACTGACATTATTTAAAATTGAAGTCTTGTTTGTTCACATACAAATCAAAATGTTACCTGTTTCCTGCTTCAACAACCAATTTGTTTTGTGGCAATGTATTTGTACAGTTGTAAGAAATTTATTAATTGAAGGCATTGATCCTGTTTGAGGAACAGCTCAAGATGCTTGTTATAGGCTTTGAAATCTTTAGCAAAAAATACCCATGGCCTAATGCTACCTACATGGCATGAAATGAATTTTCCGTTATTGTACAGTGATTAAGCGGTAATTATCACTTGCGTAAGGATTAAACCAGGTAGGTCTGGATTAAGCTGGTAAAATTGCAAAGACCAAAGCAGAATTGAATATGAAGGAATTGGAAGAGGAGATTTTAAATTAAAACGCAAAATTCACCTGCACTGTTAAAGGTGTTTGTTTAAGGCTTGTTTTAGATATTGAAAAAATTTAAAGGAACACCTCTTTATAAATAGTTTTTACTTGCACTGATTAAACGATTCTAATGGTATCCCAGCCATTTGAATCCGTTCAGTCGTTAAGAATTCTTGGCGGAGAAAGAAACATACAAACAATCATACGTGAACCTTGAAAACATTACACTCCTTTTTGGGACAGTCTGGTTATATAGAATTTGCGTAGGGAAAAGACAAAAGACACAATAAAATTTGATTAGAAATTAAAAAGTGAGCCAAAAAAGGCAAAAAGATAAAATCACAACCCCTTTGGTGGTCGGTTTGGTAGTTTGGAAACCGCTGCCTTAAGAAATATGCAAACAAACTTCTTCTGCTTTGCAGCTCTACATTCAGAATCCGGTACAAGCCTCTGTTCCCCCCTTTGGTCCCGGTTCTATACCGATGTCATCCAGTTTGCATTTATGCATGGTCCCTCGTGTCGACCTAAGAGATGCAAATATTTTCTTCCACCGGCAGCCAGGGTTACAATCGACGAGTCCTATATTCGCCATCGCGTTGAGCACAACTCATTTATCTAGGCTGGCCCCTCGAAAACTATGAAAGCGTTGCTACACATGGTACAAAATCGCGCCATTGGATTTGGCATTTTTTGCCCTATAATACCTGGATTTGGTACCACTGATCTACCAACAATACACATTAGATTTGGCATTTTTTGATCTTTGAGTCACCGCAGGAATGTAAAGGCACGGTCAAATTGGATGTATAGATCTTTTCAAACTCCGTGACACAAAAAATTTAAACAGTTTTGCGCACCCTTTTTGCCAAATTTAATAAATATTGTTCTATCATTTCCCCTGGACAAACGCAGGAAAAACTTAATAAAATAATTTGGGAAAGGATGTGCGCCTGCCGAATGAATACAGTTAACTTATCTTTATATGTGTTGAGCAGAGCTTTCAAATATGTACATGTAAAGCCCTTGCTCACCCAAGTCAGTTTATTCATCATAATAAGCATAATTTTACTATAATTATGCGAAATATTTCTCATCCCTAAATTTAAGATAATTTTAAAAAAAATGCTGAAAAATTTTCTTTTAAATACATGAGCATTTTCATTCATAAAACGAGAGTTCTGCGCAGTCGCAAGCCGCACAATCTCTCCAAGAAGCGCGCACGCGACTGGCAGAAAACGTCAACGGCCTGAATTTTTTGTAGCACGGAATTTGAAAATATCTATACATTACATACATATTAGTGACCAATTTAAAATCGCATAACTGCAAAGGGAAATGAAATGTGGAATTATCCATTTTATACTAAACTAGCAAAAACCCGCGTGCCTTGCAACGCCTACTCGAATTTTCACAGATATCTCTTATTTACACTTATTAATTTCCACTTTAATTTAAAAAATCACAGATTGGGAAAAAAAAAATAAAATTCAAAATTATCTCAATAAATTCACGCTAAATCACCAAATCAATTAAAACAATTTTTTTTCTATAACCAAGGTTAAACTGCTTCGTCACAAAATCACTTCGTTACGAAACAAAACTCGATCATTCAAAGCCTTCTTCAAGACTAAAGTGTTGAATGAAATACTCTAGCTTCCTTTAAAGTGTACCGTTACAATAATTGGCAGAACCTTGTTTTAAATATCCTATTCATAGACTTCTTTTTAACCCATCATAAAAAACAGGTACTCGTTTTTTTATTGCCATTCCTGGAAGGCCGAATTTTCGACCCAAAACAATACCTGAACATTCACCTGTTTACCTAATTTCTCTTGTAGGATAATATGGCATGCGACTTTTGTATTTACATTGTTTGCGGTTTCCTTTTTTAATATTGTAAATTGTCTACTGAAATTGAGGTTTTGGAAGTTCCCTTTGCTATGCATACTTCTTTATTTCTATAAAATGGAATCCCAATTACGGCTCGCTAGTATATGTATATCAACAAAATAATTTTTTTTTTCGAGTGAAAAAGAAGCCAGAATCAGAAAGAATGCGTACCTATTATTACAATCAATAAAAATCCTTCATAGCGAGGAAAGTCAAAAAGTGGAAGTCATTTTTAAAAGAGTCGAAGTTTCAGAAGGAGTAGTATTTTCAAGGCCGATAATAAATATCGATGGCTGCCTTTCGAAACCTTATTCTACTGTCGGATCAGACTGAAAATCCGAAGGCGATAATCGGGAAAAATATATCCCTGATAGAGTACAAACTTTTTATCATTGCAATTGTAGACCTGAAAGAGCCTATTTAAATATCGATTGTTCCGTGAATGTTTCCTATAAAACGATCAGGATATTTTTTGGAATATCTAGATATTTAGATACAGGTCTGTCAAGTATACAATTCGAATGATCACTTGCTTTCCTTCTCCTATAGGTTAGACTAAAAAGTAACCCGGTAGTCCGACACGATAGTCGGTACCGATAATCGTATCTGATAGTCGTATTCGCCTAAAATATGGGCGCAAAAGTATTAAATCTTTTTGTGAAATTCCCATTGCAATACATACAGCCAACAATTTTAAAAATGGGTTTTGAAATCACAGACAGACACTCCAATTATAATTATATAGATAGATAGATAGATAGATAGAAGATCGATAACCATATGAAACAGAACTATATTTTTAAATCACAGACAGACACGCCATTTACATTTATATAGATAGATAGATTTGAATGACGCCGCTCAGGTAATAGTATTCTACTTGTCATATCCTTTTGTTTGGTACCCATATCGAGTGGGTTGTAAAGAAAAGGTGAGTCCGGCATAGTTGGTCGCCATTTTGAATTTATAATGACAAAAAATAGGTAATTGTACTCTATTTATCATCCCCTTTCATTTGATACCCATGTCGGGGATCGGCGAGCCCAATTGCGAAATTCACCCGCCATCTTGGAACCGCCATCTTGATTTTTTTACAAAGTGGTCAGATTACATTGTCACCCGAACTAAATATATGTGCAAAATTTGAAGTTGAACGGTTATATGGAAGTGGGTCAAAATCAAGTTTTAAGTTTTGTCTACATACATACATCCATACATACATACAGATAGAGCTAATATACGGTGTATATAAATAGCCTAAAACATGCTCGCAAAAATACTGAATCTTCCAGTGAAAGTCCCATCCCGATCGGCCCAGCCGTTTCCGAGATTACCGCGGCCAAACAGACAGACATACAGACATACAGACAGACAAAAATTTTAAAAATAGTGGATTTTGTTTTAATTACATGTAAATAACCAAAAAAACTTAAAAAAACACAATTATTTTGAAATTACAGACAGACACTCCAATTATATTTATATAGATTGTACAAAATGGTTATGTCTATACTTATAATTTACGCCGATAGTGTGAGCCTACCCATTCCCGACTGCACGTACACATTATCTGCAATTTCTGACCAAATTGAGAAAATATAAAAAGGGAGTTTCAATGACACACTATGTCTTCTGTTTTTAAACGTAAAATTCCACACAAAGCAAAGCCGTAAAATACAGGATGCGTCAGCCGATAACATAATCTCCATTTCCATTTACTTCTGAGTGGATGCACACACTTGGAACTGCAACACTCCTTGTTATGAAATATTTCCTTCAATACGGAAGAAAAACAGGGACATCGGTCAAACCAGTTCCTTTTCATGCAAAAGACGTTTCTGTTGTTTTTTACGTGTCTGCAATAAAATTCGTCTCATTAAATCTGAATAGAGTTGCATCTTACCTTGGTTCTCAGTGCATTAAGCTAATCTACATAAGCCGTTTGTGAAAAAGAGCATCCACTAAATTGCATCGGAGCAAATACTCATCGCAATGTCAGACGTGAGGTCTGGCGGTCCTTGGTTTTTGTTTACTATTTTATTGTAAAGAGCTAAACTCCTATATATGTATGTATGTTGGTAAATCATCGCCGATACCTAGGCACAGGCAACAATGCACAGCAGTAGACGTCTAATGAAGCTAATATTTGGTCTTTTAAAGGCGATTGACTACGCTCCTCATTTCGCACTCAAGGTACTTGAGGACTTGTTTAAACTATTCTTAAAACAAAGAAATCACAATGAGCTCAAAGGGTGACGGCTTTATTGACGAAGGAAACCACCTGTGGGGACACATATCTACAGTACTCGGGCGATTGGAGAGGTTGAAGGTATGTACCTTGTATACTCCCTCCAGTCATCTCCAACCGACCATTTGCCTTGGGCTACCAAATCAACCGAAGGAATTATGCGTGTGGTTCACCTTGCATGAGGTTATATGAAGGTACGCCTAGGTTGTTCCACTATCAGGAATTTATGGCTGCATGCATCAGCCGGGGTATCGTACCATCATAGACGTTAAGATAAGACTGTTAAAGATATTTCCAGCGCGTTGCCGATTTAATTGGCCTTGTGGCAGGTGCTAAATAATCTGAGCGATATTAACAGGTAATTAATGATACTAAATCTTAGTCGGCCTCAGATCAGCCAGTTGCAAAGTACTAGATGCCACACTTAAGAAGATTATCGATATATGCGCGATTTTTATTCTTCCACGAGTCAAATGGGGGAGTTCACATGGAAAAAACTCTCCATCATTAATAAGCTTAAAAATGGGGAGCACATAATTGAATCCACTTACCGGTGTCACTTAACTAATTTTAAGCGGAATAAGCCGGGTGAGGTGTATTGAAAAAAAAAATGGAATGTCTGCTACAAGAAAGTAAAACAATATTTTTTAGAAACTGTAGCGAAATACTATTTTTTTTTTCTGGCGCTACAGAAAATTATTGGGGATTTTCATTTTAACACCTAAAAATAGAAAAATACGCTTAAAGTGGCTTAGCTTTGTTTGGAGTAAATGTAAATGTAGTTCACGACAAAGAAGTACTTTTATTCTTATTCATATGTAGAGTGAAGGGATTTCGGAGTAGATGATTGCATATGATTTTAAAAAACACTGAGCATGGTTGCAGTATTATCTCCAGCAGTAAAAAATAATAATGAAATGCTAAATTTTATTATATGTGAAACAATTGAATTTAAACATAAGTTATCGTAGTTGCTGATCCAATTATATAATAATAGGCTTCTTTTCTCTAAAACATAATTGTTTCTGAATATTCATATATTGTCATGCAGGAAAAAATTAAAATGCAGGTGATAATTGGCGCAGCACAGCGATAAGACTTAAGCTGACAGCTATTGAAAAGATTATGTTGGACAGGAAAAATATCAGGAGAATGCAAGAAAAGCAACGCTTGATGCTGCGTTTGTACTCGTAATAGTGCATTTTCACTGAATAATATAGTTTCATTATACTTTTTAATTGCTTATTAATTGTTGGATGCAGAGAATACAAATAATTTAATACATATACATACATAATTGAATAAAAGCGAGCATGTTTGATCTAATGGAAGATTGTGTTTCTGGTTAGAAAAATACTTGGGAATAAAGAGAGAGCATATGTATATGTATGTAGAAGGTATTTTGGGTTTTAAGGAGGATTATTTCGAAATGAATGATTCTTAATGCTAAACAGAAAAAAAACAAATAGTTTTTATTTACCGTATACCAAAAACGTACTAAACATTTAGAAATACAATAAATGTAAATAAGAATACATCGAGAGTAGTCCAATGTACGCTTTGCTTGCATTGCACTAGTTTGACCTATGAAATAAATCAATGCTTTGTTATGAGACAATACCAAATGTCAAAATGACTAAGGAAACAGGAAATCAAAACAAAGTTCGAAAAGATTAATACTTATACTTTTTTCATACTTTGTATGCTTTGGCAAAATCATGTGCTATGAACAGCCCCAATGATACATATTTTATGTAACAAGGGGGCCGCAGTATCATAAAGTTTGGACACCACTGACTTAAGGCCATTCATACACGAGGCACCATGCTTCTGCAACAAAAGCTTTTTTCGAGGAGATCCAATAAGTGGAGAGCTTAGTACTTTGGTAGAGACTTTTGACCTCCGAAATTAATAATTTGGCTTCGGTAAAATAATGAAAAAACTTCAAAACAGTGGACATTTCACGTGTACACCACAAAACGTTGTATCATCCTTGCTATCCACGCCCTTGGGAGTCCCACAAGGTTCAATACTAGACCCTCTCCTTTTCTCATTTTTTTATGTGTAAGTCTAAGCTCAGATGCCACCCTTTGTACTGCCAGTCCGTCTGGTCGTACACGTCAAGGTTAGATGTCTGGTAGCAAGCTTAGCTCGAAGGATAGAGAAAGGATAAGACAGATTAAAGGGATTATGGGGGGTGCATGAGGTGATGGAGGTGAACCTTGCGTTTGAACGGATGTTGTATGAGTTCGGGAATACTGACTGTGGGAGGTTTTTCCACAGTCGAGTTGTTCTCGAAAAGAATTTCCAAGGTTATGTGTGCTTGAAGATAAGGGCTGTAGATAGTGAGGATGAGGTCGAAGGGGCTAGTCTTGTGTTGCGGGAAAAACATTGCGATGGAGGCAGGAAGCTATATATTTCGGCGGAATAGTCGTTGTGGTAGATGCGGTAGAATTTCATCGAAGCTACATTCCTACGGTGGCGAAAGCACTGGATAACACCTGCAGAGATGTTGTGGGGATTAGATTTAATGCCGTCCAATTCTACCTTGATTGAACGGTCAGAGAGGAAACGCTTGTTGAGTAGGAGTGCTCACTTATTGCTAGTTGTGTGTCCACTACAAGCGGAAAACGCGAGTGGCATAGAGGAGGGGCAAGTAGAAGCTCGAATTATCAGTTACTTATAATTAAATTTTAAATAATAGAGATTTTTTAAAATTTGAAAAGTCTCACGTGAGATTAGGGGGAGGGGAGGGGTTTGGGTCAAAATTCACGACATCTCACCAAGGGGGAGAGGGTCGAAAAATCGCCTCACGTAATTTATGGACACCCCTTAATGTCTGTGCATCTCGATGAAATGTCTCTGCGACTTTTCCCAGTGTCTTAGCAGTGTCTTTCACCGACAGAATTTTATAGACAGAAAGAAGTCTCTGCGACTAAAAGTCTCGGTCGTGCGGATATGTACAAGTACATGTACCCAGCTGGAAAAATTAACTTAAGGAAAGCATAAATCTCAAAAAAATTTGTAAGCTCTTATCCAATATCGTTTTAGAATAAAGTAATAGTTCTGATAAACAATTTTGTGCACCTATGCGTTTTGCACCTAAACATACAAATTTAGAAAAGAAATGACCCAAACTTTTCAGTGTTTCGAAGCAAGAGGCACTTAAACGATTTTTGTTCATAATCCATTTGAACTATTCCCGCCATCAACTTCATCCAATGTAAGTTTAATTTAAAATTTCAACTCCTTAGTAACTGGATTCCGTTTCAGAAAAATGCATTTTTATCTAAAGGCAATAAACTGATATTAAAAACGATTGTATCAGCTCTCGATTCCGTGTACGTGACCGTTTCACATTCATTCCTCCAGAAACACGTGACAATCTCTACTTCCCTATTTATATGGAGCACGAAGAATAATTTTATCAAAGCATCTTAAGACTTGCACTATTCAGGTCCTAAAAAAGCAGCCCCTGGTCTAGGGAAGCCCGAAAACACTACCCAAGTCCTGGATGAAACTCAGCCAAGTAAAAACCCTCAGGCAAAAGACGATTGACGTTGATGGCTGGTACTTTGTGCAGTGCTGCGATAGGTCGTAAAAGTCGTGCTTTTATGCTGCTATGTTAAGGCACGCTGCTGATTGTTATGGAGTTTTCTATCGCCTTGTCCTTGCTAAGTGATGGCTATACCGCTGCAGTTTGTATGCTTCCTGTAGCTGCTGTTTTTTTACTATGAGAAGTTAAAACTGGAGCAACGGTCATAACACCAGACATGTCGAGAATAAAACTCCGGAAACTGCACTCGGTGCTAGTGCGCCCGTGTGCATAGTGGCGGGTATACCAAAAAGCAGCAAAACGCATCCACCTAGCAGCGCCCAGGAGGGAGAATCGTGATGGAGCTGATCCCAAAGTGGCCGGGGTACAGAGATAGCATAACAGAAACTTTTTATTGTCGTTTCCTCGTTAGACCTGTAAGTGGCACATGTTTAGCTGAAGCCAATGCTAAGAGTCTGTCGTTGCTCAGCCAAACTGGGATCACCAAAACAACTCCAGCTCCGAGCTGCTCCATTCAGGACCCATCGTACCTTGTTTTCTGTATATCCAGACGTTCATAATCAGTATCTTCAGTTTTCGGTCGAGTCTTTGAGGAATATCGCAGGACATCAAGACACCAAACTCCATTTCATGACGTTTTATTACTTTCAGAAGGGTATGATTATATCGCAGGGGAGTTTTCGGAACACACAGTTTGCGAGGGTATTGAGGAGCATTAGAGACCGTTGAGTAATGCTTTTGGAGAATCGTAAAACTACGTCTGTTAGTTATATCCTGACCAGAAACTTCCAGCATCGTATAAAAGTTTCCATTTCAGTACTTTCGGCATTCAAAACGTCTATAGGTGCGCATATGACTACACTCGCATATAAATCAAGGAAGGAACTTTTATACTAGAATTGTAGGGATTTAAAGCGTAGCGCTAAAGGGCAGAGTTTTATTACTTTCAAGATTTCTGCACTAGTGAACGATTCATCTATATTCTTTGGGCCAAATGAGCAGGGTAGACAGAGAATGCCACTGTATCCTGCTTATCAGTAAACCTCCCACTATTTGGGGCGTATGTGCTTGTGTGTGCGTCCATAATAAAAATTTGTAATTTCCTAGAAACAAGGATCCAGACATGGTAATAAAATATTTTCATAAGAACAAAAAAAAAATGAGAACACCAAAAAACAAGATCTGCGAATTTGCTGGCGGTGAAGCCTGATGCGTTCAATCCATCCTTAGCTTAAATTTTATTTTTTTTATCTTTCGGGCTTAAGACTGAAGATATAATTTTCAGATGAAGGATTTTTATAGCTTTTGAAGAAAAGTCGGTCTCTTATACGAGAACTGTCAGACAGCGTTATGAGACTTTTATCTTGACGAACTGAAATTCAGAAAAACTCCCTGTTTCCCTCCCTTTTTGGGCAAGTGATTCGGATATGTTTTACGAGCGCTGCAGCGTCCGGCTTAGTAAATATGATTCATTTCTTTTGGCTCCGGATTTTTAACACAAAATTATTTAAAATAATCTAAACAATAAATTTTAAAATTGGGCATAGCCCGGGCTTATGAGGTTTTTATTCTTGTGGATTATTAATCCACAGAGGATATTCATATGAACTACATTTTCATATAAATAATATATTATGTACTTGTTTGTGCAAAAATAAATAGCAAGGAAAAGTGTTGTTCTAAGGACTATGTAAAGAGAAGAAGGAATAGATAGAGAAATAGGAGGATAGGGAAAACGAAAATATTAAAGAGAAGAAGAGGAATATAGAAAAAGTGATGCATGCTTCCTAAAAGTATGACTAGATTGAGTCGAGGTTGAGTTGAAATTTCGAACACCGTTTATGATATCGAGTTTAGTTCATTTTGGATTGAAATAAAGTTGAACTCACATCAAAACATAACCTTTAGATGCATTAACCCGACCCAGGTAGTAGAGCTGAGTTGAGTTGAATGAACCCAGCCGTTTATGACTGGGTTCAACATGGGTTGTCATAAACGGAGTAATTGTCTAAGTTTATTCTTTAACCGTAACTAGGGAGATTATTTTAAGGCCTAAACGACTACCCATTGGAGAATGAGAAATGAAATCGATGGCAAGGAATGCAGAGGATATCAAACAAAAAGATTTACTTTTGGTGTGTAGATCTTGAAGCAAGATGACCAGGCCCGGTGCTTGTTTTTTTTGCGCCCGGTGCCATAATGCGACCCCTTCAGCTGTTCATTTTTTTAAACAGCAGTGAAGGGCAATGGGAAAAGACACAAACACTCTGTGAAGTTCTTTTAATATCTAAAAAAATGAAGGCACGGGAATACTTTTTAATTTTTATTTCTTCGAAGTTTTGAAATTTTTTCAAATTGCGCCCGGTGCATGTGCACCACTTGCACCAATAAAAGCCTGTGTCCAATTAGGAATTGCTTCATAATCTTGCTTTTGTGCTGGGGTTTTGCTTGCAGTTTCACATCACAAAACTCTCCCGATAATGCTGTTTCTTTATGCTTCGTACTGCTAAAGCTTAGATGGTAGATGGTCTTCGGCGCTACTGCCACTATTCTTTACACATTTGCCAACATTATCATCCGCTCCAGGATGTTTTTCGGTGTATTTTGCTAGAACTTTCAAGCACAATCCTGGGCTCCGCAAATCTATAGACTATAATAAAGGTCTCTATGTCGAATTTTCAAAGCCTTCATATTTCAAGGCATAATCGATGTTCACTGAATTGCATGTATTAGTTTCCACAGTGCAATCTTGTATAAAATAAAAGCAGTGCACCTTGGCAATCTTTCTGGACAAAGAAAAAGATTTCAACAACTTCAGAACAGAGAGGCGAACCAAGTGTCTGTTGCCGAATTTTTGATCTTGATAAAAGTACGACTAGTACGAAAACTGCAAATCAAGAACTATGGTACCGTGCCAGCAGCAGCACCTGATTGGGCATACCTTGGAAAAAGACACAAACATTCGGTGCACTTCCTTTAATATATGAAAATGAAGGCACGAAAATACTCAATTTTTGTTTGAACTGCCCGTCCAATTGCGCCCGGTGCAAGTGCACCATTTGCACCTATGAAAGCGCCGCCCCTGAAGATGACCAATGCCATGACAAAAGATGTCTCAACCTAGACAGTGGCGTAGCGTGCGGGGGCCATGGCCGCTGCTATTGCCGGAATTGCGGCATTGGCTGGATTTACACGACCGGACACCGGACAAACAAAACTTCAGCTGTCATCGCTAATACTCTTTTGAAGTCCGATGAAAAGTCGCATTAGCGTTTTTTTCGGACGAAACTACAACGAACGAACTAGTAAGAGCAATTGGCTTTTGGTTGTTGCTTTTTGAAATTTTATCTTGCCTTTTCATCCTAGCAACAACAACAACGCAGGGACTGTCAAAATGTTCATTCCGCTGTCCGCTGAAAATGTCCATTAAGATCGTTCGCCTTCTCCATCGTTCTCTCTCACCCTCTTCCCTATAAACCCAGTTTGTTCGTTTCTTTTGTGTGTTCGGTGTCTGGTCGTGTAAACCGGCCCATTACAACCAATTATAACATATCAACTGAGTCAGGCTTGGTCGGAAACAATATTGGAAAATGCCCTGAAATTATAGGTTTAAACATGCGATTAATATTTATACATCGTGGTTTCAAAGTCGTTCAGCAGTCGTTCAGGAGTCTGTCACGGACTCTATCCCAGCGAAAATATTGTCCCGAAGGCGGCTAATCCGAGAATCGTTTTGGTGCTCATTGACAAATGATGAAATGTTTTTACGTATTTGGTTGGCATCATTGTTCTGCTTTCGTTTATTTGTGATCGCAAATTCACCGAAAGCATCGAAGTTTTCTACCTCCGAAGGATTTTATAATGGAAAATGAATCCCAAAGTCGTCAATTATAAATCAAGGCTCCTCCACCTTTATTGGATCTCCTCGAAAATGGCTGTTGTCCAGAAGCGTGGTTCCTCAACTTCGAAAATTGTGGTTCTTTCAATAATTCTAACTCAGAAATAACAACAGGACAACTTTCTGGCGCACCATTCTAAGGTGAATGAGTTCTTTATTATCTTACTAATATTATAAACGTGAATGTTTGTATGTATGTTTGTTACTCTTTCACGCGAAAACTACTGAATGGATTTTAATGAAACTTTACAATAATATAGCTCATATATCACAATAACATATAGGCTATAATTTTATAAAAAAAATCAACATGGCCGCCGAAAACTCAAAATGGCCACGCAAATTGTGTTCCGATTTCAATGAAAGTTGGTATATAGAGGTTTTTAAGGTCGCTAATAACGAATTTGTGGTCAAAACTTATAAATTCAAAATGGCCGTGCCAATATGGCCGACGAATTTTTCCAATTGTGTTCCGATTCCAATGAAAATCGAAATCTGGCGGATTTTAAGGTTGCAAATAACGAATTTATGATCAAAACTTATAAATTCAAAATGGCCGCGCCAATATGGCCGACGAATTTTTCCAATTGTATTCCGATTGCAATGAAAATCGGTATCTGGGGGCTTTTAGGGCAAACAACGAATTTATGATCAAAGCTTATAAATTCAAAATTGCGGGTCTAATATGACGCACGAATTTTCCCAAGCCACATTCTGAAATGTAGTAAATTTCTAAAATTCCCTCTAACCAGTATAGAAACAGTAAAAACGGTAGAAAGAGTCGAAGTTTGCAAATTTGTGCGCCCCTACATTGTCATCACGAGGTTAAACGATGTCATCTATCGCTTCCAAAAAGTTCGATCGGAAAAAACGGGACCTGGAGGAAGCTGTGTTCAGGACGAATACTGAGTAAGAAGGGAGCAGTGTAACGGCTAACCGAAAAGAGAAAGTTAAAATTCCAATTCACCGAGAAGTTACATGTTTAGATGCATCTACTTGAATACATAACGCTGTTCTAATTGAATCACCGATAAGATTGGGAAGAGGGAATTTTTTTCCAGATTTATTGTTTTTTTTTCCTACCGCGTACTTTTATTTAAAAGCCTTGCAACGCACACAGGTTTTTTGCTATAGGCTATCTTACTAATATTATAAACGCGAATGTTTGTATGGATGTTTGTTACTCTTTCAAGCAAAAACTACTGAATAGATTTTAATGAAACTTTACAATAATATAGCTCATACTTCAGAATAACATATAGGCTATCTCGAAACCTTCGGGTAGCTGTAGTGTACTGATATAGAAAAATCCGAAACTTTTATATGGGAGGTACTCTTCAAATTTCTGCTAAAGAAGTCAGATCCATTTTGTTTTGGTTTTTTTCCGAAAAAAATACGATTTCCAAAGTTTCAGATCGATCGGAGTTTATTTACGGATAGTTGCCGTACAATTTTGTTGAAAAAATCAGATTTATCGCGAAGGACGCGGTTCTCTGAACTTGGATTGAAGTAAATTCGGCTGCATGTGCCTGATTTTAGCAATGTATGGCTTAAATGAAAGGTCTCGAAACCAAAAAGACGACAAATTCAATAATCAGATGTTCGTCGCTTTTTCTTTTTGAGCTATGGTACCTGGAAATTTGCATAGATTTCAAGGTGCTTGATTTTTCAACATACAATAATTTTGCATGGGACATATTTTTTTTTCATATTTCTTACGGAAAAATTACTCTTTATCATGCCGTTAAATGTTTGAAAAGTTCGCCCAATGTTGCCAAACGTTGCTTATTGAACGTATTAACTGTCTCCATTCATAGTGTGAAGTGTGACATCATCGGGAATTGCATCAACGCTACTTGATGGTGGATGTTTAGTGTATTGAGCACCCAAGTTCCTATTGAATTTGAACCAGAGAGAAACACCTACATGTAACATCAGTAAAAACTCCCGTATTGCCACATCCGTGCAAAATTATTATTTTGGAGCGAATGCACCATGGCCTATAAAAAATAGGTCGAAGCGCATGACAGGGCTTTTCAAGATTTCCGAGGAAAACCTAATCCATGGTAGGCGCTCTGACACTACTTGCTCAACTTTGCCTGGTATACTTCGATCAAAGCCTGCAAATGAGCTGAACGGATGCATGCTTGAAAGCATCACATCTATGGAACAGTATTGAAAAAACCAACTTTTGGTCGTTTCAAATAGCGAAATTTCAATCGATAGCATCGATATTATTCGGAATCAAAAATACGAAAATGGCTCCTACTGTATATTAAAATTCTTATCACCTCAACTGCAAAATAAACGGAAGCTATAGCGCGTACCAAAAGAATTGGAAATATAAACACAGGCGGCGAACTGACAATTTCACACCCATTAAAATTTCGTGTAGGGATAAAGTTCAAGCGGACGTGCATTGTAATTTCTTCTTCGAAATTCATTTACGGGCAAAAACACTCCCTCATAGCATCTGACCACGACAAGAGTGGCAGTGAGACCGCTGAATTGTGATTAGGGATATAAATGAGCAAGTGATTTGGGTTTTTAAACGAACGGAGTTACACTTTTCTTTACGAATATACTTGCATCCCGGGATTTGAGACTCTCAGTGCCCATCGATTTTGAGATTCCCAATTGTTTTGGCGCACGCCATACTATTGGCTTATTTGTGCAGCGAGGCGCACCGGGTTCCAGCTAGTTTAGTCATATTTCTTCAATTTTGATCAAAGCTTCATTGAAAATGCTATGGAAAAATAAGCTAGTGAACGGTGCGAACATTTATCACCAATCATTTTGACGCACCCAAAACCCCTTTAATGTAAAGTCTGAGCAGCATAGAGCGTACGCATTGCTTTGTAGGTATTGTTTTCAGCAAAGCTTTATAGCAGCACCCTCTGATTTGTGAAAGTAATGGAGATCACCAATCGCTTTCTCATACCCAAAAACCTATACAAATTTGCACCATCGTGGAGCGTATATTAATATTCTTTGCATCGAATTTTAAACAAAGATCTCTATAAAAGCGACCTCTACAAGTGATATTTTAAAGACGCGAAGACCACTCTTTTGATTTAAATAATGGGTGGAGTGCATTAAAATTGAATTGTAAGTGTTCACTCCATTTTTTGGAGTAAACATTCAGTTTGGAATGAATAAAAATAATCTTCGTTAAGTACTTCACTCTGTCATCTCTCCATATAGAGTGAACACTTCAGTTTTATGTGAATAAATAAAGTAAAATATAAAATAGTTTTAACGTTTGCCTCTGAGTGAACACTTGCAGAGTTATAGCTTGGTTGCTAGTACCTTTTCCATTCATTTTAATAAAATAAATTAAAAATAATTTTAACCTTTCGATCGAAAGAAAGCTTTTTAATACCAACATTGCAGTAACAGTAAAAAAAATAGTTTTAAGTTTACCCCTAACACACCTTATGTTCAGTTAGACTAGAAAATTGGCATGATGTAACACAATCCATCAATTTTTGATTTAAAATCTGTGTAATTTCAGCACACAAAAATTTAGTGTTACATTAACAAAACGTCACTTTAACGAATACTAAGAGTATATTTTAGGTCTTTTCAACGGCTGCTCTAGTTCACAAGTGCAATGATGATAACCGGAACACATATTTCTACCAAACAAAATTTATTTGGTATGCTAATAAATTTCCAAATCTTTTTTTTTGTCACACAAATGAGATTAAATATAACATTGTTCAATATATAGGCGAACATAGTTCTTACACTGTTATGTAGCTCTATTATTTTAGCTGCTTTGTAGAAGACATAGAAGAAGGAATGGAAAATTTATGTTTGTATAACATCCAGCAAACCCAGCAATGCCCTTTTTATTAAATTCTTAAGGATCGATAACATAAATTCTTTTCCCTCTATAATTTTCTTTTGCCGCTTGGACGCGCTTCTTCACTTGATCCAATCAAGTCCAATTTTCCGGTTTAAACCTATACTGTAATAGTCTATAATTTAGTGATAGCTGCTGCAGATTATTACCTTGGGCTTGTCCCGCTTCGTATTTTGTATAGTTTAGTCACAATTGCATTCAATGTATTACCCACATTTTACCCGTGCTTATCTTGACCTTAACTAAAACTGCGGGTCTTGAAATGACAAGATTTCTGGTCAATTGTCCATGGCTTGGCAGAGATACTATGTATAATGTCCTTGCAAGATTTTATCAACTTCCAGCGGCGTTTTAACGTCACCTGACAATTTTAAGATGATTCGTGGTAAAAATTCAAAAATATGTTTCGATCTGTGCAGAAGGAAGTTTTATATATCTTCGGAATGTAAGGAAAATAATTTAAAAAAAGTTAATTTTAGGTCTTGTGCTGTTAATGGTGTATAAATTTGGTGCTTGGGTATAATTGCGCCTGTGAAATTACCAGCTATGGGTCACGACGAGTTTTAAGAATTTAGCAAAAAAACGACTTTGTCTGTGAAAGCCCTGGGGGTCTTTGTGGTAAAATAAACACACATAGAGTAATATGATAAATATGAAAGACTATTCAAATATAGGCTCCGCAATTTTGGATTTATAAGTTTTGATCATAAAGTCGTTACTTCCTCAAAAAAACCTGGGTACCGATTTTCATTGAAATTAGAACGCAATTGGTAAATTCAAATGGGCGGACATATTAAATTTCGGTCATATTTCGGCGTCCATTTTGAATTTCTGCGCATGAAAGTTCTCGATGAATTAGAACTTTAACTTTCTTTTTCGTTTAGCCAGTACACTGCCCTTCCTTAAGTGGTGTTCATGCCGAACACCGCTTCGTCCACCGTTCTTCCTAGCCACACAGCCTGCCCACATGCATGACCTTTTTCTTACCGATGGAATCTTTTTGGATTCATTGTTTACCCTCAAGATGGCAGTGGACAGGCCCTTCCATTTCCTTTGAAGTTTTGGTGATTACTCTTTTATTTTTGGAGGATTATAGAGTCTCACTCGATCGCCATCGTTAATTCCAGCTTCGTTCGCCATTAGTTCGTAGCGGGTGTTCATCTTAGAGTTGTACATTGCTAGCCGATTGCAGATTTCCTCGGAGCGTCTCTTAGAATTCCGCTAATTGGGTCTTAGTACAGAAAATTGATGATTGGTCGGCTTGTTTCTGGCGCGATTCCAAACTTTAAATCAAGTGGAAGCGTAGAATATTGCCAGAAGGTCATCCTTGCAGGCGTCTAACCGGGAGAACCCTGGATAACAGCTAAAACTGATGGTCGTTAACAACCTTCCTGAGATATCCACCGGTTAAAACGTTCCAGCATTTCATCAGAGTGCGGGAGAACAGGTGTTGTCCTTGTCTTCCATGTTACGAGAATCTTGCACACCTCTTAGAATACTGTCGAAGTTACTTCCCTGATGTCAATGTAATTCACGTGGTACCCCATATCTACTGATCCAGTTACTCTTACGCAACCATAAGGGCTTACTGATTTGGGATGGCATACACTTGCTGAAGTAGTCCATAGTGACCAAAATATATAGCTTGCCTCTGTTTGTTGCTGAAAATGCTCCCGCCACGTCAATCGCAATTCTTCCGAATGGGGCGCAAACATTGTACTGCCGCATTTCTGCTCAGGGTGATGATATGTCGGGGGTCGTTTCCCTGGGAATGGCGAAGGTCGTCTGGCTCCCGTCTGAGGACAAGTATGGATACCATAGGCTAGTACTTCATTTGAACACCCATAGGAGCACTCCTACAATGGTTTGGTTGAAGACAAAACGAAGTATTAAAGAGCTCGGAATGAAAAACCACCGGATGTCGAAAATTTTGTTTTCCTTCGCCTTTGCAATTGTTTTTTTGTCTTTCGCGCCAATGTCGTTTTTCCAAGCGGTCCCCGAGCTAAATACTAACCAGACATCCAATGCTGCTTAACTTCTGTAATCGAACGAAAACCGGTCTACTGAGTACCTCTACTAGTAGCATGATTTATGGTTATTAAGATTATTGCAAGTTTTGCTCGTTCTATAAAATTTCTGAAAAGTCCAGCAATGCTCCCTGCGAGGATATTTGGGAACGCTCACAATTTGCTCCCCTGAGCAGCACTCCCAATTTTTCGCGCTGGGTGGTTACTCAAAATAGGTATCAGTAGAATACTTGAAGTTAAAATTTGAACAAATCCTCCCTTTTTATTTATTATCAAAACTTCCTATTTAATATCATAAATTTAATTAATGTTCCCAAGAAATTTTCGCAGCATTCATAGTTAGAGCAGAAAATACAATGAAAGCCCGTTGGATAATCATGAAACTGTCACTACATAATTTCTTGAACCAAACAAAAATAAATCTTCTGATATGCTACCGCCGATCTTTGTGTCATTTGGTCATATCATAAGTGTAATAGGTGATAGAGTGTATAGTTCAAAACCGTGCTCATAGAGAGGATAAAAGTAAACACCGCACCGCGAACGACATGCGATGCTCACAACTAGACCTCATCCAAGATAACAACGCGCCAATGCTGCAGATATCCACAATACGTCCAATAAAAGTGTAAAGATTTACTAAACCTACGGATACCTGGAAAAAGCAAGATTTCAGTCAATTAAAATTATTTATAGTCACGGTTTTTTTTATAAATTAAAAATATTATCTGTTAGGTTGGCCGGAAAATAATATCGTGTTTTTTTTAGATGTTCGTATATAAAAAGCATTCATGTTCCTACATAAACGGGTGTTTCTTCACTTTCTTAGTGAAAAGTAAGGTAAATCAAATTCTTTAAATTCATGGAAATTTGTAAGAAGGTGTCTATGTGTTTAAGTAGGACGAAAGCTTAACACTTTTTTTTATGTGATAGCACTAAGCTCATGAGTAACCCTTTCTCCCACTAGTCCGTCATGTCGTTTGTCTGGTCGTCATGGTGCATGGGGGGGGGGTGGGTGACGGGTTACGAAGGCCCTCCAGCGGACTCTGTTTTGCGCGACAGCTCTTAGCTCCGACGAGGATCTCCCTGTTGTTGCGGCTTCTGCTAGTAGGGTTCTCCTGGTCGTTCTAGGTCTTACAGAATTTCAAACGATGTTGTAGGATAAGAGCTCAGAAATGCTGACTGTGAGAGATTATGCCACAGTTGAGTTGTTCTATTGATAAACGAATTGCTATTTTGTTGAGTGCGCGAACGGACAGGCTGCAAGTTGTGGGAGTGAGAGGAGTGGGCTAATTTTGTGTTTCGGGTATAAGATTGCCGTAGAGGCAAGAGAGCGTTAACTTTGGAGGAACAGTTACTATGATAGTAGCGATAAAATTTTGTCAGTGCTGCTACATCCTACTGTGACTTAAGGGGTCGGTGATGAAGCAGGCGATGTCGTCATCAATTAATTTAAGTGCCCTTATTTAACAATGCCAAGGTAGGTAGGATATATTTAGGATAGCCGCACGGGCCGACGACTGGAGGAGAAACTTGCACCTCTTAAGAAATCCAAAGCACTGGGATGCTTGATTGGCGATTTGGAATATGTGGTCATTCCATCGCAAGTCTTCCCATTAGTTGAACTTCACCCACTATCATGGATGGAGAGCTGTTGAACTTTTTTGAAATCAGGCAGTACTTGGTTTTGGTAGGGTTTTGGTGAGTTGGAGGGCATTGAAAGTAGGTTTGATAAGAAATAGGTCCGGTTATAAAATTAACCCCTGGGGACCCCCGCATGAATGGAGTGAGATTCAGAATTGACGCCATTCAATACTGCCTTAATTGAACGTCCGGAAAGGAAACTCTCAATCCACGTGCACAGAAGTAAGTCAGAGCTTTCAGTTTAGCTAACAGGGCTGAGTGTCATAGGGGTAAACTACACTATCCATCACTTTTCCATCAAATCGGCCTTGAAACTGTTTTTTTAGGCAAGGAGTCGCCGGGAAGTGTGTGTTTTTTCCTCACTTTTCAATCTCAAAATTTTTCAGTCTCACCCTCCACGACACTAATACAAGTATAACTTCGTATTTGTGAGTTTTCGAAACACTTTACTTTTGAATGACACATGACTTGCTTCATACACAACTACATAAACATTGCAATCGTTATACAAAGTGAGGGCAGAAAAGTGAGTCCATAGTGTAATACCGACCTCATATTCAAAACGGTGTGATGTGATGGACGAGTGATGGATAGTGTAGTTTACCTCATACCCTATCAAAAGCCTTGGAGATATCCAAAGCAACCAGACTAGATTCACCAGATCCATGCATACTTCGGTTGAGGTGCTCTTTTGTCGGAAGCCGTATTGTTTATCGTTGATAAGTAGGTTGTCTTCTAGATATCCCATAAGCTTTTTGATTATTGTCTCCATGATTTTGGAGAGAATAGAAGTAATTGCCATTGGGCGGTAGTTGGAGGGAAAGCTGGGTCACATTTTTCTGGTATTGGCTGCACAGTGCATGGGCAAGTTTCCAAGAGGCTAGGTAAACTCCGGAGGAGTATGATAAGGTAAAAAGTTTTCACAGGGGTTTAGCTGAGGCGCATTGTTTTAAGACGATAGGGGGTATATTATCGGATACAGTGGCTTTGTTGGCATTGAACTCCTTGAGACACCTGTACACCTCGCGAGCTTTGGTGACTTTACAGAAACTTCTTAGTTTTATATACTCTAGGCGGAGCGATTCACTCGGGAAGCCTCCGATTTAACCCTCTATTGGGCCTAACCTTCACAAATTTGGTATAATAGGAATGATCCTGGTGATACGGATAGCGGCATAATTGATGTTTTTATTTCGGAAACACAAATCCCAGTCAGTGGACTGGAAAGATTAATAAGCTCCAGCCAATTGGCCTTCCAATAATGCCAATTCTCCTAACTAGTTTGGCAGAGGTGGTAAATTTGAACGGGAATCTAGCAGTAACTAAGCAGTGCTCCGAATAGAGAGAGGCGTAGAGATGCTATAAGTTGAAGGCGTGTCGTCTCTGTTTCGGGAGCCTTGCAGGCGTTTTGATGTTGTGCATGCCAATTTCCAGGCTACGAACGGACGAGTGTGATTTTTACTGGGGATGGGATATAAAGCTAAACCCGGGTATACATCGCAAAATACAAATTGGAACGCTTTTATCACCCAGACATATGTGAATATGTATTTTGCTCTGTCTGGAATCCACAGCAACAGAAAGAAAAGCATACAAGCATCCTGTGCTATAAAATATCTCTAATTTGGGTTTCCACTTTGTGTTTGGTATGCAAAAGGGCTTTAAAGGTCCTTAAACTCTCCTTGGTTGAGGCACAAAAATACATTTTAATGTGTAAAGCGTTTAAATGGAAATTATTCACAATTGAGATAAACTTTTACAATTAGCTTGAATTCGGGTTTCAATGCAACTAGCACTCAGTTCTCGATTCCACCCTATAATGATAAGAGTAAAAAGACTCGGGTAGAAGTATCGAGTACTGATATGAGAACAAATCGAAAGCTAAATACTCATATGTGTAAAGAACCGAGTACCGACTTATGCGTATGCTGAGTAAGTAATGTTATAAATCTTAAGATTTTTATTGTAAAATCCTTAAAAGCTTCAACCCTCATCAGTGCTGGTTTTATTTCCTGTGAATGTGGTATAATATTCTAATTGATCAGCTATTCTTGCTGCAATGCAGAAGACTGTTAATGATTGCTTGTGCTCTCCAAATAACGACTTTAAATAAACCCGTTATTCCATAAAATATTAAAAATATTAGCCTCCTTTCAGTGTAAGTTGTCTAATGTAAAAGAAATACATCATATAAACGACATTCGTTTGAGTACTTTTTTAAACTTATTCCCTTTTTGCAAATCTACTTCTTCTATAATTTCAAATGCACTCACTAAAAATACTTTCGTAATCGACTTTACAATATTATATCATCTATTAATAAAAACTCTTATCTTTATCGCTTAAGCTTTTTAATCTTAGCTTTTAGATGAATACTAATTCGTTATTCGTTTACGCATCTTTTATCTCTTAGCCTCAGTGCGAAATGCACATCAAATGGCGTTGCTGGCATTTATCAATCATACATCATACAGTAGCGTCGAACTAAAATCAAAATACTTATTTTACATGTTGAAATAACAAACTCATTTTGCTTGATCAAGTCATTTCAATATAGGATGTGCAATATTTCAGACAGCTTTAACATTCTGCATGTTATTTTAAGCACTGAAAATGTGAGCTTTTAAAAGTGTTTTATTTCAAAACACTTGGTGTTTAATTGTGACGTCACCCATTCGATTAACGTAGTAGACACTTTTAAAACACTGTGTAAAAAATGTCTACAATGTTAATTAAATTGGTGACGTCAAAATGAAACAAAATAACACACTTTCAAAGCTGAGATTTGCAGTGGGGGAATTTGAGGAGTAAAATGTCTTTCCTCACACTACATTGGTCTAACTCAATTACACAATATTTTTAATTTAATTTTCGCAAGATTATTTTTCAGTATATCATGAATGAAACAATCAAAATCAGCCACGATTGTTACATAACCAGACACTACATAACATCAGTTTTTATACTTTCCTCACAAACATGGAAAAAGGTATTATGCAAAACCAACAATTGTTATCCAATTTCTTAGGCTTGGAACTTTCAAATCTAAGTACTAAATCTTGCAGTTAAGCACATTTCAACGAAGCTACACTCTGACGAAGCTACATAAATCCTTCAAGAAGTTACTATGAGGTGAAATAACTTGACCAATTGCACGGCAGCAAGATCACCTCTTCTGAGGAAGATTGAGATAAACAAAATTTATTGATGACCCTATTTTCTGACGTGTATTTTTTGCGTAATCTTTTGATAAAATTTGTAAAAAAACACGAACCTCCAGAAAATGACAATGAAAATCTTTGCTGCAATTTAGTATTTACAGGTAATTGCTCACACACCGTAACCATCGCCCTCCAGTAGTTATCTCTTTTCAACACCTCTTTACGGCTTGCATGGCTAAGGTGCTTAACTAGATGTGCAACGACGTCTCCGTCATTGTATGCTGCTTTCATAACAACTCGGAAACCCATAAAAAATCCCAAAATGAATATGAAACCTAATGAAAAATGATACCAAAGAAAAAGCGCAAACAGCAAAAGTTAATGGCGCTGAGTGCAGCCAATAAGAGCAACACTAATCGTAGTTACCTGCACGGGGATCGCATTACCTGGGCATACCCACCTGATTCACCTCTTCTGCCGTTGCACTTTAATAAATTCACTCTAGAAGGGGGGGACCGGAGCTCGTTTAACTAGAAGAACACCAACTCGCTGCCATGTACATAGGTTGCGGCGTTCGTGGAGTGCTGTGTGTGCGCGCTTTGCAAGAAAATATTCAGGGTTGAGTTTTTAATGGCATTTTGTAGTTTCTTTTTACATGCCTCGATTTCTTGGAAGGCGGAGCCTGAGACCCATTGGTTGCAGCTATTATCCCTCCTATCAATTGCACTGGAAGCCGAGTGGAATGAGCATTATGTTAGCACATACATAGCCGCACAGATTGGGAACATAACTGCAGTCTATCTACATCGAAATCATTGGTGGAAAAATATTTTATGGAATATAAAATAGCGCAAAAATGATTTCCGTAGTAAAATTTCCTATTGTAGTGGAAGGAACTAAGGAGACAGGACACCGGGATGCTCTGCAGACAACAAAGTGCAAGCAGCAGCGGTAAACGACGACGATTGGAAACGGAAAGATGCTTGTAATGCGCATAACTGTCCATTTAGTGACGTTTCGTACTACCGTAATGGCTATATAATGCAGCCAGGGCACATCTGCTCTAAACGTGGAAAACTGTACAACGGCATGTCTAGTTCGAGAGTCTCCTGCAGGGATGTGCTTCTCCTTATATAAAGATCGCGCAAACGGAAACTGCAGCGCTTGAGGAGTTGCTTTCTGGGTCCAATACATGGATTTTGATATTATATGTATGTATTAAATAAGTTTTTGCCTTTGAAGTTGTGCAGTTGTGAAATCTTGAAGAGATAAACAGTTTATGACAGAGATGCGAGAAATCGTGTAGATGCCAGTCAATCAACGTGGTTACCTTGAAGATATTAATACGCAAGTGACAAATCCCTTCTCAAGGCGACATCTTTTATATGACCACAATTGGATACTCGTACAACTATACAACCATACAACTACAAAATTCCCGCATCATCGTGAGAAAACTTGTTTAATTGAATAAAACTGGAATTTGTTTAGAATTAAAAACAAACCTTCAAAATGTGAGAATTCTATAATTATTTGCCGTTGTGCTTTTTGTCAGTTTAAATGGCCCTGACTGTATCCCCATTTAGGCCCAATTATTGCGTCCAGTCAATTCCCCATAAATGTTAAATTTTTCTGTATTTATTTTTAATTATCATCATGATGACCCTCTTTGAACCTTTGCCTCCTCAACAATTTTTTATTCCTTCCTCCTTGGTTTTGAATTTTACTTGTCCAGTTGCGTTTTACTTTTCCGATTGTGCGTAAGTCATGTTCTACGTCGATTTTATATACCATGGGGTGTCTTGTGGTTTTCTTCCATGGTGTTTGGTTGCACAAGACTTTTAAGTGCAGGTTTTTTTCACTGGTTGCACTACATAGTGTATCCGTGAGATCTTAGTGCGTTTAATTATTACAGACTTTTTGTATACACGCATCAGCAATGGCCAACAAGACGCTCGGGATCAACTAGTCGATTGCGAAGTGATTTTTGGTTTATCACAGCCGACCGGAGGCGTTATGTATAAAATCGAAACGGAACATAGTCGCGAGTCATAGAAGTAAATGACAGGACCGACTTTAGGTATTTTGGCGCCCCGGGCGAGATATGTATTTTTATACGTCTTGAACTTTTTAAAGACATTTCTTTTAGGTAGAATACCTATGTTATTATGCACAAATTATACAATAACACGATACGATATAAAAGCTAACCTAACAACGGGCGAACACAGTCCGCTTGTGAGCACATACGGGCTCACGATGGCCAAACTTGACCACAAGATTTAAATGGCCGAGTGCTGAGCTGTACACACGGGCATACATTTGAACTATACAAATCTCTTATAAGGTCTGTTGCTTGTTATGGCTCAGAGGTTTGGACCATGACCCAAAAACTCGAGAATTTATAAGGCGCTTTTGAGAGCAAAATCTTAACAAGCATTATTGGTCCATTGGTATCTGGAGAATCAAATACAATGACGAACTGTACCAAATCTATAAAAATATAGACATCGTCAACTATATCAAAATAAATAGGCTACGATGGGCAAGATTGTAGAGCATACGCTGTGAAACAGTGAAGAATATATATAAGATCGGTGACAGGCCAGCAGGACGACCGAGGAAAAGATGGATTGAAGCTGTAAAAACAGGCGCTACAACTTGTTGGTCGTACGAAATTGGAGGACTCTAGCCAGTGAGCGACAAGGTTGGAGGAGAAAACTGAAGGAGGCCAAGATTTGTGCTGTAGTGCTATTAAACTGAACTAAACACAGGGCATACGACGGCAAATTTGAACCAAAAAAATAATCTGAATTAAATGTATTCTTGAATGTGCTTTATGGGAACTCGATTATTTTCGTTATGTACAAACGTTCTTTGGATTATTTTACTTAAAGACCAACGATGCCCAAGGGAAATAACTTCGCCAGTCATCGCTTTGTTTTTCGGGAAGTGTGTGGTTTCCTCAGGTGAGAACATGATATGATCTCTGGGACGAATATCTATAAAAGATGTATGTGTGAAACGTTGTTAGATGAAAATGTTAGCTCTACTCTTGTTGCAATTCCAGTTTATAACTTGTTCAAAAATGATCGCCGTAGGCGTGTTAGAGGAGGTGTATCGATCTACGTACATAATGCCTTCAAGACAGCTCTTCTTAAAATTTCGCCTCAGACCAATAGCCTGTTGCTTAATCCATCTAAATCAATCTTCTTAGCTATTTATAGGAACATCATAGACCCAAGAGACTTACCATCTGTCATATTAAATAATGCCGTTATTGACTATGTGCATTCTGCGAAACTTTTCAGTTAGACTGAGTTCTAACTTAAGTTGCTGATGACTTCGACTCTGGGTCGCCAAAGGAAATACACGAAAGGAGTGACATTTTTCATTTCGAATGTACTTTCGTGATGGGGTTCAGACTCTCTGCCAAAAGCGATTCTGGAAAAGGCGATTCTAAGATTCCCAATTGTTTTGGCGCACGCCATGCTATTGGCCTATGGGTGCAGCAAGGCGCAGCTAGTATTATATAAAATTTAAAAAAATTTATTCAGTGTGGTCTTTTCTTCAGCACACCAGTTACAAATTTTAATATCGTATCCATAGTAATAATCAATCGAATATCGATATACTAAGTTAGAAGATGCCTAATAGCCTGTTTTATTGTCTCAATTTCGAAATTGAATAACTGTAATTTTGTGTTGAAGTGTTGTTTTACCACAAATCTATTAATTAATATGAAATTAATTAATGAATTTTTTAATGCTTCATATTTTAAATAATTACAAAATAAATCAATTCGCAATTTAATCATTTGTTTTTGTTTTGTTTTTCCAGGTCAAAATGCTGATATACTCTTAGATTATTGCCAAAAACTTTTAGAAAAATTTCATTACCCATGGGAAATGATGCCGCTGATATATGTGATATTGAAAGACGCTAGAGCGGATATTGATGAAGCGTCGAGGCGGATTAATGAAGGTAAGTATTTAGTTGTTTATGTAGTTAAAATCAACAATGTAAAACTGTAAATAGTTTTTGTCAACAATAATTGTTCATTTCTTGGAAATTTGTAATTAAATAAAAAATTGTATAATTATTTAGTTGTGCTCTAATTTTTAAGAATAGATAAAGATATATAAGTAAAATAATTTTGATAGATGACGACGATAATAAGTTTACACTTATAAAAAACAGGAAGTTCTCTGTCAAATTTCAGACTGTTCATGATTGTCTAAAAATTTAAAAAGAAAATTATTTAAATCCTGACACGTCCAAAATCATCATCAATTGTAACAGATAATTGTATTGAAACTGTGGTAAATCCAGAATTAAACAAACTATTGAATTAGAATCCAACAAATATTTAAAAGGAAGACAATAAAATAAAGATCATATTTCAACTGTGTTATTCTTCATTGAAACGAAATCAGCATTAATATGCTTACAAAGAGTTTTTGAGTTCTATATAACTAAAGAAGTTTTGAGCTCTATGTATCTAAATCACAAACTTTGAAAGATAAACAAAACTAAACAGGTAGAAAACTAATGAACAACAATATTATGACTAAGGGTCCAGGTCCAAGTAAAAACATAAAAGAGTCATACGAAAGCTAGACATCTAATAGAAGAAAAGCCCCTCCAGCACTACTGGAGAATAATGAGAATACACGTTAAAAATTGTATGAAGCTGATCGATATGTTTTATAACAATAGCAAAATGTGTACACTTTTACAAAAATTATTTTTAATTGACAAAATCAATTTTCAGGAGGAAAAATTGTTCAAAGAAATATAAAAACTTAAGAAAATTGTGAACATCACAGCGCAAAAGTAATGATTGATTGAATTCAAAGCAGACTTCAAATTTGGATGTTTCGAGTGCTGCTCCAGAAATACAGGAAACATTCGTATTAAATAGTAGAAGGAAACGACTGGACTGATAGATTTCGTAAAAAAATAGGACTAAGAAGTAAAAACCTTCATATACACTAAAACCCCTCTATAACGAACCCGTACTTGCCACAAATATATGTTCGTTATAAGAAAAGTACGCTATAAAGAAAATTCATTTCTCATAAAGTTTTATTTCAACGCCAAATGAATTGTTCTCTATAGGGAAAAATTCGTTATAAAGGAGTTCGTTATAAAGAGTTTCTACTGTATAGCTATTCCTTATGGCGAGTTTACACGAATGACACACTTATAATTTTTTTGTCATTAACTATCGTTCACACGGTCCTAATTTGTGTCATTATTTCTGTTATAAAAAATGACAAAAATTATTGTCATAAAAGTTGTCATTATAATGACATCGCGTAACGTTGTGTTAATGAATGCCATTATAATAACACCTTTTATGACACGAATTTTTAGTCCTTTTTTATGACCTGACGCAAATTGTGACCGTGTAAACAATAATTACAATTAATGACAAATTGTCATAACTTAATTCCTGTTGTATTCTATGTTTTTCGCAACAATTTCAATAATAATCCAAAATGATCCAATGAAATACATTTTTTTTTATATCAAATAAAGCCAAATTTTATGATAAAGGATGATCCTTACGGGTTAAAATCACCCCAAATTGATTTAATACAACATATTGTCAGCAAAAATAAATAATGTTGAACCCTTAAACTACCCCTAGATAAATAAAACCATCAAGATGTCTCCGGTCGCAAGAAATACCTATCTATCCGATCGCAAGACTTTCTCCGGAAAATATTGCTCCACGCGTGTTGGTGTTTTGATTTTCAATCAATGTCATCGGCAGACATCCTTAACAATTTTTGTGTAGTTCTGGATCATTTCACCGTAGGTGCAATCGCAATGTCTCCTAGAAACCACTTTCTAAAAATATTGAACGGACCATTGAGATTTTTGCTTTTTCCTTCATTTATTATTGGTAGCATACCATGTATCTTCGTACTCCTCCTCCGCCTTAATCAAGAGGACAGCAGCAAATCAAACTGCAGCTAATATTTTCTCCTAATGTTTTCTTGTTCTGTCATCCTTTTCTTTGTTTTCTATCACAAATTTCCGACTTTCTTTATCAGTACCCACAACACAAATAAATTCAACTCTGTCATAACATGTAATAATCCGATTCGTTATTATTTGGCATTCGCGTAAACGCATCTCTTGTCATTATTTATGACAACTGGTCATAATTTAAAGACATGTTATGACAAAGCTCCACCCATGTGATTATTTGTGTCGTGTAAACAGCAATGTCATAAACTATGACCAGAAATTATGACAATTGTCATTTGTGTAACCGGGGTGTTATATTTATATTCTGTTCCAAGAAATACAGTTTTATCACCTGAGTAGTTTACATTGAAGCCATTTGTGGATATCTACATTTTCTGTAAGCGTGTATTAGGATTAAGGGAATTACAAGCCGTTTTGAGAAGAAAATAAATGAACCAACAATGCTTCTTACAAATTAGTCTAACTCTTAATTATTAATATACGAAGGAAGAAAGTTAAATCTTTAATATTGCTGTTGCACTAGACTAAACTTATTGCGTTCAGCCTACAACTTCACGACACCAGCTATATTCCTGCAGATACAATATGAATTTCAGAAATGTAGAAACGAAAGAAGTTTTGATTTTAATTAATGGAACATCTAAGATACTAAAAGACTTTGTTGCAGCTTTTGACAATAGAAAGAAACAGAAAAGCATAACACAAAATTGAATTCCAAAATGGAGAGGAAAAAACTGAAAATTGGAATGGGAAATTGCAAATACCACTGGAGAAACTCATCACAATTTGCCAATTTACTTATCTCAGCGCAGATGAAACTATTAAACGGAACATATTAGGACAATCAGGATGGATACGACCGAAATAATAACTGCTGTGATATATGTACATAATCTTATATTCAATTTTTCATAAGCTACAAAAAATACAGATATGAAAGAATAAGAAGTTCATCATCGAAATCCTCTGAAATATTAGACTAATAACTCAAAATTAACAAAAATTGTTTGGTGCTAATTGCTGCAACTGGAACCAAGACAAAATGAATAAATGATTTTTATACGTTAATATTCTATGAAACAAATTAGACATTTTAATAAAGAACATAAATTAGTATTATATAAAATTTCCTAACTTAAAAATAAATAACAATTTAATATTTATAAAATTAACAGGACAATTTGTGATAAATCAATATTCTCGACAACACAACTTAAATATGTACGACGGCGCTGAGCTGCGCGGCACTACCCGTCAGTGTGGGTGATAATTTTTGTAGAACAAGAAAAAAATTGATATAAGCAATTTTTTTCTTATAAAACTTTTTTAATTACTTATACTTAAAACCTGAAATATTTTATTTGTTTCGAAATTTTCAAATTAAAACATACAAACATATATTTTTATATATAAAAGAGAAAATTAATACTCGATTGCTTTCTAAAAAAAAAAATGTTTTTTGCTCATTTAAAAATATTCGTAATTATTATTAATAATCGCGATACAGTGACGAATTTTGAATATAAAAAAAACGAAAAATAGAAATGCGCCATGGATCATTTATATAAAGTTAATTTGAAAGTATGTTAGCTAAACAAGTAAGCTTATAGTGTATAAGTTTTTAAATTATATTTAGCTTTAAAATTGTTCTGGAATTACTACAATCAAAAAATGGAACCACAAAATGGAGATAGCGAGAAGGATTTCTTATTGTACTAACAACAACAAAAAAAAGGAAATCTTCAATCAACATAGATTTGTTTTAATAAACTTACATATATAATAAATTTCAACAAATTTTTATTTCAACAATCAACAATCAACATCTTCAATCAACACAATCAACAGCATCAATCAACATTTTTGTTTTATCTTCTATCAACAATTTATTTTTATATCAATCAACAATTATTTTTTAATATTGCAATGAGCATTCTATTTTGTTCTATTTTTTTTTATACAATGAGCAGCTACTAGAATTACGTTTTATCATATTTGCTTTAATTTTAAATTATAATAAAAACACCTTCAATACATTACTGAAGGTGAAACTTATTAAAAAAAACTTGCTAAGCTATATAACATATATGAGGTAAGTTAAACTAGTTACTAGTGTATCCATAAGGCATGTGATAAATTCTCGATCGACAATCCTGTAGAGGAATCCGAAAATTACCCGTCTAATCAACCTATAACTTAATGAGCCCTAGGTTCTTAATAGAATCTAAAGGATCATATCTTAACAGTACCACCAAGGTCATTTGGAATTTGACTTCTCTGAAATGTGTGTGTCTGGGATATCGCGGAAAATGAGGCTGCAGACAGCTTCGCGAGGGTTGGACGTTGGTCCAAGGCCCAGAACCCTTCTGTGGCATCTCATGGTCCACCTCCAAGTCCCTGATAGAGGAGTGGATTACGGGAATCCCATGTCTTAGACAGGCTAAAAATTTTATAAGACTCTATGCCCTAAGTAGGGATGAGCAAGACTGGTCTTTCACATTTGGCAAGACTAAAGCAAGACCAAGACAAGACTGATCATTTAAAAAAATTAATGGTCTTGGATGTGAAGTATCACGTCCGTATTTTAACGTGACAACGTCTATTAATTTGAACGTGACAACGTCTGTTATTACGTTTTGTATTATTTTCTCAATTAATAAATTATATATTTCGAAGCAAATTTTTTTGTGTGCGGTACATTTTCACACGCGCGTCCTATCTTAAACCGATTTAATAGACGTTGTCACGTTAATAAGGTGAATGAATGTATTTTTCCCGTGTAGAGGATAAATTAACGAAAATTTTGAGCCATTAACCACCCCCTAACATGTATGGGGGCCGAGAAATTATATTTTTTTGTGTGCGGGACATTTTCACACGCGCGTCCTATCTTAAACCGATTTAATAGACGTTGTCACGTCAAAAAAACTTTGAACGGTCATAACTCAATCAACTTCTCTTTGTCATAACTCAATCATTTTACATGCAAAAGACTTTTATCAGTATTCAGTTTAAAGGTCTTTTCAAGGACATATAATCCTCGAGAAACGGAGAACCGAACATCTGCCATTTAGTCCATTCAAAACGCGCGTTATGGTGTTCCAAAATAACACCGTTAAGAAAATCGAACCCTAAACGTTTTTGGGGTCGCTGATCACGAAAATCGAGGTCCCGCGGTCCTAAAATATGGGCGTCTTTTTTTCAAGTTTATGCTTCAAATTCGATTGTGGGCGTACTGTCAGGCAAAAATAAATTATTTCAACCCTTAAGGGGTTAAAACTACCCCTACTATATAAAAAACAACTTTATATAAAAAAAATTGCAAACATTTTTTGCTTTTTGTTTGAAATTTGGTTCAAAAGGTATTATTATAGTATAGGGGTGACACCCATGTTTTAGGACCGCGGGACCCCGATTTTGGTGATCAGCGACCCCAAAAACGTTTAGGGTTCGATTTTCTTACGGTGTTATTTTGGAACACCCCCCCCCGCGTTTTGAATGGACTAATTGAAAATCATCCAACTGCTCCAAGCGTCGTACGATGGCTCAACCAGCAGTGTTTGTATTCGAAGCGACTTAGGGGTCCGAATTACGTGAGGGTATAGGTATTAGAGGGGGAGGGGGTTGAGCCGGATCTCACCCAATCTCACATGGGAGAGGGGAGTCTCGGCAATTATTACGTAATTTTTTCCTCAAGAAACAGTGTAAATTGAAAACTGGGATAAATTAAGTAAAACATATTTCTCCACTAAAGATCACCATTCACTTACAGACCGCCGGTAGGTACGGGCCGATGAAGGCCACACCATACTCAGTCTGACTGGGGGATGAGGACCTCAGGTATCTGCTTGATAGGCCGTGGCATGCATGTGACGTGATGATACGCTATAGACCTACAGGCGAAGACGACAGTTTAGCTTAGAAAGTTGTTAATTCAAGTGCACAAATATTCATAACCTCAACGAAAACTTTAAACGCACCCAAAAGATTGATGACTGGAAAAACCTTTAAAATACATGGACCACCATATTTGCTGATACAATGGGCGGCGCGGGGATATGTATGGGAACTTCTCTCGTAGGCGGCCTCCGTCACCGCCTGCGCCCCAATATGTTTGTGCTTTAAGGCAGCTCCAGACTCACGCCGTGAACACCCATGAACAAGCGCGAATGCGAGTGGGGATGGTTTTCGCGCCTAGTTCTGCCTTGTTTTCAGGTCCGACTGGATACGGCGTGAATTCGTGCCGTAAATTAACGGCTTGAGACTGCATAAAAGTAGAAAGAAGGTATGTGGTGATACTTGATCTCGGCGAAAACTTGCAGTGCACGGCCTTCTGTCGACCTGTGTGTGCTTTAAGATATAGCTAAATCCTACACAAAATTTTTTATGACTCGACGAATGCTGCGTGGTATGAACCAAGTAACACTGACCTGCGAAAAGGCCATTAAAATATAGAACTACAGAAAGGGCCCTCACCGAATTTTAGCGTAATGAAATTCTTGTTGATTAAGAGTGCTCGCGGTTTGGTAGTTGTGTGCTCGCTACAAGCGGAAAAAGCGAGTGGAATATAGGAGAGGCAAGTAGGAGTTTGATTTATCAGTTATCTATAGTTATATATAGATTTTCGAGGGATACCGAATCAGACCACTATTTGCGGGTCCCTTTTCGTCCCTCTGCCTAGAGTCATCTTATTGGGGTTGCAGTGGGTTCTCCCATTGCTCCCTTGCTTCGACTCCCCTAGTTATCGCAAGCAGCTGGTTGAAGGGAATCTGCCTCATGTCCTCCATCCAATGGAGTCCAGTTATGGCAGCCCTTTTTCTCGCCACCGCCGGACAGTGACACACTATGTGTGTGGCCGTCTCAGGTTCCTCCAGGCACATCCGACAGGTGTCATCCTCCAGAATTCCCATTCTTTTTAGGTGATACCTGAAACATCCGTGTCCTGTAATCAGTGCCACCAACCATCTGAGGGTTCTCCTTTGCATATGCAGGATCCTTCTTCTGGCTGCGGTAATCGGCAACGTAAGCACCATCTTAGCCTGCCTACACGTGGTCATAGCGTCCCACCGTCTCCGGCGTTCCTCAGCGACCCATTTCTCGATGCAGTTCCTTACCAACCCTCTGCCAACGGCAGAGTATGGCTCCGGTCCCCAGAATTCCGAGGTTGACCCCTGTTTTGCCAGGTTGTCAGCCTTTTCGTTCCCATCGATGCCTGTATGTCCTCTAACCCAAGCTAGCGTCACGTTGTTTTGTTTCGCACACCTGTTCAGTTTTTGGACACATTCCAACGCCAGAGACGCATTATCTCTGTCTGATTCATGCGCTTAATCACAGCCTGATTGTCCAGTGCTATGTATAAGGATACTTCTTCCCTGCACCTGATCATCATTTATGTGATCCAGCGCGTGCAGCAGAGCAAGCATTTCCGCCTGGTAGACTGAGGTGTAATCCCCCAAAGCCAGAGAGCAGGTCAGATTTAAGTCCTCTGAGAAGACTCCCGCACCTGCTCTGCCGTCAATCATGGATCCATCCGTGAAGATATATATATCTTCCGGCCTCCCTTCCGGGAGCGTTCCGTTCCCTATGAGGGTTTTATGATACCTTTCGGTCACCCTCATTTTTGTGATCCCTTCCACGGGCATCATGAGCTCCCTAATCGCTTTGATGCGATCCAGAATCTTCATGTGCCCATATAAGGCTCCTGACGCCTGCCATGCGGCATCCCGTCTCATCCAAGTTATCTATAGTTAAAGCTTGTGGTTACCTGGATTTTTTAAAATCTGAAAAATCTAACAGAAGAGATTAGGGGGTCAAACCAAATCTCCCGACATCTCACCAAGGGGGAGAGAGAGTCACAAAATCGCAAAAATCGCCTTACTTAATTTATGGGCGACCCCTTATCCGGGGAGTTGCCGATTCAAACGGGTCTCCGACCGGGAGGCTTCGTTTGGCCATTTTCCTTCAACGTTGTTATCGACGCGATAATGCGTGAAATATTCGATGGACGACTCGGAGTTCGATACGACGACAACAACTTTGAAACCGACTTAATGTTCACCGACACGGATGCCGAAGCAGCGGACATCTTATGCGACATTTCCCTCCTCGCCCAGTCATACGGGTTAAAAATCAATGCGGAAAGGAGCAAAGCGTTCACAACGGACGGATCGAGAACCAATGTTCACCTCGATGGAACCCAAATCCAACTGGTTCCGATGTTCAAATAGTTGGCTGAGTAAATGAAAGTGGCATCGACGTCCGACGTTCACTACCGCATCGGCCAGGCAACAGCAACATTCACCTCGCTCATGTGGTGCATATGGAAACGAACAAATATTACCATCAAAACGAAAGTACACCATACGTATACGTTGATCCTTCCGATTCATCTTTATTTATCTGAAACGTGGACACTGCTTAAACCGGGCGTTAAGAAGCTCGAGGCCTTCCAAATGTGATGCTTGAGGCAAATCCTCGGTGTCTCACTTCGCGATCGCCAATCTAGACAGACAAAGAGGCGATCAGAAGACACTGATCGAAGTATAGAGATACAAAAACATGTTTGGACATGTTTGCGAATGGATGATGACAGCTTGCTACGAAAACTTCTCTGGCGAGACCGCCCGGCAGACAGGAGAGTTCAGCGATCGGCACCGAAGAAAACCGCATCGATCTTCCGTTATTTGACGATAAATACAACGTTTTGAGTATTTGGTTAGTAATAGATCCCCTTCGATCAATCATTACTTCCTTTGTTTTATACCTAGAGCATTAAAATCGTAAATCGGTCGTCTCCGAAAAAAAAGTAGAGGTGATATCGGTTGAGAACTAGACTATTACAAGTTGGCAAGAACGACATGATGAATTGGTAGTAGAAAGAGTGGCTCCTAACCATGAATTCACACATAAAAAAAACGTCGTAAAGGGCGAAGCCACCCTGAATTTTGACTTATTGGGGAATGTAGTCTTTTCCAGAAAAAAAATATCTTAGCAATAATTAAGGAATTTTAAAAATAAAAAAGGATGAAATCCGAACAACATGCTTCCAAAAACTACATATAAAATTTATATTTTCTCCTTATATTTTTCCCCTGTAGGTTTTAGTCAAGAATCTTAAAGAAACGTCTTAAAACTTACATCCTTAAGAAAACTTTGTCCTTCGCAACCTGCAAACAGTCTCCGTCGGATCGTTACATAGGAAACTGCACAATTTACAGCTCATACAGCGAAGGGAGGCACTGGCAGCCCAGGAATTGTTGTATATTGCCTTATTAAACAGATTGTAAAAGACGCCTCTAAAAGTTTTTAAGTGTCTAACACCCCCCACCCACAAGTTTAGTGTTGTCTTAAACAGTAAAGCGTCTGTCAATCTTTTATGATGCCGTTCTCTTGATTTTATGTGAATGACATCATCTGAGAGAGATTCCGATGGTGCACACTTTAGAGTGTAATGCTCACATGCACCTGGTGACGGTGATCGATTGGTTCAAGGCGAAATTTAAGGATCCAGGACAACGGTCCCTTAAGGATACTAAATTTGCGACAACGATTATGATTGCATTAAAATCGCTCGATTGGAGCAACTTGTATAGAGGTTCTTCTTGTGATGGAAGGAAGGTGTTCGAGGCTAACTTTAACGTCTTAACTGTATTCGCTTACTCTGCCGCATATAATGGCATTCAAGGCATAAAACTTTTCATACCGGATAACTGAAAACTATTAGAGCCTGATTAGGATGCGTGGAAGACGGAGTGCACGCAATTCAAAATATCTTTCGTCAATTCATCGTTCAATTCTTTGGTTTGGTACTTGTTAAGTCTACATGACTAATGAAACAATTCCGATGCAGACACGAAGACCGGTGCCCGTGGATTGTTATTTAGCAAGTGTGGGGTAGCTTATTCCAACGGATATTTTATAGGTGGAATGCATAAACAGTTCAGGTTGCAGCTCGTAACCGTCTGAATCCCCAGCGTTATTATATTAACGAGTCTTTGGAACACATCATAGAAACTCGAACGTATAGTTTAAAAGTGCGCCTATTCTATTTGTTGACTTTAAAATCAAGTGCCAAGAATGAGCTGAACATGACTTAAAGTCAAAACAATTCGGCATGACTAAAAAACTAAGGCACTCTCTTGAGCACTTACTGCGAAGGCCACTTGTTAAAAGTTTACGACTTTCCAGTTGAACGAAGAAATGTTGCAGTTTTACATTCGGAATTGTTTATTTTAGTGCTGCGGTTAGGCTTTGGGCTGGACGTAGGGAAAGAGAAAATAGAAATCGACTTAATTTAGTCTGGTACCAGGACAATCGCATTCAATCAATAAAAACGTAATCAAAAAAAGCTTACGCGTGACGTGATTGCATTCTGAACACGTTTTCAAAGCAACTTTGTATTGATGCAATACGATCTGCTAATTAAGTCGTGGGGCAGTGGAGTATTGAAGGGGGTGAATTTTTAATTTTGTTAAGAATTGTGAAGTGTTTTTGCAATTATTCACCAACAATAGGAAGTTTTTTTGCTATAAATTTTCCCATATTAACTAAAAATTTTTTAACTTGAAGTCAAGGAAGAGCTAGTGGCGGTAAAAGTCGAAGTGTATACCTCCATCCAGGGGCGCTACAAAAATCCTTATTTAGATTGAATTTGTTTAAATCTTCAATGCTTTAACAGTTTTTCTGGCTTAGTGGTCCAACAATCATCCTTGAAATTTAAAGCTAATGTTCATATTTAAATTTTATTTTGTAGTCTATATAGATTCTGGTGCATATTTAACAAACTACTTTTCATTTCGCTTGCAAAAGATTGAAAGTGACGATCATTATATACCAAAAACTGAGGATCATTATATGCAAACTATAGTGTCCGCCCGCCTTGGGCCCACATTTGCCATTACGAGTTAGGTATTACATGATTAACACGATAAATATTCAAGAATTCAACACATATGGGTGGTTATTATATATAATAATCGGTGATTATACATAATCACCGGATTTATCACATTTACCGTAACATAGTTTCAATTAGAGAACATATTAGGTGGCTTAAGTGGATTACAAAATGCACGATTTGTGGCCACGCTGCGATCGCGAAATACGTTAGCCACAAAGTGGCGCTGTTTTCCAAATGAATCATACTAAATTAAAATATTTGTTGATTTCTATTTAACCGTTCAGCAGACAATATAAACACAAATAATAACTATATTAAAAATGACTTCACTTTGGATAATGCAAAAAAAGGAATTTAATTCATAGTATGTATCACGGAATATTGACATTGCAACAAGTAAGAAAACCTTTGTTGCCATCACTGGACGGAGTTTTCTTCAGAGCTCGAGAAGTACATGAAATCTCGAATTTCATAAATGTTCTGGAAATGTGCCTTACTTTTAGCTAAACCGCCGCGTAAACTATTTTCCCTCTAATACTCCTATATAGTTTATTCAAAGTCCTGTTGTAGACTCGCTTATTTTCAGTCCATACCAAAAAATGATAATTCAACAATATCTCAAGGTACTGGCCAATATAAGTAATTCGGTGGGGACTGGCTCTAGGCTGACTCGAACCACCCAAAAACCTGCGGAATGCGTCGTAAAAGTAGACGCAGTTGTAAAATGACTATGAACTCTTCTGTTAGTTTGTTCCGTTCCTTCACTTCTAATGATCTCTCCAGAGTCCCAATAGAAATTCCAGAATCTGATGCTACATCTAACTCCTCTTGCAACATTGCCTGGCACTGAGACACTGGAGATACTGGATCCTTCGGTAGATTGCACCAAACTAGTAACGGTACCCAGTTCGCGAATCGGGTCCTTTGTTCTGTCTGCACCCTCCAATACCGCTGTAAAGCTTTTGGACCCCACGTTCTGCCCTCCCGGCGACTTCTCTAATTATTTTGTTCCCCGCAAACGTGTACACAAGAGCCGCGGAGCGGGTGGAGATGGAAGGATTAGTGCACACGCACTTTGGCTTTGGGTGGGAAATCCACACCCTAAATATTTCAAGTGGACCTGATAATCAAAAACGTTGGAGGGCTATATCGATCGCTGGTGACGAAGGACTGTGAACGAAGGGCCGTGCACAAGCAAAGCTTTTCATACGAAAACTAAATATATTAGCGATATTAAGACCTTATAAGAAGTTGTAGTACAATAGCCAAATGAATGGCCACAGTACCTTTGGACACAATACCTCACACAGGAAAAAAATAACCTTATAGCTATATAGCCCATGTTTTTAAACCCCACCAGACTAGCATTTAAAAACGGGATTGCCGCAGGGGCATGCCGAAAGAGGAATTTTCACATAAGTTCTCCATGAGAGGGTTTGCCGAAAGAATTTCCTCATGAACATCGCTCAAAAAAAATCAGCAAAGTATGCCTTACTAGTTTTTCATAATGGCCTTCGTAGGGAACTCTTATTTCAAATGAAATGATGCAATATATGCCTTACGTATTCGGAAAGCTTTTTGAAAAGCTTCACCGGCCGAGCTGTACGGGCAAATTGCCGAACTGAACTTTAAAATAACCTCCGTTCGCATACATATTCAACTGAGGATAAAAAACCTAAGTTCGCTCAACTCACCTCGAAACGAAGTTAAACGCAAAAGCTCGCTCAAAATAGAGTAATCAACTGGAATAGTTAAATGCCATTCCAGTGGACTATTGCATTTCCAACTTCTGGCGAAAAAGCAAAAAAAAATTCAAGCACGAACTGAACATGAACTAGATTTTAGCCGGTAAAGCCTTACACTTATATGGATTGAACTGGACATTATTGAACTGAGGTCGGCGAGGCCGGGGCATTAAGCCATAGTTTAACTCATACAAAGCTTTAGTTTATTTTTCTTTTCTCCTCATTACCTTATTTTCTGTATACCGTGCCGATTGCTACATAATCGCTATCATATTGGAATACGTTTCGTTTCCGTTCCTATTTCGTTTCGATTCGGTCACATGTTCAGGCCTTAAGCCTGCCGGACTACTTTCTGTTGCTAAACTAACACGTTTATGAAACCCTGATGTCTGTGGCCCAGCAAAAAGATAGCATTCGCATAGTCGATATCCTTAAGGAGGTATAGCGATCTCCATGGTATTCCATTATAAGTAGGAGTAATGACGAAAGTAGGCATCCATCAATAAAAAGATTAGGAATGAGTATCTTGACTCAGGGATGGCGCTTTCATAAGTGCGAATGGTGCACTTACACCGATATAAGAAATATTCCAAACTTTCCAATTTTGCAAAGAAAATAAAGAATTAATGTATTGAAATCAAAAGGAGCATATCAAGTCCTAAAAAATACAAACAAAAACACCATATATGTACCAAAAGTACAATTAGAGTTATGTTTCACATTATTAACTCGAAAAGGGGTTATATAAAAGCTCAATCTGTAATTTTAACTCCTTCCTATCTGCAGTTTTAGGTTAAAGTTATAAAAAGCAAAAAACTCAGTCTTTTTACTGTTTATGGCAGCACAAGTGATTGGTCTTTTGAGTTGCGGCCATAAAGTTTATTTAGTACTACAAACTAGATATTTATAAGGGGGACATAAAGTAACATCCAGCTGTCAGGATAACATGGCCGACGGCCTCCAGCATTTGTGCAATTTTTTCAGTTCATTCTAGAATCATGAAACGCCGGGCCCCACGCCAGAGAGAGATCTGAACTTTTATTATTTAATGGAAGTTGGGTGTTTCGTTCGAGTTAATGACTTTATAACATTCTCGTTATATTCTGGGCAGTCTGTGTTGAATTAAATTAAGAATCATGCAAGGCTTAAGCTGAGGCAAGTCGGCGGCTCCCAACAGTGTTAGTAAAAATAACGACCTTGTGAAGATTTTCTACCCAACAAAAGCCAGAAATATGAATTTAGATGGATTAAGTTTTATAACGGCTGCAAAAATTTTTTAAGGAATGCACGAGTACTTAACAATGTTATAAGTATAGAGGAAAGAAGTCTGGTCTGGTAATTGCATTTTAATAAGATGCGATACCAAAGTATCAACCGTAAAAGTCAGCTTTACGACCTAAGTATTTCCTCAAGCTTCCCCAGAAGGATTGGGAACTTGAAAACGTAAGTACCCTGCATAAGACGATGGCAGGGAATTCTGGCATGAAGCTCAAATAGAGAGAAGCATTGTGAAATGTGACTATGATTTATAAGGTTTGCCCGTAATAAGAACAAGAAATTGCTTGCCGGTAGGTGATGGGAATGATATGGTAGAAACCAAAGTTGTGTTTCTACGATAAAAGTCCTATGAGACTTATTTCCTATAAAATGTGGGATATAACTTCAAATATGAAAGAATTTTCATAGTCGAAGTTTAAGTCGTAAAAATTCTGATTACGATCCTTTTTCAAAAATTTTATTAATCATAAAGCGGAAGAGATTTTGAAATCAAAGCAAAAGTTGCTCAAGTTGGATGATTATAATATTTCGTTTAATTACATTGTTTGAAGGAACTTCGTATTCGGTGTATTGCAGAAATAAACTGGAAGCATTTATAAAAGATTTAGCATTACCTATAGTTAGTAATAAATCGATTAATCAGCTTTGCTACTACTTCAACGATCCACAACCATTGATAGCCGTTACAGCTGCATATAAGGTTATTTGAAATTGTACTCGGCGCACAAGAGTTCATCGATAATCAGACTTGAACAAGGTATGCCTGTGGGAAAGAATAAATTAATACATATGCTTTTTCATGCAAGTCTAAGCTGAGGGAACACCCTTTTTATTAGCAATCTGATATTGATCATTTTCTAATATAATAACATGTTCGATAATATGTTTAATTCAAAGAAGCGTGAGCTGTTTCTGATTCTGTTTGACATCTGAATAGAATTTATATCCAGATCAAGCAGCTTAAGCTTACAACCGCTTTTATAATTACAGTTGACGGTTTACAGGACTATACCAACAGATGTCGTCAATCGTTACTGTCTGATTAGTCATAAAAAATGTAATAAAATGAAATATTACGAATATAGCGATTTAGTAAAACATAAAGATTTGGCAATATTCGATACTCATGGTTTCAAAATTAAATATAAATTTTTTTTGGATGACCGTAAATTTTTTTTTAAAACCCCTAAAAAACCCCCTAAACATTTTTACCCCCTAAAAAAACCCCCATTGCGATTTTTCCCCCTAAATTTAGGGGGAAACCCCCTAAGTTGGGCACACTGGTAAAAAGGGTTGTGAAGCTCTCTGATGAGCGTGGCTCCTGATATATTGGAGGATGTGTGTAGGTAGCGAAGTGTCTAAAATGACACATAATGTTTGATATTCACACGTTTACACACGTAAAACGATAAAACGTTGCATTTCTTTAGCGTGTAAAAATAATTACACGCATGTCTTTTTATCCGCATTATTTAAACACGGCTTATTCCTAAACTGCATTACTAACTGCATCCTAACTACGAATTTATACGCTTATGAAGTGTGTAGTGTGTTAATTTCACACGCAAAAAATATTCTGAGATTTGCAGTGCAGTCTTGATGATAACGGACATTCTGTTAAAGCCCCACGTGTTAATTGCCAAAAGTTTTGCAGATGCCTAATGCTGGTGTTGTCTGTTATTCCAAAACTTTTCGAATCAATTATCTATTCTGCAATCGCTCCTATCTGCAAGAGGCTGGTCTCAACGTATCAACATGGTTTTCTTGCAGTTCGTTCCACTACCACCAATCTTTTTGAGTTCACTTCTCATGCTGTCGAGGGCCTCGTTTCTGGTTGTCAAACTGATTGTGTTTATACTGATTTTAGTAAGGCATTTGACGAGCTCTCCCATTCCATTATTATTCTAAAATTAAGTAAGCTTGGCTTTCCGCAAGCCCTTTTAGTATGGTTCCAGTCCTATTTAGCTGACAGGACCTACCAAGTTCTTTTTCGTGGTTCCAAATCAGTAGCCATTAAAGCGACATCCAGTGTCCCTCAAGGAAGTCATCTTGGCCCTCTTCTCTTTATCTTGTCAATTGATGACATTGTTTCCTTGCTAAGACACTGTAGAATATTGATTTATGCTGATGACATCAAATTGTACCATCACATAAAGAGTATTGAGGATTGCAAACTTTTGCAAGTTGGCCTTGACACCTTTTACTTTTGGTGTGCTAACAACAACCTGGTTCTTAATATTGGTAAATGTGAAGTCATGACTTTTAGTAGGAGACGTGATCCTATAATTTTTAACTACACCTTTTCTGGTGAGGGTATCCCTCGTGTTAATTTTGTTAAAGATCTTGGGATTAGATTTGATAGTAAGCTGGATTTCTCCACTCACACCAACTATATCTTTTTCAGAGGTAGTTTAGTCCTAGGTTTTATTAAAAGGTGGTCCAAAGAATTTAACAACCCCTTGATTACTAAACACCTATACATTTCCCTTGTCAGACCATTACTCGAATATGCGTCCAAGGTTTGGTCTCCTCATTACAATTCGTATGTTAGAACTATTGAATCGGTTCAACGAAGGTTTGTTCGATTCGCATTGAATCATCTTCCTTGGGAAACCCCAATAGTTCTTCCACCATATGAATCCCGGCTTAAGTTACTCAACTTAAGCTTTCTTCATAAGCGTCGTGAGGTAGCCGATGTTGTATTTCTCCTTAATGGAGAGATCGACTCAGGTTTTCTAGGTCGCCGTGCATCGTTTAGAGAGAGTCGTTATAACCTGAGAGGACCACCTCTTTTACAAATCAACTCCTCTAGCACGAATTAAGGAAGATATGAACCTGTAAATCGCATACTCATTAACGCAAAGAAAAATATTAATGTCTTTAGCGTCTCCCGTCCCTTAATTAAATAGTACATATAAAAAAATATAAATAAACGTATATTTTTTTATCTTTAAAAATATAATATAATATTATCTTCCTATAGAGTAGTTTAATGCGGGAGACTAAAATACGCTAAAATTTACAAGTCTTTAGTACAAGTAACAAGCATCTTTCTCAATGCCTCCGTAATATCAACCAGTATAATTGGCTACCATCAAAATGTTTATTATCAAATAATTTAAGCGAGTGAAAAATGTATGTAAATAAAGTCCCTTAAAATTTCAGAAAAAAAGATCAAACCAGAAGGTCTTGATTTAAAGTTCAAGCATCTTTTATAAATCTAAATACAAAAATGATCCTCTGATTTACATACATACATTCTTAAAATCAAATGAATTTTATTTTACAAATATCCTCATTGAACAAATAACGTTTATAAAATTCAGTCTTATTTTGCAGGGACACGAGATTTCACAGAAATGGTAGCATTACGGCAGTTTTATTACTACTATTATACGGTGGCTGCTACAAATGCAAATAGCGGACCAACATATTTCGTGTATCCCTCGTACGTGGAGGGTAGTAGTTTATTACCATCAGATTTGCATGCGAGAAATTCTGAATTACCTCCGACACCGGCGAATCCTCCATCTCCAACAACCCGGCATCGACATCCAAGCAATGTAGCTACAGCAGCGCCATCGTAGCAATTCCTTATTATTGTAGCCAAAGTGAGTATGTTCTTTCTTTACTTCCACTTTTTTTTATATTTTATCAACACAACAACAAAAAAAAACACCAAGAGCAGAAATGACGTTTCTTAATTAAGAAATGCACAAACACTTTTCTCTGTTGTTTTAGAGCAGATTCATATTCTGTTGTTGTATTTTTTCCGTTGTTATTTAGTTTCTAGTTAGGAGCTCTCACTTCCTCTTTCAGTTTCATGACGTTCTGGCTTGAATTGTCCAAAAGGATCTTCAAGTGCAAATGAATGATTGCGAAGGGCGGAAGAGCAGAGCGCAGGGGAAGGACGTGCTTAATTTCATTCCACGGGATAAATTTTACTCCTGTTTCTAACAAACAGGATGCAGAGAGGTTTATCCACCTAATCAGCTTCCATTGTTTCCTTTATCACTTTTAATTAAAATTCAAGTGGTCTAAGGATTCCAGGAATGTCGTGACATAATAGTGACAATCGATGAAAAACTAAAGAATCCTTGACGTAAAACGAAAGAAGGATATTTTTTGTTTAGAATTTGAGATCTTTCTACGTGTTTTTTTTTGCGAATTTGAAATTGTTTTGGAGGATTTAATGTTGTATTCATATTACTTAGGGTATTTTTGTATTGAGAATTAAATTAGGCATCCAAATTAGCTTAAAGATTTTTGTAAAACTAAACATTTATTTTTAAATATTGCGCTACACTTTCCTCCATTTTTTCTGGTAAACGGCGAAATCCTCAACGGAAAAACAACCTGTCTTTTCAGGCTATCCATGATACGAGCCAAATTTGATATGTTCAAAAGAACTGAAATGCTGCGCAGAAACCTGAAATGCTGCGCAGGTCCGAAAAAATGTAAATCAATTGCTGCGCTACATTGGACGTATTTTCTACTCTCGGTTACTCCAGAGTACTTGCAACTAGCCCTGCAATTATTATGTTTTACTCGTATTTACTTCTAATATTAATTTCATTCATTAGTTTCATTTTCGATGTACTGCAGCTCGTCTGATATATGTATATCCTGAAAATGAATTTTCGTGTCTTTTGGCGTATTTTGGGAGTTTTCCTTTCAATTTTCACACCCTTCGCTTTTTCAACTATTTCTACTTAACCGATTCTTGTGAAACTTTGCACATTGAGTTACTGTGACAATGCAATCTGACAATTTTGTAAAAAAATCAAAATGGCCCTTCCAAGATGACCGAAGAATTTTGCAATTGGGTTCTGATTTCATTGAAAATCAACATCGGGGGGTTTTTCTGCCCATAAATGACGATTCTGTGATCAAAATTTGTAAATTAAAAATGGCGCTGGTAATATGGTATGCATCACTTTTCACTTCACCAGAATTCTGTAAAAAGTAAATCTAAAAATGACTGAATTTAAATTAAAAGGAATACAATAATGATCAGGTTATTTCATTGGAATAATTTTTGATGTTTTGAATACACCCAAATTAAGGTTTCTGTTTTGTGGCGAGAACTGTGCTTTTTTCTTTAAATGATATAAGTGATTTTTGTACCTGCACGATATCGCGCGAACTATAAAATATATCGACCTAGTTGAAGTGCCATTCGAAGAGTATTAACCAAAATATGATCTGAAAAGGTTTTCATAAAATTCGGTCGAACCGTTTTTTTTTGTTTAAACGAAACTATATAGACTTCTTTGAGGTGGCGAGAGAAGAATATTAACGAAAAAATGCCCTGAAAAAATTTTCATAACATTCGTTCGGGTCTTTTTTAGTTTGAATGGAAAAACTTCGACTAAGTGTCAGAAAGACCTGAAATATATGTTTTTTTTTTTTGTTTTACGAGGGATGGTGAGAATCTTCAAAAGACACCGCTGAGGATCCGCACTCAGACGGTAGTGTCAGTTTCTACTGACTAAACTCACCACCCCTGGTCTTTACCCATGGGGGTTGCTACTGCTCTCGGCATTTCTTCGCCTTTCTCTGTTTCTTGTGCCTTCTTCTTGCCTTAACTTTCTGTGAATGGCCTTCAGGGTTTCTTCCACTTTCTTCCACATTTCCTCGGATCTCATCATATGCTCTACGATGTTTTCCGGCGTTAGTGGCGCCTGGGCCGTTTCTTCTAATTTCGCCCTTTCCTCGGCGTATCTCGAGCAGGCAAAGAAGACGTGCTCTGCGTCTTCTTCCGTCGCTGGGCATACCGGACACATCGGTGAATCGTCGTGCCCGAAGCGGTGGAGACATTTCCTATACCCCCCATGTCCGCTCAGGAACTGCGTGAGGTCGTAACTTACTTCCCCACGCTCCCTCGAAACCCATATTTCCACGTTAGGGATGAGTCTGTGGGTCCAACGGCCCTTAACAGACTCATCCCACTTCCCCTGCCATTCCCTTAGGGACTCACAGCGCGCAATCTGCCGCCGTACCCTTCTTGGCTGTCCTCTACCATATTCTGGGTCATAGAGACGCATGCCCTCCCTCGCCAGAATGTCTACGGGAATCATCCCCGCTATCACGCACGCCGCATCGTCGGACGTGGTCCTGTACGCGCAGCAAGCGCGGAGTGCACTTAGCCTATATGCACCCCTCCATTTTCTACTATCGCTTCGTTCGCATACAATTCGATGTCATCTGGGTGTTTTCCTTCGACAACTACCCCGATATCATCTGCAAACCCGATCGCCACTGCTTCCTTTGGAAGACGAAGCCCCAACACATCATTGTACATTGCGATCCATAGGAGAGGGCCCAGGACGGAACCTTGCGGGACACCGCATGTTGTCCCGAACACTTTTGGACCATCATCCGAATCACAATGAAGCGACCTACCCTGGAGGTAGTCGGCCACTACACGCACTAGGTACTTTGGTGTGCCTAGCTTGATCAACGCCTCAACTATTTTGCTCCACCTCGCTGAGTTGAAAGCATTTTTTACGTCGAGGGTTATCAATGCGCAGCAGTGATTTTTCTCTATGGCGGCTCTTGCTATGCCCACCACCATATTGACTGCATCAGTTGTCGTCCTTGCCTTTCTGAAGCCGAATTGCTTGTCCGACATGCCACCTGCCCTTTCGACGCTAGGGAGAATCCTGTTACAGATCACCCGCTCGAAAAGTTTGCCTATGCAACTAAGGAGGCATATCGGTCTGTAGGACGATGGGTCCCCTAAAGGCTTGTTCGGCTTCGGTAGGAGCACGAGTTTCTGCTGTTTCCATCGCTCCGGGAAGATCCCCTCTCTCAGGCACGCTGTGAAGACTTCAGCGAACCTGTCTGGCGCTATTGAAGCTGCTAGCTTTGCCGCTTTATTTGGTATGCCATCCATGCCAGGGGCTTTGTTGATGGCTACCTTTTTTGCAGCCTCCAGAATCTCATCTGCGGTCACCGCAGGCGCCTCTTCTGGGTCCACCTGAAGGGTGGGTAGTTCGACGGTGCGTACGTTCTGCGGAAACAGGTCGTACACAATGCTCTGGAGCAGCGCGGGGCAGGTGATCGGCGGAGAGCGTTTGCCCTTGACCGCTGACATAACCATTTTATAGGCTCCACCCCAGGGGTCCGAGTCTGCTTCTCTGCACAATCTTTTGAAGTGCTCGGATTTACTTCTAGCGATGGCCTTGTTCAGCCTTTTCCTCGCTTCTTTATATCTCTGAAGGAGTTCATCGAAATCAGGACGGTTCCGATTTCTTTGAGTTCTCCTTCTCGCTTTCAGGCAGGCCCTTCGACATTCGTCGATCTCGGCGTTCCACCAGAAGTTTGGTGGGTGTTGCCGATTGCCGGCGCGCTGAGGCATGGATGCATCACATGCCCGTGTTAGTGAATCTACGATTCGCTCTGCCCCTTCCCTGGCACCTCCTGCCGACCTCGCATCATGCAGGAATACTTCCTCGAACACCTCTGTGTCGAGTTTATTTACGGCCCATCCTCTATTCGTTCCATAGATAGGGTTCCTTTTTCCTATACCCTGGCCAATCTCGAAGATGATGGCTGGGTGGTCGCTGTGCGTGTACAAATCGCTCACCCGCCATTGTAGGTCCTTGGCCACTGAATCGCTCACGTAAGTGATGTCGATTACAGACGCTCTCCCACCCCTTTGGAAGGTGTTTTCGCCTCCGATGTTGACCAACACCACATTTAGTCGCGAGAATACTTCTAGGAGTATGCGCCCTCTTGCATTCGTTTGTCGACTGCCCCATTCGACAGCCCAAGCATTGAAATCACCCGCTAATATTACCGGGTGATGGCGACTCGCGTCGGCGGCTAACCTTTCCAACATCGACTCGTACTCGACCTTAAATATATGTATAAGTTTTGCTAATATCTATAAACTCGATGGAATGAGATCCGTTCTAAACGAAGTGATCTTTTTTGGATTCTGCACAGCGATAGCCTTCTTACAAAACATCACTTGTCAAAATCCGACAACCTTTAAAAATCGTGCAAAAATTTCGCTACCCTTTTACAAACATCTCGAATTTTTCAAACCTAGGATTAGCACTTTTTCACGGGGAATTGTTTTCTACGCGTGATACAGTTTCAGGAAATTGCGGTTCATCCCGGGATTTCCTGTAGTTACCGCAAAATTTGTTCTTTTTGGGCAAGTCTGACAAGTACTTTACATTGATTAGTTTTGCTAATATCTCCGAAAAAGCTTTGGAATTTCCAAATGAAGTCATTTGTGCAAGAAGTCAGTTTATTCCATCTTCGCTCATCATACTGGAAAGTTAATCGTGTGGACCGAAGGGGTCAAACCCACATCCCAACATTATCATTCAGCAAACAAGTGTTAATTAGCCTTTCAAAAGTTTATTCCAACCTCATTATTTTGCATTCCATGACCAAGATTCCTCAAATTTAATATTTTGCCAACTAAACAACTTTTGATTGGTCTTAAATCACATACCTCCTGATAAAAAGCCATTATCATTAACTGCATTACTAGTCACATGATAACATCACCGTCATGATAATTTTAAAGCTGACAATGCGTTTGTGCTTAATAAAATCTTAACGCCTATTAAAATCCTTTATTTTCCAACAATAAAACAAAAACAAAGATTAAATAGGCAACAAAAATCAAGCTGGAGCTGCGACAGCTACGAATAATGTGCACGGTGATATAAAACTCTCCTAATTAGCTAATTCAAAATCGACGGACATTTATTTTATTTAATACTGGGGACTTGGGCGATGCAAACTTTACTGCAATTTTGAAATTATCATTAAAGTAATAGCGGTACGAATTATGTCCTTTCAGAAATTCCTTATTGCAATACGTACTTAACCATTACAGAAATAAAAGCAAACAGAAGTCATTTTATGACTATTCTGAGAAATATAAAAACGACAAAATGCAAAATATTAAAAAAAAAACGAAGGTTTTAATCCCGATGGTGATTGCGAGTGGACGTCAAATTCAGCTCAAGCTAAATACAAAAAGGTGCAGCTGTGGAATTTGACGTTTAAGCTTTTATCCAAGAATGACGACGCCATATACAGAGCTATTTCAATGATTTTAATGGATACCTACCTAGGATCGTTGGCTGTAAAGCCGCTGTACATAAAACACTCTCCATACTCCTTTCATTATCCAGGAAACGTAATTTTATGATATTGAAGAGTTAAGGAGTTTTGTCTCTGTACTTAAGACCAGAAACAGGGGTAAACTTCCCTTTGCCAGTGTGTACCGTCATGGTACTGTTATCCTGCTTGAATGCCAATACAATGGTGACTTGCTGCCTCTTATCCACCAACAATTTTTATAGCGAGCTCAAGTCGTAAAACTTTTCACCTTTTATAGCTTTTATGCGATTTAGTCTGATTGCAACTTTCAGCATTGGAGACTTCAGACTTGACTCGAAATGTAACGTCTTTCATGTAACCTCGTCCCCTTGTCATTTTCTGAACCAATTTTTGTACTTAATTTAAATCGGATTAAATTTTGCCATAGCTCTTAATTTTTTGGCTGATTTAATTGCTTGAAACCGTCTGTGAAATGTTGGATATTTATGGATAAAAGTTCAAATAGTCATTTTTCAGGTTGAGTTTTGTAAAAGATTCGTAATAATGTTTCTTTTGGGAAAGAACTTCACTGCAACCATAACCTCTTCTTTTCTTTTAAGGAACCTAATCCAGACTTACTTACCTATACCTGACATTACCATCATCGCCTGAACCTTACTTGACCAGTCCATCAGCTCGTTTAGCATGCTGAAGGTTGACGAGGGAGTCTAAATAATTTTTGGTAGTATTCTTCGCTCTTAGAGGCCCGGAAAACATAGGAATACACACCCCACTCGACTTTGAATTAGAAGGGAGGTTAGGGGGTAACTGGGAAACTGGGAAATGGCCAGTTACCGGGAAATGGCCAGTTAAATTTTTTTATGGTCCTATTCGGTTTCAGCGACCACAAGAACGGGGAGTAGGGGGATACCCCCTCTGGGTCTTGACTTTTTTTTGTATGCCTATCGCTTAAAGAGTGTTGTAGATAAGCGATCCATTCGTCCAAATGGCGAATGGGCCACGCCAAAACCACACAGCGTGTGGATAAATGCTGTAAACATGCTAAGGGCGAAAATAGTTTCCACAGCGACTGGCAAAAACGAATAGAACACACAGCTTTTCTATGAGTATGAAAGGTGCGGCACAATATGCAGACCACTCGACGACGAGGTCGCCGAGAGTGGCGACTCAATCAATCCAAGTTCTATTTCGTAGCCGTCGCCCCTCAAAGTTGCCTGGGCGGTGTGACATGGGATTGTGTTGCTATTCTCGTATGTTCCTGTGCGCGTGTGTAGCATTCGGATGTCGAAGATGATTATTCTTGTGTGTGCTTTTTAATTTGTGTGCACCGTCGCCGTCGCCCTTAGCATGTTTACAGCATAACTCGTTTGAAACCCGGGGTGTAAAGTTGGATTTTGAATCGCTCCAAAATCCACGAGGCTGAGTCATCGAGCCATTTATTGATTTGTTCATGTGTGTTGGAAACCCAGAGAGTAATGCTCCGAGCCATCCACTGCAGTTGCTCTATATCCAATCCCGACTGTAGGCCGTAAACTTGAAGACTTCGCAACGATTGCTTCAATCTGCTATCTTAAAAAATTGAAAATGTAGGATTTATGTACAATCATTCACATTGAAGCTGAAGCTCACAAATGACACACTTTACGTTTATTTGATTTCTTGAGTTCTTGACTTGAAATTTGCTTGAAATTTAAGCTGCGTTTTCGATTCACTTACTTGACTATAAATTGTCTTGAATTTTGCTTGAACTGACATTTGACCTTGCCTATTATAACATAAACTATTACAATATAAATTAATTTAAAAGGATTGTATACCTTCACTATATCAGTTATAATTTTTATCTTCTTCTTATTCCAAGTAGAACAGAAAGTACCTGTAGTAACCGTAATTACAGACCGAATGGAATAGACTGACTAAGAAAAAACCTATAGCTTTTGAAAGTTCGATTTGCAATATGCAAATGTCATTCTTCGTTATCTGTCTAAGACTTTGAAATGACATCTAATTCTTAAAGGCAAAAGCGTTTACCAGTGGACTTTGATTGTTCAGTCAATGAACTAAAACAAAAACATGTAGGTATATAATCTACTGCTAATATGGATACTTATCACTGAACAAAATTATAAAATAAAAACATTACAGTTGTTATATCACTTGTTAAGAGGCAAACTATTACACATTAAGCTTGGGCTTAAAACTCCTGTAGAACGTTAAATCCAACAGATATTACGTAACGAAATACGAGCCAATTTACAAAAAGCCATTAAACACATGTAATGGATAAAAATGTAGAAGATAGATATTATCCACTAATAAAACTCCACTCAATTTTATTACTTCTTCATATAAAGTTTTTCTATCTATGATTTGTCCTGCATAGACTGCAATAAAGATAACAATATTTATTGTATTTTATCATACATCTGAGCAGCAACAAAACGCATGCCCAAACCGCTAAGAAATCACTTAAGCTCGCAGAAGTAAGCGCTTCTCTTTCAGCTCGCAATAGAACAAAATCTTTTCGATTAAAATAAAATTGCATTAAAGTTAAACACTACATTTGCCACAAAGGTGGAAGTTTAAGGTTGCCTGTCTTTTTTGACACGGCAAACCTGTCTTATTTGAATTTTTATTACAGATTAAGTGAGGTTTTCCGTATTTTCTAGAGACATACTGAAATAATTTTAATGCTCTTTGGACCCATAACAAATTGATGTAAGAAATTATTTATTACGCTTTTAAAGACTGCACCCATCACTAAATCAAAAGTTTATAGTTTTTCTTAAATAAATGATGAATTTTATTGCTTTTCGATAAATCGGTAATTGCAAAATACTTTTTTCTTCAATTAGTTTTTTTGTGTGGGAAAAATCTAGCCAATGCTTGGAACTTGTCTATTAATAAATAGAGCTGCTTTATCGCGATTTCGATAACAGTTGCTAATCGGCCATCGGACGAAAATCTTTACTGTGCCATTTATAATGAGCTTTTACGAAGAAGCTCATACTTGATCACCTTCACTAAAATAAAAGCAAAATTATTACTGTAATGGAAGATGGCCTTATAAGCCTTGTAACATAAATATATGGAAAACAAAATGAAAATATTTAGCTAAATCGATAATGGTAATCAATCAAGCAATTAAATGAAATTCAATTAGAGTATCAATAACTTAATAAGTTTTATTATGGAAACACTCTTTCGTTTGATATAACTCGAATTTCGAGAGTCGAAATTAAAAAATCACAAGTGATTCGGGACACGCCATTTCAAACCATATATTGTTCCTGCGCTACATGAGTAGTTGTGACACTATTTCTGCTTAGTTTAATCAGACGAAGTCCCGCCATGTACCATGTCGAACACCCATATTAAAAGGCTTTAGCAGCTTTAGTTCAAAGGCAACCGTAGGGCTTAGCGGAAGAAATTCTGATTGGAGTCTTAGGCCTCTTGAAAACGGTGGATTCTGCTAACAAGGGGAAGCAAGGGTATATATTAGTGGTTTTATAGTGGTTTTAAAAGTCGAATCTAGTGGTTTCTCGGGGAAAGAGTTGGCAACGCTGGTTCCCCATTCACTGAGAGTTCACTTCAGAAACAACCGAGATTTTCCGGTCATAACAAAAGAGCAAGGAATGGTCTCATATCAGCGTCAACCACTTTGAACCCTGCGCCGCAATCGATACTCAGTCACATTTATTGTAACTGTAAAAAGACTCCATTCCTCCCCTTGTGTGATAATGACCAAGCCCGATCATCTCTCCGACGTCGAGGAAGACGTAAGGCAATTACGAATAAGAAAGAGGGGACAGAGATCGACAATCACCCTGGAGGAAACCAAGGCCAACAAGAGGCTGTGAAGGTCCTGTTGATGAAAACTCAGACCTTAAATTGCTGTTTGATTTAAACCGGTATCCCCGTGAACCAATCAAGATAGCCGCCCATTTTAAAAAGAAAAGGAAAGGGCAAAAAGTACTTTAAAGACAAATTTGGCGTACCCCCTAGAATTTTCTGCGTATCATTCGGGGTGCGCGTACCCTAATTTGGAGACCACTGGTCTAGACGATCATTTATATTGGGTCATCCCATAAATAATGCGGATTTTCTTCCAATGCGTTGAAACAAAGTTCATCGACGGGGCGCTAAACTACCTGCAATAATTTTACCTTGATCTAATTTTTACTGCAAATTTTCAAGTGTAGTTGTGGTGAGAATCTAATGTGACTTGGATTTACAAAATCGATAATACTTGTTCACTGAAATTTTCTAAAAATCCATTAAAAAAATTGCAGTAAAACACAATAGTTGTTTATTTCGATCGAACTGCACCCTGAATGTGCATATAAAACACTTCCTTGAACCGCTAATAAAGCAGACTGTAAGGAGGAAAACAACTATCAAGATGGATGGCAAAGGCCACATATGGATAATAAAACGTAGGTAAACCAAAATGTCGTAAAATCCACCCTCGTTAGACAAACCAATAAATCGTGAAAACAAAGGTCCGTGTGCGAATCTTGCATTTTCAACGAAATTTAGTTTTCTTCCATCAAAACTCTCCTCGATGTTTGTAAATTCTCCCCGAAATAATGACCGAGACCAGTGCTGGCAACCGGATATTTTTATGGTCCATATTCCATTGAAAATAAAAAGCAAATTTGGCAAAAGGATATCAAAATTTTATGATGTCGGTCGAAGCACACCTTTTACAAATTAATCGAACTCTTTTCTTGTGATTATGTTACACTTATGACAACATACATATATACACTAAACACGTTCCTTTCAATTAGAGATATCGACTAATTTCTTATCCATTACGGGCCCTTGGATGTATCGAAATTTCAGTATCGAGTTGGCGGCAGTTTGTGCTTGGCATGGAGCGATAATGGCTCAATTTATGGCCAACTTGATTTTCTTTGGGGTCGTCTAAACAATCTGAAGCAGCTGGGCTGGATAAAATGTGTGGAAGTGGATAAAAAAAGGCTTTAAGAAGTACATATAGAGTTCCATGAAACTTGCTAGAGTGTTTACATCATAAAGAACGAATTTTATGTGTCGTATGAGATATCGTTGGGAACACGGTTTTGCTGAGGTTTTCACTTTGTATTTAAATTGTTTAAATCAACTTAAGTAACGATCGGCATTGTTATGATTATGTTGAAATATGAGTTTCTTTAAAATGTCCGTTATCTTAATGTGAATTAAATTAATCCGATTAAAAATTTCTCTCGTTGATCTGTCGATGGGTGTTTTTCTTTCACATAATTTACACTTGGAAGAAGCCAATGATAAATGCATAGATTAAAATAATATATATACAGGGTGTCCCACATAAACTTACAAAGCGGCCGGCTGTGGATAGGTCTTGGATAGACGAACAAAAAATCGTATGGGTGGGGGGGGGGGAAATCGTAACGGTTTAGCCGCTAGGGCGTTTTGAAGTTTTTTTGCTAGAGTTTTACATATCACCCTGTATTTTTGTAACCGTGTAACCCATTTTCATGATTATGGTACCGGTGTACGCAGAATTCCCCCACCTATCTACGACGGTAAAAATAATGGTCCTATCTTATAAACTTTTGGAGTTATGAGTCGCCAAAGTCAAAATTTTGTATTTTTTTCACTAAAATTTCAATTAAAACCACCTTTTTCTCCAAAAAATACGTGATAAACCTAAACTTTTTTTTCCAAAATTAAAAAGTTTGGACAATTTCCTATAAATAATGTATTACAACTTTTACGCCACAGCCTCTATTTTTGAAGTTATAAGCATTTTTAATGTTGAAATTGGCTCTATTTCGTCCTTTTTTAGTACTTTTCCATCTGAGCTTTGTCGAAAAGTGCCAAATAAGCATCGAAAAAGGCCAATATTAACTTTAAAATTGCTTATAACTTCTAAAGTAAAGGCCCTAGAATAAAACTTGTAATACATTATTTATAGGAAATTGTCCAAACTTTTTAATTTTGGAAAAAAAAGTTTAGGTTTATTACGTATTTTTTGGAGAAAAAGGTGGTTTTAGTTGAAATTTTAGTGAAAAAAATACAAAATTTTGACTTTGGCGACTCATAACTCCAAAAGTTTATAAGATAGGACCATTATTTTTACCGTCGTAGATAGGTGGGGGAATTCTGCGTACACCGGTACCATAATCATGAAAATGGGTTACACGGTTACAAAAATACAGGGTGATATGTAAAACTCTAGCAAAAAAACTTCAAAACGCCCTAGCGGCTAAACCGTTACGATTTCCCCCCCCCCCACCCATACGATTTTTTGTTCGTCTATCCAAGACCTATCCACAGCCGGCCGCTTTGTAAGTTTATGTGGGACACCCTGTATAGTATATGTAATATATAATTTGAAACACCCGTCATAGTTTGCAATTTGTTTTTTTAGATGACATGCTTTCATGCATTTGAAGCAATAGTTGGATTCAATAAGGGGCGCCGGAGGGCGTGGAGATATAAAGAAAAGTGCACACGCACTTTCGCTTTGGGTGAGGAATCCAGTCCCAAAATATGTATTTCATGTATAGTTGTTTTCAAACCTTGTGACATCCGCGCATGTTCCCCAGCTAAGCTCTTAAAAATGTTTGTCCTCCTATCAAATCACTTGCTGCCATTGCCATGTAATCAGTCGCGACTGCGTATTGCTAAAGGGAGGTGTATTTTTCTGGGACTTCAATGATTATTTCAAAAATTTACAAATTATGACTGAAAAACACCCGTTTTTATATATTTTTTTTATTTTAAGGTTATTATATTTTACACATATGCTACAGAAATAATTTGTAGTAATTTCTACTAAAAAATACGAAATTTGTGTTTTTATCACTTTGATTACTAGATTGTTGACGTTTCCTGGGAACTGTCGGTTTATGAATGAAAACGCTCATTTATTCAAAGGAATTTTTTTCAGCATTTTTTTTAAATTATTTTAAATTTAGAAATGAGAAATATTTCGCATAATTAAAGTAAAATTATGCTTATTATGTTGAATAAACTGCCTTTGTTGAGCAGGGGCTTTACATGTATTTAAAAGCTCTGCTCAACACATAGAAAGATAAATTAACTTCCTCCCAAATTATTTTGTTGAGTTTTTTCAGTGTTTGTTGCCGTTTTAACTAAAAAGAGGGGAAATGATAGAACATTATTTATAAAATTTGGCAACGAGGTGCGCAGAACTGCTCAAATTTTTTGTGTCACGGAGTTTGAAAAATTCTATACACCTAATAACCCAGAAGGTAGGAGAGCCGTCTTGGTCGTTGGAGAAGAAAGAGCATGATCGAAGAGCTACATTCCAAAAAGACTTTGAAGGAGGGAAGCGGGATTTACCTTAATTTCCTCATGAGCACCACATAGTTTAGTTTAAGACTCCTAGGAGGCAAACCCCATTACAAATGAAGTGGGGCAGTCTTAACATCTACCTTACTTATTCGTAAAGCTTTTTAAAAAGCTTTCAACAAATACCCTTAAGCTTTAGTTTTACTTATACAAAGCTTTAGTTGTTGCTGTTGCATTTAGAGTTGAGCCGGACTTATGCGAAGTAGTACATTTGTCCCTTACATGATGGCAAATTGTACCGAGGCCTCAATTTTTTGAATCGTCCCGGTTCAAAAATACTGCCCTACTGGTATGAGAGTGCATCGAGCGAAATAAATGGTGTGATTTTAAATACGTAGTGGAGAGACATGGGGTTCTTCTTTCTTACTACTTTTGGTGCAGCAAAATATCCAACTAGAAATGAGGCGAGATGATGTAAAACATAAATATGGGTGCGTTCGTTTAAATTGAGTGTGTTCCTGTCTTGTAAATGGAAAGCACCCTATATGTACACTGTAGAGGCATAGGTTTTTTACTCGCTTGCTCTTACTCAGTACCGGCTTTAGGGGTTGGCGAACCGGGGCGACGGCCTGAGGGAACCATGTCGCCGCGGGGGGCGCTGCCGCGATCCAGTAATGTTCTCATTCATTTAATTATTAAATGATAGCACCCCCGCAATACAAAATACAACGTCGGATGTGCACAGGAAGTAAACAAAGCTTGTGTTTAAAAAAACCTTAAAAACAGCCTTTTATTATACGTTCTTTAGTAAGAATTGTGATCAGTTTCTACCAATAAACCAGTGCTGGGTAATACCAGCTGATGTTTTTTTTTCTTAAGGCGGTTAAATAACAAAATTTCCCACTAAAATATAAATCACAGACCAACACGCACTCCACACTTCCCGAAAAACTTTCTTTTGTGTATCGATATTCGTTAAGTATAATAATCCATAGGACGATTGTTCATAATGAAAATGATCCAGTTCACATACAGCACATTCAACAATTTTTTTTTTTTTTATGTGATAGTCTAAGCTTAGGTGTCATCCTTTGTACTACTAGTCCGTCATGTCGTACACGTCATGGTGCAATGTCTAGTAGTAAGCTTAGCTCGAAACAATACATTTTAAATTTGGTACAGATTTTTTTTTGGCCCGTTGTAAGGCCATCTTTTATTGTTACTCGGGTTATGGTATAATTTGTGCATAATAACATAAACAATCTACCGAAAAAAAAATATCAAAAAAATTAAGGGCGCATAAAAATATCTTGCACGGGGCATCGAAATATCTAAAGTCGGCCCTGTTCATACTTTGAGGCAGTTTAATGCATATTAGATTCAGACTCGTGAAAAAAGCTCTTAATTGGTTTTTACTTCTTTTCTTTATTTGTGATTTTGGCATAACAAAGGCACCTCGCCTTATTTGAAGTATGTAATTGCACTGGGTCAAAAGAAAAAAGAAGCATCTCTTACAAACTCATATTTCAGGCAATTATTTTGGTGACAGGCTCTGGATTACAGATGCTAAGCAGCACTGAACATGATTATTAGGTACTCAGTGGGGGACTGCATTGGTAAATTGATATTTTTAAAGTTTTCGGCACCGGCGCAGTTAGTACTCGCAAACCGACGACGAAATTCTCAAATTTGTTAGGCTCTTTTTCACTGGGATTTTTCTCAAGGTGGCCAAATGAGGCATTCCTTACGACGAGGCGCGAATGAGGCAAAGCTTCTTCCTACTTCTCTCTCTCTCTCTCTCTCTCTCTCTCTCTCTTTCTACTCTCTATCTTCCGACTAGAGCTGCTGTTCGATATTCTATACGATAAAAATAGATTGTCAAACAGTACAAAGGGGCTTTCCCTAAGCCTCTAGTCTATCACATAAAAAAAAGCGTTAGATGCCCTGGGTGAGCCCTGTGGGACAATTCACACGAGGTCCACATGAGGTAAGCCTCATAGGGGCCATATCAGCACCTCCCTAGTGGGGCATAATAACCTATAACCATTTTTAAAACCACATAACTCAACAGAGCTGGTAAATAAATAACGTTCCTCGGCAAAATATGTATTTCGAATTATTTTGTCAATTTGGGCGACTTCTGTGCAGTTATTAAGATAATAATTTTTATAAAAATACATATTTATGTGATATGAATATTTCAATGATAAATGAAAATAAAATAACCTTTCCCAATCACCAAGGATAAAGTCTATACACTTTGAACTTCTTATTTTTTCTTCATTAAACATCAACCAAATAACAAAAATACTTCTTACAAAAACCTCACGGGTATATTTTGATTGTAAAACAATGATGGAAAAAATTCATTTATCTTCTTAATGGGAGAAATGTACCAAACGTATGTAATTATTGATAAAACGTACATAAGTCAATTACTATTTAGGTCAAAGACATTTAAAAAATGCAGTATCAGTAATGCATCACAACAAATAGACACAATGTTGTACTGATTTAATTATCATTAACGACTTCAAGTGATCAATAATATGTTTCTGTCAAAAAATTTGTAGAGAGCCGCCTGCTATCAGGAAGAAGTCAAAAATTAAGTCAACCAGCTAAATATTGCCAATTTATCTTTTTAAAAGCTGCTAATTTCGCCGGAAGGTTAGTTAGGTGAGTTCAAGCAGATAATTTGCATGGAACGTAACAGAAAATGTTGCCATGATGGATAAATCATTTCGGAAAAGAGATTTATTTCCATATTACATGCCATCTTCTTGGGAAACTAGTTCTAAGGCATCCAGTTGAGAATTTTTCGCGGACGCTCCTCAGTAGGCAACTGGTTTTACTTCTTATTACAAGTGTGCCTTTGTGGAAAATCTAATCAGTGGAGAGCAGAGCTGAAATTAGATTCGTTAAACTTATCTTTAAAAAAAATAAATAAAACTTAAGTCCTGTTTTTCAGTCATGACATACTAAACCGCAAGTGCTCATCGGGACGGTGTATACAGCAACATTTACATGACTCATAAAGAAATCGTCCCATTTTGAAGTTTTTCCTTTTAACGAAACTTCTTATAAACGAGCATAGAAAAACGAACTGCATATTACTTCCAAATGACTAAGAACTGAGAAGGCAGTAAACTGATATTATTATGATGAGTGGCAGTTATGACTTTGATTCTTTGTTAAAATGTTAATTACAGGACCGGAGCCTGGTAATAAATCACACTCTACGGAGAGATGTACCTTAGAAAAGGATCCTCGCATTGTCCATTGCCCCATCAACATAAGTCTGCATCTTCTTGCAAATTCTCAGGGGATTATTTCCCATCCATTCAGCCACTGGTTATGTCAGACATTTTTTTATTATTCTCAACATGTCAGAAACCATTCAAAATATAATTTGGCACACTCACTTGATGCCGAAATGAGCAATAAAAATAGTTTTTAAGATTGAAGAGAACAGGATTGTGAACAACCCATAACTTGAAAAAAATATATTCGGCTGTGTATTAAAGGTAGAACATCTTCATACCTTCCAAATGCTTTATAGAAAACATTTTTCTTCGAGATTTTTTACGACTCTTAATGCTACTTTATCTCAAAGATTTCACATTTTTGTCACTAAAGCGTTTCTTGTATTGGTGGGGTAAAGTTTTATGGCCAGATTTGTTCGCATTGTGATATTCTTTAATAAGTCGTAAAACTCGTCTCCTTTCGAATTGATTTAAATGTCTGAGCTTTGACAGATGTTGGAAATTATTGAGGTTTTTGGGATAATCTTATTTTATTTTATAAGCTTAATATTAAGCTGATGACAGTATATAAATTTTTAATAGCAAAAACATTCATTGTCTGCAAAAGATATGATATTAAAAATAGCTATAAATTGTTAATTATGTTTGCACTGGATTTTGTTGGTCCATAACTGATTAGCGCTAATTTGTTTTTCTTTTGAAAATTAAAAAGTTAAAATTCATGTCGATCGGTTTTCTTTCACTTTACCACAGTGGTTTCCAAACTTTATCAAACTGTTAGGAAAGAGCTGGGGCTGCTGCAATAAAATTATGTTTTGCATACTAGTTAAGGTGCGCCATCTGGACTTTCGGTATTTCAAAATGGAATAGCTATGACATTTTTTAGCCGATTTTAAAAAATGAGCAAGGTCTGTTTAGGATATTCTCTACCATTTATTTCAAATCAGTTTTTGAATACAATATCGATTAAATGACCACCGCCATTCGATACGCAGAGAGTCTCTTTTTTTGGGCATCCTGCATAATATTGGCCAGCATTTCGGACGTTATAGCTTCTTTGCACCAGACAATCTTTCAATATCACCCACACACCGTCAATAATATTGCACAAATCAAAATATTGCACAGTATTATTGATAGTCTAAGGGCCTTATTAGCTTTGAGTTCGACAATGGTCTTCGGCTTGCTGGCATAAACATTACTTTTGCAAGAACTGAGGCTGAGGGTGTTGGAAGGTACGTCTTGTTGAAAGTAGGATCATCAGACCTTTTTCACGCGATTTCTGACACACAGTGCAGCAATATCCAATGATAGCATGCACCGTCGAGGGTCTCTCGAACTTTGAAGAAAAATAGTTCGATGATTTTTTTAAGCAAGTCGATTTTCTCGTCGTGCAGTGGTGTTTCCTCCGGCAGAGAGTGTAAAATGAGCTTCGGCCGTCAACAAAATGTTGTCTCAAAAATCTGGCTCAGTATCGATCATTCTTACGATGATATTTCCATATTGCAAGCTACGCGGCAAAAATCTTTGAGTAAGTTCCACTTTGTATGGGAAGACACGAATATCTTGCTTCATCGACTCCTAGCTAAAATGGTATTGAATGAAGTTTCAGAATAGTTTACATTTGTCGAAATCGGCTAAAAAAATGTTAGAGTTGTTCAATGTTTAAAGGTCTAGATGGTAATGAGATGGACATTATTTGATATTTCAAAAAATTTAGGCTTCAGTACTATTTACCATCGTGTAAAGGACAAATGTACTGCCTCGTTTAGGTCCGGCTCAACTCTAGAATCTAAACGAAGAGGATGGTTAACAGTGGCCTTTGAAGTGAGAGATCAGGAAGAAAATCTTGTTGAAATTGTGATAACTATATATGTATGTAGAATCTATTTTTCCTACGGAATAGACATAGAAAATAACAAACATTTCGGAAAACATTTTTTTCGCGAAAAGTTCACATTTGTCAAACATGCGAAGCGTAGTCGACTATAGCCAAAGAAGCCGACTTCGTTCCAGCGTTCCAAATGTTTTAGGGGCGATACATTGATAGATTTTTTCATGTTCAATTAGTTTGCGAACCACAAATTTTCGAAATTTTTAATGTGTTATCTATCTGTAATATAAATAATAAAATACTTTATAATAACAATTTCTTTATTATAATTATTACTGGCCACTGATTACTAGTCTTCTACTATTAGTCTAGAAAGCTAGCGTTTAGTGATGACTGTCGGTATTACAAATAGAAAGATATTTATTATCTCACATTAGCTGCTTATTCAGGGGGTAATCACCGACTCCTACATATGACGCAATAGTGCTTTACGAACAGCATTTGTAGTAGCAAATTTTCTAGTAATAAATCTGTGCTACAAAATTTTTTCTGAATTAAAAACAAATTATTTATATTATGGTAGCCAAATGATGAATTTGCAGAAATAATTGCGGTTTCAACGACAACGTGACCGCATACTCGATATGATCCGGTAGGTTATCGGTTGTGTGTAATTATTTCATGAATGAAGATGCAATTTCTTCATTAAGCAGCTGTAAAGTACATATTTGCAATTTTAAGAACGATAGCGGCTTGCAAAAAACGTTTTGTGAATGCCGTTCATTCCAAAAAAGTGGAATTTCCGCCCTGTGCTGAAAGTGGAGTCGTTTCGCTTGACAAGGCGTTTGAGTTGAAGAAAATGACGTTTTAATCGAATTAAGACTTTCAGCGCAGGCGCCAGAGAGTAGAAGATTAGTGTTGAGTTTATGGTACCTAAGCTGAAAATCGTTATTCGATTGAATAGTCACTTTTTCAACTCAAACGACTAGTCGCGCGACACGACTCGACTTTCAGCACAGAGGCCATCAACTGATTTATGATAATTTCGCCGATCCTGATTTGGCGCAATTCGGATTGTATTTTGTAAAGGTCACACCGCCACTGTAGACTCATCTACCTTTTGAATCTATATCAAAAACAATATAATTTTTTTTAACTTAACTAAAAAATGGGTAAATGTGTGTTTTGAAGTATTCAGAGTGATTTTTGAGTGCTCCAATAGTCATGGCGACGGAAACATATTTTTCTGATCACAACTTGGGAAGGGGTTCCAGACCAAAATTACTCCTAAAAATTCCGAGTGGTTTCTGAGTGCTGACAAACTGAATATTTATAAATTTTGGTATTGCACCAGATATAAAATTGATAATAGCCTACAGTACACTCCACTTTTTTTAATGATTAGTAACGAGCTACAACCTTGCGTGCAGCTTCCTTTTGACGAGATGCTTAACTTTTCTCTCTACGAAAATTCTCGATGGTGGTTCCTAATGAAACGCGTCGGTTTGATGATTGCAAAAAATTTATTAGTTAGTACCAATTTTTTTGTTAGTGAAATCGATGATGAGAGGTAATGTAGTAAAGTTTGTAATATAATTGATGGTACATCCGAAGGGTCCCCCACCGGCAACATGCGCAAATAAAAAGGTCATACATAATTACTAGTAACAAGCTGATTTTCTTTGTTGGTTATTACTTGTGCGTACAGGTACAATAAGATGTCCACATTGTCCTACAAATAAAGTGGTCCGATTTCCCAGACCTACGCTCTGCAATTCTTAATTTCATGAAAACATTTTTATCATTAAAAAAAAATTGCCGTGTACTGTGGACCAAAATTGATGAAAAATTCAATTTGTGAGCACTGAAAAATCACTCTAAATACCTTAAAAAAGTTTTGGAACGATTTTGGTCTGAAGCCCTAATAACTGCCGGCCTCTATTACATCTCTTACGGCAATACTAAATATATTTATCATTTATAGAATTAATAATTTGGTTCAGCCATCCATAACTGCATAGAAGCCCAAAAATGATCGTTTTGATCATTTTTATTTTTTTTGTGCTCCATTTTCTATTTTTCTATAAAAGGGTATATATGGCAAATTTAATTTGTTTAGATAATTGCGTACCAAGCTAAAATCACAAAGTTCTAGAGCCAGTTGTAGGAACTATATGAATTTATGTTTCAAAAATATATAAAACTCCAGTTTGAGCTTAGAATATTTTAATATTGTATTTGAACGAATTTAATAAAATATAATATTGAAATTTGGCATTTTGCGAATTGGACCATGCCCCACTGCTATACTACGAAGTATCATTGTTGTTGAAAAGATTCGTTGCTACAGTCTTGCTTTTATGAATGCTAGTTACAAATTGTGGAGCAACTTTATTGTTTTTTATAAGGATTGCTACAGTTTCCTTATTTACTAGTATAATTGTTTCTGCAATAAAATTTTATTAATAAAATAACAAATCTAATTTATATTTTTGTTTTATTTTAGATAAAACCAAAAAACAGTTCTTCATCAGTCATATTCTATTTAACTTGCGTAGCTGATGACTAAATGGAAAGAAATATTCTGAGATGATTCAACTGAAAACATAAAGTCAAACTCAACAAAATTCTCCCTAAAACAGAAGAATTGAAAGAAAACATTCAACGGGGGAACGAATGAAACTAAAATTCCTGATTTCTGCAGTTTGTTGTCTGTAAAACTTATCGCAAAACTAAATACATAGAGGAAAAACACTTTCTTAATTGTTAATTATAAATATTTAATAAAAAAACAAAATCAATTTAAAAAAAAAAAACTCATGTATCTCAAAATTTAAAATTTATAACATTGAAATTAAAAAAAAATTAATCGGTGCTTTTTCGGTGCGAATTTCATTAAAAAAATTATTATAATAATAATATTATACACATCTTATACATATATAAATTTTTATATACTATTAAAAAAAATTAAAATTCAAATTTAAAATAATTTCAAAGTGATGAAAAAAAAAATTTAAAAAAAGACAATTTTAAAATCTATTTATTGTCCATTATAAAAAAAATTATAAAATTATGAATTAAGATTTTAAAATTAACGTCCAATGTCCGTCTATAAAATATATTAAATTCAATTATTTTTGAATTCCCTTTGAAAAATATGCGAAAGGAAAAAATTCGTTTTTGTTTCTGTAATTGACCGCCCATTTATTAAATGTGATAACTTTCTTGGAATCATGTTATTGTTGTTAATCATTAAAAAAAAACAGAAGAAGAAGGAATAATGTTCAACATTTTTAATTTTCTTTTGAGTGTATAAAATACTAAAGAAGAACTGTCTAAAAATATTTAGTGCGATTGAATTAATTGTTAAATTTGTATAAATTAAAAATTAGGATTACGTCATAAGATTAACATTTTATAAAAATTATTGTTCTCTTTTTGGGATATCTTTCAGATAATAATGAAAGAAAAATGTATTTTTGATAATAAAAGAAAACATCTTATTAATGTGTAGTATATTTCAGATAAATGCATTAAATGTAATTAATTTTCGTAAAGATACAATTATTTTTTGATATTGTTTATTGTTATTAATTTAATTTATTTTTTCCTGGAAACATACATATATGAAATCAAATTGGTACATGTAATGGGACATTTCTCTTACTTATTCCATACAACAATTTTTGTTAGAAATATTTTTTTGAAAACAAATTCCTTTATGTTAATTTACTGGCCATACTCATAGTAAACTTTTTCATTGCTTTGGGACTTGCGAACAACGTTTTTGAAGGAAATTAGCTTCTCTCACTAATAATGATGCCTAATACGGTTCGGTAGCAGGCATAGCGATTGTTTTCTATGATATTGTTCTGAGCTATTGCTTTGCTCAAGTGAAAGGTGTTTTAATTGAGAATTCTGTACTTACTGGACCAAAATGGAATTTGTTATTCACAATCTTCCAAGGAATAAAATTCATATAAACTAAATGCGATATCTATCTATCCTATTACTAGTATTACCAGCTGCTCGGCCAATAAGTTGTTATAGTTCTAATTAATCGAATTAGTTCTATGCCTATATAAAAGACCACTCTATAAGATTAAAAGCGTTTAAGACCGACTTTTTCTATGCTTTTTACACTAATACTTGATTGAGTTAATTAACCAAATGCCTTTGGATTGCTTTTGACTAAAGGTTAATTAAATGATTAACTTAACTAAGGAAGATAATCAATCATGTTAAATTAATAAATGGGGTTTTATTACATATGGTTTATTCTAAATTATTATACAACAGGAGATGTTAAATAAGTTTTAATCAACAATAGCACGATCATAAGGTAAGAGCTATTTAACAATATTTACATTTTTGCGAATATTATTCATATAAATAAACTACTAGCCTTGTTATTTTTCAATATCCGGAAACTGTGAATTAGGATCAATTAGAGCAAAGCAAGTATCCCAGGATTTTTATTTCGTTATGAGATCAGAGACTAACTTAACCAAAAAAATATCACTTAATTGTTTTTCCTATCATATGTTTCATCACTACCTCTAAAGCAAAAATACATATTCAAAATTTAGATACGATTTAGATAACTTATATATAGATCTGAAGAAATCGCTCCCTGGTATTTTATTGCGAGTTAAACTGCACTGAAGCCGGTCTTGTAATGACCCAGCCAAAGTAGACGTAGTAGTGCTTTCTCCTAGGAAAAGATTGAATAGCATGGGTGCCAACGAAATGCAGGGAAATTTTTAAGACTTGCCTAACTGGGAAGAACCCGTCAGTTTTATATTCTGAGTGTACACCTTGCATTTTCCATTACCATTTTCGTTAACTTTACAATCTTTTAGAATTAAATTGCATTTTGCGCTGTTGATGCTATCGTATGCTTTTTTGAAGTTGATGAAAACTTGAGACACGTCAATGTTGTATTCTCAGCATTTTCGGAGGACCTGTCTTACTGAAAAAGTTGGTCTATTGTTGACCTATTTGCGCCGAATCCAGCTTGGTATTTACTAATTGCTGCTTCTACCTAGGATTCCAGTCTGGCTTTCATTATGTTTGTCATTAGTTTATATACTGTAATTAAGAGAGATACGCTTCTATAGTTTTCACAGTTGAATTTGTTCCCTTTCTTGTGTATTGGGCAGATAACGTTTTGCTCCCAATCTTAAGGCATTTTTTCGTTCCATTTATAGCTGCTAAAAGTGATTCATCTCCTTCTATGATCAACTCTGTAGGATATGTTATCAATTCTTGGAGATTTGTTGCTTTTAAGGATCGTATGGCACTTTGTGATTCTTCCAGGGTTGGTACATTTGTTTCTAGTGATTTCATTTGCATTCAGAAGCTCACTAGAATCTCCTTCCACCTTTTCTTCACATCATCGCTGCCTGCTTTTGTTCTAGATATACCGGAGGAGGGTTTCTTTAGAGGCATCTGTTAGTATCTTTTTTCAGCTAGGGTTGCTTGATATCTCTCCCATACAGTCTGTTCTTGAGGACGATTTACGCCAAATTTCTTTTGTTTAGGGTTCTTTTTACTTAAGTGGACAGCCGACATCTTAATCTAGCTTTAACTAGGAAATGGCTCGATTCACAATTCATGCCTCTACAGGATCTTACTTAAAGGATACCAGAAGATGTCTTTCTATTAGTATATGGTCTATTTGATAGTAGTATCTCTCGCTGGGAGATTGCTATGTGTATTTGTGAATGTCCTTTCTTAGGAAATATATTGAACTGACGATCACATTTTCGCTCATTGCAAAATCGATAACACTCGTGGAGATTTTCTTTTCCAATGTCGGTCTGCGCCAGTTTTCTATTCCAATTAAGGCGTTTAGGTCTCCTATTACAATCTTGATTGCATTTTGAAGAGCCACGTGATATGCCTGTTCAAGGTTATAATAGAAAGAGTCCTTGATCATGTCCGCTTACTCTTCAGTCTCCGTAAGTGCGTTAGTGATCGAAAGAGTGAAGAGTTTTGTTCAGAGTCGCATTAAACATAGTCGTTTACTTATTGGCCTGAATTCTATGACATTATCTATAATTGACTTGTATAATATGAAGCCTACTCCCAAGTGATGCGCCTTCCGGACAAATTTCAGTTGTGTCGTCTCCTATCCATCCAATCTCTGCTTTGGATTAGCTTCTGGTTTCTTAACTGATGTTTTTTCACGATGTCTGGTAATTGGCCTAACGCCCATCTTCACGGACCGGATCCGTGAATTGTATACCATCGGGTAGGCTGACCCAGCTATACTTTCGAGTATTAGAAACATCCGTTGTCGGTTGGTTATCCAGGAAGCACCAGCGAAGAGATTATGGTACGATTTTGCTCCCCCCATCGCCCGGTAATTTATCTCCTGAAAATATTTCAAATAAAAATAACCAATATGTAATAACAAAAAGAAAAACATCTACAAAAATTGCCGCCCGAAGAGACTTGCGCCCCACGACTATAGCCTATTTAGCCCTGGGGTTAGGCTGGCCCTGATATTGTGGATGTTGTAGTTAGGTGCTTGGATTTGAAGTCTTATGTCTTGAAGAGACTTTTAAAAACAATACGCGTATTACCAGGGGCCGGTTCGTGTATGGCGAACGACGATAATCGAACGAAAAGAAATTGAAGTCGAAAAATTTTGTCGACGAAAATTTTAGCGTTCGCATAGGTCGAAAGAAAATTGTTCGTGTCCTAATGCAAAAACTCGATAACCCAAGAGCTTTCGAGTGCCTTTCGTCGGCTTCAGACGAAAATTTTCAATTTTTTCGACTTACGCGAACCCGAGACGAAAAAAAATTTTCGTTTTCGACATACACGAACCGGCCCCAGTTTGATAGTGTTCTCGGCTGGTATTGCTGAATCGAGTTATGTGAAGGGTTGTCGCAAATGGAAGCCACCAGATGTGCAGGACCAGGTGAATCTCAGAATTCTTCCTCTAACGCTAAGTTGAGGAGTAAGCTGGTCAGTCCAATATATTTATTTGGCTTGTGAAACTGGCAATGGTCAACCTACATAACTATGTTAGTTTATGGGGGGATGTGGATTTCTTGTAGATTTCTATACTGTTTATGCAATCTCAAACGGCTTGAAAGTCTATGAGAAGGTGTTGGATTAGGTTAAAACTGTCGACTTCCTCAGGGTACAAGATCCTCCCCTACCTCTGGCCGCAAATCTGATCAGCTGTTATGTTTTTATCAAATGATGGGCTATTATTATATTATCATTTTGTCATATTCCCGATTTTTCTATAGTGGGCACGTCTTGGTTTAGTGTAAAGCAAAAAAGTAGTAGTAAGCAAAAAAACATTATAAAAAAGCTTAATGAGCAGCATTGTGTAACGTCCGTCTAGCTAAATAAATAAACTAAAAATCAAGAAAATTAAGACTTGAAACTTAGGTAAACAATATTTCATCATACCAAGAACAATGTCTCTGGTGCACTTTGTAATTGACGTCTAAAATAAGTCTGAAATAGGCTCCAGCAAGATAGAATTGTAATTACCACCGTTCGAAATGATGACTATGGCCGCTAAACACTTACAAATTTATTTACATTTGCACATTTCAATAAAACTTATTTCTTATTATTTATCAAAATTCTTTCATTACCTACATTTTTGATATCGTACCAAAAATAATCAACGAATTTATTAAAAACGAAAATGAAGAACTAAATTTACTTATAAGTAAAACAGTACCTTATTTATATAAAGTAACTAAATTAGAAACATAATTTTGTTTTAAAAAGATAAGTTTAACATGTAAATATTATGTTAAGTACAAAGATAAGTTAAATTCGTAATATTCGAATTTATTTTCTCTAGTAATACACTTACAATATTTATTTTAATTTTGTATTCAAAGACTCTTATTCAATATGTGTACACGTTATGCTTATTAAATACATATATACAAATTAAATTTTAATATTAAATTACAAAATATAATCGAAATAGTTTTTCTTTAAAGAATCTTTTAAAATAGCACGTTGCTTTCTAAAAAAATTAAGAATAGAGAAGATAAATACTCACAGTTTGCGTGAAGAAAAATAAATTAATAATTGCAATAAAACTAGCAGAAAAGCATAAATTCATATTAAAATAACTTTGGTAAAAAAAACATAAATTTTATAAAATTTGGAATATTCTAAAATAATTCACAAAACTAAAAAAAACACTTCTATCAACCCATATATATTTTGCTTGGCCTATTTCGAAGTATATAAAATATTAAAAAATAATTTTTTGAATGGCTATAAAATATTAAAGAGAAATTTTGGCTCTTGTTGTGGATTTTAACAATAATTTAGCATGTTATAAAAATAAAGCTTCAATCGAGAAAATATACAAAAAAAACTAAAACTATTTTGCTTAATACTGTAAATAAAGTAGCTATCGCACATAATATATTTGAAAACTTTAATTAATCTACAATTATTACAACTATTTTTCCAAAAGAGTGAACATTTTGAAAATAACTCGTAGAAAAACTTAAAAAAAGCTTAAAAAACATTTTAAAATTTGTAACTAGATAAAAAATAAAATTGGTTGAAATTGATTTACTAAATAACATTAAACAGTTTGATTGTCACAAACACATAATTAAAGAATCTACAAGAGATATTAAACAAGAATTAAAAATTAAATAAAAAGGTTAATTATAAGCAAAATGTATAAAATATTCTTCTGAAAAAATATATGTATACATATATAAAATACAATTTATTTTTTAAGCCTGGTTTTACCCGAAATTTACGGCAAAGTGGTTTTATCATGTGTATCTTTATTAGATGGGTACAATCTTGGTTGGTCAAAATTTCGATAAATAAAATACCAAGTTCACTTTTTTGGCAACCGAGTGGAGCCGACTCCAACTACCCCAACATTCCTCCGGACCATCATTTACCCAAACTAGTGGATGGGGCAATAACCTCCACTGTTTTGTATTGGTAAATAAGGTGCTGGAGTCCTGTCTGCAAGGCAGTCAGTCCTTTTATTGCTTCGTGCTGATAATCCGGAACCCAAAACAACCGTGATGATAACCCGTAACAAATTAACTTGGAATTGGCTCTGCGGGACTTGATCGCTTTAGGTGGAAGAAATGGAAAGCAGAGCACTATGCCACGGGAAGGATTTGAACCACAGACCTCTGGATTGGGGGTGCCTTAATCCCTTGGCTACCCAGGCGAATCTCTTTTAGTTTTTCATAGGTGCATGCCAGTGTAACGTACAGCTCTCCTAGAAAGACACAAATCGTACAGCACAAATCGCTGATCTTAACGGCCACCAGCAACTTTTTTAATATTTATACGGTTGTCTTTTTACTTATGGAATTATTGATCATCATTTGAATATCTGATGTGGTGACTGGCTAAAAATTTGCTAAGCAGTCGGAAAGTCGTCTGCGGTAAGGTCTATGGGGTGCGAGTGAGGGAGACCCAGCCTTCGCTGGAAGGACGGTGTGTAGATGATGACAGGCACTGTTTTGTTCTAGTTACATGAAAAATTAATAATCTTTAGCCTCGGAGAAAACAAAGTAGGTATGTAACAAAGTAATGGAATCTCTGAAGGGACTTTCAATTAAAACGCATTCAATAAGTTATGCTCAGTATCGGGGCAGGCTATGGATACGAAGCTGTGGAGGAACACTACTGAGAACATAGGAGGACGGGTGGTAGCATGATTTTAGTTTGTCCGAGTGGCGCAAATCCACGCTAAGCAACTAGCTGAATCTTCACTTAGGTATTTTGGAATAAGGATTGACCAAAGGCTCATCTGGGCAAGAGTTTGTTGGTTGGGAAGTGCGACGGAGTCTGGCGCCCAAAGCCCCATAGACTCGTGGAGAATTCACCGCTTCAGGTTGATTCAACGTTCTGCCCAGAATGCGTGGACGATAGAGTGGAAGCATGTCCTCTATAAATGCCCGAGGTTTGCGAAGCATAGCACTGTTCTGCTGGAAGCCATTGCTGAGGTGCAACTAATACGAGGATGTGTCGAGAAGGATGGAAGTAGCGCTAAAAGCCATTAACCAGAAGCTTAAGCATTACGAAGTCCAAAGAAACAGAGAAAGGCAAAGAAATGCAAGGAGAGACAGGTGCTAGATAGCTAGACGGTTCCGGCTCTGGTGAGTACCTTCCAGGGATCCCTTTTTAAGGGTCATATAGTATCACTGTAGTTTGCTATTTCCTTCCATAAATAATAATGAAAATTCGAAAAATTAAAAAAAACATAAAATAAAATCTTATGACTATAAACCAGCACCCGCCAAAAATAAAGCCACTACTGATAATAAGAAAGATCACTTTTGTTACGACTAAATTTATTTATTTAAATATTTTTGGATAGGAATGTAATGCGCCATCTACTGATTATAAAATTCGGAGCAAATATTCAGCAACCGGAAGTTCATTCAAAATTCTTACTACTCAAGACAACAACTTAAGAAAAATAGGGGTGTGTTTACGCTAATTTAAAGTGGTTGTCTTTGATAAATTTTTAAGTGCGCCATCTGTATGTCGTCACAATAGTATTCTCTGATTCGTATCTTTGAAATAATTACACATCTGTACGTATAAATTAAGGGTGCGGGGATATGCTAAAGTTTTCAAAATTTTCCAAAAGGGGCGTTGTGTTGATTATAAAGTAATTATCGTTATTTTCTTCTTGTACTTCATAAAAATTAAGAAAAAATAAAAAAAATATGTTTTGCATCGTGGGATTGAGCCAAAATATGATATTTAAATTGTATTCGAAATGTTGGGCGTCATATTATTCACGATTAATTGATGTATCATATCTGGATTACATCATTAGCACAGGTGTGACTAATTTAAATTCCCTTTTCGTATATAGTCATACAACAAGTGCATTTTTTTGGGGGAATATACAAACCGTCATATTTACATAGCTTATGATTATTATATTATTGGGAAATTTAATAAAAGTTGAATCAATAAAGAGAATGGTTATATTCTGAGTCAAAAAGAAGAAGTCTTCCAGTATTTTAATGAACTACTAAATAGAGGCGATGAAAATGAAAGTGGTGTGAATCAACACAATGAAACCGTACTTCCCGGTAACGATAGTGATACTGGTACTGCTAACAAAAGTGAGATGCCGGCAGCGGACGAAGTAAGCTTATGACGAATCTTAAAAACAATAAAGCCCTAAGAAAATATAATATACTGAGATGTGAAAATATGGAGTACAAGAATTGAGGAATGGATTATACAAGCTTGTAGAATCGATCTGGCGTCAGAAAAAGTCCCAATTGAATGGTCGGAAGGTTTGATATGTGCCCTCTGCTATCAAGGTAGTACGATGCGGAATAAGCGTTGAACGAGGCCCCTGTGCTGAAAGTCGAGTCGTCACGACACGACAAGTCGTTTGAGTGGAAGAAAGTGGTGTTTCAGTTGAATTACGACTGTCAGCACAGGGGCCTAGAATCGAAACACTAAGTTGAGCGTAGGCCCCTGTACTAAAAGTCGTTATTCGACTGAAACGTCATTTTTTTCAACTCAAACGATTTGTCGTGTCGTGACGACTCGACTTTCAGCACAGGGGCTCGAGTCGTTTCAAAAAATTTCACTCGCAGAGAGACCTGAGACTAGGTGATGTGCTATCATGCCTCCTATTTAGCATGGTCTTGAAAAATATGGTAATCGATGATAGGGTAATCGATAAAAGGTCGCGATTCATCCTTAACAAGTCGACGCAGACAATGGCCTACGTTGATGACGACGCCCTAACAAGTAGGTCTTTTGCATATGCGGAAGAAGTTTTTATCAAACTGGAAACCCTGAAAAAAAGAAGAAGTATTACTCATCAACGAAGCAAAAACTAAATATCTTTATTTTTTATTTACGATTTTTCTCTAATTATAACGTTAAAAAATCGCAAGGAAAATTTATTTAAAAAAACCCCTCCCTCCTGGACTATAAGATAAGAGATAAGATTAGCATATAAGCTTAAAAGAAAAGGAGCAGGGCTGATCAATTTTGCTGGGCTTTGATGTTATCAATTCTTTCAGGGTTGGTTTATTTCTCTGGTATGTATTATCGTTTTCGTAAACGTTCAACAGAGCGCTAAAAAGGTCCCTGTATCTTTTCCTAATGTCGTCGTTAGTTGTGACGATAGTACTTCTTTTTGTTCTGCATACATCGCAGGAAGGTGGCATCCTTTAGTTTTTTCCGTTACGTCTTACAACATTATCTCCGATTGATGACTATTACACGTATTAACATTGTATTCAACTCTCTGACTGGTACTCTCTCAGTGTATTGTCAAAGCCAGATTGCATCTACAAGGAACCCATTGGTGTATTTATGAGCCTCCATTCAATTTTATGGTAGACTGCAATTTCCAAGGAAAGATTTAAGTTCGGAAATTTTACTGGACATACACGAACCCCAAAACTGAAAGCAATTTCGTGTTTAGAGACGTGCTTACAGCCAAACGAAAAACTAATCTGCAGGATCTCGCAAAGCTCAAGATGATTGTAATTCAACACGTACACCTACATCCATTAATTAGTGCTGCTCGCATTAGATTAGACCTACCGTACCCTTGAGATATCATCGTGACTGCTATGAGTGAATACTTTAATTTACAAATACTTTCCATATTTTTTTATGTCAATTAATTTAACGAGATTTCCGTGCCGTTAATAAGCCTTTTACAAAGCATTAAGTCCGTAATGATATTTAAATTCAGCTTTACGATGCTTTTGCTCGTTTAACTCTTCCGAAGCGTAATAAATTGCCATCAGAACAGTTCCGTGCAGCAACATGAACTTCTGCAGAAAATCTGTTTGCAATTACGAAAATTGTCATCGTCGTCGTCCACACCCCGCCTATAAAACCGGGGGTGTCCAGGTCCAATCCGGCAGACTATCGATTTTCTTACGAACGTTAAGAAGTTTGCAGCAGACTTTCTTGCACACTGCTCCAAGATTGGGCTCAGTTGCAACATTGTGTGAGTGGCATTTAAAAGTTTCTAATTTCCGTTCGAGTCGTTTGCAATCCTGCGATTCCCAGCTCCGGCGGGCAATATGCAACTGCAATTCTGTCATTATGTTGCAATGTGTCTACTCTTGGCCGCCTTAATGGTAGTCAGCTTAGCACCGTGTAAGGCTTCCAGCACGGTAAGGGCTCGTGTTATTATTTCTTTTTTATAGTTCTCCTTTATTTGTTCGCTTTCCGCACTGTCATGTAGCCGGAGTCACTATTCCGTGTGCCATTTGCTTACTTGATTCCTAACTGTCGGTGGCATAGTCTAAATCGCATTGGAGCGGGATTAGGGGGAATAAACTGTGCTCTATTTTCGTAACGATATGAAATTCAATTACAGGAGCAGGAAGGCACTGCGGCAGCTGCTCCATCCTCAGCAGCAACGATGTCGGCTTCGGATGAATCTGGAGATAATGAAAGAACAGTGGAAGAAAAATCTGTGATTGGTGATATTGAGAAATTGAAGAAAGTTGCTGAAATTCTCCAGACCATTGGGGAGAAGGTGATACCGGTGCTCATTCAAGGCAACTCCCAGCCAGAAGGGGATGCTGAAGGGATTAAGTCGAGGAAGCTCCATTTGATCCATGGCCTGAATAAGGATGTTGATGACTTAGCAAGAACCAAAAATTAATTTTAAGGCTTCTTTGCTGTTGTATGCATAAAGCAGAATTTGTCCTTTGCACATTTATATTTATGTAGAATAAAAAGTAATGACTCTGATTTGAAGGCAGCGCTTGATTATTGCTCTATTTTTAAGGCACTATAGAGATTTATGAAAAGAATCATTTGGGTACTAATTTGATTTTTTTGAAGGGGTTTCCCAATTGTTTTAAGTACAAGCTTAACCCACAAGCTAACTCCAACCAAAACTAATAAAGCCGACTTCAGGGCGTCCAATGATTCTTCGAATGAATGGTTAGTTGGGAGTACATAAAACTAAGAAACTGCTGCAAATCCAGCATCAGTCAGTCAAAACCTAATTTGACAACAAGTTGAGAAGTAAAATCGCGACAATCTGTTTAGTGTTTAGAATAAGGCAGGCCGAAAAGGTTCAATATACGATAGACGGCGAAAAAAGATATGTGAAGATGTTGGACCTAAACATCCTCTAGAAGCTAGTAAGAGTAAGGGTAAAATGCTTACTGACAGGATGTTTAGCTCAGTTCGAAGGGCCGTAAATAAAGGCACTCCGCATGGAGGACTACTTTCCCCACTCCTATGAGTCGTAACTATGAACCAGTTGTTGCGACGCATAGACACAGAGGGGTATCACGTCCTGGTGAGCGCGGATGTCCTCTGTGATCTCATGGAGGATGATCTCAAGAAACTCCTCTGGAATAAAAACACAGAAGAGCCCATTAAGTATGCGAACATAGCGCTTTTCGCTTATAAAATCCATTGAGAAGAAATGGGGCTTCTCCCCTAACATAGTACGATGGAACTACACAGCGAACGTCCGCCCAATACCCTTTACGAGGTCTTAGTATGGTGGTCAACCCTGAGTAAATCCACCATGCTAAATTTCTTCTTCAGACTAGCCGATGACTGTAGTGTATACCAAGCGGAGTTTCTAGCTGTACTAATTAACCAGCAAGGCCGACAGGAATCGGAATGTCTACATTTTCTCAGCAGGGTCTAGCATAAACAGCTCTAGAGCTATCTCTCAGTGTCTCAGATCTCTTAAAGGGGTAGCTCAGCAATTCAGGGCCCTCCTCGTGTGGGTGCCCGCTCACCGAAATATAGAAGGAGAGCTAAGACCGGCACTTTCAAACTCCGATGCAAACAGCACATAATGCAACCAGCGAAGAAGCATTGGAGGGATCTTAATAAATGCATCTTGGCCAAATTAACCTGGCCCTCTTATGATCTCCGGGGGACCACTTAACTACTGAGTGGGAGACAAGACCTCTCAGTTATAGTATGAGCGTTGACTGGACCATTGTCTGATAGGGACGCTTGAGACCTACGATTTTTGCAGAAGCTGTAAGAATTCGGACGAGGAGGAAAGTGTTCTACATCTCCCAGCCCTAAGCATAAGGAGACTAACCGTTTTTGGTGAACCCTTGCTAAGCACGGTTGCGGAATTCTCGAAGATATGGAATCCCGTAAGTTAAAAGTTTCATTACTTCCTCATGATTATTTAGCAAAGAAATGACACTTTAACTTCAGGTTTAAAATGGGATCACTATGGCATCACAATGGGCCACAACTCAAACCAACAGCTCAGCCATATCTAATCCAACTTAACCAAAGGGTCTTCCAAAATGATTTTGTGTACTTTTTTTTAGCATCATCGGAGTGTACGGCCGCATTTAAAATCAGCAAACCACTTCTGTACACCTGTCAAGCCATTGCTTTGCTTGAACTGTATTTTTCCCATTTATCAACACCCGAAATTTAGATTATCCATTGCTTATAAAATTGTGCCCACATTTTTCACTCTAATTCAGAAAGTATGTCCATAAAACGGTCAATGGAGAAGGAGATATAATCATGAATTATACCAACTGTACGGGGGATCCGACATTGGGAAATGTATGAAAATTAGTAGATTACGCTGGGTGGCACACGTACAATGGCTTGACGATAGCGAACCTGCTGAAATAGCGATGAATGGAATACGCGATGGAAAGCGAAATTCAGGTCGGCCAAAGAAGCGATACATGCACTCCGTTGAGGAAGATTTAGTACAGTTAGGCGTACGCAATTGGAAGACATGAGCCAGTAACCGAACGGCATGGAGAGAAATGCTGGAGGGAGCCAAGCCCAATAGCAGGCTGTAGTACTACATACGAGTATGATGATGATGGTCGAGAAAATCGCTCCAAATGCTTGGGTTATATTTCAACTAGTACTATAGTGAGGGGTCGCAGGATTTTTAATTAATTTTTTGGCTTTTCTGGGGTCGCAGCACCAAAAAGGCTGAGAAACGATGACTTACGCTAACAGAGATACTCAATTCGTGGAAATAGAACGTTGCTTTATTAACTTTTTTTCTAAATCATGAAACTGCATTTTTTCCCGAAATACCAGAACCCAAGCCCCCCCTCTTCCCTCCCGTTTCACAAGCTGTGACGGGCATCCTCCACATCAAACTCAAAAATCATAAAGCTACCCAGCAGGAAAATCAGTAATTACTGAACACAGTAATAGGTGTTTTCTTGCAAGAATCAGTATGGTCATCCTCACGTATTACAATGTAATGCAAAAAGTAGTAAATCAACCTTTAAATCGATATTTCGAACATTTATTCTTTTATTTTCTCTCTGTTTTGTTTGCCCATTTGACACATTTCCTTTGGAGCTTGTTTGATCTTGTTTTCAATTGGGTGCGGGATTTCGTCATTCTACGTCTTTCGTCGATTACCGTCCTAGGACATCACAATGGAAATGTAATCGATTCCGTAACGCAAAAGGTAATGCAAAGAATTTTTCGGATGGATTACAACTTCGATGCCACAACCATTACTTTTCCTGCTGGGTACAGGCTCTAATGGTTTGTCCACCGAAATCTGAAAATATGGGTAGAAGACGAAACAAAAAGCGCATAAAAATGTAGAGACGACTCCAAGAAGAGACAATCAAATAAAGACAATACCAAGATTCTTATTCAGTCAAGGACGTAAAAAAGATTGAGAAACCATAACATCACCAGGAATTCTAACATCAAACCGGTTTATGTAGCCATCAACTACCTGGATGTAGGGATTCTTTTCTCTGAGGTCAGTAATGAGAAACCTAGAGAGAACCACAGAAAAACGAAACAAAGAACCAGAAAATGATCTTCCCCACAGTAGTCAAATATGAGGTGTGAAGCGTGGAGTACCTCGCAAAAAGAGGAAAATTCTTTGAATAATATACCGTCATTGGAAACAATACGTCATAATCACGAATCGTATGACCTACACAAAGAAAGTAAGCTATAAACAGGTTTCATATTACTGTTACTTTGGGCTCGTATGTTCAAAGAAAGGATGAGTCAAGGATTACGAAAAAGCTGTGACTGTTCTGCCAAATGGGAAAATACCAGTTGAAAAACCACGGTGTAGGTGGGAGACAGTGATGCGGTTTTCCACCGTTATTTAAAATTCCCTACCAGCACCGAAATCAAACACAAAGATATTTCCGATTCTGTTTTTTTCTTATTAACAAAAACACTTACTACAAAATAAATTATCGATGGGTCACGAATAAAAAACAAAAATAAAATACTGAATGTGGTGCAGATACTGCAATAATTTTGTCGTTAGAAATCCAGATGATGAATATCGATTGCATGATGGTCGATGTCAACGTTGCCAAGTTCCAAATACTTCACGTATGCCAAGAAAGCTGTCCATAGCATACTAAAGAAGGATGTGAACACAACTTGATTCTTTTGTGGAATAAAGGAGAAGTTGATTGTTTGCACACAAGGCCAGTAAATGACTCCAACTTTGTACGTGTCCAAAAATTTTGTTCTTACCTGAAATTTAAAAAAAACAACAACTGAATGTGTTATCAATTACGCATAACAATTCATTTTTTTACTTCATTTCGTGCCTCCTCTGCTGTTTTTCCATCTAGCAAACTCATCCCAAAGAGAAATGCCGTGATGCCCATTGGATCATAAGACACCTGCTCTGTGATGGCTTTGCAAAGTGACGACTTTATGTCTGTTTTTGGCCACATTATTGATGCTAGTCTCATCCAAACGTAGAGAGTAGGTCCAACGAATAGTCCTCCGTAAAGGCTGAATCTAAGTACAAAAAAAAATATAGTGAGTTATGGAAACTAGCTGTGCAATAATAACATACTTTAAGACTTTCTTCCAATCGTATGTGTTCCATGTTTTATGTTCCACTAAAGACTGCTCTAGCAGACTTCCGCAGGGCCATAAGGTTGCATATGAGAGCATGCCACGAATAATTTTATGCTGATTTGTAAATTTAATAAATTGTTGTAGCATTTTTGTTTTGGTTTTCTGTAACTAAAAACATAATATTATTAAATAACGGTTAAAATAGTTCCAACTTATAACAAAGGTACAAATTAGATCAAAAAGTTTATGCCATTGATGTGTTTTTTAGTGTGTTTTTTGTGTTTTTGACTATATTTAAACGGGTTCTAGAGGGTCGCCGAGGAGATGAATCTTATGCTTAAAATTTAGGATCTGATATGAGTTTAAAAATACTAACTATTTATAAAGGAACGACCGCAGTGTACACGAAATGAAGGCCTGCGAGGTGAAGACGAACGTAGAACTTGCAGATGGCAGCCCGAGGTACTGACTAGCGAGAAAATTATATCTATTAAGGCATCCTAGAAATATGTAGTCGTCCATTGAAAGGTAGAGAAAAAGGCTCAGGTTAGAGACATTACCTCGTTTTATATTCGCAAACTTCAATCGCAGTTAAAAATGAGTTATATGCGAGAATGCTTCGGAATATTCAATTGCCCTGGTTATTCCAGGTTAAAGCTTGTTGCTTGCAAACCTACTTCTACCATTGTATTCTTCCGCACTCGTTTTGAAAGGATTTCTCCAATTTATGATCCAGCACAGTGAGATAAGGTAAAAGAGAAGGTAGAGCTAGGTGTTATGGTATTAAGATGGTTCAAATTTCAGATACAGTTACAGTTCCTATATATTTTTAAATCTGTTATAGGCAAAAAAAGAGATCTCAATTTACCAATTTGTAGAATATAGCACTCTCTCTACAAGGAGCTGGTTGGTTGATTAGTCAAAGTGGTGAGGCTCACATACTCTGTGCCGATCTGCAATTAGCATTGTCGTCCGGGAGCCGGATCTTTTTAGATATATTGCATGGTTCAAAGAAACCCCGGCGTCTACTCCACAATTCATATTTGAGCCGTCTGTGTAGATTCTCGGATCCATCTCTACTAAAACGTGTCCTCTTTTCTACTCCCCCGTGTAAAAACACAAAATGACCTTACAACGGCCGAACACCGGCCGCATATGGCAAATAAAGGCCAAGCGCATAACATTTTCGTTATGTACCATCGGCGTTTGGATTATCATAATTAAAGACTTCCGATGCATAAGAGAAACCACTTCGCCATTCGTCGGTTTGTTGTACGTGAAGTGTGTGTTTCGTAGTTTAGTGGCAAACGTGGGAACGCCACCTTACCCCTTCCATGAAATACGATTGAACAGTCAGAAAGAAAAGTCTTAGTCTATACTCCGTTTAAAAATTTGGAGATATCTAGAGCAACCAGACCAAATTCACCAAACCGGTGCATACTTTGGTTACGGTGCTTTGTTGAGTATTCAAAAAGGTCACATGTAGAACCTTTTTTAGTCGTGCTGCTTGTCGTTTCCCACTTGGTGATTCTACACATAATATGTGTTTCATAAACTTTTTCATGATTGTTGTCTAAATGATTTTGGAGACAATATACGTAATTGCGATTGTGTAGTAGTTGGAGAGGTTGTGAACATACATATACTAATAATAAATAAAGTCCAATGCCTATCGATTTGTAGAAAATGTAAATGTAGATAAAAAAACTCGTCCAAAAATATGAAAGTAAAACATAACTAGTGCCTCAGACATTAACATCTGATTAGCATAAGCCAACCCAACTTTCCCAATTCCGAGTTTAGTGCCCCGAAAACTATTCTCGTAAAATTTGCACAAATTACCATCGCGCTGTTATAGAAGCTGAGTTATTTACCATCAAAAAGTCAACAGAGTAATCTTTCGCGACCCATGTTGACTCGCTCTTAACTATATTTAATCTAAAAGTAATTTGGGTTAATTAAGCTTTTTTAAGTTTCCTTTCAATTAATTTTATCCCTTCGAGGGGTGAGTTCCAATTTCATCCCCACCTTTTAGTACAAATAACTTGCTTCCAATTTCAGCAGGCAGTAAAAAATCCAGTGTTGAAATAATCTTTTCGCCGGCAACAAGGCAAGAGGAGGGGGGGCCAAATCATCCCCACAGAAGACAGTAATGCCAACTTGGCGAGGGTGAGCAATTTTTGCTTTCTTTTATTTTCTATAATCGCTTTTGCCGGAAAGTAGGTCAATTAGTGGAGGGCGAAAATATCCTCCGTAAATAGGCGCGGAATAGAGCAAACGTTATGATGTGAGGGCACGCTTCCCCAATGCAGGGTTGCCCGTGTTATCTTCGGGCCTAATGAGCTTTAGTCTTACTCAACGGAAATAGGCTTGTTATTGATTGGTCTGTAAATAGAATCCGCATCAGCATATTATCCTGAAATGCTTTCAGCAGAAAGAAATCGCGGCGGCAATGAAGGCCATTTGCATTCGACCCCGAGCTAACGGTGTATGGTTGGACGATAACCAAATTTTACATCCCCTCTGATGATTACATTACAGGAGCACCCCCGTCGTTATCACTAGTCTCTGGCGGACGTTTCGGTCTGTTTGTCCAATAAAATTGTGCAAACACAGGACACGTGTAGTGCCATGGACAAGGGTTGGTAAAAATTCCCGATATTACAGGGCTTCGCTAGAAATTCAACATTTCGCCGGTTCAGCATGGTATACTGGTTATGTGTTCGCTGGCGGCGGAGCTGTGCATGTCCTTTATTCTCCTCGGGTTCGGTCCAAAATGAAGCCTGCAATTTTATTGTGGCTGTTCTACTTCTGTGTCGGTGGTTTTGTTCTCGCCCCACGGTGCTGTCGAAAAGGGGATGGTTCAAGGATCATCAAAATCCCTTAATCGTGTCGGGGTGTACTTACAAGAAATTTGTTATTTCCCTTCGCTCTTCTGCTCTAAAGAAGCACGAAGAACAATTTTGTATGAATTTTAATGACCGCACGTAATTGGGATTTAGCGCATCGAAAGATTACATAAGGGCTTAAGGAGAATGAATCTAGGGGTTGCGGTGGGTACTGTAGAATGATTTCGTTAAGACCAACTTTAGGGCATTCATCTCTGCCTTTGGGAATGTTCTAGTTTCTTAGTTGTTATGCAAAATAAATTAAAATCTTGGAACTGATTCAGGTTTTCAATTTTATTTAGAGTTATTGTTGGTGCAATGGGTTTTCTAAATATATAGTTAATGGGCATATATACCGTGGGATTTAGCTTTATAATGAGTAGGCTTCATTTTACCAATGTTGATTCTTTTTTTATAAATTCAGGAGTACATACCTTGTAAATATAAAGTCAAATTTGCTGTTAGTATTTTCTGTTCAGCCAATCAAATTAAAATAACCACAGAAATCTTATACAAAGGCTAATATGTGACTCAAAAGGACGCGGAAACAATATCAAATTTAGTCCAGGGGCGGTGGAGGACGTGGGGGTGGAAGGAAAATTCATATGCACTTTCGCTTTGGGTGGGGAAATCCAAAATATTTCATGTACACCTAATAACCCAGAACGTTGGAGGTCGAAGGGCCCCACACAAGCAAGGCTTTTCATACGAAAACTAAATATATTAGTGCCAGTGATGAAATTCGAGGCGTGCGGCGTGACAAGTCGTTTGAGTTGAAGAAAGTGACATTTAAGTCAAATAACGACTTTCAGTACAGTGGTCAAAGAGTAGAAGTAATGAGTGGAGTTTAATTCGCCTGAAATGACACTTTCTTCATCTCAAACGACTAATCACGCCACACCACTCGACTTCGACAGAGATTTTTGTTACACTGGAATTTTTGAATGAAGAGGTCGATTGAAACAACTTATGTGCTACCACCCAGTTCAGCCGAACACACAGTCGTGTTGAGGCTTGCGAAGTTCGGCCTTTCGTTTAATTACAGACGTCAAGCAGCATGGACGTGTTTAGTACTCAGTTGGGGACCGCATTGATAAACGATACTCGCGTTTAAAAATGTAAAACTTTCGAACAGATAAACGCCATCAAAACGAAAGTACGCTTGTACCACCAAACGCTGATCCTACCGATTCTTCTTTGAATCGAAAGCGTGAACACTGATCAAATCGAACGTTAACAAGCTCGAGGTCTTCCAAATGCGATGCTTGAGGTAGGTTCTCGGTGTCTTACTCCGCAATCACCTTCGAAACGAAGCAGTTAGACAAAGATGCGATCGACAGTGATCGAAGCAGAAATACAAGACGTCGACTACGATGGTTTGATCATATTTGCCAAATGGATGATACTCTTGCAACGTAAACTTTCGTCAAGAATGGAAACGAATCCTGAGTGGAGTTCGAGACCCAGCGGCACAGACAGAGTATCCGATGCGAGGACGTCCCGTTTGGACCGCCAGCTAACGAATCAACGAGAAGAAGGCATTATAACGGTTATCTGTACACGTATTCCCCATCCCCAAAGATTATGCTTCGCCGCTCTTTCTTTAGTCAATGTCTGTCTAGGAAATGTTGATTAATTTTAGGCCCACTTCAGAACTATAAATTGGACTGACAAAGAAACGATTTCTTCATGGCGATTTCTACTTACTATGAAAAACTACACAATAACATAGGGTTAGTAGAGAGGATTAAGTTCCTTTGTTCAACAGTATTCTGACGTCTCATAGCAACGAAAGAATAATCAGGATTTTTTGATTGAAAATTATTTTTTATACCACTACAAAAAAATGTAAAACCCCCAAACATCAGACATTTTCATTAATTTCCCATATTTATGTCATAAGGAGACTAGTATTTATGCCATATAAGAAGATATAAAAAATAAAGAGATAAAATCAAGTCAAGTTCATAACTAGATAAGTAACATTTAATATGTGCTTGGCAGTGCTTCTGCTTGCCTGGCCTTTTCGAAAATCTAGAGGAGCACAAATCAATAATTTTTCGCAAACTTTTTCAGTGTAAACTTAATAAAAATGCAAGAAATCTAATACAGAAACTCTAAAGACTCTAAGGTTCTTGTCTTTCGGGCACGTTTTCAGAATCTTTTCCATGAATAAAAAGGAAAATCCCTTATAAAGCCGGAGCCCGAATCATAAAAGGCTTCCATGCCTGTGTGTCTTTCTCTCTGCGAACCAGACTCCGTCGTTTGCAGACCTGGTATTGAAAACGTGTCTGGCATCAATTCAAATGAATTACACAGGTTTGAAGTTTTTAGGGTTGCTGGGCGATGTGACGTGCTCTGTGAAGAAAATTACAGGAAGCCCCTTAAAGTGTACAGGCGCTTACCCAGCTCTCTTGTTATTTCGTGAATAAGACTAAACTCTCATACCACGATCACCAAAGCGGGCAACCTTATATCCTTATACATTTACGTCCCCTTTCATCTGGGTTGATTTCATTCCAGTAGACCCATTTATATCTAACAAAAGCACAAAAGTTTCTAAACGTGCGATTCTTTCGCAAAAAGAAAAGGTAAAAATCGACAAATATGGTTTCTTTTTGTTCAAGATCCTTTGGAGTCTAGTTACCTTTTGCCTCAGCACACAGGATGGTGTGGATGAAAGTTGAAACATTAAAGACCAAGTGGAGCAGCCAGAAGATTTTCTACCTGCAAGAGGCAACCCCATTTGCCTCGTTCCTGGCGGTGTTTGCTGAAAACGAAAACAAGGAATCGTTGCTAAGAAGGACGAGCATCGTATCCTTGGGAATGTATCTCCATAATTTATGTTTTATCTGCAAATTCCTAGGAACTGTGCATGTTTGTTTTTTTTTATCATGCTCAAATCTAACAAGTTATTCTGGTTCGCTTTTCACCTTTTCTCTGTTCCACCTCCTGGTTTTGTTCTTTCTTTCCTGGCCATTATCTCCGGGAATTTTGAGTGAGGCAAGGCTATTGTTGTTATTTCTTAAGAAAATAAACCAAGGGATAAACGGTAAATATAAAAAAACTGCAGACACATACGATTCAGGACTAATGGTAGAAATGTTATTCAAAGACTTTGCAGTATTCAAAGACACAACACTGCAGCAATAATCTCCTCGATGGGGTGTGACGAATTCTGCTTTTTTTGAATAAAGGCTGAATGAGAGTCCGACCAGAAATGCAATATGACGGTCTTACTGCTGTGAATTATTATCAAAAGGACCCTTAAATCTGTGGATGGATGGTACACGATGATATCGTGGAAAACGATTCCATTGTGCACTTTGTAAAACCCTCAGGGGTCAATGTTACATCTGCGCAATTCTAATCAGTTGCATTAATTTCCTCTTTTGATGCAATACTTTTTATGAACCCTTTTTAAGCAATTATATTGATAGACCTCAAGGCAGATGTTGTGAGAACAAGAATAGTGTGATGATTTCGAATTTAGGGTCAAACCTTTACCGCAGCAGGTAAAGTCATAAAGTGTAACTGTTAGTTACTTTACTACTCTCTTATAGGGGAATGTGAACCTTTTCTTGTAATTGAAACATTTATTGAAGATCTTTTCTCTTTGAACGGAAATGCAGATAGTGTATCACAAATATCCAAAGAAGTTACGAGAGTGAAACCATCACTTTTATTAAAAAAAAGCCCATATGTTGAACGCTGCGGCCAAGTCAGACCTGCTGTGTACGTACGTCAATAACGGAAAAGACTATCCACCTTGCGGACAAAAGCAAGAAGGTCTTTCGTTGAAGATATGTCTGATAAACGTTCTTCTTCTAAGCCAGATCCGAACAGGACATTCACAGAGAATATGTGTGGAGTCTCGCCGACATTCCGTCTCTTGAGACAGTCCTAGGTTGTGGAGGTGATATCGCAGCCCTACAAGGCCAATCAGATAACCCACCAACAGCCTCAGGTTCGCTCTGTTTAAAGTGATAATATCCCTTAAGGCAAAGTGTTTTACAAGATCTGTCTAAGACCTGGGGCTTATTCCCAATAGGCTAAGTTTAGTTCCTTATCCACTTCTCTATCAGGGACTTAGAAGTGGACCATTTGAGGCCACCTAAGGTTTCTGGACCTTGGGTCAACGTCTCAGGCCCATCTCTCGCGAGGCTGTTTGCAGCCTAATTTCCCTTGATACGTCCATCCGAGGACCCAGCAGAGCAGGGCGTGCTTGGTCAGGGTCCATTGCGTTCGCAGCAGGCAGACGGCCACAATATGTAAAAGGTAGATAACCGGCCTTTTCCGTACCAGTGATGAAATATTCAATGGCATCTGACATTTTAGTTTTGAAATTTGGACAGTGATCTCAAGTGCATCATGGAATTTAGCGTGGAGACAGTGGTTTCGCCCCAGGCAGCACACCAACCATATGGTCAGATACGCGGCAACTGGAATTATTTTGGACTTTGTTAGGGATATCCATGAGTCCTTTGCTATATAGTCGGCAGTTCGATGAGATTTGAAGTCTCAAGGTACCTACTTATGACTGCGAATTTCCTTCCATAAGATGATATCATAGATCCTTTACGTTTTGCATGGCAGCACTGCGGACAACTTGAAAGATGACGTTTCACAATTGAACGAAAACGGCCTAAACATAGCACCCCCTGGCTATCAATATTGTTCCAGTCTCTACGGAATGATGTCAATGGAATTAAGCTGGCTTCAAATGAAGTTTGCACAAGCAAGTTCATTAAGATTTTAAACTAAAACCCCAGAAACTCTTACCGAAGGCATCTAGCCGAAAATTTAGGAAACATTGTCGATAATAATGGTGCATATTCACTTAAAAATAAACTCATTTTAACCCTATAAGAAAACCAGTCGAATTTTACCGAAAAACGATGTCAATGTATTCTTTCTCAATCCTTCTTGGTAGTCCACTTGACAAAATTTGTAATGCTCCGGCTTTACCGACCTCCATTCAATAATGTTCAGCTCAATCCAAGTTGGGGCAATAGGGGCTTCATCGGCTGAAAGCCAGTTCACGCTCAGCTCGTGTTTGAAATTGTTGTTGTTTTTCGCCAGAGGTCAGATTTGCAAAAGCCGACTGGAATGGCGTTCCACTATTCCATTTGATTTCTCTCTTTTGAGCGCACTTTTGTGTTCAACTTCAGTTCGAGTCCAGTTGAGTGAACTGAGGTTTGTTTTATCCTCAGTTGAATATGTGCAAAATGTATGCGAACTGAGGATATTTTAAAGTTGAGTTAGTCAATTTGCTCGAACTTGCGCAATTCGGCCGGTGAAGCCGGGGTATACTAGTATTTTGTAAGCTGTGTTCAACAAAGGGATTGGACTGCAGTTTTTGCAGTTCATCAACTAACGTGGGTACTAAAATCTATCCCAAATATTCTGTTAAGGTTACTTAAGTTAGGTTAGTTAAGTTATTCTTGCTGCTGTAAAAAATGACACAATCTTATCGTTCTAGGACTTTTTTACCAGTCTATCCTAGCTCCTGTACTCCAGCGATATCTATCCTATATCGCCTAGGATCATCTATCATTTCCGCCATTGCTCTAGGTCAATATAATGTCCCCATATTTCATGTGGCGAATTGTATATTATTGTTCCTAAATCAGTGGTAAGCAGAGATTGGCAACGTCTTCCTACAAGCCTTTACCAGGAAGACCAGTCCTCAAATATGTATGTATCCATGCCATTTCGAGGCCAGGGTGATAAAACTAGATACCAGGTTTACCAATTTTATTATTGGTGTATTAACCGGTCCCCAAACCCTCCTATTTTGACTGGACTTTGCACCAGCAGGATATCCTAGCAGAGTTAGTTGTTTCTTTACTTTTTTTTGGTAAAATATCCTCCAGAAACTTTTACGTGTTTTTAATGATAACAGTTTATGAATTATTTCTAATTCCTAACCAATCATTACGATATAAAAAAATGTCTTCCTTCCTTATTCATTATTGACTTGTTTCGATTCTTTGTATTTTCAAGTTAATTACGTGGGTAATTAATTTGTCATTAAGTAAGCCCTATTCTTTGATTATGGTACCCTTTTGAGTATCTACATCCATACAAAATAATTGTCTTATCTTCAATCCGTTCATTTGCCGAATAAACACCGTTTACACCAGACTGCACCATCGATTTTTTAATGGCTACATGAGTCTCTTAAATCAAACAAATCTACATATATACATTTTAATTCATAAAAAATCTTTCAATTCCTATTCTTCTCAGAAAATATATGAAGTAAAAATTTCGAACCAACTAAGAACCCTTGCCGATGTCTGAAACCCCAATTCAGCCGCCATGCAAACATCTCCAATTCATTATGAATATAACTATTGATCAGGGCATCAATCATATTCAATTTATTGTCATTTATAATAAATGGATGCTGCCTGTGACGTTCAAATTATAACCGAGGAACACGAAACGAGCACAGGGGATGAATGGGACGGGATGCAGTGGAAATTCGATGCAATGAATAAATAAAGATGGCACGGTCAGGGGGAGTCGAACACAGTGTGCTCGTCGACAACAGAGATAATAGGCAACTGAAGGATGAGGAACATTGAGGGATGGTATTGAACACAGAAAAACTCTTAACCAGACTCTCAGAATGACAAACAACTCGTTATGGAGGTCAGAGTTTTCTTAAGTGGACAAGATACATGATTGCCAGCAGAAGACAGCTGGTTGTTAACGTGTCACCCAATACATATTTGCACGCTACGAAGGAGTCCCACGTTTTAATCCTCGGTCGTGGACAGGTCTTCTCTGTAACTTGACCCCGTATAATAGGAGGCAACGGAAACCAGTCTTCGAGATTTGAATTCGCGGAACCGTCCTAACAACTCACCGGGGAGTAGTAATTAAAGCAGATCTTGCAGCTTGTTCCAGCCACTTGGAGCCATACAGTTGCATAATTATTATTCCGACAGAGAAGCTATTCATCAATTTACATCGGGGTCGTTCCCAAGAAGCGAATCTGAACCGTTTTCTTCAAAGCTGCTAAAATTAACATCGGCCAGGAACTGGTTGGTGTTTGCGCATTCACACATCCAGGAAGACCCCTTCGTACCCTATTCAATCATTTACAGACTTAAGATAATTTCTTACGAACATAAAAAGGCTTTTTCTTCCCCGAGAATCTTCCATCTGAGGACATGGAAGCGTGATTTGTTCATTTTCCAGATTGCACGTCTCACATTGTAAATAGGCATCGTTACAGCACAAGCATCTTATCACGCTATCTAGATACTCGCTGGCACAGAGATAGTTGCATAGTTTGGCTTTTTTAGCAGAACGTGTCTAATTCCTCGTGAAAAGTGTATTTACGCCAGTATAGCATATTTGCACAGTTCTCCCTGTTAACCTCGCCGAGTCTTGCAGGAACTAGAAACGTCTGTGCTGGGTATTGAAATGTACACAAGAGCTGGAAGTCAACCTAGAAAAAAAACGATACGATAGTGAAACCTTCTCGGAATAACGAACTGCATTTTAGTGTCAGCGTCAGGTCTCAGCCCGCTAGAGCTGTTAATAATCCCGAACACGTTTTGTTGTTGACACAGAAGGGAAAATGATTATTTCAAAATGCTGCATTAATAATTAACAGAGCACAAGCAACTCTGTTTCGTGCCGCTCGTTCGAGTTATTTTTTTTCACTCACATTGTGTGAATTGTTTAAATTTTCCATTACCGAAAATGGGTAGTTATTGGCTGATACAACTGAGTCTATTATGTGCCTGGGCATTTCATGAAGGGTTTTTGTATTTACAATCGAAGTCTAAAAACACAAAAACGAGCAATGAACCATTTTCATTTTGGGTCTTCTAGGGTGGGTAAGGTACATACAGATATGAAGTAACAGCCAGAGATAATGCCATGCATAAATATGTGTAATGCCAGTGCCACATGTTAATGAATAAAAAGTTGCATTATTAAGACTTAATCCAAACAACCATAAATTGGATTATTTCGATCGAGTTTCATCAATACTTTTCGTTTAGGATATTTGGAAAAATTTTAGTACAACAATCTTGTGTTTGTTAGAATATATTGTAAAACTATGATTTGAAAGACTTTAGGCGTTTTAATTTGCTGAAACAATTTTGTACAATAAAGGGTTGTCCTTACGTGAGGAGTTTAGGGGGCAGAGGTCGAGCCGAATCTCACCCAATCTCATGTGGGGAGAGGGGGCCTCGGCAAATATCACGTAATTTTTTTCCTCAAGTAGCAGTGTAAAATTGCTAAAAAAAACCTGGGTTAAATTAAGTAAAACATATTTCTCCACTAAAAACACACATTCACTAACAGGCCACCGGCAGGCCATGGTCTTTCAGGACAGGTCGGCAGGCACGGCGGAAAAATCAAATCTATGGGAAATTCTCTCGTAGGCGGAAGCCGTCACCGCCTCCTTAAGGCGGCTCCTTAAGGCGCCTCTAGACTCACGCCGTGAACACCCGCGAACGCGAGTGTGGATGGCCTTCAGTTCCGTTCCGAGTGGATACGGCGAGAATTCGTGCCGTAGATTCACGGCTTGAGATTGAATAGAAGTTCAGATCTTCAGGCATCAGCGATAAATTCCCACACACACTCAGTTGGCGGTCGGTGAATGCATGGTGATACTTGGCTTCACGGCGAAAATTTTCAGGTCACGGCCTGCCGTCCACCTATGTGTGAAAGAAGGCCTTAAGATGTGGGTATATCCTACACAAAATTGTTTATGCGAACGCCAGAAAGGAACATAGTACCCTCTCGATTGTTTAACCGCCACCGGCCAGCCAAACGCGCAACCAACCAAGCTACAATGACCCGCGAAAAGGCCCCTAGAACTAGCCCCCAAGGGTTTCTTTTATGTAACAGGGGGGCCGCAGTATCATAAAGTTTGGAAACCACTGCTTTAATGAAACCGCTGGCAGCAAAAACTTCGTGTACTTAGTGACGTTTATCAAGAAGAATTTTACTACGTCCACTATCCCTACACTTTTATCTATAAGATGGAGTTGACAGAAAACCCAAGACCGACTTACTAGCATGTCTGTGGAAAAATTGAACGAAGCAACGCCTAGTGTGTGGATATGGTCGTTGTTCGTGTTTACTCGTACAGTTTTACCCGTGCGGTTAAAACTGCCAAAAAAGAACGTCTATGGCCACCTTTAGTCTCAATTTTTTGTCTGATACTGCTATGCTACCTCCTGAGTTATATGCCTGGCTCAAAAAACTTAATGTAAAGGTGGCCATAGACGTTGCTCTTTTTTGGCAGTTTTAACCGCACGGTTAAAACTGTACGGGTAAAACGGTCGGTGTGTGGCCAAAAACCGTCCTTCTTGCCGGCGTTCAAAAATATCCGCTGCAACTTGATTTTAACCGTCCGTTTTCAATCGTGTTCGTTCAAGTCGGCTCGTGTGTGTGACGACGCAGTTAAAAAGGACGGATTTTGTCAGTTTCGACTTCCTCATAGCTTATTTTTTTATTTTGATGTTAATAGATCCATCATATCAGATGATGATGATAACGCCACGATTTCAGAAAAACTGAACGAAGCAACGCCTAGTGTGTGGATATGGTCGTTGTTACCCGTTACCGGTGAGGTTAAAACTGACAAAAAAGAACGACGTCTATGGCCACCTTAAAAAATCCACTGGACTTGATATTATACTTCATCCCATCCTAAAGAAATAAACCTCAATTTCTTCGCTAAATTTCTGCACAAACTCTTTGCTGTATCCTACTATTCCGGAGTTTATCCAGACTATTGGAAATTTTCACATGTTCAACCTACACTATTTCTTTATTAGGGACGACACTGCAAGGTTATTTATTTTTATTTGATAGAAGCGCAAAATTAAATGGTCAAAAATGTTCTTTGCAATTTGAACTGAAATTGTACGTTGTCACTAGCCCGTCAGAAAGTCTGCAAAGTATGTCCACACACATTATGACTAGTCTGCCAGACACATGGTTCCGCCCTCAAAAAAATCAAAAGTTTTGAATATTTATCGAACTGAACTTGCAAAATGGATGCTACAAGACCACAAAGCTTGCACTCATTCTACTTCTTCAATACCTAAGCGGATGGGAGTATAAAAAACAGACCGTGAAATCTTCGGCACCTTTCAAAAGATCTATATTTGGGATCTTCCGAACTTATGTCGATTGAGAAAATATTGTTGTCATATTTTGAGCAGTCGAATCCTTTCAGCCTCGTCTAAAGTAAAATCTTCACGGGTGCATGGATGTTTCGCATAAGATAGATTGTTTTTTTCTTGTTCAAGATGCAAAGTTCCATTTCACTCGCGCGGGCTTTTATACATGCTGGCGCGATGTAAAGCTTGAGCGTGTGAACGAAAACAGCTGCAAACCCCTGAGCTCCGAATGAGAAACTTTTCATGATGTCTGCTGTAATATCATTGCTGCCGAAATTGAAATTTTTTACACTTCATAAATCATATTTGTGAATTTTCAGTAAAAACTAATTGAATTACCATTTAAAGTAGAAAACACTGCCTAATAAATGTGTTTTCATTGGTATCCGATAAAGTTTTTTCTGACGCATTTTTTTACTTTTGCCCCATGCTAGAAAATCACTGAACTAGTGGAAATTCGGCACCGGCGATAGTCGATGCAAATCGTTCCGCATGTTCGAAAATAACAAAAAGGGAAACACCAAATACCCTATACACAACCTGAGCTTCACCTTGCTGACTAAGCATTCCCCCTCCGGTGACTCCGCTCCTTCGTATTTCACCTTCGGTTCTACATGGTCACATGTTCGAGGCAATAACGTATAGCAGCGAACGTAACGTTCTCAATCCATTCGCGCAATAATCCGCATAAATCACTTTCGGATTTCGATTTCGATAAATTTGTTACACGCAAACACAGAAACGATGTACTTGCAGATGGATAAAAAATGTTCTGTACTGAGCTCCCCGTTCAGGCTCCAGTGGGCTGGTGAAATATAAGAACATGGAGCCGAGCAAAAAATAGCAGCAACAAAAACAAAAAAGTTTATTCACCGATGAGGAGACCTTAAGAAGCTAAAATATGGACCTGAATTATCCATGCTCTATCGACCGTATAACTTCACAGCTGTTGTTCCCCTCGGAGCTCTTTGTTAGTCGCTCCTTAATGGGTTCAATAGGATCTGGAATGATGGCGGTAGATTTATACAAGTTGGTGCTCTCCTATGGCCCAATCTGCTAATCCAACCTCACATAAAGTGAAATTATTAGTCAGACGGAATCACGAACACACCCACAACAATAGCAACCCCCATGTTACCAACCCTCTGCGCCAATCGATCCAGCGCCACCATAGACTGAAGTACCGGAGCGCCAGTTGACATTGGCTATGCTATTGCCTGTGAATAGTGGGTAGCAGCAGAATCAGGAGATTATGAGGGTCCATCTATTAGTCCGCTGGTGGTGGCGGCCCTGCGAAATGGCATGTGGAGACCAAAGGAAGCAGCCAGGCCCTTTGTAATTAATTTACACGACGTTGGTAATTAAGCTGAGCTCGGACTAGAAATGGGGCTTGCATGTGTGGGATCCAGGATTTGTCATGTCATCCTTTAGAGAGTATTCAACTGTTGTGCTGGCACCTTGTGGTATTCTGCGGATTGCGGATTAAACGTGGGTTAAGGATGTGAACAATATGAAAGGGAGCATTGTATGCAGCTTCGTGTACACTTTTAGTTTTTGCAATATCTATTGCTTCAATTCATCATGAAACTCCCTTAACTCTATCAAAATAGAGGAGTTGGCTGTACACGGTCGTGGCAAAATATTTACATTTGTTATTGCCATCGATCAATTTTTTGCCATCGCATTTTTGTTCCAATTGTAACATCATGCCCATCCAGTATGTGCCTACAACTGGATTGATGTACCCTATACTTTTGTAGATCTTGTAAATAAAGACAAACAACTGGACACTTTCTAAACATGGTAAATGTGTTCTGGAAAAGCAAGCCCATATTTTTGTTGTCTTCCACTTATTAATTTCTGTTTTGTATGTGTCAGAAAAGCCAATGTTATTGAATACTCTAGTATATCGGGTTGAATTCATAGAACATAGGAGTTTCATTCGTTCAAATTTTATTTCGCTAGTATATTTTTAAACTACTGGTACTTTAAACATGAACAGGACTTTTTTATTTGTTCATAAAGATTGAAGTTGTACTTGTCTGGATATGGATTAAAACTACCAGTACTTGATTCGATCTTCGACCATGTTTACTAGTGATGAGCAAACACAAGAACAAGACAAGACTAATCGAGTCTTCGTCTTGTCTTGTTCTTGTTCAGACTGTTTGCTCTTGTTCTTGTAAGCATAACTAAGTGTGGTTCTTGTTCTTGGTCTTGCTAAAAGTGCAAGAACAAGACAAGACTGCAAGCGCAAGACCATTTTTGCTCACTGTGAATGACAACATATCATGATGTGTTGAGGCTACCTCTCGGTGATATCGAATTATACGCGAACGAAGCTGTCTGAGGTATTAAAGCGTGGCCTGCAAGCGCCGGTCTGCCGCTTGCTGAACCCAAAGCTGTAACTACGCTGATCAGTACCCTGGGAAAACAAGTATCCGTAGAATTAAGGTATGGGAACAGATCATTCCCTCACAGCTCGCCTTAAAGTACCTGAGGAGTGAGGATCGGCCCCAGGCTTAATTTTAAAACACCCTTGAAGAGCGTGACGGATAAAGCTTCCGCTATTTGTGCAGCATTTACAAGAATGCTACTCAACGTGGGGCCCAAACCAATTTGTCATCTCTTGTTGGCGGAGGTGGGTAGATTAGTCTAGCTTTACGCAGTGCAGCACGCAGCAGCAAGAAAGAGAACTAACAGCAGAAAATCGAGGGCCGCATACAGACTAAAGTTGGAAGCAGATACGTTTGTGCGTACAATGCCTGCAATTTATGCGACGTATTTTTGGTGACAGACAGTTGCGTGCTTGAGTACCATCTAGTCTTTTAAAAATAACCAAAAATTTAAACCACGAATGCATGTGGCTGTTCTGTGTATTTTTGTTTGGGTATTTGAGACTATGGTTAATGCGCCAATAAGGAAAAGTCATGCAATTATGTATCAGAGGATGTTCGCCGCATATCATGGAACTGTTGAATACAATGCATGTACGCTTGGACGTTGGTACAGCTCAGTACTTGGCGATTTAAATCTTTTGGTCAAGTTTGGCCATCGTGAGTCCGCATGTGCTTCCATTAAAAATAGGTAAAAACTTTACGGCCATGATTATGCCCTTAAAAAGCCAAGCGGCCGGTGTTCGCCCGTTGCAAGGCCATTTTTTATTTTTACTCGGGTTATGTCGAATGGTCGCTCGAAACCTACGAAGTTAGTGTACAATGGTGACTTCTATGCCATCGACTAATAATCTTAGGGTGTCTATATGTCTGCAACCTTTCCTCAATCTTGCTTGTTCTTTTATCTGGCAATCTATTTTATCCCCAATTCCCCAAAGATTATCGAGGCCAGTATTTTTACTACCGTTTTATGGTAATACCTCTGCAATTTCCGCATTCCTTTAGAGCTTCTTTTTTTTGACAAGTTAATAACTATTGTCATCTTCCATTCTTTTAGCAATCTTTCGTCACTTCACGTATACTCTAATATAGGGTGTAATATCCAATTTTGCCTGTTGCTACCGTTACGAAGTTTGTTTTTAAGACTAGTTGGGTCTATAGCCCACCAACTGAAATACAATTGTGATTTGTTGGTGAAAAACAATGTTTCTATTGGAAACTACCACACGTTTAAAATAAACCAGCGTCATAGGATAGCGGAATGCTTTATTATTGGCGAAGAAATCGTGCGGCCACAGAAATTTTTTTTTTGCGAAAGTCTGTTCGAGCAATAAAACGAACTCTTCTCGTGCTAAAATGGTTTTTAATCAAAAATGGTCGCTTACAAAGGCTTTCACCCAAGTAAGCAATAAAAGTGAGAAACCTCATAAAATTCAGCAGCAGTAGCAAACGCAGCAGCACCAGCAGGGTAGCAAACAGGCAACACAACACAGAACAAAGTAAAAGGAAAGGAACCCCTGCCAGCCAATACGGTCGTATTTGTTACATTGGAGGTTGGACTGAGTCAGGAAAGGTATTTAAAGCCACCCTTTTTATAGCTTTCCCGGAGATGCTTCAAAGTACAATAAAAAATTTTACGGGGCATAACAATACATCAATGTAATCAATACCGAAGTTATATTGGACCTTTGAGTGTCGTTTGGCCCCTGGAAGGAGGACGTGGCGGGCACAAAATTGAGTTTTAGACAAGTTTAATTGGGTTTCATGACAGGCAACCTACCCTTAGGATGATATTCTAAAATCGCATTCTCCTCGATGGGTTTTTGTGAGTGGCGATGTGTCGAAAAAATATGTGTGCGCTTAATAACCATAAATTTCATATTATTTTCTGCGTATCTGAATACACACATTTATGTAATTAAATCGGAATAAGGACACGTGACAGCTCGTGTAAGTTGAAAGCAAATAAGAGTGTTTAGCTCACCAAAATGATTAGACAACGCAGGGCACGTGTATACTAAATTGGTAAAAAGATATGATTGCTGGCTACACACAAATGCGAAAAAGATATGATAATGATGTGATGTTGCTTTGAAAGGAATTATCGGATGTTTTAATTAAATTTGCTTGCCCTACACACTCCAACTCTGTGCATGCAAACACTACCTGTATACTTGCATCAAAGCAATATTTGAAAAAAAAAAAAAAACAGCATCTTCATGTTTCCCCTGCAGTTGTGCACGAAGATTGCTTTAAAATTCATATAAAAACAGAGCAATATTTGCAAATTCAATATTCCTCCAACAAAGCAAGATTTGCTCGTCTCGGATTTTTTTAGAAGCTTATTTCGTAATTCTCCCAACAATCCCACGGTGAAAAAAGCAACCTAAAGATAGAACCGAGCGCAAAACGAGAAGACGACCCAAGCACTTCATCCTTTATCCTTGGTATAGCTACGATGCAGCAATGTGTAACATATGATATGTTATGCATGTCTTTTCAGCATGTGCAAAATAATGGCATTCCAAAGTCAGGATAATATGCACCAAATAATATGAAAGAAAAGAAAAGAATGTGAGTATACACACTGTGAATATGCATTCGAAAGCACACAATAAAAGATATCCTCAAGGCACAAGGACTAAAACGTAGCAGGGTATGCTAGAGTTTATTTTTTTTTTATTTTCGTATTCCTTTCCTACTTTATACTCCTCGTCAAAAGAACTTAATCTCACTCTTGTGTGCACTCAGTAGGAATCCGCAGCGTATAATAATTTTTGTCTGGAGTAATCCCTCAATTTATCCAGTGTTCACTACATTGCTGTAATATCTCACCATTTATCAGCAGGGGAAAATAATTTTTCACCGTATCCAGAAGCAGAACAATGAGTGCAATTTGGACGACCATTTTTCGTGCACACCTAAGAGGAGATTTTTGTTTGTTCGAATGAATTCAGCCGAGAGCCATAAAGAATGATGGGGTTTTCAATCAAATATTTTCGATTTATATTTTTGGAATTTTTTGATAAATGCCGCGAGCTCTGAGTGATGTTCATCATCGGAAATTTTTTATGGTTGTGTATAAGGGTATGTATTATGGTAGATAATGTAAAAATTAAGCGAAGTGGATGTCGTTTATTTGAAGGACTTTGAATTACGGGATTTAATTTAAATGCTTAATGTGTGTCCTTTGTTATAATGCATTTCTGGAAATTACATTGACGGCCAAAAGTTTGAGAACACAGTCTTTATATTGGGAACAATACTTGCTTGATAAGAAGAGAACTGGGTTTAATTATTATTCCCTGGGCAATGCGTTCTCGAACGTAGCGGACAATCGGCCTATCTATCTTGCGTTCCTCTCCATGTTTTCAATCTTTGCTACCCATCCCCATCCGCAATCCTCTGGGTCGGATCAAGGTATAATGCGAGCCGTACCGATGATCAAATTGGCTGGAGACTCAGATTAAAAAATAGCTCAGTCGTGTACGGTGTGCTAGGGATACCTGGCGACCTCCGGTTTTAGTTAGCCATACACGGGTGCTGAGGATCTCCGCTACTCGTGGTAGTAATTATGAAAACATTCAAAAAACTGTCAACAAAAAGGAGTCCGTTTTCCCTAAACGAAAATCGGAAAGGACCACAAATCCCGCATATAACAAGGCTACAGCACCCCCGAGCCAACCCAAACTAAGTGGGAGTGAAACTACAAGCTCCACGCCTCGAAAAAGGACTCCCCAAGCGACCACCTTGCAGCTACGTCGCTGCCCGGCGCACACCTGCAGGTACGGCCGCTGCGGAGGAACAGGGAAGCGAATGGTCTGTGGAAAGGCCAAGGACCTGAAAACACCGAACCCGGCAGAAGCAAGTCATCAAGAAGTCCGCGTCGGCAGCAGAATCCTTCGCCGCTTGGCCACCAACCCGATCCAGGAAAGCCAAATGTCGAAGGAGGACTACACCAAACTCCAGGATGACATTGCTTGGCAACGCAAGTCATACAAAACTTTACGTGATAGCATAAAACACCCGGCACTATATGCTAACGATATGTGGAGGAACCAAGCCCCCACAGTCCATCTCCAGTAGCTTGAAGAAGTGTATAGCGTCATATAGTTACACACCATAAAACTATGAGGGCAGCTCGGACTTGTTTCACGAATCTCGAAAGAAAGAGTGGTAGCCCGGATTTAAATTGTAGAGCAACAGGAAAAAGAAGTGTTGGACGATCGACGTAAACTTTGTTTAAGAAATTGGAGGACGAAAAGTCTTCTTCTTCTTCTTTAAACTCCTTTAATCCCTCATGGGACATAGGGCGGAAACAGTTGCCCTCCATCGGACTCTGTTTTGCGCAATTGGGGGGCGAACGGCTAACAAAGACCTCGGAAAGTGGTGGCACCCGATTTGTCACTTCTGTCAAGACCCGAGAAAAGTCACTGCAGACGAACACCTAGCAGACCTGTTAACAAGTCCTAATCCCACCTCCCCGCGGTGCCCCCTGGGGTACTTCTTCAGAAGGAGCTAACGAATGGCGAGCTCTCTGCGCCACAAAACAGAGTTTTAAGTCGGTTGGGCTGAGGGTTAGCAACCCGCTACCATAAAAACACCATTGCTACGAATCGGCAAACAATGCCTAGGACGAAAAGTAGAGACTCTTAAAGGGCGAAAAATAGAAACTTCAAAAAGCCCGATCTAAAAGCCAATCTCAGTTTTAACTGCGCATTTGAACTGTGTAAAAAAACTGTACCGTTATCAACTGAAAGTGTGTGGGTTTGTCAGTTCGTTGTACAGTTTTTTTGCAAAGTCCTCGACAGTTTTGTTGATTTGAGTACATCTTTATAATAATGGCAAATAGACAGAACTGAGACACTGAACGATAAACTGTCCGATCTACACAGTTTATCGGAGCAAAAGAGGGTCCAGAAGCTCAGGCCTGATGACTTGGTGAAAACGGTTCAAAACTGTACAGTTCACACAGTTTATCGCTTAGACATGACGTCACACGTGATAAACTGCGCAGTTAAACTGAAAGTGTGTGGGCCGCTTGAAAAAAAAGAAACAACTTTCGGCTTATTTCTTGGAAAATAATATAAATTCCATTTCTGAATTGAGCAACATTATCGACATTTGAACGGGGCTGCAAAATTTTACTTAAGTTAAAATATCGGATAGAGTTCCTGCTCAAGAGGAAGTATAAATTGTTTGGATTTTCGTAGGTACACCAGAAAGTATACCAACAGAAAATGGGTAAATTTCTGTAATTTGTTATGGCACGAGATCTCACATTCAAGTACGCGAACAGACCTATTATGACCATTCTGAAGTTAAACCGGAAGTTTTAGAATAGCCTTAAAAGGAAATTAAGTAAGACTGACTCTCCGTATACTATTTCCTTTGATTAGACTTTTTAATATTATAAGTACAAATAAGTTCAGTTTGGGATCTAAAATTGGAAAACTGAAATGCTAATGTCAATATTCAAACTGATCGAAAACGGATTGAAACGATCACCCATGATCTTTCTTGGAGCAATTCAAAGGCAGTCCATATTTTGCAGGTGTTTTTAACGTAACCTGAGCAAGTAAACTACTATGAATACCTGATTCAATTTCTTGTTCGTAATGAGTGCATGAGAAAAGGCCATTCAGTGTTATTGCTGTTAATAAAATCCTTTCTTTTTAACTAGCTAAACCTTAATTATTATAACAGTCGTTTCTCTTGATGTGCTCAGTTGCGTATAATTAAATGAAAATGACATTTCCCAACCATGTAACACAACTCCTCTAGCTACAATACATAATTTTCGCTGGCGAATTCGCCGCTCATTTCCAGTGTGCGCGGTTCCCAGAGCAATTCAAGCTTCAATTGGCTTAGGTCAAGTGTGATCGTTCAATGAAGCCACCGAGCATTTTTCAGCATCCACGAGTATAATAATCGCTCTGGAGCCGCAGAGAATCCGTTCCGAATATCTTTTGCATCGCTCCCTTTTCCCTGCGATGGGCCTCGAAGACGTTATGCATCAAAAAGACAGGCAACATTACTTACTGTTGTTCCCCGTATCCGACCATTACCCCAAGTGTACACTCATCTGTAAACCAGCAAGGGAGGAAGTTTCAATCAGCCTTGTATAGAGGGATTACATCGCAATTTTTTATGCCAATGAAGATGCCTTATTATGTGGTGCACTCTTCGGCAGAAACGGGGCCTTTCATCTTCCCTGCCTAAGCTGAACACAATATGCCTTTTAAGAGCACAGCATTTCTGAGCCGCCTAAAATTCAATGACAACCCAGCGATGACTATGAAATGAGTTCATCAGAATAAATTTTGGGCCTTTTTCATCATTAGAAAATCTATGATCTTGCGGAGCTTAATAGACCTATTAGATCTAAATAAGGACTAGGACCCGTCGTCTCCCGGGGGGTGCAAGACTTTGCGTAGGTCTTATGGTGGTGTTGTGATTTAATTTGAGCCGGGAAACTTGAAAGGGAAAAAATTAAATAACCGGAGAGGCGGAGTACACAAGAAGCCATTAAAATGGTGTTAAATCCATCTGATGATGACTATATGGTCGTAACCGGCACAGATTGCACTGTTGGATCTATAGAGTGTGCACCGTCTAGTGTCGGTGTACAAAGAGAATGTTGCACGCTTCGAGGAGGTAAATGCTAGAGTGTAGAGCATGCAGAGTGCTTCTCCTCGGATTTTATTATCTTATATTCCTATCCCAACAGATACGCATATGTTTACTTCAGGGGTAATAGCCCATGACAGAATGACGGCTGTAACGATGACGACGACGAGTTGGTCTCCTCTTGTCAAGTGTGATGCACAATATCATGTTTTTTGCTTTTTTGTTCTCTACTTTTATTTTATGATGAAAAGTGTTTCTTGCTGTTAAGTCACTGTAAAATGAATTATGTTGCAGTTTTCAGATTTTTATGACGCTTTAAATGTTCGTTGATGAATGTTTTTATTCGAAACGTGACGGGAATGCCACTTGCTTTGGCGGAAATGTGGAAATTTGATATTTATTTTGAAAGTATACTGTAATTATAATTTATATTTCGTATGAATGGGGATATTTTATGTTTTAAAAAAATAGATAATAAAATAAAGCAAAGATGATGTATGTCAACATACCGGCGACGGTCCTGACAGTACCATATTGCTAACACTGGTCTGCACATTTTTTTTCCTTTTCAATTTAATAGTCGTATCCTAAGTATTTTTTCGCGCTGAATCCGAATCCGTTGGCCAAATTGCCCTATCCCGTCAGGATTTTGAGCAATCCTAACCTAAAAGTGCCAAAAAGCGCGTTTTTTGCACTTTTGCGCGTTAAATATCTCAAAACTATGGAATGATAGGGCAAATCGGACAACGGGATCGTTTTCAGCATGCCAAAATCTACAGAAAACCATGTCGAAAGCGTTAAATTTGAAAAAACTTTTTTTGTAATACTGAAAAGAAAAACTTCTTGGCGCGAAATCGACGATTTTTATTAACACATCGTTGCACCGAAGTTTTTCTTTTCAGTATTACAAAAAAAGTTTTTTCAAATTTAACGCTTTCGACATGGTTTTCTGTAGATTTTGGCATGCTGAAAACGATCCCGTTGTCCGATTTGCCCTATCATTCCATAGTTTTGAGATATTTAACGCGCAAAAGTGCAAAAAACACGCTTTTTGGCACTTTTAGGTTAGGATTGCTCAAAATCCTGACGTGATAGGGAAATTTGGCCAACGGATTCGGATTCAGCGCGAAAAAATACTTAGGATACGACTATTAAATTGGAAAGGAAAAAAAAATGACCAGTTTTTTGCAGACCAGTGTAAGAGACCTACAACAGAGCCTCGGATAGGATTGACTACACAACGAAGACCCGGTTATAGGAGATGCAAATGCAAAAATTGGCCATGAAAATACATACCATACCAACCAACAATAGAAGCATTTAGTCTACACGACGAAACAAATGAAAACGGTATGAAAATGCTCAGCTTTGCAATGATGAATAATATGGTGATCGTAGACTCAATTCACGAATCGGTTCCATTCTTGCCGATTTCTACGAGCCTCGATAACTGATAATCGATGATTCTTTAGGTCGCCCTCAGTATTTTTTAGCCAGGTTTTCTTCGGTGTTGATCGCTGTATTCTCTAGTCTGCGGAACGGTCTCGCCAGAGAAATTTACGTGGCAAGCGGTTATCATCCATTCGGCAAACATCTCCAAACTACTGTAGTCGACGTTTTGTATATCTTTGTCTTACTGCCTCGTTTCGAGGGCGATAGCGGAGTGAAACACCGGGAATCTGCCTCAAACATAGTATTTGGAAGACCTTGGGCTTGTTGACGTTCGGCTTGAGCAGTGTCCACGTTTCCGATCCATAAAGAAGAATCGAAGGGATCAACGTTCGGTAAAGGCGTACGTTCGTTTTGATGGCGAATGTTGCTGTTGCCTGGCCGATGCGGCTGTGAACGTCGGCTGGTGATGCCACTTTCGTTTCCTCAACCAATGATCCCAAATATTTGAACCTCGAAATCTGTTCGATTTGGGTTCCATCGTTGTGTCCGTTGTGAGCACTTTGGTCTTTTCCGCATTGATTTTTAACCCGAATGACTGGGCGATGAGAGAAATGTCGTATATGAAGTCCGTTGCTTCGGCATCCGTGTCGGCGAAGACGGCGCTATCGTCGGCGAACATTAAGTCGGTTACGAAGTTGTTTTCGTCGTATCGCACTCCGAGTCGTCTATCGAATACTTCACGCAAATTACGATGTAATCCGCTTCACGCGTCGATCACAACGTTGAGGAGAAATGGTGAAGCGACGTCTCCCTGTCTGACACCCGTTTGAATCGGGAACTCCTCGGATAAGTCACTTCGAATACGAACGCTGCTGGTTGAGCCATCCTACGTCGCTTGGAGGAGTTCGGTGATTTTCAATGGCACGTGTTCGGTTGCCAGGGCTCTCCACAAGCTGTTTCAATCGATGCAATCGAAAGCTGATTTGAAATCGATGAAAACGTCGACGGTTCGTTTGCCGCAACGAATTTTTTCTTCGATTAGCTGACGGAGTGTGAATATTTCATCAATACAACCTCTATGTGGTCTAAATCCTGCTTGTTCTTTCCGGTGCGTTTTCTCTCGATGTTTCTGTAGCCTAGATTGTAAGATTTTCGTAAACACTTCGCCGACGATCGAAAGTAGTCTAATACCTCGATAATTCTTGCATTCCCGACTGTCGCCTTTCTTCAAAATTGGAACAACGATCTTTTTCTTCCACACCGACGGGACACGATCCAGGACATGTTGAACGTAGCAGTGATGACAGCATAGCAAAATTTATTATGAAGAAGAGACTAGACGGACACATAGGCACGGGTCCTCCAAAAAAGAGGAAAACAGATAGCGTAGAAGAAGATCGTTAGTATAAGAAATTGAACGTTAGATATAAGAAATTGGAGACTTCAAGCCAGGGACGGACATAGTTCTGGAGAAGGATGTTGCAGGAAGCCAAGGCCAATAATAGGCTGTGATGCTGTTTATGATGATGTATGTCAATATATAAAACAGAAAAGTTAGGCAACTTGCCTTTTTTATAACAGTTTTCATATTACGTAGTCGTCGAAAACCTTTTCAGATATTTTTATATTTAAGTATACTATCGCAAAAGATACAAAAACTTACACAGTAATACCGATTCCGAAACGCACTGATTTATACAAGAAGACTACTTTGGGTGTTGGCTGAACAAAGTCTTAAAGCGCAAAATGAAAACCTTAAAATGAGTTAGATTTTAATGGAAAAATGTTCACACCTGCACGGCCAATCACAAACTATTTATCTTTAGTTTTTTTATCTAGTTTAATCGAAAATAACAAACATCTGCCACTGAAAGGCTTGCATGGAAATCGCCAATTTAAAATAAGTTTACATTTAGCATGTACGGCATTTCTGGCGAAAGCAATTTCCATAATAACACAAGCAAACATTCGGCGGATAAATCGTTTATTTTATGTAAACATGCCATAATGAAATCCAAATATTCACTCGAATATTTGATAATATTCTGATAAAAGTAGTTAAGTATTGGCATCAGCATGCGCCCTTTTCACCTTTCCTAGCGAGTTCGTGACCCATTTTACCCTCGGTGGGTTTTATTGCTTTTGGCCAAATAGTAGCACTACAATCGAACTGCCAGAGCAATAGCGGCACCATTTAATTATATGCACGAATGCACCAGAGGACGTCGTTGTCGTTGCCGCTGTCGCTGCTGCTGTACGTAGCGCAACGATTGCCATCATCATTATGAAAATTTCGTGATAAGAGTTTGGAGCATTTCTGTGCGCACAGCGGTGGAACTAAAATCCCATTTCCTGATTAGCACTCGTCAGTCACGAATTTCTGTTTTGTAAAGCTGGGGTCTGATTGCAAGACATTGGACCCAAACGAACTCTTGGTGGCCCCCATGCTTGCCGGATTCTTTTTTCCCGATTTAAGGGTCGCCTTGCTTTATCATAGTTTTATGCATGGATTACTCCGATGTTGTGCTCTTTACTTGCCAATGGGATAACCCTAGGAGTGTCTCCACCAAATGTCATGCAATTTCCCTCCTTTTGTGCATACATAGTCTAGCATTAACCGCTTCGAGAGGAGCATTCGCCATCAGCAAAATTGCAGCCATGCACTCTCAAAAGTTTGCCGGGTGAAAAATACTTTCGGGCAGAAAGGCAGCGCAAGAACAAGCGAGAAGGCAAGTGGAGCATCAGTGAAACTGAAAATTTATAGCATATGACATGGCCGCAGAATAAATGGCTTTGTTAAAAGCGGACAATAATGTTGCATTACGGCTGGGACAATTATTTTCAGCTCTCTGGCAGGATGTTCGCCATTATAGAACACTTGAAATAGATGAGAGCCTTCCCGATTCCCGCCAACTGTATAGCACAGTGGCCCGCACTCAATGGGCCCCAAATGCCCATACCATACCCTCGGTTTCCCATGCTCCGGGGCGCTCGCATACAAGAACCGAGGCTACAGTATATAGTATATGTTTATCGAGCTGTCAGAAATGTTTTCGTAGCCACTCTGTTCTGGGGGCGCTGAAATGGATGCCGTGCGCACATACTGTTCGTAAAATGGGTACAATACCCTCTTGTTCGATTTGAATTATATACCTTCGTCCCGAAAAATGCAATTTAACGCAATGCTGAGGGCGATAATGACAATTACATGGAGAATTGGTTCAACTAGAAAAATTTATCTCAAGTGGAAAATTTCATTATTGCAGAAAAAATGCCGACGATTGCATGTCTCCATTCATGGAATTTAAATGAGAAACAGTCCGCAATTGGGATGGAATTATTGTGAAACCCATGGCGGTTAAGTTAAGTGCTGCTCGACTACAAAAGTTTGTCAATCATTTTTTATTAAGAAATTTTTCTATATTTGGAAAGGTCCAAAGTATTGTATATGTGGTAGTAGCTGCTACCTATTGTAAAAATTCGTGAATGAAAAGAACAGGTGATAAAATATTTAAGATTTGACCTCGCTTTGAAAAGCGTGAAGTCATGGTAAGTTTGAAATTGGTTTCCGGCTATAAATTTTCTTTAGAAAATTGGAACTTGCTTGAAATTATGAAAATTTAATGATTTTTAATGAAGAAAACCTTGTGGGCGTACCTTTTACATGTAATTTCTTTGCGATTTTCTTATTAAACATTTTTAAAATAAAAAAAATAATTTTCCAACGCGATAATTTTCCAATCAAGAAGAAAACATGAGAATTTATAGCGGAAAGTCTTATGGGAGAATATGAAGCTGTTTTTGGACAAACAGGTCAACAAAAGACCAAGGTTGCTGCTTTAAAGTAAATTTTGGAGAAAGCCTGAGAAAGGAATGTAGATACACTCACTCAGAAATGTGTTGCAATGTTTTGGAAATTAAATTGCTTATCCTTAACTTATCGCACAAAGATTGGGCGCAGGATGACTGGGATACAGTAGTTTTTAGTAAAAACTACATTATCCCAGTCATACATCTTCCGATCTTTGTGTGATAAGTTTAGGACAAATTATTTAATTTCCAAAACATTGCAACACATTTTTGAGTCAGTGTATATATACATATACCAGGTATTGGTTGACTTGCAACAGAGAGGCTGTACAAGATCTTATTAAAATTAGCTAACTCCTTAAAACTTGTCTAATCAAATTCGACTGAACATTGTGGGAAGTCCTTTTTGGCAGCAAAGGAAGCTTATTTTAAACTTCAAGAGCCGCCAAAGGACGTGGGTCTGAACATCAACGAAAGCAAAAAAACAAGAGCAATGCAACAACTTAGATCTAGAGATTTAGAATGGGAAGAAATATAACTATCTATCGACAAATACAACTTAGAAGTAGTTGATAACACATTTCGACCTTTTACCTTTATGACCAAAAAGTAAAACGAACAAGAAAAACGAAACTCTGGATTGTTTGTTTGTGTATGCATCTGCGCCTTATAGTTGAACCCAATGGCATTAGGGTGGGTGAAAAGATCCCTCTAGTAGATGTATAGTAAAAAGAATTTTTTAATCAAATTATATGCAAATGTAAACCAGTCGATATGTGTGTGTTTGTGTATGTCCTGCAAACAACCTTCTGATGCCCGTCACATGGCCGAAGGCTATGTTTCAATCACGGTCGGTGTTCGCCCGTTTAGGGCCATGTTTTATTTTTACCCCGGTTGGAGACAGATCGGAAAACTTGGTAAAAGTTGAGAATTGGGGTTCCAGAGTGATATAGCTCCGACCGAGAGGTGCCTCGAAATAACACAAAAAATAAAATAACAAATTTTTGCTATCTCGCCTCTCAAGTTTATAGGTTATTAAATGATAAACTACTAATAGCTAATTACTTATAGTGGGAGCTGTTGCGGGCCTGGGGGCTAGACAACGGCTCCCATTCTAATGGTGGTGAGAAAGTGAACGTTTCTAAATTGTGATGTAGGGCCCAGGGATCGTTCTCGGCACCAACAACCCAACACTAAAATTGATAATATGAAATGAAATATGCAACATACTCCAGTATGCTTTTGAAAATACCTAAAAACTTCAAATTTCAAATATCGATATATCGAAAACTAAGCGAGATATCAGAAAATTTTAATTAACATTTTCATCTTCATCAAACTTCATCGTCAAATTACGTGGCCATGGAAATCAACGTTGTTATAAGAAAAATATATCTCCCGCCTTGAAGTTACCATTTACGATTGTGGCACTCAAAAATCACCCCAAAATACCTCAAAAATTGTTTGGCGCTATTTTTCTCTGAAGCCTCAATTCTAAACATTTAGCAAAAACTTGATTTGAAACAAAATTTCCAGTGTCGTGCGGGCGGGTATGACCATCTATGCAAGCTACACAGAGCGTCAAGGCCAATGGGCCCGCCATAAACGAAACGACAAAACTCAAACACGACAAGCACAATTTAGACTCCATTCAGTGCTAGTAGTTTTACAACGATAACAACATAACATCACCTTTTGAATGCTGCCGATGTTCGTCTTAAGCTGAAATGTTTAATCGATTTGTTTATTGGCGCCAAATTATGAATTTTTGGGTTGTGAAGTGGGTGCCAAATTTTTCAAAATAGATTACCTTTTTGGAGCGTTACAGGCGATCTTACAGCCGCAACACTAAAATAACTTGCTCGGCTCTTTCCTCTCCTCTCGTACACTATCCTAACTAGGAGTTTGTACCCAAACAAAACAACTCACGCATGGAACAATCGTTCCCACTCAGTACTCCCAAAATCCTACAACCTCCAAAGGTGCAAACGCACGATTCATTGCCATCTTTTACAACATTCACCAGACTCCTCATAACCTTATACCTGCTCTATCGCTTGAATTCAGTTTACTACCAGGCATGATGTGACAACAACTTGACGGACAGTTTCAATTAGACACCAAAGATATCAACATTTGCCTTTTCTTGCATGCATTTTGTTCATTCAGACCTTATGGCACTAATCTGACTAAATTATTTTATGCAGGAAGCATCGGCCGTAATGAGAAGATGATTAGGGTGAACAGGAAGCAAAGGTCGTGAGAATTGAATTGCATTTTTACATAGAAACTAAATTTTCTGTCCCTCTGAGAAATGTCCCTCCAAACGTTATCAAATCAAAGAAATGCAAAATATCTTTTTGGTAACAACATCACTTGTCATCATAATTTTGGCTACTGTACCATAATGCCAACACTGCGCTGTCAAAGTAAAACCTTCTAGCTTTGGCTGCCTTGCTCTTCCCAGACAACTCAATAACATTCATTTTTTATTGTATGTATATAAATCCAATTTCAGGCATCGTGAAATCCATATAATTCGCTACATTTCCCCTCGTGCTCCACCCAGTCATAATATCTGCACCTTTTAGAAAACGTGAAAAGGAAATTAACATCCTTTGAAATATAATCGCAATCCCGGAGGGGAAAACTGCTAATATACAGCGATACACAAACACGTCTTCGGAGCCGGGTTCCGATTCCGAGGGAGCGTGATATTACGAAAAAACAAGGAAAGCTCATTATCCCGTTAAGATGGAGCAATTATTTTTAAATTTCCGGCTCTTTGGATCCGAAGGGGTCGGCGGCGGCAGAATCGATCGATAATCAGCAGCGGAGCGAGCCCGAGCCCACAGCCCGTGGCCAACAATCAGCAGGAGGGGTTCCTGTTTTCTGTACTCTGTTTGCCCCGCAAATCATCATCGAAAATTGGAAATTGAACTCGGTCTGGCATTGCTAATGGTTTCGTCTCATTTCATTGGGCCCCGGCATGGCACTCCAGTCGCGGAGCCCTAGCACCAGTCCCGGGCATAGGCATTAATACGCCAAGCCAAGAACTCTTGAAAAGAATGGAAAACGAATGGTTCACCTCAACTCACCTAAACCGCATCATCATCATCATTGCATGGTTCCTACCTGAATCATCGAAGCGTACACATGAAATTACGAGGTAGGAGCCAAGAGTATAAGCCTCCTAATGATGGTGGTTACCGCTTCGTGGGCCGTCTTTTACCTCTACCAGAAGTCATATCCAATGTCATGCCAGCTGATCGCGATGGAGCCCGAAAAAAACACAAGAGATTGAGCAAAATAGCTCCGAACATACCTTGAAGGCCAGTCTATTGGAAATCGTTTCTAGACCACCAGACATCGATTTGTTATGCTAAAATGGCAATAAATTCCTGAGTTTGTCCTACCTTCGAGCATGCCGAGGAGATACGGCTCCAGGTAAAGCCGAATTAATCACGTATAGTCGAACCAAAGAGATATAATCAAGGGCTTAGCGTTAATATTCGGATGGGGAAAACAGCGACAATTATTTTCCTTTGTAAGTAATTGAAGTAATTTAAATGCGCCGGGAAAGCCTCGGTCCGAAGACCCGCACGCCCACTGTGCCGATGCAAGGCATTCCGTGCAGGACACGAGACATGCAAAATGCATACTTCACTCGGCATTTTACTTAGCTGCGCCGATCGATGGATCCTATGCATATTAAAATAATAGCCTATGTTTGATTGGAGAATAGAACGGCTGCATTGTGCCTTCAGTCCACCGGGGGCGTGGTGCCGGTGGCTCGCTTGTTACCTTACAAAATAAGTAATGTTGTGCCAATTGCGGCTAATCTCGATAATATGCTTCAAGGATTTGTCAACGATTTAGTGAAATTATTATGAATTCAATTTATTTTGAAAGTCTGGAAAGCGCTTGTAAATCGATGACAAATGACTCCAATTGAACATTAGAATTAGGAGAGCTATGAGCGAGAGATGAAAAACGAAGTGAGACCTGCAAGCAATTAATAATTTTATTTCAGGTAAGATTTTTCACTTCATTAATTGCTGAAAATTAAATTTGCATACGATACCGTAAATGGGAAGCAATCGCAGTTAAAATTGAGTAAAAATATAAACAAATCTGGTAAATATCAAGGATATCTGCAGCATCTAAGAAAGTCTAGATAATACGGCTAATTGAAATCTTCCTTTCTGCCATACCTATCTTCCTGCTGGCATACTACCTTAATTTATATAAGCACGGTATTCTTCTAGCATCAAACAAAAAAATTGTACACTTACTTCATCTTCATCCATTAACCTTCGGGCAACTTGGCTTTCAATAGATAATTGATTTTTATTGTGCCGAAATTATTTGCGAAAAGATGAGGGTACTAAAACTCACAAGAAGACACGAACTCGATTTTTTAATGTAATGGCAGTAAAAATTTTGAGACAAAAAATTCCTCGAAATATCTTCGAATTATCTGCAAGTAATTGAAAAGCTAATTGGTTGAAATAATTACCGATCATAGCAATGTATTTGTGGAGATGTGATACCGATGTTGCTGTAAAATTGAAACACACGTAAATCAAAATTGGTAAATTGCTTTAATAGTGAAATTAAGCAACTCAAATATATTGAACTTTGTATTTAATATTAAGTGCCGTAAATCAGAAAAATTAACATGTAAAAAGTTTGCAGCAGAGCTTTAAAATGTTAGCACACGTGAAAAAGTTGAAATTAGTGGTTAATACTTATTTTATGGTAGTTTTGAGAAATATACAAAAAATAATATATTTTGTTATGGTTCGAAATGAGATTAAGTAGTTTTTTGTTTATAATAATACTAGAAAATCCTAATACTTCGAAAAAATCCGAATCATTCTAATCTAATTTCAAAAACGCTTGAACAAATATTTATTTATTTCTTATCACGTGCTTAAATTCAAAGTTTCATGGTTTTAGCGTCAATAATGACGGACTTCCATACAAATTTTCATTCCCCTATTTCAACCCCTACACGCATTTTTTCCTATGTCCTTCTCCAAGGTCTAATCTATCTCTGTAACAAATTTCATCCAAATCGGTTCAGTGGTTTAGGCGTAATAAAGAGACAGACAGACAGACATAGTTACTTTCGCATTTATAATATTAGTAAGCATCACTGGGAACGAAGACCTGAATGTCGTTCATATATGTAGGCTCCTAGCAAGGATAACTTCATAGTACCAAACCCTTCATATGAGCATACTCAACGCCCACTCATTGGTTGGGTTGGCAGAGTTACCAACTCGTAAAACTCTTTACCCCAAAAGACAGGTATTGAACCAGCAAACCGTTTCTGACGACACAAATATTGAAGAGCTGTGGAGTACTATAAAGGACGCTATATTGACAGCATCGGAAACGAGCATCATGTCCAAAGAAACATGCAACACGTGATCTCGGACACAACCTGGCAAAAAATAGAACGCAGAATACCCTAAATATAAAGTGAACTCTACAAGCGATCCGGAAAGACTTCACCAGCACGAATTGGAATACTACCAATTACACCGAGAGGTAAAGAGAAGTGTCCGGCATCCGATAAAAGGCAGTAGATAAACGAGCTCGCAGAAAAAGCGGAAAACGTGCCAAACACAGGCTGCAGTAAAGTGCTGTACCAAATCACTAAACAGCTCTCGGGAAAGCACTCTACTAAAAAACATGCCGTTGAGAGTGCGGATGGAAAGCTGCTGTGCAGCGACGAGGAACAGCTCCAAAGATGGAAGGAACCTCAGGAGAACAGAAATAATGCACAGCCAATGAGAATCACCATCCGGGCCCCATTCAAAACGGAAATAGAAACGGCAATTCATGCAATGGCCACTGGTAACGCAGCTAGAAAAGATGCCACCGCGCCAGAATTGTTGAAAGCCGACTCAAGCCTCATAGCAGATGCGCTACAGCCAACCCCGGAAATAGCCAGGAGGAGCGTTTCCCGAGGATTAGACGGAAGGTATCATGGGGAAAATACCCAATATGTGACAATATGTGACAACTGACAACAAATTTGGCGACAGAAAGTAGTCCAGCAGGCTTAAGGCTAAATCCGACTAAAACCAAAGAAATTTGGATAAATGCAAACACCATTGGGGAACAAACGGCTAACAAAGACCTCGGAAAGTGGTGGCACCCGATTTGCCACCTCTGCCAAAACCCGACCACTGCAGACGAACACCTAGCAGACCTGTTAGCAAGTCCTAATCCCACCTCCCCGTGATGCACCCTGGGGTACTTCTTTGGAAGGAGCTAACGGGAGATGGGCGAATGGCGAGCTCTCTGCGCCACAAAACAGAGCTTTAGGTCGGTTGGGCTGAGGGTTAGCAACCCGCTCCCATAAAAAATACCATTGCTACGAATCGGCAAACAATGCCTCGGAACCGGATGGACAACACGACGACGACCTTTGCTTTTCGAACAAGGACACGAATCGGATCATGGAATGTGAGAACACTGCTGGCTGAGGGACGGCTGGATGAAGTCCTCAACGAGATGAATCTATATAAAATCAAGATCATGGGACTTAGCGAGACCAGATGGCCCGATGCGGGGGAACATATCTGCCCAAATGGTGAGTCCTTTTTATATTCTGGGAGAAACGAAACTGAAAGCCCTAGGAGTGGCGTTGGTGTAATACTCACCAAAGAAGCCAGGTCCAGCCTCATTAGCTGGCCACCAGTTTCTGAGAGGATTATTACCGTGCGCCTGCGTACCAGACTAAGAAGTACTACGGTAGTCCAATGCTATGCTCCAACTGAAGACGCTGAAGATGACATCAAAGACGAGTTCTATTTGCGGCTGAATGAGGTTTTTCGCTCTATTCCAAGGGGAGACATCATTGTATTAATGGGTGACTTAAACGCACAAATCGGCCGTGACAACACCGGCCTTGAACAAACAATTGGAAATCAAGGACTAAGCCAAGTTACCAATAACAATGGTGAGCTTTTCGTTGACTTCTGTAGCTCCCACCAACTCATGGTAGGTGGAACTTACTTTTGTCACAAGAAGATACACAAAGAGACCTGGGTATCGCCCGATGGTAGAACGAGAAATCAGATAGATCATGTGACCGTCAGCCGCAGATGGAGAACTATCCTTGAGGATGTCAAGAGTTTCAGGGGAGCAGACACTGGAAGCGACCACCATTTGGTAGTAGCAACTATTCGCCTTAAAATCGCCGCAATCAGAAACGTACAACGCGATGCTATAAACCGTAGACGGTTCAACGTAGATCTTCTGCTCCGCCCTATGTCCCATGAGGGATTAAAGGAGCGCAATGATGATGAAACACCATTGAACGGACAGCGCTGAATAACCGGGACGTCGAACTGGTAGATAAATTATGCTACCTCAGTAGTATTATTACCGAAAATGACGATGCAGAAAACGTCTTCTGTTCCAGTTCCAGAATAAATAAAGTATGAAGAGCATATGCATGCCTGTTCTGCATATGGAGATCAACAGAGATCTTAGCTAACACCAAATTGCGGATGTTAAACTCCAACGTTAAGTCAGTTCTTTTGCACGGTTACAAGTTTTCATCAACCTGCGTCGTATCCTAAAAATCCGCTGGTAAAGTACAATTCTTAAAGAAGAGCTATGCCGCCCTGCCGGCCAAGAAAGGATAGACGAACAAATCAGGAAATGAAATTGGAATGGCCACACCTTGCAAGGCGAAAACGAGAATCTACCCAAACAGGCCCTTGACTGGAGTCCGCAAGGATCCCGTCGAGTCGGAAGACCTAGAACAACGTGGAGGAGAACCCTACTAGCAGAAGCCGCAACAACTGGGAGATCCTGGTCAGCGCTGAAGGCTGTCCGCAAAACAGATTGAGCTGAAGGGCAACTATTTACCCCCTATGTCCCATGAGGGATTAAAGGAGCATAAAGAAAGAAGAAAGAAAGTCATGTTTAATTCAATTCAATAGCATGTATTGAACTTTACGTGTCTCAATTCTACACTACTTTTTCCCATTTCAGCGGACGGTGTGGAGGTAACGACTGAGCCTTGGCTTAACATCCTAGGCATACTTTTATGCAGGAGGATGTGTTGGAATATCCGTGTATTCATCATCACATTCCCATTGCCGACAGCCCTCTTTTTCGCTCACTATATGGTTTTAAAAAAAATTAAGAATAGGGAAACTAGACTGTGGATCAATCTTCTCCAGCATGAATAATCTGAAATGGTGACTAAATTCGATGGTGGTAAAGTGTAGTTAAAGCATTATAATTATGTTTGACATTTTGCATCTACCTAAAACGAAACAATCTCTAAATAAGAGATAAGATGCAGCTCGATTGCATTCCTTATTATAAAATATGCACAAATTTACATTTTAAAAATATGCAGAGAAACTTTCTCTAAATCAAAGAATTTTAATAAAAGAAAGTTTCTTTGCGAAAGGAAAATATTTCTCGAAACTAACACCATGCAAATTTTTATTACGGATCCATAAACACAAAATCATGCCGAACAGGTACACAAAAAGATATCCCAAGTATTCAAGTCCTGCATCGTTCAGGATTCTTACTAAAGAAAGGTTGCTATCCTCTTCAGGTGGAGGGGGGAGAGGAAAAATGAAAAGATATGCACGAAGTGCTTTACTTTAAGCCAAAGAAAAGAGGAAAAAAATCCGCAAAAATCTTCCTTAGTGCTTAGTTTCCTCCGCCCGTCCGCATACATGTGAAAGAAAAAAAAACACAATTTTTTATATAAAACTTTTCTTTCAAGATCCATTTGCAGTGACTTGAGTGGAAGTTTCCAAGTAGGTATCCACGTCTACTCAACTTTCTAACATTCTGGGATTCTGGGTAATCTTGCCCCCAACGTCGAAATCCCTCTTGGTTTGGTTACGTCGGTTATGGATTTCGGTTGGTCTTTGGAGCAGTTGTGATTAAAATCTCCATGCCTTTGAGGATTTGCTCGCTGGCTGTATGCGAGCCCCCGACCGTATATAGATAAGTGGAGACGCCTTTACATGTGGTAAAAAGAAACCACTCCAAAATCCACAAAAGGCACGCGGCATGCATTCATGATCGCTGCGAGTCTTCTTAGTCGCATTCAATTTCGTCATTAAAAATCTGAGGGCCATGTTTAATTCATTTTTCCTTTTTGGTGCCCCGGCGTCGTCCTTGTTTTTGCCGGTTGCAGTTTATTTGCTGTGCTATTTTTTGTGCGCCAGGAAGATATTAAATCCCTCTATTTGTTTCGTTCTCGGGGAAATAATCCCTTATCCCTTGAGGTTGAGGTTCTTTCCCTCTTCAAGTGAGGGACTTAGGTTGTGAGACAAGGCAAATTAAAAGTCACAAGGGGGCAAGAAGTAAATTGCTGTAGTGATAAGAAGGGTTCGCTTATAAATATAGCTCTTAAGTGGATCCTTGAAATATATGTAAACCAGGCTGCCGGGATTTTGATGGCTCTTAGACGTGTTCTAAAAGAGACGGATCTTGAGAAATTTGTTTTTGCTTTATGAATGAGGAAAACTAATTTAGTAATACTAGTTCAATTGGGCAATGTTAGCTGCTGCTAGAATTAGAAATATGCTTTCTTTATTAAGGCGATCAAATTGAATGTACATTCAGATGGATGTACATCCATAAGCGCAACGAGTTTTGATCGGCCGGCCGACCCACAATCGAGAGTTTTGGTTGTTCATCCATTCGAAGTACATCGTTACGATAAGACATCACATTCGACTTTGATCATTTCGTCGGTTACTTTATCTACTCTCGGCGCTTTTCCATTTTCAGCGGTTTTATTGCCGTCTCCACCTCGAAAATTTTCGGTTCGGTATCGAGAAACTGATTCGTCTGTTGTTCGATAATCGACAGTTCGGGTGCAGGACCTTGTGACGGATATTGGGGAAGAATTCTCCCCACCGCTGCAGGCACCCATGGGGATGTTTTGATGTTGTCGCTTGTTGATGCTGTTTTGCCGCCTAGCCGCAGGATTGTCTGTTACAGCGTCGGCCAAAACGTTATTCCAGTACGCTTCTCGTTTCGATTTCATTTTCTGCCGAACTTTTCTGTTCAATCTTCGGTATTGCCCGAAATCGACGTGTTTCATTCGCTTCCGCTGATCGACGAGGTCCAGACAGCTGTTTGAAATCCATGGGTGCGTCCGTTTGTGGATAGGTGGATACAACTCCATTGCACACCCCACAATGGACTCCGATAACTGCCTTTCTTCTACATCTATATCGTCCAGTATTGCGAGCGCCGCGAATGTGTTGGATAATGTCATTTGAAACTCTCGTATCTATAATTTCGCTCGAACAAGATAATCGTCGAATCCGCAATCGGGCCCAATCATTGCCCGTACGTCGTTGAGCGTCGATCGGAATCTTCCGTTGATCAAAACGAAGTCTAACATCGTCGAGTCGTTGTCGGATGGATTTCGCCAGGTGAGTCTGTGTTTGAGTGGATCGCGGAAGTTGCTGTTACCAACGGTCAAATTGTTTGACGCTGCGAATGAAAGGAGACGTAAACAGTTGTCGTTATTTACTCCGTTTCCGACTTTGCCCATCGCTCCATCCCAGCCGGTTGGATCTGAAGCTGGTCGTAAAATTCGTCCGTGTTTGCATCCTCGCCAACGATATGGGCTATGACCGTGATAGCTACAACCGCCAAACGCTCGGATATCTGTTAGAATGCGAATGCAACCATAAATCCAACGCCGGCCTCTCGTTTCTAACCACTGGAATAGCAAAACGTCATCGTTTCGTCGATTGTTAGCGGGAAGATCGTCAATGTCGCGCATCCGGTCAGTCGTAGTGCCGATAGCGCAGCAAGTGATATTTTGCATTTCGATAATTCCATTGCTATGATTTCCTTTTGACCGACGTGATGTCCTGTTCGTAAATTCCACATGGCGAGCATGGCAAGTACCTTAAATTAATAAGTTTTGCTAATATCCAATAAGGTCGTTGGAATGAGTCCCGTTCGAAAGGAAGTTAACTTTTGTGGATTCAGCAGAGTGATAGTTTCCGAACGACATACCCCACGTCAAAATCCATGCAAAAATACGTTGACCTTTACAAACATTTCGAAATATTTAATTTTAGATAAACAATTTTTTTAACTTAACTTTTTCACTTAATTTCTAGTGGAAATTATCAATAAGAATCCATCTCTCAAACTTGTCTATTTTTATGGAGTTTTAATCTAGATAGCTGCAAGTCAAAAGTAATTACATTCACTGCCCTTATCATCGAATGTTAAGCCTTTCTATTGCTTTCATTACATCTTGTCCACGTTAAACCACTTTTGTCGTTAAATACAGCTTTTAGCGAAATTAAAATAATATTGATCCTTCACTTTATGTAAAAAACTGCTGTATTTAATTTTTTTAAAACAATTGGTTTTTTAAATAATGAAAGTCGTTACCGAATTAATTCTAAGGTTTTTAAAATAAAAATAAATTAATTTCCCTCTCTCTTTATCGGCCATTCACACAAGCGATATCATTATGAAGCCCGAAGACGGTAAGAGCCCCAGAAACTCCATCAGAGTTTATCTATTCACATAAAAGCGATTTTCAAAGTTAATTTTATGCCTTCCACGTTGAGACGCACCACGTCCATTTCATAAATTTTTGTACTCATGAGGGGAAAATTCAATTAGGACCATAAGGTTAATGTCACACGAAAAATTTCAAAATGCTGCCGCCCGCCAACCAGGCCGACAGAGCCCGGGGGGTTTCTGCGTTAACCTCCCCAACCCCTGCCTGAATCGATAAGGATTCCTCATGCTCTCTTCAAAGTCATATAATAGCCCCGGCTTTATAGCGTTGAATTCAGCCCGTACTGGGAACGTGACAGGCCAAGCCAAGCAACTCACAGAATTCTGCTATGCCATTTCTAGCACGTCTCTGGGGGACAGCCGCTTACTTGACGTCTTGAGAGAAGTCGTGAGCCCCAGACCGTGCCCCAATGGCCCATGGCGGCGGAGTCAGCTTTATGCATTAGCAAATATTCAAATGAAAACATAAACAACTCGAAACTTAAAATGTAAATAAAAAATGGGAAAAATTCGAAAACGAAACGAAAATAATTAAGGCTCTGTTTGCTCACGAAATTAGGAATTCTGGAACCTAGTTCCCGGCTCGGGATGTGCCTGGGCCTTGGCCCCTGACCGGGCTACGGTCGCTGTGAGTTCTCTGGACAAAAAGGGAAATTGTATTCGACTTGAGCATCGTGTCCCGCGTCGGCTAGGCGGGCTGGATCTGGATGTGATGCTAGTCAACATCTTCCGTCTGACAGGTAGATATGTATCTGGAATGACAGGGAATCAAAGGGATTGGAAATTATTAAAAACGCCAACACTTACCACACGCTAGGAGACAGCCTCTTCATGGATGCCATGCTGTAGGTCCCGGCACCACTCGCACATGGGGTAAGTGAAGGGCTCTAGATTGCGGCATGGAAGGGCTAGAGACATATTATTCTTTGGCTTCTTTTATATAAACAAGAACAATTCATAGTGTACCGAGCACAGTGTACACTCCAGGATCATCGGAGCATATTTTGCTGGGAGACTCGAACGGAGCAGTCACCAGCACCACCACCCCGGCCGGCATGGCACGATGTCGTTTATAGCCAGACAAAATCCCACCCTATGCCCTTTGTACGTTGAACGTTGGGTCTTTGGGTGTTTACTCTTGTTATCGACGGAAACATGGAATTCATTTTTCCTTTGCTAGAGAAATTGGTTATTTGTGATTCCCTAGTGATTTATTGATGATAAGCCCAAACAAACAGATTGAGCTCAGCACGTTTAGTTCTGGTAACTGTCTGCCTCCGAGATAACATGGAAATAAGGCAAGGAAAACATTTTAACTGGGCTAAATTAAATTAAATTCCCAGAAAATTTATGCTATGTATTTTTCCTTTTTCGGGGTGGCACAATGTAAAGTAATTAATCCTGTTTTTAAATTACTTTAAGTTTGGCTTAAGTGCTAATAAAGGCAATTTTGATGACGTTACTAAATGGAAAAAAGTCTTACGCAAGAAATTTGTGATAAGGGACAAACAAGTTTCTTTTTGGGGTAGGATGTTTACATTTTTTGGTGTTATGAAAGCAGCTACATCCAATTTAATGGATATTTTGTAGTTATTTTACCTGAAACTATTTATTTATCAAATGATGAATGTTTACAGTATACAGAGGAGATGAAAGATCTAATCTCTTGTATTGGAAACCTAATTCTGAGTATTGACTATCTTTGCTTAAATGTGTGACACTGTAATTATGTTCGACTTAACACTTTTTCTTCTTCTCCGTAAATTGCGCTACATTCCAGGTAGGACTCGGGCCCGTCGATGTCTTTGATAGATGAATATGACTCCAAAGTGGGTCAATCTCTAGATTCCGGTTGTAGAGTCTTTAAAGTAAGTAAGTAAGCTTAGTACAGGAGTACGGTAGTAAGATTAGCCTTTTTAGTTTGGAGTTTAAAGAGCAGAAATGATGGTGCAGGAGATGGCGATGAATCCTGCATTAGAACTCTTGGATGTTGGAGGAGTTCGGAAAAGTTTACTTCAGATTGTTCCACAGTCGAGTTGTTTTATCAATGAACGAATTCCCGGATTGTGGTATTCATAAGCTGTCTCAGAAGTTTGATGGTGGAGCAAATAGCTGGAAGTAGGATTTGTTTATTGCAGTATTCTTCTTATTCCCCTTTAATCCCTCCTGGGACATAGGGCGGAAACAGTTGCCCTCCAGCGGACTCCGTTTTATGCGACAGCTTCAGTTCCGACCAGGATCTTCCAGTTGTTGCGACCTTTGCTCCACGTTGTTCAAGGTCTCCCGGCTCGACGGGATCCTTGCGGATTCCAGTCAAGGCGCTGTTCGGTTAGATTTTCGTTTTGACGTCGCAAGGTGTAGCCAATCCGTCGCAAGGTCGTCTATCCTTCTTGGCCGGCACGAAGTCATAGTTCTTCATTTGAAATTCTATCTGGCCAGCGGATTTTTAGGATATAACGCAGGCATCTGTTGACGAAAACTTGTAGGTGTCTTGTAATGAATTGGGTAACTTTCCACGTTTCGTAACCATACAAATGAACTGCCTTAACGTTGGAGTTGAACAGACGCAATTTGGTGTTAGTTGAGATCTTCGTTGATTTCCATATGCGGAACAAGCATTTATATGACCTTCGTGCTTTATTTATTCTGGAACTGACGGCTTCTTCTGTACCGCCACAGGCACGGAAATCTACAAATTCAGACTTAAAAATTTATAAATACGCCCGCATGGGCATAGATTATTCCAAACACGAGTGTTGTTTTACCAAGCAGTCCCCCATCTAAACATTAACCACGTCCATTGCTGCTTGACCTACGCCATTGACCGAGAACTGTTCTACTGAATATGCTATTGGCACCCTTTATGGTCACCACGATAATTGCTTACTTTCTTCGTCCTAAACGATTTTTTAAAGCCATACAGGCGATTTCGTGTATGCCTGTGGCGGGAGAGTGCATGCCTGTGGCTATCTGTTTTAAGAAGAGTAAGATGCTTATATTCTACGAACATATTTTTCTTCTTTCGTTTTAAATTTGAGTTTAGAAAAAAACCCTTTGACGCTGGTCGTGCCTACCATTTGCACGCTAACTACGGGCGAGTCTTATTTTTACTCAGGCGAGCATGTTAGCTGCGGGCGCCGTGAGGGGTAGTGCGTACCTCATCATGATAGTACTTAGCTCGTGAGTATTGAAGACTTATTAGGATTGAATCGAAGATAGGTTTTAGACACCCAGCTTGAGATATTGCGTAAGTTACAATTCACTATCTTAATGCATTCACCCAGTTTATCGGATGAAGATGAGGTATAAATTTGTTTATCATCAGCAAAGAAGTAAAAACAGAAGCTGCGGATGAAAGGAGATATATCATTCGGGAATAATGTGAAGAGCAACGGTCCGAGAACACAGCTCTGCGGTACCCCTGACGGCACAAGAAGAAAAGATTATTATCAGTGAACCGGTGCACTGTAACCTGTTAGAGAGGAATGAGGTGAGGATAGCGGAATACGAGAATTGGAAGAGGGCAGCAAGTTTATACAGCAAGACATTATGATTAACGGTGCGAAAGGCTTTCGAGAAAACAAGCAGAGTCAACACAGCGGTCTCATTATTATTTAACTTAGATCGAACATTTGTGGTGACGTTTAGCAGTGCAATCTCACAACTATGAAACTGCCGAAAGCCAGACTGTAGATTACGTTCTTCAAGAAGCGATTGAATCTGATCATACTCATACATAATCCTCTCAAGGCCCTTAGACAGGTAGGATTGGCCTGAAGTCAGATATATCTGTAGGAGAAGGTATGATAAGCTTAAAGAATTAAAACTCAAAACCATCATCACCAGTGGAATTAGCAGAGGTAAGAGATTCAAGCACTTTGGTAGCCGACAAATCCGAGATTTAAATTTGTTGAACTATTTCGTTATTATTCCTTCGTAAATTCCCTAATTGCCTTTTTTTTGAAGCGCATATGGGAATTAACGATTATTTTACAGATATACAAATTAGGACCATTCAAAAATATATTCAAACTCTGGTTATTATCCGATGTAGTAAAATAATGAGGGAATTGTGCCAATGGAAGCATCACAATATCTTAAAAATAGAAACCCTCTCACGTGTAAGAAAAGTGATTAAGAAGCAAAAATATTTTATACCGATGTATTCTACTCTATGCTCACTAAAGTGATGAATACAGTAATATTTAGTAAGTACGCTGCTTATCCGGATTTCCGTTTTATCCGGATTATGAAACATAATCCTTGTCTCGAAAGTATCAACAAATAGGCTGGCATACGTAAAGCCATGAAGAATCAAAGAACCCCGATACAGTGCAGTCTGGGAGGGTAAGGAAGGAAGTCTCATTGCTTAGACTAATCCCTATATTAAATAAAAGTAAAAAATTTACGTTCGCAGGCGAGATTTTATTTGCCTTGTTATTTTGTCAATGTATTAATTTTTCTGATTTGGTTTAGAACACATCATTGGAGTGGTGGAAATAGGCCAAGATCAATAAAGATGAATACTTAGGATCATTGGTACCGGCTTGTGACTAGAAACAATGCTAGGAAGAATAATCGAAAAGGAATTCAAAAAACTTAAGTTTAAAAGTTAAACCTAAGGATTTCTTACAAATCACACAAATTAATAGAGCTGAAGATTATTATTGACTATACTTCAAACGGTCAGTTTTTGGATAAAACTTTTTAAATAAGAGACAGATGAAATGTGTAAAACCGATTAAATCAGAAGCTTTGATAAAACAAATACGAGATCAAATCACATGCTTCCAGCAATGCCTCAAGCAAACACAAGTTTCCCTTTTGATTTTGGTAACAGAAACTCTGTCGAGCCACGTGCTTTAAAACACATAAATATGTCGTTCTTGCCATCAAAGTTGGTACTCCTCCATCTCATCTAGCACAAAATCTAAACACGACTAGTTAGTAATTAGGATACGGGTATAAATGTTAAATTCTCTGAATTAATACTGCCACATTAATAAAGCCGGTGGTGAATTGGGGTGGGCTTGAAGCTCGCAAAGGGCTGCAAAAGCAAGCATTTGCACAGCAGACTTATTGAGCGAAGCTGAAGGAAATTAGGGACGAGACGTAGTTTTCATTTTGATATCAATCATCAAGGATGTGATTTATGTTGCTGTTTCATCCTTGGAAGTAAGTGGAGTGAAAGAGCAGTTGTAGAGTCATTGATTAACGTCTGGCCAGAAACGGAGCAATTTTTCAGTGAAAATAAAATGAAAGAAATTCGCTGAATTATTAAAAGGCATGGAAGAGAATGAAAACGAAAGAATGGGTGATGTGAAAGCATGTTCTAATTGCAATAGCAATGGAGGGCTTCAATAAACAGACAATAGTAGTTTTGCCGCATAACTAATGGAAATGTGAAGACTTGAGATAATAATTTTAATGCTTGAAAATATATTATTGTAAGGGTTTATCCATTAAATGTATTATGTTTGAAACGTAAACAAAACAACAAAGACGGATGAGAACATCCATGCCAAACAGATTATTTAATCAGTGTGAGTTCCCACAATGATGGGTCTATCTTTATTAATAATAGAATCTTTCAATCGATTATTCCAATGATGATATTGCAAGTAACGAAGTCTTGGTGAGACCACAGCCCGTTCAGATTGATGTTATGTAAACTTAAGACTGTCTAATCACTTTTCATAGATATTCAACCCTTGCCTCATTCTAAAAGAAACAAGACCAATAATGCGTGCATTATAATAGCATTGCCTTATCAATTCCATTCATCCAATGACGCTACAGCCCTAATCGAGCCTTGTCATCCTCTAGGGCATTTCTCCAAGCTTGCGGTCTCTTGCAGCATGCCTCCAGTTCCGGAAGTTGAGCATTGCCTGATTGCCTGAAATTTCCACACCCGTATTCTTACAGCGGCGTAGAATTCCGAATCCTATTAAATACTTGAATGTGTGCGTGTGGTTTTCTGACCATTTCGAATTGAGTGCTTGATGTTTCGGAGTTGAAGCGCGAGAAATTAGCCTTTTCACACTAGTATTCTTGCAGCAGTATTCACACCGGTTTTAAGAAAGAGATAAGAAATTCAAGGATGACTCTCTACAAAAAGTTATGAACTTGGAAAGAACTGTACAGCCTATTATCTATGTCAACCCCCTTGACACAATACACATACCTTCGTAACTATCAGTCAAATATGATGTAGTAAAATGATGAAATGTATTATTCGAAAGCCAATTAATGCGCCTAGGGAGACATATGTGGGAGAAACAGTTGCCAGGCACTTAGATGGGGTGTGAGTGTTGTATTGTAATACAACGTAATAACAACACAGAATTTCCTGCCATTGAATCTTGGGTTGCGTTGCGACTTTTCTTACAAATAAAGTCTATATCCTAAAAAAAGACTATTGTATTCAGGAACAAATCACGCTCTGACCTCTTGTTTCATTTGGTTTGAATAAGAAGTAGAAACAAGTTTTTGTGAAAAACCTACATGCTGTCAATCATTTCACAATAAACAATGTAATGAGTACAGCCTACACTGCCCTTAATAAAATATAGTTTTTTGAATATCACAATAATTAGGATATGGGGGAAACTCTTTCTAGAAATAACGAGGATCTCATTAAAATCTTCTATGAAATTAAGGTTGCTTTGTTCTGTGGTATATTTTATTTACTAAATAATATTAAGGCACGCAAAATGAAGTTGCATTTTCACAATTCGAATATAAAAAAAAACCTAACCTGAAATAATAATCACTTTTCATGACAAATTCACAAGAACAATTTGAAATGGTATTTGTTTTAATAATATATGCATTTGGAAGCCCTCTTTGATGGATTGTAGTATTCAGCCTTGATGGAATAACATTCCATTACAGAAGCACACTTGTAAATATTTATTCGAATATAAATGAGGCTATGGTGAAAATCTGCACTAATTAGAGGATTATGAATGAAGATAACGTGTTTACTTTACCTATATCTAAATATGATTTAAGCAGATTATTCAAAGAAATCTTTTTTCGGGACTATTAAAAGCTTTGATATAATGGTTACATATTGTCACATATGGTATTGGGATTAGGCACGTAAATTTTGGGGGATTTTTTATTGAAATAATGTTCTTTGTGTGCATATTCAAAATTTGTGTAATACGGCGTTTAAATTATGACTAGTCTATTGAATTTATTTAAATTTTATTAATATATTGTATGCGGTTTCGAAGAACTGAATCAAGGGTTTCCTTTCCGGCAGTTCCATCAACAAGGTATTGGATAGCGTAAAATCTCAACACTAAACCATCTCTGCCGGTATCATCCAGGGATTTCTGCTACACGGGGCGAACCCAAAATTTGCCGATCCCTATTTTCGCAACTAAGCAAAAATAAGCGTTCGAAAAGATTCAAAATAAAACATATTTTTTGCAAAATAAATTCTTTAATGCTATTTGTTAATTTGTAACTTTTTTTCGATTGCCAAGATTGCGGAATTTGCTAATTTTAACAATGTAGATCTTAAATAAACTTTAAATAATTTCAATTTCGAGAAACTCTTAACAACTGCCATTACTTAGGCAGCTATGGCGAATATTCTCAGCATCATAACAACGTAAGTTTACATTCTTTCGGGTTTGGCCTCAAAAAGAAACTTTAATAACGGAGTTAACATATTCTTTCTTACAGTCTGTAGTAACTTCGAAAGCTTTGAGGATCTTGGCTAAGGCTGCACTCCTGATTATCGACGTCCAATAATATTGCAGGCCTTGAACAACATATTTTTCCACCAAAACTCTGGATCTCCTGGTAGCTTTTGCGAACGTCAGCTGTTACTCTATCTTATAAAGAGAACATTTTGGGCTTTAAATCTTCTGTCGTCAAAAAATGTGCCTCTTCCTTATTCGCTTTGAAGGGTCAATAGAAATGCCAAGCTCTTCACACAATCTCTTAGCGTAACATAAAGCCTCGTTTATGCATTCCTCTAATTTTTCTTCCAATTCTGACTGTAAGGCGCTTATTTTTTGAGCACAATGCTATATGTTAAGTCCAATAATTGTCGCAGTACCGGTTGCCACAGTCCCAAGAAAGAGAGAAATAAAAATGATTCCATCGCGGCTAATAGGAAACATTCGTGTACTCAACTTTTCGTCTATTTGTGTTAACGCCCGCACCATAAAAGAAGGGAATCTCAAAATCACTGTTTCCATGCGCCATAATAGTCTTAAGTCTCCATAAGCGAGCGACGTCACTCTGCTCCTTTCTTTTATGGTGCGGGATCTATCTTCTCTAGCGTTATCAAAAAGTTTCTTGTAATGGTATGGTTTCATGCTTGCTAAATCACTTCTTGCCCTCCAATGTGTTGCTCTTTGAACTCATGCCTATACCAGCCTCCCATCCCAATATGCAACCAATGTGCCGAAAAAAGCCACTGAGTTTACCTCCACCGCAGCAAACTAGGTTCAGTGGTTTGATGTTTGAGCAAGCCACAAATTCGGTGTTAGGATTGGTATCTGTTATTTGCTGCTTCAACTATTGCAGCAGCATTGCAGCAGTAAGCTTGCCTTGACAATTCATGTACAGTCCCTGGCCAAATTATTAGACGCACTGTATTTTTTTAGTAATTTTATGTTTCTTAAGAGTTTTTATGTGCTAATTGCTAATTGTATTTATGTTAAATCAATCGGTCATTGATGGGATAATATAAAAATAAATAATAATTCAATTTAAAACAAAAAAACGGTACAATATCATTCGGTAATTAATATTTTACATGAAAGTTTGCAGTGCGTCTAATAATATGGCCAGGGACTGTAATGTCGAACCGTCTTAGTCTGAGTATTTGAGCTTAGGTGCCATCTCTAATACCTCGCTAATCCTTTCGGCAGATTTGTTTTTGCTGCAAGGAAATCTATTCCACTACTCGTCCTTCCCGATTCTCAATCATCATGTTTCGTAATTCTTGGCTTATTTGATCCTTGCCGGTGTATGCAGGGTACTATCGAACATTCATTGATGTGCAGATCCAGTTTTGGTACCACCCGTTCAATCTAGAAGAAAACCATTTGTACAGCTTTTGATATTCCTCCAAGGATATCGATGACGTCTGCCTATTCTATTGTTTCAGTAAATGTTTAACCTACACTGATATTGGCTCAAGATGCTTGTAAGAGGCAATCCCAATTCACAGAGAACATCTTATACGAAGTGCTTAACAAAAATATACTATTATAATTGTTGAACGCAAGAGGCGTAGCGCTTCATATCGCCATACTTGAACAATCAATTCATAAACCGCATTATGTGAAACTGCATAATTGACCGGTTCCGTGGAGATGTGAAATGCACCCAAGGCCTTGTTGTCAGATTACCATCTTGTGTGCATCCTGGTGTGAATTCTGTTCTACTGCCCTTAGTGCGGTTTGGGCTCCTTTAACTGTTCTAGTTCACACATGAGATTCTCTTCACAGACAAGCAAAATATATGGCAGGATTAATCTTTTTCATAAAGCTCACCTACTGCAAATACTACATCTGAATAAAATTAAAGATAAATTATATCCTTTCAATAAAACATAAACAGTTTCTTATCAATAATCTGATCCAAGTTGAATCCAAAGTAAATCTACAACGATTCCTTCAAGCCAGTTCGACTAAAGTGATTACACACGTGGAAATGTAATCAGCTCTTATGGTAAATGATATCTCCTTACCTTATCTCATGTTGCTGTCAATATGTTTTTAATTTTCATTTTAACATTTCGGCTTTCTCGGGGACTGCGTATAAACAGGCATAAAGAACAATATTTAAAACTGCACTTTCCTGCAACGTCTGCAAACCAGTTTTGAATTTTTCGAAAGTAATTAATTGCCAAAAGTGGCCTAGTAGCCTTTTGATGCGATAATTTGAACTTTTTCGAAATTACTGATGACTACATGTGTTTTAAATTACAGGACCACACCGTGACTATCCCCTCGGTACCCTAGCGTTGACCCATTAATTAATGATGAAAATCATTTCAGTATGTCGGCATCTGTCTCTGTAATAATCGCCGAACACTTCAACAGATTCTCATGCCAGTCGAAGCGGACTCGAGGGGCTCCTCATAATTAATTAACGGCGACGAGGCCAGAGCCCATTGCTGGAAAGACAATGATGCCCGAATGCACGACGAACGTAATCTTAGCCGGGGAAAAGTCGATCAAGCCGGGCCACAATTCTCGTGTGCACCCAGAGCAGAATATGTCAGTCGTTCATGATCAATTAAGGCGGCGTAATTGTACCTCAATTGCCGAGTGCTTTCCCTCTTGAGGTCTAGTCTTTCTTTTTCCCTACAAAACACATTAATCCCCGGCACAGAGAGGCCGACCATGCAAGTAGCCTCCTGACAATGACTTAAGTACATGCAAGAACCTCGACTCGAGACACAAGTGGTGTCCGGCAAAATTAAGCACTGCGCAAGATTCGGGCGCTCGTTTCTGGCCGCGCTGCAGTCTTCATGTCTTCGCAATTAAAATTTCGACAGAATCGCAGCCCACGAGAGGAGCACGGAAGCTCCGTACGAGACACGAGTCGTGATGCAGGTTGCGTGATCGGCGCTGCTGCATGCGCGGCTTTTGTCTTTCGACGATCTTCTTTTTTCCTTCGAGATTAGCAACTAGTGATAGATGTCGTCCACAAGTATAGTTGTTTTCAAACCTCGTGACATCCCGCGCATATTCCCCAGCTAAGCTCTTAAAAATGTTTAAAAGTTCAGACAAAAGCTTCAGTTAACTCCTCCTATAAAATCACTTGTTGCCATGTAATCAGTCGCGACTGCGTATTGCTACCGGGAGGTGTATCTTTCTGGGACTTCAATGATTATTTAAAAAATTTACAAATTATGACTGAAAAACACCCGTTTTTCAATATTTTTTTATTTTAAGGTTTTTATATTTTACACATATGCCACAGAAATAATTTGTAGTAATTTCTACTAAAAAATACGATATTTGTGTTTTTATCACTTTGATTACTAGATTTTTGACATTTTCCGCCAGTCGCAAGCGCGCTTCTGCCTGGGGAGGTTGTGTTGCTTGCGGCTGCGGAGAACTCTCAATTTATGAATGAAAATGCTCATATCTTTAAAAGAAATTTTTCCAGCAATTCTTTTAATTTATTTTAAATTTAGGGATGAGAAATATTTAGCATAATTAGAGTAAAATTATGCTTATTACGATGGATAAACTGCCTTTGTTGAGCAGGAGTTTTACATGTATTTGAAAGCTCTGCTCAATACATATAAAGATTACTTAACTTTATTCATCCGGCATGCGCATATCCCTTCCCAAATTATTTTGTTGACTTTTTTCTGCGTTTGTTGCCTTTTCAAGTTAAAAGAGGGGAAATGATAGAACAAAATTTATGAAATTGGGCAACGAGGTGCGCAGAACCCTTCAAATTATTTGTGTCACGGCGTTTGAAAACTTCTATACATATCGTACGACGATATTCCGCATTGCCAAAAAGGGACTGGAGCTCGTTGGCTAAATACAATTGCACAATTGCAACGACACTTCCTTACATGGCTGGCCTTCTTTTATGCATTTGCAGCTTGGAGCACATTCGGCAAGAGTCTAGCTGCACTTAATAATTCACTGACATAAAGCTGAGCCAATTACATTACATGAATAATACATTATTTACTTGGGAAACTGCGCGCCGTTTTCGTGTCCGTTGCTAATACGTTTAAAATTACAGATTAAATTCATACAAAGAAGCAGCTGAAATCTTGAAACATTGCTGAGGCGCTTTTAGGGTTATTATGCGATAATTCACATCGATTTCACTTAGTGATAATGCGTAAGCACTTAAGTGACCACCTGCATTAACCCATCATCATTAATTTTAATTATTTTACACATAAATCAAAATTCGATTAAAACGCGTTTTTATCCCGAGTTGAAAATTGGATATATTGGATATATGTCTAGCTTTTAGTTTTCAGATTAAAGTGGGAGAAAAACCTTCAACGCGCTCGACTGTTGGTGTTCGTATATTTTTAGATTTTACAATAAATCAATTTTATATAAAAAAAAACTTGGATTTAAGTGCCAAAAATATATTTACCCTATTAAGCATAAAATTGATTTAATGCTCTATCGCTGCAATATACGAGTATACTTGTTAGCACAGATTTTGAAAGGGGTTTCCTTGAATATTCTGTTTAGTTTGTATTTATGAATTTGCTTTTTAACTGAATGAAAGTTAAATTTTTTGGGCTTTAAATTACTTTGAGCTTACTTTTGTCTCCGCTTTTGATCCAAAGTAATTTATTTCCAAAAAAGAATCAAAAGTAATTCAGTCGTCGAAAAACTGCATCCATCGCCTCCATACCAGTAAATAGTAATGAGCAAAAATGGTCTTGTTCTTGCTGTCTTGTCTTGTTCTTAGCCTTAGCCGATTTAGCCTTAAGCCTGCTCGACTTCTTTCTGTTGCCAAATTGTTCAACATGTTTTTGAGGTGTCTGGGGGCCAGCAAACTGATATCATCCGTGTAGTCGAGATCCTTAAGGCGGTCTAGCAAACCCCATTGTATGCCACCTGTTCCACTATCTAGAGCGCTGACAAAGATATCGTTTATTACTATAAGAAATAGTAAAGGCCAAAGTAGACATCCTTGGCGTATTTCTGAACTACCTCAAAGCTGTCGGACAATTTTCCATTATGGATAACTCTGCATTTGGAATTGTTGTATAGGGCCTTCAATTCTATTATTTTATCAGGCAGCCCACGTCGCCGTAGTGCCTGCCATATAAAACTCCTATTAACCGAGTCGAACGCTTTCTTATAAAGGGGGGATCGTAATTCAGTAGACTGCTCCACTATGATTCTCAAGGTGTTGATATGGTCTATACATTAGCAACCCTTCCTGAATATAGCCGGCTGCCTTCTAAGCGTTCGGAGTACTGCCTCCCTTATCCTAGCTAGTATTATAATATATGGGACAAAATTTTGCCCACAGTAGATAAAAAGTCGATGCATCACCATATAATGGAGGAGGAGAATGGTTAACAAATTATCTAAAAATTCAACAAAAAATTTACAAATTGAAATTTATATTTTAAATAAAGTATTTTTTATAAAAATTGCAAAATTCATTATTTGCTAAAATTTCTTAAAATTCTTAATAAAACTTTACATCGTCAAAAATTTCCCCTCGCATTACAAAAGTGAAACACAGGAAATTTTAAAAATGATCAAAGAGCAAAGAAAAATTCCCCAAAAACAAAAAAAATAAAGGCATCTCCCTTTGATCCTTGTACCGAATATAATACGCCGGCTTTCTTCGGGGAATAAAAGTGCAAATTCAAGTCTTTTGATGTATGCAGATTAAGTGTAAAAGTGCTTAAACCAAATTAAACCTTCGCAAAGGAATTATTTCAGACGAAAATAAAAACAAAAGGGAGCACTCGAAATTAATTTGCACCCATCTAGAGAAGTGGAGCCGCAATTTTGCCAACCACTTTCCACCACCCACCCTGTTTCTAAAAAAAAATAAGAAGGAAAAAATTAGGAGATTCAGAAAAATAACAAAAACACAAAAAATAAAAAATATGGAAAGTTCCTAAAGCACCAGCGATTCCCTCCTAGTCTTCATTGTTGTAATTTGCAATTGTGAATAAATAAATTTCATAAATTATTAATGATGGGGTTGTTCTATGCTCCGAAGGTGGTAGATACATGCGAAAGTTGCCTGCATACACACAGACACACATCCCGGCTCGTACATAATCCTTAGGACCGGTTAAGCCCCTCCAGGGATAACATGCCTCCAGATGAGATTTATTCCCATAAATGCATCAAATTCTCGTTATTATGATAAATGGATAAATTCGAAATGCAAGACGAGATTTCCTTTTTTTAAAAGTTCCTTTGAAAGCGGCAAAGAAGGGATTTAATTTATGGATGTATGTGACGTGCTTGTTCAGTTCCGAAGATAAGAGGCATTTCAATAGAGAATGAATTGTTGTAAAGGGGTGCCGAAATTTATTCCGGTGCTACAAGGAGGATTGTGCAAGCCCCATGTAAAATTAATTAAAGTAAACGAAATGCAAATTGGGTTTTAGGCTACAAATACTGCCTAGACCAAACAAGCATCAAAAGGCCATGGCAGAAGGTGCAGCCCTTTTTAAAATGCTAGAGTAAAGGGATTAATTGAGATTCCAAAATAATCGAATTCGACCATTTCGAACGTATGTTCGAGAATCTTTTAAGCTTTAGAGAATTATAAAGGTTTCAAGCAGTGCCAGTGGATTGGTCATGGCTCTTTTGGTTCGTTTGTCTATCTATATAAATACTAGCATAAAACCCGCGTGCCTTGCAACGCCTTTAAAAACTGTTTATTATGTGCAATGTTTTCCTTAAAAAAACCAACAAAAAAGTCAGCTGTTATTATCCCTAAAAAGGGTTTATTATAGTGCATTTTTTTAATAAATATGGTAAACAAATTGCTGCGAATATCACCTCTGCTCAACAAATCTGCAAGTTTTGAAGCAGAGATTAGCATGTATATGTCATCAAGAAAAGTGACATTTTTGGGTTTGACGAACGTTCGTTAAGTTTGTTCGCCTATTTACGTGGATGTAAGAAATTATGAAGCAATCACAAATGAATATTAAATAAAGTGAATTTCGAGTCATTCAATTCTACGTGATTATAGGGATGCACTGTCAAAATTTCAGCCCTTCAGCTTCAGAGGTTTGGGTTAACCCCATTTCATCCCCTTAGGGGATGCATTTCGAGTAATCGCCTCTTAGTGGATGTCCACGTCATTATAGGGATGCACTGTCAAAATTTCAGCCCTATAACTTTAGCGGTTTGGATAAACCCCGTTTCACCCCCTTAGGGGCTAAATTTTGAAAAATCGCTTCTTAGTGGATGTTCACGCCATTATAGGGATGCACTGTCAAAACTTCAGCCCTATAGCTCCAGCGGTTTGGGTAAACCCCATTTCATCCCCTTAGGGGATAAATTTCGAAAAATCGCCTTATAGTGGATGTCCACGCCGTTATAGGGATGCACTGTTAAAATTTCAGCCCTATAACTTTAGCGGTTTGGATAAACCCCGTTTCACCCCCTTAGGGGATGAATTTTGAAAAATCGCTTCTTAGTGGATGTTCACGCCATTATAGGGATGCACTGTCAAAATTTCAGTCCTATAGCTCCAGCGTTTTGGGTAAACCCCATTTCACCCCCTTAGGGGATGAATTTCGAAAAATCGCTTCTTAGTGGATGTCCACGCCATTATAGGGATGCACTGTCCAAATTTCAGCCCTATAGCTTTAGCGGTTTGTAAAAACCCCATTTCAACCCCTTAGGGGATGAATTTCGAAAAATCGCTCTTTAGCGGATGTAAACGTCATTATAGGGATGCACTGTCAAAATTTCAGCCCTATAGCTTTAGCGGTTTGTAAAAACCCCATTTCACACCCTTAGGGGATGAATTTCGAAAAATCGCTCTTTAGTGGATGTTCAAGTCATTATAGGGATGCACTGTTAAAATTTCAACCCTATAGCTCCAGCGGTTTGGATAAACCCCATTTCACCCCCTTAAGGGATGAATTTCGAAAAATCGCTTTATAGTGGATGTCCACGTCATTATAGGGATGCACTGTTAAAATTTCAACCCTATAGCTCCAGCGGTTTGGATAAACCCTATTTCACCCCCTTAAGGGATGAATTTCGAAAAATCGCTTAATAGTGGATGTCCACTCCATTATAGGGATGCACTGTCCAAATTTCATCCCCATAGCTTTAGCGGTTTGTAAAAACCCTATTTCACACCCTTTGGGGATGAATTTCGAAAAATCACTCTTTAGTGGATGTAAACGTCATTATAGGGATGCACTGTCAAAATTTCAGCCCTATAGCTTTAGCGGTTTGTAAAAACCCCATTTCACACCCTTAGGGGATGAATTTCGAAAAATCGCTCTTTAGTGGATGTCCACGTCATTATAGGGTTCCACTGTTAAAATTTCAACCCTACAGCTCCAGCGGTTTGGATAAACCCCATTTCACCCCCTTAAGGAATGAATTTCGAAAAATCGCTTTATAGTGGATGTCCACGCCATTATAGGGATGCACTGTCAAAATTTCAGCCCTATAACTTTAGCCGTTTGGATAAAAGCCATTTCAACCCCTTAGGGTATGAATTTCGAAAAATCGCTTTTTAGTGGATGTAAACGTTATTATAGGGATGCACTGTAAAAATTTCAGCCCTATTGCTCCAGCGGTTTGGGTAAACCCCATTTCACCCCCTTAGGGGATGAATTTCTAAAAATCGCTTCTTAGCGGATGTCCACTCCATTATAGGGATGCACTGTCCAAATTTCAGCCCTATAGCTCCAGCGGTTTGGATAAACCCCATTTCACCCCCTTAGGGGATGAATTTCGAAAAATCGCTTTTTAGTGGATGTCCACGCCATTATAGGGATGCACTGTCAAAATTTCAGCCCTTTAGCTCCAGCGGTTTAGGTTGTGCGTTGTCTGTCAGTCAGTTACTTTTTATACAATAGAAAAAAAAAGTAAAGATAAAAAATCCCCTTACAACTTATTGAACCCCATTTCACCCCCTTCAACCCTTTTTTTCTCCATAAAAAGTAGCCTATGTCCGTCTCCAAGGTCTAAACTATGTCTGTAGCAAATTTCATCAAAATCGGTTTAGTGGTTTAGGCGTGAAAGCGTAACATACAGACAGACAGACAGACAGACAGACAGACAGACAGACAGACAGACAGAGTTACTTTCGCATTTATAATATTAGTAAGGATTATATAACTGGAGTGCCTGTCTGTGATTTCAAAATAATTGTGATTCTCTAAATTTATGTGGTTATTTACATGATATTAAAACAAAATTAAGTATTTTTAAAATTTTTGTCTGTCTGTATGTCTATACCCAGCGGGAAATATTAGATATGCTTCCAACCGAAGCACAAAAGAATCGCTTTTATGCCACTGTAAAAGGAATCTTTTCATAACAACATGATGTCCGCAATAGGTTAACTTTGTGTTTATTCTGGTTCTTGTCGTGTTAGTGATGTGTTGAGGTCCAGTTTTTTTTATATTCTATATAATTACTCTTTATTTTCAAACTTTGGAACTACTTTTTATTAAATTTAATGTTCAGTGCATAAAAAATATATAGAAATGGATAAAATTTAGCAATGTTTTTCTTTCCTGTAAAGGCTAATTCACAAAAATTCCCTCTGAAGAATATAAGAGCTTTTTAGCAGTAGGAACCGATACCGCACCCATAAATTGTGCTTCCTTCTGCATTACTTTGAATCACTTTTTAATCGCTACAAATAAACTTCATTGAATCGCTTCCCCGCTAGGATATTAAATGTTAAAAAAGAAATGTAGGGAAATGGTAAGAGAAGCACTCCTCTGCTTCAAAAGAGTCGATTTAGTACTATTTTTGAATCGCTTCATTTCTCGCTGGGTACCGCTGTGTGTTCTGCCTGTCTGTTTGTCCGGGCTAATCTCGGAAACGGCTAATACGATTGCGATAGGACTTCAGAAGAAAAAGATTCAGTTTTTCTTACGGATTTTACTGGCATATTTTAGGCTATTTGTATACCCTATATTTTAGCTTCACGTGTAGGTATGCATGTATGTATGTATGTAGACAAATCTGGCAAATTAATTTTGTACTATTTCCATAAAACCGATCACCTTCAAATTTTGCACATATGTATAGTTCACGTGACAATACAATCTGACCATTTTGTAAAAAAATCAAGATGGCGTTGATCGCCTGCAGGAACAGACTATTTTGAAGAGATATCAGGCAGTCTAACAGAAAGGATAGGTCCATATATAATAATGAAGATACAGTCGAGGAAAAATGGATAGGATTGAAGACAATACTGACAGATGTCAGGAAGGAAACTGTAGGCTACACACGAACAGCCAGAACCAGTGCATGGTACTACGAAGAGTGCAAAGCAGCTAGAAATAAAAAAAATATATATGTACATAGAGACCGCCAAGCAGCAAGTTATTGAAAATCGAGGAAACAGGAAGAACAGCAAAAAACATTTGCAGGAAAAGGAAAAGACAATTTCTTAACAATTACATCCTGAAGGCAGAGGAAAACTTTGCATACAAGGAAGTAAACTTCAAGAAAGGCTTCAAACCCTCCTCCTGTATGTGCAGAACGCACTATAGTCGCAGACAGCAAAGATGTAAAGAAACGGAGGAAGGAATTTTTTAGCGAGCTACCAGATTCCCGTCTACAGCATAACGATGACACCAAAGAAACAAATGTACCAGCCCTGGAAGAATTACAGGGTGCCATACAATTCTTAAAAAACAACAAATCTCCAGGAATTGATAACATTGCGGCAGAGTTGATCAAACAAGGAGGCGAATGGCTCTCAGCAGCTGCATATGAAGGAACGAAAAATGCCTGAAGATTGGGAACAAAGCATTATCTACCCAATACACAAGAAAGGAGATAAATTCAACTGTGGAAAGTATAGCAATAAGTGAATACCAAGCTGGATTCAGAAGAAATAGATAAATAATGAACCAACTTTTTTCAATAAGGTAAATCCTCCGAAAATGCTGTAGCTACGTATGAATGTAAAGCATGGAGTATCTCCCAGAAATCCGCAGAAAAGATGGAAATATTTAAGAGGAAGGTTCCCCGAAGGATATACGGCCCAATCAATGGAGACAACGCCTGGAGAATACGCTTCAATCGTGAACTGTACGATCTATACAAAGAGTGTAAACTTTCGATCCATGCCAAGCTACTACGTTTACGTTAGGCCAGTCATGTCCAAAGAATGGAAGACTCAAGTATACCAAAAAAAGCCCAGTATCAACTACCACATGGCAAACCACGGTCAAGGTTGGAAGACAATGTTAAGGCCGATGCAGCAAAACTACTCAATACAAGAAACTGGAGACAAGCTGCGGAGCAGAGAGACGTCCCATCGAAGAAGAAGAAGAAGTGCATTATCTACACCGGACTGTATTTGGCTCGCCTCCAACATAATGCTGGGTCATACAGAAGCTCCTCCTCTCCGCCAGTTTCTCTCTAGAGATCATCCTTGCTCATGTCGCATCGTTGGACGTGGTCCTGTATGCACAGCACGCACGGAGACCGCTTAGTGTATATGCGGTCCCAGATTTTCCGCTGTCCTCTTCAACGTATTACCGTCATCTTCAACGTTGCTGCCTACATCGCTGCGTATAGCATGGCTGAGATAATCAACTTCACCATCAGTTGGCATGGCGCCCGTATTCGCCATGTCATGCAAGTGTGCAAAATTGAGTCCTCCGATCGATCATCACCCCCAGGTATCTTAGGGCGAGCCGTGAGTGAATGATCTGTACCCATATCTTGATTCTCAGTTTTTCACTCAGCGCTTTTTGCTTTCAGTTCGCGCTTTAATCTACAAGATCGCCTCGTTTGCGCACAATGTGATCTCATCGATGACCACTTCGCCAACGTGGTCCGTGAAGCCAAGCGCAACTGCTCCTTTTGGGAGGCATAGCCTCAACACATGGTTATACATTGGTATCCACACGAGGGGGCCCAGGACAGATCCCTGCGGGATTCCTCTTGTTCTCCTGTACATCGTCGACGCGATTCACAATGAAGTGCCCTACCTTCATTACCTTTTAGGTAAAATACCAAACCATTTTGGGGGTGTTGGGTGAGGGTTGTCTGGCAGGCCTAACACGATCCGCCGGCGCTGCCGAGTGGGCGCCAGTTTTGTAAAGGGTGCCAATTACCTGGGAATGTCAAAATTAACGCGCACGAGACGTATTCTGATTATCTAGTCTTTTGTGAACGTAATATGACATTTTTCCGATTGGTGGTGCTCAACCTTCAATTACCCAAAATCATGTTTTGCAGATTTTTTCTGCGTTTCATTACACCCTTTTCTTACCCCGGACTATGCACACATATTTTTTTTTTTTTTGAATAAAAGGCGTTGCAATGCACGCGGGTTTTTGCTAGTACATTTAACTGCTTACTTAAAGCTTTTGTGGAGTGAAAATATTTTGAAATTTCAACGAAAGTATAATTTCAACATAGGAAAAATTGTGAAATTTGAAATGTGTTGTGTGTGGGGGTGTGAAGAAGCCCATCCAAATCGATCAATGGCAGAGAGCCCATCCCTCATATCTTAGTTAATTTGATTAGTTTTCTTCGTTTAGTTTTTTTGAAAGCATCTTACATCTCACTCATGTCAATTTCCATTCGAAAAAAAATATGCCTTAGTAGCTGTTCATTAATCAATCATCGATGGCACAGGCACGTTTCATTGTCCCCGCCCGGATGGCTGTTTTCGATTTGGTGCTGGTCTTGTATATCAAATGTGAATCGATAAACGAAATAACATCACCAGCACAGCACAGCACACAAAGGGGCCCCACCAACAACGCGCCAAACGAGCAAAAATGATAGGAGAAATATAAAACACGTTCCACCTGGTCGATTGAGGTGTAATAATATGGCCGGGGCTGGGAACCAGATATTTTTAAAGAAGATAAACGTGTAAACATGTCCCTCGCCCATTTTCTTCTCAAGTGTCTTTCCTTTTTTTTTATTTTTTCCTCTTGCGTTCGTTAGTACTTTGATGTCGAGTACGTGTCTGAAGTGTCCAAAGTTTGAATGACGGTCTTATCAGGTTCGACATATCAAATAAAGTTGGGGAAGAAAGGACAGAAAAAAACCGCCTCGGAAAATTGTCGTTTTTCTATGAGATCCGAAGATAACATTCAACCCCCATATATAGACTCGTAATTTTTTTTTTTTGAAAGGGCATAGAAACTACGCGGGCATATTGTTTCCTCGCTAAACAGAATTCTCATCTCGTTCTTATCAATGATATTGAAGATGACTTGAAGAGCAACAAATTTCGCACGGAACTTTTTTTGTAACAAAAGAAAGAAACTCGAGAACTAAAAAGAAGGAAAACATACGAAGCGCTGAAGAGCTCGGATCCCCGAAGTGGAACCTAAGAAGGAGTGAAAAAAAAATATTAAGATACCATTTGGTCCGCGCTAATGGCGCCATCGGGTGTAAGCAAATTGGGTTAACTGGGCCATTAAGAATCCGTGTGTAGGCCTCCATGTTTCATGTGAATTGACTCGTTAAGTGGGCTGCTTTGTAATAAAAATTGCAATTTATATACGAGCAGTACTTAAGGAAAAATCAAGATAAATGCCTTATTTGGATATTATGTCACTTACGCACAGACGGGAGGTGCTACTGGCCTGGAGTTGTTATTGGCTGGAGCATCTTGTAAGTTGTGGAAGAGAAGGGAGCGGAGAAGTGAGGAGATATCAAGGATATGGAGTGGAAAGAAATATTGATAAAATATGGAATATTATTATTAATGATGGGTTATTCAAGGGCAGTTTTTGCTGCCTCAAAAGGTGTACTCGTAAGCATATTAATGAGACACTTTAAAGTTATCTGATTGAGATATTTATTACAAGGCCAGTGAGCTTCCATATTTCCATGGAATATCCAGAACAGCTTAATGTGACTTGAGAAATTGCACCTCCAGTTTGTTTTTAAGTATGTAACGAAAATGATCGTTTCTTTAAAGCACATTAAACATTACATTTTGTGCAAATTCTTTTTGCCGTGCCCGTGTGAACAGCTCATTACTCGAAGATTTAAATCTTTTGGTGAAGTTTGGCTGTCAGGAGCCCGTGTGTGCTCGTTATAAAAATGGTTAAAAACTATACGGCCTTCATATGACCTTTAAAAAGCCAAGGGCCGGTGTTCGCCCGTTGTAAGGCCATCTTTTATTTTTACCCGGGTTACACTATTAACCTATCTAGAAATTTAATTTGTTTTGGTTATCTTGAATGACAATGGGAAACTTTATCGCCTCCAAATATGAAAACTTCTTTTCTAGAGGGCTGCTATCTAGTATTATTCGCAGTCACTGCTTTTTTTTTTTTTTTTTTTTTTTATGTGGCAGTGCTAAGCTTAGGAGTCACCCTTTGTACTACTAGTCCGTCATGTCATTTGTCACGTCATGGTGCAATGTCTAGCAGTAAGCTTAGTACGGGGGAGGGATGAGGGGGGGGGGTATAGGTTAAGGATTAAAAGGTACGGGGGGGTATTGAAGAAGGTGGTGATGAACCCTGCGTTTGAACTCTTGGATGTTGTAGGAGTTCGGAAATACTGACTGCGAGAGGTTATTCCACAGTCGAGTTGTTCTATTAACAAACGAATTCATATCTTGTTGAGTGCGTGAAAGGGGTAGTTGCAGGTGAAGGGAATGAGACGAGTGGGCTAATCTGGTGTTGCGGGTATAAGATTGCCGTGGAGGCAGGAGAGCGTTTAACTCGGAGGAACAGTCACTATGATAGTAGCGATAAAATTTTGTCAGTGCTGCTACATTCCTACGGTGGCTCAAGGGGTCGATGGTGCAGCAGGCGGTGTCGTCATCAATTAATTTGAGCGCCCTTTTTTGCACTTTATCTAACCATGCCAAGGTGGTTATTGGGGCGCCGCCCCAAACGAGGGAGTTATATTCGAGAAGAGGCCGAATGTAGGATTTATAGATAACAGCACGGGCCGATGGCTGGAGGAGGAACTTGCACCTCTTAAGGAATCCCAAGCACTGGGATGCTTGTTTGGCGATTTGGAATATGTGGTCATTCCATCGCAAGTCTTTCGCTAATGTCACGCCTAAGATGTGTAAGGATGGGTCGGCCATTAGTTGAACTCCATCCACTCTCAAGGGTGAAGAGGTGTTGAGCTTCTTTTTGGAGATAAGACAGTACTTGGTTTTGGAGGGGTTGAATTTGACACGATTCTTTTTTCCCCACTCTATAATAAGTTCAATGTCGTTATTAATAGAGTTGAACATTAGTTCGCGATCATCAAGACAGGATCTGGCATGAGTCTGTCTTGTATCGAAGCTGTACGAGTAACGTAGAGTACCGTCGTCAGCGAAGCTGAGAAGTGGGTTGGAGGGGATTGAAAGAAGGTCATTTATAAATATGAGAAATAGGGCCGGTGATAAAATTGACCCCTGGGGTACCCCCGCTGAGATCGTGTGGGGTGCGGATTTGACGCCATCCAATACCACTTTGATTGAACGGCCAGAAAGGAAACTCTCAATCCACTTCTGTAGAAGTGGGTCAACTCCAATAGCTTTGAGTTTAGCTAACAGGGCTGAGTGCCAAACTCTATCGAAAGCCTTGGAGATATCCAGAGCAACCAGGCTAGACTCACCGGATCCATGCAGGCTACGGCTGAGATGTTCTGTAAGACAGACTAAAAGATCGCCAGTGGATCTTTTTCGTCGGAAGCCATACTGTCTGTCGTTTATGAGTAGATTGGATTCTAGATATCCCATAAGCTTTTTGTTGATTATCGTCTCCATGGTTTTGGAGAGAATAGAAGTAATTGCTATTGGGCGGTAGTTGGAGGGATCGCTGGAATCACCTTTTTTCGGTATGGGCTGAACATGGGCAAGTTTCCAAGAGTCGGGATAAACTCCGGAGAAATATGACAGGGAAAATAATTTGCGCAGAGGTTTAGCCAAAGGTGAGGCGCATTGTTTTAAGACGATAGGGGGTATATTATCGGGTCCAGTGGATTTGTTGGCATCGAGCTCTTTGAGGCACCTGTACACCTCTCGAGTCCTGAAAAAAACCCTGTCCATTGAATGGGCGTTACGCTCGGAAACAGGGGGTAGCACATCAGTTTCGGGTAAAGAAGAATTCGAAGCGAACATAGATGCTAATAAATTGGCCTTGGATTTGCTGTCTGTTATTACCTTCTCATTGTGAATAAAGGAAGGGGTTGAAGTTGTAGTGAAATTCTTCTTGATGGAACTTACCAAGGACCAGAAGTTTTTGCTACCGGAGGTTGCATTTAGGAGTTTACTTCTCAATTTGTTGTCAAATAAGGTTTTGACTTTCTTGATGGCGGTTTTACAAGAATTTCTTTGTTGTATGTACTCTAAACGGAGCGATTCACTCGGGAAGCTCTTGTACGCTCGGAAGGCGGCTTCTTTAGTTTTGATTGCATTCATACATTCCCGATTAAACCATCTGTTGGGCCTAGGCTTCACAGATTTGGTAGAATGGGGAATGAACAAATGCATTCCTGCCTGTATGATCCGGCTTTGCAAATTCCTCAATATTCTATATATGTACCTTTACCAAGGTGTTTAAGTCGATGCCTCGACTGTAAGTTTTCCGATGAGGGGTTCAAAGCCTACCCGGCCAAGGTTTTAAATTATCGTGTAGAGTGCGGCATGGCAGTGCATAGTTTTTGCACTGTCGTTTAACGATCTACTCTGGACACCGGCCGCACCCAGTTGTAGTATGCCTTATTGTGATATACAGTCTCTATCAGTATGGACCTTTCTTTTCTTACGACACTCATGAGACTTCCATGGACCAATCTCTAACCGGCTAAGGGATTGTTGGGATCCAGTATTAAGGATGTCAGAAGACCTGTTGGCTTGATGCCAGGACACTTGTTAGCTACACTTGTTAGCTTGATGTCGGGACACGTGATCGCTTGACACTGCGCGCTGAAGGCAGGCAGGCAAGTTTTTTTTACCTTTTGCGATTTTTATAGGTCGCCTATACCGAGTAACAATAAAACTAGCCCGTTCTTAGCCTGCAACAGGCACCCAAGGTGTCAAAACTACTGTATGCGAAAACAGACACGGCCCGTCTAAGTAAATACATATTCAAATAGGATAATTGCACAACATTCTAGCTGCGCAATGCCAAGACAACCAATTCGTCTGTAAGAGTAAGCCTTAAACCCGCCACATATTGCGAGGTTTTATGCTTTCAATCGTGCTCCACATTACAATATAAACATGTACGAGTATGGTAAATGTTTAGAATTGGGGCTACAAACCAAAATCGCTCCAAAAAAATCTTCAGGTATTCAATGTGATTTTTGAGTGGTCCAATAGTAATTTCAAGGCGGAGGAGACCAAAGAAGTGAATTTCAGGCCAAAAACTTCTAGGTATTCTGAGTGATATATCCTCCTCCGCCCGCCGCTTGACCTGGGCGCAACAATAAAATTCATAAACATTCAATGTATCAGCACTCAAAAATCACTCAATTTTGGAACGATTTTGGCCTCAATTCTTAACATTTACTTTTTCTTTGTATGATATTATCTTGGGGCCGGCCATATTCTCTAGCACACAAGCGGCTATATACTCAAGCATGGCCCTAAGGTCAAGCAGCATTGGACTTGGTTTGTACTATGTTGGGAAACCGCTTTGTAAAACGGTATTTAGATTGGTCTGCCAATTACGGATAAATTCATAGTGTAACAGAGACGTGCATACCTCTATAGCGTTACCATTTTTAGATTTTCATACCTGTAGTAGGAACCTGTAGCAGGACCGTGCGTTCCCGTGTGGCAGGCGCATTTGTTCCTTATGCGTTCTAATTGCTTTTAAAAAAATTAACCAACTAAACTATTTTTATTCGGGATATTACAAAGAATTTAGCACCGAATCTCTATTTAGGTCGAAATTCTGTAACAGGTGAAACTTGTGGAGGAAATTCTATCGTCATTGAAGAGTCGTCTAGTAACTTAATAAAAAAGACATAAATTAACAATTCCCTTTGTTGTATTTATAAAAGAGCGACATATGTCGTCTACCTGGATATTTTTTCTGCAATATTCTCGTTATTCCCTCAGAGCCCCACTTCAAAGTAACAAAAGGAAAGAACGCACTTAAAGAAGAGAAGAAAATATTTAGAACACAAAATTTTTATATTCAAAGCATGCAAGTCAAATTACTTAATCAGATTGTTGTGATGATAAAAAACAATATTCTTGCACGATGTTTGTGAGAATTTTCCGAACTGAAAAGAAAACCGCCTCCGGTTTTAGCGAATATACATACCTTGCTTGTACTGAAATAGTTAAAATTGCTCAACCATCTGGTTTAAGAGTCTTCTGGTGGGCAGTTACATGTAAGCATGGGCGAATTTTTTAATTGTTTTCATTTTTTCTTGATTAGTAATAACTTAATTTCAATAGTGGGACCACAATGCCACATAATATGGTTAGAGAGTGCGTATTTGAACAAAAATTCAATTGTGTTATTGTTCCATACAACATTTCCAAACAGTTGTCACAGTTTGCGCTGTAGTTTCATCTCGTCAATATGTTTACACTATGAGACACAGCATCTCTATATATTGCTCAAACATTTCTCGAAAGTACACAAACTGTGTAAATTTTCGTCATTTCAGCTGAAAATTCGTGCCTAATTAAATAGATTCAAATTTATACAAGGAAAACTCTAAAATGCTGGACAAACAGCGTTTCACTGGAAATCTTCAATGAAAACATTCCTAGTAATGGAGCTGATGTGCTGCCATCTGATGCATTGCACTAGCTGCAATTAGTGCCTTCTGAATAGAGTAAAAATTGTTCCCTTCGCCGTGGAGGGGGTAGGGTCTCGGTTTTCTTATTCCAGAGATATTCAAAGACAACAAAGTTTCTTGCCGCCGCGCCACTTCTGGGAGTGTAGACGAACTTTTACAATCCGGCGTGGAACGTACGGCCCGGCCCGACCAAGGGGGCCGAACTGTTATGTTTGTACGGAGCAAATTTCCTTAGCAATAAAAACGATCGCTTTGTGTACATTATTAAGTGGGAAAGGGGCGTCAGGAGATGGGCACCCCGGCCTCTCAAAGACGATGTATGATCAGTTGAGCTCGTCTTGGGACCTGTAGTGTTTAATTAAGTTTTTCTTCGTCTGTTTTCCCATTTTCTTTTTCGTTCGGTTTTGATATCGAGTGCGAGGAAGTACTTTGGTGCACATGTGCTTAATGAGGCCAGTCTGGCACTTTGTCAAGTTGCAATGTTTTAAATTTCGTTTTTTATCTTTTTTTTTTCGGTCGGCTTGTTGATGGCTTCTAATGACAGCAATTTTTGCTGAAGAGGATTACAGACCGGTGATGACATTCGAAAAGAAAAAGTAATCATGTTTCCGCTGACAGTGTATTATATAAGGCGGCACTTAACTAAAGGAAATAAATGTATTTAAGCTGTGCTTTAGTTAGGTGCGAAGGACGCGTTATATTTGTCAAGCAATGAACGGTAGTTTGGACATATCATTAATCATTCTGAATCGCTGTTACGTTGCCAGTCTTATTACGGAATGGATCGATTAATTAAACGTGCCAATCATTATTTTGTTTGTAAACTTAATTTCATAGTCAATAAGCTTTATGAGATAGGCTTTGAAAGTCGTTGAAAGTCGATTAAAAGTTTCCTTGCTGATTGAACAATCATTTTTAACCAATCCTTAATACCAACAAAATATTACCTATACACACATGTCGCTATTGTAAAACAAACTTAAACACAATTTATGAAAAAAAAAAAAATGTTCTTCTCGAAATGCAATAGTGCGGATAAGTTATCAGAAAATCGATTTCCTGAGATGTTTTTTCTAAGGTAATGGTAGGCTTCGGTTTCTGCTTGTCGTGGTATTCTAGAACCTGTCTAGGCTTTCTAAATTGCTGTTTAGATATCTTTTATCTGCAACATCTCAATTACATTTCCATTTATAGAATCTTAATTGTCTGTGTACTTAAACAATATCTACAGAAAACTGTTGTAACTTCTACTTTAGTAAGCGTATCCAATCTTAGTGATTCTTAGTCAGTTTGAATTTGTTTTTTTATCTTTGGTTTTTGAAGACCTCAGTGGTTATTTCATTTCTAGGGGAAATTATTTTTAGCCATTACTTTTAATTATTAGAGTAAGTAGATTTTTCTTGAGTTATTTTTGCTTTAAAAAATTTGAATTAAAAATAAATATGATTTTGCATAGCTCTGAATATTAAAGAATGGAAAATTTGTTATTTTACATTGACATAGTATAACGGCGGGCCTATCCCCTTACTCAAAATTCACCTTTTAGGATCCATTTTGAAAAAATATGAAAAAGGGCTTAGATTGAAGAAAAGCAGGTGAGGGTGTGTGAGGATTAGAATTTCGAAGAGGAGACAAAGGTCTTCAATAAAAAATAGTTTTGGAAACTGCAAACTTTTGAGTGCACATTTTCGGTGGTTTCGTTTAATTAATTTTCAGACTTCAGCCGGGTTAAGCGTACTGTTAACAGGGATAGAAGCAACCATATACACTATATATCGAAATTCTTTCGTGTTTGCTCTAATAATGTTCAGCCAAGTAATGTATTCTCATCTGGATGGTTGAAAAACGAAATCACCTCCCGGGTTTTGACTAAGTATAACACCGCCATTGTCCGGGGTATACCAAAATACTATGGCAGTGCTGTGCATTCATGTGTTGCTGAAATGTTTCCCCGATATCAATTAATTGCGCTTTCTTCTTTTCTCTATTCTAAGTTTTGCACCCGATAGGTGGCGTTGTTGTCGAGATCTAAAAAAAAACTTTGGAGGATCTGGAGAAAAATCTGGAAAAAAGTTTCCAGCTTAAATGGAAATGAAATTATATTTGTTTTTACTTTTGTGTTGTTTTGCTATCTGTACAACAATTGTAGTTATTTCATTTCCATTCCAAATAATTTGGTTAAGTGCGCAAATGTCGTTTGGCAACTTACAGCTGATTGCCAAATTGTGAATCAAGCAAATCGTTTAGATAGTGACGAAAAACATTGATTCAGTTGTTTATTTTCAGTTGCATTGTGATTCTCTTGTAAGCTCACCGCAATGGTCTCATGAAATGAAGTAAGTTTCTCGATTTTATTTCAAACAAATTTATCAATGAAATACAGTGAGTTCTGACAATACAAACGGTTATAGAGTAATTTCAAAGTGAATCAATTGTCTATTTTGTTGAACTGTAATTCTTCGCATCGCACTTTGTCTCTTTACAGGCATTATACCGAACGATGTTATATCTACGAAACAATCAAACCCGGTATGGTGGTGAAATGATTCTGTTAGCAAACATTGCAAGTGATTCCACCTTCAACGTTAGCAACTTAATGCATCTTTTAAGTCGTTCGTTTTACCCAAACAGGTCCAAACACTCAAATTAAGTATGAACATGCGTATCGAATTGCAGAACGACTAATTTGAAGTATGTATTTTCAAAACAATTGCTGGACATTGGCAATGGCAAAATCACCATTGATATTTTGACCGGCTTCATAACACATTCCCCGTCGTTTTTTGCCAGTTCGCCGAATTAAATACCGAACTCATCCGAAAGATGTTCCTAAACATTGCTCAAAACTACAAAAATTATGTTTGGTGCTATATTGGCTGTGAAAACATTGAAGTCGATAAATTCATCGCATCGCATTTTAAAATTCAAGCTGATTGATACGTTTAAATCAGTGGACCCTGATACTTGCCAATATGATGTCGTCAACTATCAAACCGAATTTTTAATATCGCTGAAATTGCCCCGATTTCCGCCTCACAATCGCCAGTTGAGAATTAAATCGGAAATCATAACGTTGAGGAATATCAACCAATCACGTCTTTGAAATGATGCGCGGCTTGTGGTGATAGAATTGATAAACAAACAACAATTATTAAAGGAAAGGACAAAGAAGAAGACGGTTAAGTGAGTAAACTAAAAACTCTGTAAAAAAAACGAACACAGCACTACGTTACAAGATAGCTGAACAATAAAAGAAATGCCTTTATTTGCATCTCTGAACTAATGTAACGTGATATTCACAGATTGGAATCCTGTCAGACACCTTTTACCACCCCAGAGGTTTCTATTTTATAACCCCATATTTTATCAGGACATCAATTGTACCATCTTCCTCCGAAAAAACATGACTATTCCGTTAACGCCACACCCAAAAATTTTCCACAACAACTAAACCCCAGTGAACTCCACTACAGCTGCAAGCCGACGAACTATCGGCACACTTTGAATAAAGTTCAGCAATTCGCCAGACGAACTCGCATTAAAACTTACCTGAAGTATTCACCGCCAAACATTTATCGGAAAGGCGAAATTGAAATTTTCACCGATTCTCAAGATTTTAAATTTGCATTTGAGAAAAATTTCTGCCAAAGTGGAAATTTGCCGTCTTCATTGCTGGTTGTGGTGTTCGTTCGAGAGCGTCAGGGAGTCGCAATGGAGGATTACGATTACATGGGATTTGAGTCCCATGTTCTGGCGCAAGCATCCCAGGGCCCCGCGGGGAATTGAGTTTTCTGATTAGACTTGCAATTTCTGTTTCTATACTTTCCGTGTTTGGTCGAAAACTTTCTGAAATCATTGAAAATTAACGAAAAAGAGTTCAAGTTTTTTAAGGGATTCTTATTGAAAACCCTCAAGTTTGCTATTCCGGAGCAAGAAATCAGGACATGGAAAATTTCGTTACCGCAGAACATTCCTGGGTTAGAGGCGAGGTGCCTTATTACCCTCGAGAGTTTTGCGGAGTTTCCATTAAATCTGGAAATTTATGTAATTCACATTTTGCAATTTAATGAAGTTATATCACGACATCAGAAAGATCTTTTAGAGAGCTTCCAGCTCCACAGCCGCCCCCTGTAATAAGGTTGTTATGTAACGAGTATCTATGTTGGTACCTTCCCGGGTATATTGGACTGGTGATGGGTACTGCCAGGGACTAGAGAAGAACGTTTGGATGTTTCCCAAAATGTTTTATTACAGTCCTCAACATTGTTTGTAGCCCGATGTTTTGCCATCCCGCTATTGTGTTCTGGAAGAAGCTCGCGGAAAACCCCCCCGAACTGCACAGATACTAGATACTAGATATCCAACGTGAGAGCTGTCTTTGGAACATGGGCACACGTTGAGATCATATCCGCACACTCTGGGGCTCTTATACTATGGAACCATTTCAAAACTCCTCCACCATCAGGCTCCAATTCTATAAAAGCGGGTGTTCTGCTATAGTAAAAACTGGCGGTTGGAGTACGTCCAGGTGAACAGGAAGGGCACTACCACAAGCGAGCACTCCTTCTGCATGCCTACAAGACGGCAGATAAATGGAATCACGAAATTTATCGTTCCATAAATTAGGGTTATTCCGTATACTCCATAGAAATTATGTAGTCGAGCATGAAGACCTAAAGGAGGAAGAGGCCACGGACTTCGGGCTGAGACCTGAAAAGGAGGTTTCGGGATGGTTTGCAGGGTCATTACGGAATGCTTTAAAATAACTAAATGAAACCTTTGGAGAAATTAATGTCCATTGATCACCAGATAAAATGGGCTCCGTCCTATTTTTATTATTGTGTATAGCTCCAGCCATTGCATTGTTCGAGCGCTTTTATAACAATGTCGTAAAGATAATGCCGTCAGATTGTTTTTGTTGCTTTCTTGTTTAGCCCGAGTTTTGACAATGGAATTGCATTTCTGTTTCGACTTGATAAATTTTTAATAGTAGTATAAATTTCTGTTCCATGTTTCTTGGTGATTAACCTCCTAAAAGCACAAACTAGTGGCCCACATTACAATGATGGGGCGACTTTAAAAACAGAGTTATTATGGTCGAAGCTTTTGCAGTTTTTGTTCAATCAGAATGATGATAACATAAATTTACAATGTAAATTGAGAACATGCAGTAAAAGACAGATTGTGGATGTGTTTTATGAAATAAGAGTACGTTCTATTCAGTTGAAATCCCGATAGATTAATACTGTAATAAAGTTTCTACTTTCTCAAGCATGCAAAGCACTATATCTTATAAAATTGTTTGTGTTAATTGACAGTTCGTCCTAGAGGGAAATGCACATAAGGAAATTTAAAGTAGTGCATACAAAATGGGAACAAATTCATAATAATACTAGCTTGGTTTTAGGTTTTAAGAGTTTATGCAGATTTCTGGCAGAGTAAGGTACCCTGTCCTTTGTCTAAACTCCAAGTTATTAAGCTGGAAACAGTTGTACGCGCGCTTGCGATGCGGACAATGACAGATAGTATAGAAGATGCGGGTATTTAAATGCGAGTTAACAGATTGTTGCTTGAACACCTCGCACACAACGCAAAAGTTGCACTGCCCAGAGTGAAAAATTCGGAGGGCTACTAAGGGGAGCGAGTTTGAGCGCTGTCAATATGCTTCTAAGGGAGCAAAATTGGAGCTTTAAGAAATTGTATAGAACGAAGAAAACGGGCAATTATTTTGGTGACCATAAATGGTGTGATTTAGCATACTCAAAAGGCCGATTCTAGTTCGATTACGGAGGTCAAGCAGCATTGGACATGAGTAGTACTTAGTTGGGGGACCGCTTGGTGAAAAGACACTTGCTTCTGAATGGATATAAAGGAAATTGCGAAATATGAACAAAAATAAAAGCTTTTCGACACTGGAGCTTATTCACATAACAACAGCCTACAATGATTCTTTATTAAAAAGCTTTTCTCTACTGCTTCTAAAAAGCTTCTAAAGGACCATTAAAAAGAGTGCTTTTCAGCTAGGTGCTTTCAACTTTTTCCACATTGCCGCCTCGAATGCCAAATCACAAGCAGACACAACAAACACATGCACACGTCACTTAGAGTTTAATGTTAAATTTTGAAGATGAGACGAAAACCAAACCGTGCAATTATTCGTCAGTGAAAATTTGCAATCTACTATGGAATCATTGCCGCGCACCGCACACACGCTGGTATCCTTTGGAGCTTTAGTATTTCCTGGCTTTAGAGACTTCAACTCATGTCAGACAGTTTATCGTTCAGTTCTGTCAGTTTCGTACATTTGCCATTATTAAAAAGGTGTACTCAAATACACAAAACTGACGAGACTGAGCAAAAAACCCGTACAGCTAACTGACGAAATCGCACAATTTCAGTTCAGTTTATCGTACAGTTTTTTTACACAGTTCAACTGTGCAGTTTTTTTTTTTTTTTTTTTTTATTTGATAGTCTAAGCTTAGGTGTCATCCTTTGTACTACTAGTTCGTCATGTCGTACACGTCATGGTGCAATGTCTAGTAGTAAGCTTAGCTCGAAGGATAGAGAGAAAGATAGGATAGATTAGGGGGAGTCGGGTGGGTGTTGGAGGAGATGGTGGTGAACCTGCGCTTGAACTCTTGGGTGTTGTATGAGTTCGGGAATATTGACTGAGGTAAGTTGTTCCACAGTCGCGTTGTTCTTGTTATAAACGAATTTCTAAATCGGAGTGTGCGCGAAGATAAGGGCTGTAGACTATAAGGGTGAGCCGAGCGGGCAAGTCTTGTGTTGCGGGAAAAATGTTGCCGTGGAGGCATGAGGTTACTTATTTCAGTAGAGCAATCGTTGTGGTAAAATCGGTAAAATTTTGCAAGGGCTGCTACGTTCCTACGGTGGCTTAATGAGTCAATTGAGGAGCAAATGGCGCTATCGCCAATAAGTTTGAGAGCGCGACTTTGCACCTTGTCCAGCCAGGCTAAGGTGGTTCTCGGGGCCCCAGCCCAAATATACGAGTTGTATTCGAGGCGAGGACGAATGTAGGACTTGTAAATTGTAGCCCTGGCCGACGGCTGAAGAAGGAATTTGCATCTTTTCAGGAATCCCAGGCATTGCGATGCTTGTTTAGCGATTTGGAATATGTGGTTATTCCACCGCAGATCTTCGGATAGTATTATGCCTAGGATGTTTAAAGACGGTTCTGCCGTTAGGTTTTTATTGTCCACTGAAATAGAAGGAGGATCGGTGGAGGTTTTATTAGAGATGAGACAGTACTTCGTTTTGGATGCATTGAATTCGACACGGTTCTTGCGGCCCCATTCAAGAATTCGTTCGATGTCCCTGTTGATTGAAATGGACATGAGATTGCGATAATGCAGACAAGGTCTGGCGCGTGCTTGTCCTACAGTATCGAAGCCATAGCAGTACCGTAGTGTACTGTCGTCGGCAAAGCAGTGGAGTGGGTTTGAAGGGATTGAGAGCAGGTCATTTATAAAAATTAGGAAGAGAGCTGGTGATAGAATTGAGCCCTGGGGAACACCTGCGGAGATGGTGTGGGGGTCGGATTCGACGCCATCCAAAACTACCTTGATTGAACGGCCAGAAAGGAAGCGTTAGAACTGAGGGTGTGTAGGCCGCTTAAGGTTCATCGCCCTCTGCTTCTGCACCTCTCAGAACCGTGTTAACTTATTCCATTCTTCTTAGATCACTCAAACTAAGCTACTTGACATTACACCATGATCTGCACGGCTTGACAGACAATACACAACTACAAAGTGTATTTCCAAACCTTGGTTTTCCCCATTAAAAAGTTTGTTAGCAATACAAACAATCTTATTAATAAATGAAACATAGACCGGGGCTATAGTCATCCAAAAACATAAGACTCTATTGCTTGATACAATATGCATGAAATTCGTTATTCTTCCAATTATGACCAGTACTAAAAAGCCAAGTCCCACATCACTTTATTCAATACATTGTGAATGATACATGAAGCCCCATTAAAACTGCAAGACTGAACTATTGAAGAATAAAACTTATCACATCCTTCATTTTCCCGCTATAACTATACGACACCATATTGTTGAGCTTAAGCTGCTCTCCATCTAAGCCCAGTGATGCATTGAGACATACCTTGATCCACTTAGAGCAGCAGTTGAACACCAAAAATACCTGCGATACATTTTCGTTCCTTCTGAATAAACATTTCCCAGAAGTGAAAAAATCTATTCAACAGAAATGACAAAGACGGGTACCAGATGTAGTTGTACAACAACCAAGTATGTACTCTAACATGAATCTTAAGCAGAACTAAAGAGCACAGAGCACGCCATACGGGATGAACATAAGGCAAGAAACAAGAACTTTCAATGCTTGAATGCGATGTAACTAGAATTCGTACACGTCAACTAGGTAGCAACAATCGCGGCTACCTATAGAGAGTGCGTATCGCTGGTTTCGAAGTCCTTTTAAACCACGCATTCTCCCATTTTCAGAAATGCGACACTCGGCGACAAGCAGCTACTTATAAGGAGACAGCAAGAAACGCCAGCTACAAATCTCACGTCCAAATTAAAGTCCCCATGGTCTGCGTCAACTGCAACAAGCGAGTCGCTTGTAGCCATCGAGCGACATTCTCCTTGATTGGAAATTATTCTGCGCTGGATTAGATTTATTGGCCCTGGATTCCGGTAGCTCGGGAGCATAAATTAGCGACCAAAAACTGTGCACGTCTACTAAACTGTGCCTTATCGATCGCCCGGCTCTGGTCTGCGCCTTCAGTTCTGGGCCTTTTCTGCGCCCATGTAAAAAACTGATGGTGAAAAACTAGACTCTGCCCATAGCCTGGTACAATGTAAGCAGCCTCCTGGGAAAAGTGCTCTCGTTTGGCCACTATCGTTGCACGGGGATGGGACGGAGACGGTGGATAGTGGTCATTTAGAAAAGGGCTCGAGTTTGTAGCTTTGTGTGTGCTTATTTCAGTGAAAAATCCCAAATGTTTGAAGGAAACTCTGCCTTCGTGGTGGTTCGCAGTTGGTATAATTACAATATTACTTAATATGGCTGCCGACGGAGTCCCGCTTCCAGTCGTGCATGTGCGGGAACAGTCATTAGGCGGGCTATAATTTTCCCTCCTGCGACAGAAGTGGCTTTTATGGCTATTATGTAACTGCAGCTTTATGGGGCGCCCTTCGCCAGGAAACGCTGTGCCAGGAAATGATTATAAAATTCGTGCATGTAATAGGGACTGTTCGATATAATTTCAACAACTTTGGCTCGCGATTGTTGTATATTGGTTTATTGGGGTGAAATTGTATAACCCCCCCCCCCCCCCCCCGAAAACCACATGTTGAGTTTCCTTTGTAATTCCTTAATTTAATAGAATTTCAATAATAGATTATGTTGGGAATGAGCTGGTGGGCGAGCATAAATGCTTTAAAAGCCACCAGTTTTAATACTGATATGATTGATTGATTCTTGAATTAAGATCACCTCAAGTGAGATTATTTACTCTGAATGACAAATACATATGAAAATTTGCTTATAAAAATTGATTTTTAATAAAAATTTTATATCGACAACTAAATTGCTTAAATTTTAGTTAAATTCTGTTGAAGAAATATTTTTTTACTTTTACTGACGATACTCAATTGGCGAAAAACATAAAATCAGACAATACCTAATACCAAACCATTTCTACCCACACCCCTCGGCGAAATTGCTCAATTTCGAACAAATAGGTCAAATTCACCTGAATACACAATTTGACCCCATTTTAAAATTCAAAAAACTTAAATTCGCTGAAATTGAGGGGATTACATGTAATCATAACAATTGACTGCAATTCTATTAAATTCAGTTAATGGAATACCTATATTTTTTTAGAGGTACTTTATTGTGAGGTGATTCATTTACAGGTACTTTATCAAAAATAAAAAAAAGAACTTGCACGATAGTTTGGAGTAGGCCTAATTTGTAGAATTTGTACCGGGCTAAACTTTCAATGATGAAACGTCAAATAATACCTATTGAACAATAATACCACGAAAGTTTGACACAACTTGTTTTATCCAAGAGAGATACCTAGCAGGGGCAGCGCCGGGCCTGGCCAGCGTTAATTGCAGGTGCAGAACGCAGTTGGCCAAAATAAAAAGCGGCTGAGATTCACACATATCCGTAACGACACTTTGCCGATGCTTTTCGTGTCAGAGGCTTCCGTGATGAATTTTTCACTGACATTCAAAGAGCACCGCCTTTTTCCGTATCGGTGATCATTGTTCAATGACATCCGACATTTTAGTTTTGAAGCTTAGACAGTGATCTCAAATGCAGCATGGAATTTAATATGCAGAGAGTGGGCTTAAAAAACTTATTTTTTGTGTTTTTCACGGACGCCTGAAGGGCATAGAGATCGTTGGTGCCCCACTGCATCGGATGTCTGGGAACATGTCGCGCCTTTATTTAGTTGTTTACATGGGATATACGTACCGATAATTTCTTTCCACTATGCTCTCGGTACTGTACTGCGGTACAGTACTTTTCTAATTAAAAATATCTTTTTTTTTCTTTATATGATGTTACCTTGGAAGCGGCTATATGCAATGGAACACAGGCGGCCATATACTCAGTCACGCTCCTGGTAGCGATGAGCAAGACTGGTCTTGCAGTCTTACGTTTTCTTGCAGGAAAATGTCCTCTGGGCGATTAATAGCTTCTGCCCCGCCAAAGCACCCGGGCCGGATGGGATGGATGGAGTAGTACCACGGCTGTTGGTCATGTTCAATAGCTTCGTGCTGCTCAATTATGTTCCTATGAGTGGGAGACGTGCGAGGGTCGTCTTCATCTTAGAGTTAGGGAAAAGATGTCACGAATTCGCGAAAGACTATAGGCCGATTAGCCTGAAATCCTTCGACCAAGACACTAGAAAGGGTTAGAAGGCATTTACTGATAGCGTGCACCAAAAATATATAAGATAACAAATCATTATGAATTGGCTTCCACAGAATAAAATAGTTGAAATCACTATTTAGTCAGACACGAAATTACAATATCCTTGAAAAAGCTTTACTAAATATAGAAGTTGAAATCATGAAATTGCTTCGGTGAAAAGAGGATATTATATTCTAACAACACATTTAGATCTCCAAAGTCCGATTAATAACTCCGTATTTTCAAAAATAAATCTAAAATAACTTAACAAAATATGCCTTTCGATATGAAAACCTATTTCGTTATCATCGAATTGTTTTCGTTTAATTAACGAACTTCTAGGATCTCCATATTATTTCAATAAAGTCTCTTTAATGCCAAAATAAGCAGAAATGAATGGCTCCACTCTCTCTCTCCTCCATCCTAAAATAAAATTTTCCATATCAGAAATTCAAGAAGCATCCAACTACAAGCGTATCCTTTCAACTCTAAATGGTTTTCTTCTTCAGTAATGATTGGTTTATCTGGATGGCCCCCATCATACTGGTAATACTAATACAAGCCCACATCTCTAGTCCGTTTATATATATGTATAAATGTACAGAAAGCAACCTCTAAAACGATATCAAAAGGACGACTGACTGACTTCTTAAGTACCTACAGAACGTCTGTCTAATCGATAAGGAACTCTGTTCACGTTTCAAAATAAAAATTGAAAGAAGTTCCCAAGCATAGTAGGGATGCTGCCAATATGGCACCCTTAGAGCCTTCAACTTCTGTCTTATTACGTCTATTCCAAAAGAAAAGGGAATTTCCAAGTTTACATATGCAAAAGAGCTGAAAGCCAAGTCATCCCTTTGCTCTCTCCCCCTCTCTCTCCCTTTCTCTCGTAGGACAACGACCCCTCAACCTTTCAAATCTCCCCATCCACGGGCCTGGAGATCTGACACGGTTGTACAGGAGTCATATGGGAATGAAGTTAATATCCTGTTGGAGGGCACTTGTGTCCCAATTTGACGTAACTCGATGCTGAAGGGCTTATGTATCTCTGCCTTCTGTCCACCCCCTTCCATCTTTTCCATTCGAACCCGGAGGGTAAAAGAGCTTATTTGATGCTATAGTGCTTGTGCTGACGATAATGCATTTGTTGACATAATTGAATTCCCTTAAATTCAGGTTAAGATGCGAATTTTTCGGGCAAGAGGAGCAGCCCTGTAAGGGGAGACGATAGGAGATTGAAAACGTTCTAAAAAAATCAGCTAGTGCCTTCTGGATTCGCTGATTCTAATTTCGTTCTCAAGTGGGTACCTACGAGGGAAATTTGAAATGCAAAAATAGAAATGCGCAAAACTCCCGAATATAGCATGTACTTATATTTTCCTGATTGAATATAAATGCTTTCGATTTTTTTCCTTCGGAGTTTCGTTCCAAGCTGCTAAAGGCCCTCCACCATTGATCGAAGTGCAATTGGGAACGCTGTGAAATATTGATTAAAAATGCCCAAATCTATCTTTGTTTTTCAACCCTTTCTTCGGCAGTCATCAGGAGATTCTTTTGACGACAAAATCCCATAGACAACAAATAGCTCACCCCACCCACACTTGCTTCCATATCCCTTCCATATCGCTCCCCTCGGCAGAAATTCAAAGAAATCTTCACAAATTTACGTTCTCCTTTTGTCATTTTCATTGACGGTTCGACCTAATTTCTTTCTGCCGTCGTCTTAGCCCCGCCTTTCTTTTATCATATCGACGATGACGACAATGTCTTTGACGACGACGGCGCTGATGATTCCATCTCATTAATTTGCCATTAGAGATCGAATTTTTTTATCTACTCTGTTTTCGATAGCTTGAAGTAACGGCGCGGCATGAAGGGGAAGCGGGCGGTAAAAAGGACAAGGGAATCCTGTCATGTTCGAATAATTTATGCGATATCCAGAATGGGTCCTTTCAAATTTCTCGTTTCTTTTCCATGGTCGAAAATAGTGTGAAGAGGGTGTCTCTAGATACTTGGGCTCTTTTATTTATTATTCATGAATTTTAAGTATTGCGCATTTCAGAAATATGGTGGTAGAAAGTGGGAGGTTTTGAGCTGGAGACAGGACTAAAACGTTAATTGTGCAAATTATGGCACCCAAATTCTATATGTACACCTGGGCGTTATAAATTGTTTTTTTGAAATATTGGATAGAAAAATGTGCATGTACTTTGTCCTCTTTAAGCTGTATAAGAATTATCATTGAGGTAAAAATTCGTGTTTCAAGAAGTTATCAGAACTTTCACATATATCTTTTAGCATAATCCCTTATCTCCGCTCCCATTGAATTTAAAATTTAGCAGTTTATGGAGTCTTATAGACCGTCCTTACTCATGTTAGTTAATTTCTGCAACTAGGAAAACCTTACTTTATTGAAAATATTTGTTCAATGACCTCTTTCTTCAATATGAAATCACGGCCATAGAAGTTCTATTGATTTCAAGTTCAAGTCCTGGACTCGCTGATTTTTATATGCCATTCCTACACGAGGGACCACGATTCTGTGAGCACGAGCTCGTGGCTCTGCATGTAGGAATTAACGATACGGAATCGGTATATACTCGATTCTCTACTCCCATGAGTATTTGGTATTCGATTCTACTCATATCAATATTTGATACTTTTGACCGAATAATTTTCTCATATCATTACTTATGGGGTAGAATCGAGTACCGATTTGCATTCAAACTAACTACAAATTTATCTCAGTCGTGAATATTTTCCATTATATGTATTTTCTTGCCTTAATTAATGAGAGTTTAGCGCCGTTTACGTCCCAAACGCAAAGTAGAAATGCAAATCTGAGGTCTTTTTCGCATAGAGGTTTGTAGCTGCTTCCTTGTCTACTTCCCAACATAGAATCCACAACAGGGAGAAAAACATACAAATTTCTGTGCGATAAAATAGCTGCATTTTACGTTTTCACTTTGCGTTTAAAGACCCCCATAAGCGGTCAAATTGGATGTACATCCAGATTTTCATCAAACCCATAAGCCCAATGTATTTTGATCGGCCGACCGGCCCACAAGGGCCAAGGCAAGGAGGGCCAGAGTTGGGGTTCCTTGCGGATTCCAGTCAAGGGCCTATTTGGCTAGATTCTCGTTTCCACAACACAAGGTGTGGACATTGCACTTCAATTTCCTTTTTCTTATTTCGTCATCTATCTTTTATTGGTCAGCACGTCGTAATATTTCTTCATTTGGAATTCTATCTTCCTCGTGCATTTTTAGGGTGAATCTTGAAGACCATTTGACTTTTGTGCTATATTATTTTGTTCCCTAAGAAATTAAGCAACAAAACAAAATAACACAAAAGGATTAAGATGCAATTATTAGTCAGACCAATTTCGTTTTATTCATTCTAAAATTGGCACTTTTACTCGTTTATTACAGTTTATTTGGACATTTACAAAGTTTCAATTTAATAAGAGACAATCAATCACAATCACAATTTTAAAACTAGATAGTTCCAAAGAACTACATTGGAAGTATTGAAATTCATTATTGAAGCTCATTACATAATCTTCGTCATAAATTCTTTACTAAAATTTTATGAAAAACTGATAAAGAGAACAAATTTTTTATTTTGTGGGTGTATAATCAAAAAATCCATATATACGTCAGCTTGATATCTACTTTCGTCAAGCCTTGCTACGAAAGATATGTACATTTAATATTTAAAATAAAATAAAAAGCATTCCATTGACCGTGCCTAATTATCTGTAACAAATGAAATGGACTCTAATTCCACCAAGTATCCATTAAATCTCTATTATCAATTCCCTTAATTGCGCTTGCGAAATGGAAGAATAACAATTTAAATATGAGCACTTACACTCGTGCCATTCTTGCTGCCAATTGCGTCCTATTTACGTGCAGAATCATCCGCCGAATAAATTCGCTTTAATGATTCGCCATAAAAATGTGCTCTTGGCACCCAGAATCGTATTCCCGGCAGTTATTAGAAAATCCCTCCCCCAATTCCCCCATATCACAGTGCTCCCCAGCTTAATGCCTTTTTCATTTAATGCATGCGGAAACCTTCCCTTAAAAATATCATGACTCAGACGTCCATTCAAAATTTACCACACGAAGGCAAAAAACCGTATCAAGCCGCGTGTGGAATGCTCATATACACCAAGTGGGTCGTAACAATAGCATGACATGCAATACCACATCTTTTGGTCTTTTGGACATAGTCCAAGAATTTCTTTGACAAAAACGAGATAAATCGGCGGAGATTATTTCAGCTGACCCAGAGCACCGCAGCACCACACCAGCCCCGCGTAGACCGAAGCCGCACTCATGGGCAATGAATAAGCAGGGACCTCGTCAGTCATCTGCTATAAATCAAATTTCAATTGGGGCACCTCGCTGGTGCCTAATCTCCCCTGAGTCTTTTCAGGGAAGGCATTCAGATTAATTTTATCGAACTGAAAAAGGTCAAATTACTTAATTCTTAACATATGTGCTTTTTGTGGCCAGACGCGAGCTCCTCCTTATCCGAACATTGTTCCTCGCTGGGCTAATGACGGCGGAGTGTAAATCATTTTCCCAGGTGCCAATGGGAGTTTTGATCGTTGGCCAGCGAGAGATTTTGACAGACATATCGAAGACGATTTTTCAATTTACCAGCGCTGGGAAGCTCCTAGATCGGGTGGGTTACATGGCTGCGTACAATGAGTTCTGATTAACCCCGGCAGTTTGTAGTGCGGGATGTAGCACCTCGGGTAATTGCTCAACGCTCGATATCCAAGGCGAATAAGTTGGGTTTATTGGCGTATCGTCATAAAGTACTGATTTCTGTTCCAAGGCGAACGTGAGTTATTGTCGCGCTTAATTGGTTCCGACTGAGGGCGTCTAAGTAATGCACAAAGAAACGAGCAATTAACTCAGGCTATGACCTTTCCATGTCCATTATACAGAAAGGCGAAAGATCAACATCACAAATGAGAACGTTTTGCGGTTCTGCTCGATAGATGAAGGCGATGCCATGTTGGCACTGGGGCTTAATCCATAAATCAAGAAATTTATCTCAGACATGCTCGGTCCGCATTAATTCTGGCGCAGAGCACAGCTCCCAAGACTCCGTCGATCGTTCCCAACCGAAGAGACTTCCTGCTATCAAAAAACCACGTCCGAAACGGTTCACGCCAGAATCGTAAATTTCTAGCTGCAACAAACCGTTTCCTCCCTTTATTTTAGACAATTCTAAAAATTTGCGTTCTTTTGTTCCACAAACATTTTTTGTATCTCCTGTGGTCATGAAGGAAGCAGATGTTGCCAGGCACTTTGTTGTCGCTTTGGATTTGGTTCACGTTTCGCTGATGTAACAAAACTCTGTTCTCTGACATTTTTCTCCTCTTGTGTCTTCCCTGGAGTTTTTCAGCCCGGCACCGTCCGCAGCTATTAGGCAGCATAAAGGCTGTAGCCGTCGGTAATATGCTATAATCACATTATTTCAAGTTATTAGTTTCACTCGGTTTCATTTTTCAAACTCGTATAGAACAAAAACGAAAGAGCAGAATTTGAGACAAGGCAGGACCATTAACGTAATTCGTCATGATGATTTGTCTCGACGCTATGAAATCACAAATTAGCACACGAGACACGATTGAAACACTTGAACGATTTTTCAGGCTTATGTTACGCTTGTCTGAAGGCAGTGAACAATGATACGGACGGCGATATTGGAGCCTAAGCTGTTCGCTCGAACACTACTGCACCTTATCTTACGTGGAAGGCAGAGCTTTTTTTAAGACCATCAAGATGGTCGCTCTGCATTGGAGAATAATACTTTGAAGATTTATTGAAGCAGAGTAAATTGAAAAACTGGAGCTGAAACTAATAACTTCCGATCATGAAATACACGACGAGCGATTGTGTTGCAAGGCATTGCGGCTGGACAGACAAGCGGTTGCATTGCATTTCGTTGTGTTATTTACGAGGCATATTCGAAAAGTAAGGTCCATTTGGCTATAAAAATGTATTCGTATAAATAGTTTATGTTATTGGCGATATTAGTTTCAAGTGAAAGAAGAGGAATTAATCGGTCGGTGCCGGGTCGAGATTGTAGGGTGTAGGCTAGGGGATCAAAAATTCCTCGGCCTAAATCTTGAATCTCCTAAGTTCGGAAAGCGGCGTGAGAACGCGGATTATCATGAAGAAGGACTATACCAAATGAGAGCTTCACACGCTGTCGATTTTGGATGGCATAATCGTCAATGGTCGATCACCACGCAGATACTAGGTCTGCCAATTCGTTTTTCGTCATGCACATTTCTGCGGTTAGGTTTGCAGTCACAACCAAAGTCTAAAACGAGATAAAATCGAAGTAAGTATTCAACGCATTTCAACGTCAACGATCAACGGATCTAAGAACGATGCGACAGTATTGTTAATAGTACTCACTAGAGACTCCATTGCTATAGGTTCGTTATTTTTGACCGAAGGTTGGGGCTGTGGCGGAATTTAAGGTTCAACAGCGGGTGTATTTATGCTGCCTTGAATAGGATCCGCTGCTATCAGGTCCGAAACCTGGGGATGTAAGGGATTTAGGAGGCGCTGGCTGTTTAAAAAAAACGTTGGTATGTGCGTAGCCGTGACCACCAATAAGTATGTGGCTACTGGCAAAGTTTGAATAAGGAGTCGAGAGTTTGTGAATTTGGTTAATAGTAGCGTGGGTTGAGTTTAGCTTGTTAGTGGATGGGGCAGGTTTCAGATATAAATTACGTTGATTACTCACTATTTTATGGCTAGAAATATTAATTTTATTTCTTAACCTACTACTGTGATGTCTAATGGCAGGATTATTCCCTCTGGGGGCGTCCGTTCTAGCTTCATCTTCACTTCTACTGATGACAACTGCCTGTTGATCTTTTCAGCGGCTGATCGTCAAATTTTTCCATCTGAAGACCATCAAATTCGCATTTTAGAAGTAGCCACTCATATTTGGTCGGCATAAGGAGCTCGCAATTCACAGCTTTCTTGTTTTTTCTCCGGGATGAAAAAATCTCACAACATGTAAAAGGGATTGAGAAGTTCTTGGCGAAGAAGTCGTAAACCCAAGGTACATCTGCCCATGAGAAAATGAGCTGTTACTCCATTATTAGACACCGCGGTAGTAGTACTGGAAGTACCCAGTAGTACTGGAAGTACCCAGTTTCTTTAACGCGAGTCAAGATTGCTTCGCCACTTTCTTTTTATTCATTGATTTCGTCTTGTTTGCATTTAATTTTTCCAAACGTTTCTCCCATTCTTCCGGTGACCAATTGGTCACGAATTTGAATATGGATTGAGGAGTCAAGTACATCGGTGGTAAGGTATGAGATGTGCTTGAAGGCTTGAAATTGTTTGGGAGTACAGATTACTCGACGTTAAGTTTGGAACACCAAGGGTAAAATTATCACCATAGTTGTAATTAGCTATTTTGTTTATGCTGCGGTGGGTCGAGCATATGTTGACCAGTTGGTCGCCTCTGAGTTTTTCAGCCGGAGTGATTGTCCATTCATCCGGCAATCGACCTATACTAGATAGTTCAGCTTCAAAGTTACAGAACAGCTTTTTCAATTCGTTATTAAAAGTCGATATCGAGTTATCGTTGGAAGTGAGCTTGTCCGAGTGGTTAATAGATCATGGATCCCAGCTGTGACAGCTCTTCGTTGATGCATTATTGAACAAAATAATAAATTATACCACTTTATTAAAACAAAAGAAATTCTCGCAGTAGTTATTACTATGTATTACAGAGTGACTTAAACTCAAACTCACATATCGTTCATATGAGCGCGTGCTATGGTCTGTGGAAGCGAATGACGAATGAGTTAACAAAGGTAACATACTTAGAGCATATGACACGACCCTCTACGAACTACAGGATATTTCATTGAAAAATACTGTCAAATTCAATTTCAGCTACTGATTTCCTGACGTGCGAAGATAGACGAAAACTTGGCTAAAATGGAAAATCAATCCTGGTGACAAAAAAGTGTAGGCAACCGTTTCGGCCAGTTCTGAGCAACAGCAAAGAGGAAGAGCCGAAATTGTGTACGATGGTAGGATTTGCCGAACAAAGTAAGGAAAGAATTCATTCGAAGTGGTTTTAAAATTGCCTCATTAATAAAAAGATAAGAGCAATATCCATAAATGGTGATTTCAAACCAAAATTCCATGTGCTGAAAGTTGTAAATCGACTGAAACGTCATTTTATGGAACTCAGGAGCCTTTATTTGTGTAATAATATATCTTTCAATTTTATTTCTTAAACGTATCAATTTGAGCACCTAAAACTAAGTATAAACCTTTAAAGAATTCCTATTGTTTTTACAAGTATTGATCTTTTTTATCATAAACCTGAATTTATCATTCAACAATATCAATTATTTTCTGATCCACATAAAATCTTTTTCTTTTTCAATGCATAAGGTTGCAGGTTGTTCTTTATCTCGATGTTGATCAAACTTGTTCAATTAGCTAACTATAATTTTCAATTTTTTAACACATATTCCATTTTTTTTTTTTTTTTTTTTGATAATTCATTCCCAATTGCAGCATTTCATCGAGTACACCTCATGACCATGTACGTATGTAATTTGTAACATTGTAGCATTTTCTTTTCTTCGATTTCCGATTTGTAAAGACTTACAATCTGCACATATAGTACGACAAACCGCATTTTTTATTGCATTTTCAATTCCAATAAACCCAAAGCAGTAAAACTCACCCTGACATACATCGTAATATGATCTGGCGAAAAAAAATTTGACGTGACATCAAGAAAAATATGCCGTAACATTTGAGTTACATAAAACTTCAAAAGCCATAGAGGAGAATTTTGAACAACTAGGCAGGTACTCACCAAGCAGCAATTTTCAAGCGGCCACCACTCCTCCTCCTCCGGCACACCGACAATTCAATTCTGAAAAGGAAAAAAACCGCTTTAAGTACCGACTTAAAAATTCAAAAGAAACAGAAAATTGTAGGCTAGGTACATTGTTATCTGCTGCAGCAAGGTAGACTGCCGATCCAATTTCGAAGGCGACGAGCGTCATTTACTATCCATTAAACCAATTAAATCCGAATCATCCGCATTAGAGAAGCCTTTTACGTATGCAATTTCACCGGTCAAAGAAGCACATTAGCTGAATTTGCGTCGTTTTTTTCGAGGCAGAATGAACTCGTTAACGCTATCAAAAGAGACGGGACCAAGCCCCTTGGGATGATGGTGACTGGGCTGACAATGACAACAAACTTTTTCCCACCAACCGACAATCCAGTACTATTTGTGCTGGCCATTCTGTCCGGAGCTCTAAATTACCCTTTGATATATACCAAGAATCCCAGTTGCCCGTTCGGAGATGTTGGCTCCCAGTCGACGTCACCGGCACATCCACATAGTTGTTTATTTTTCCAGTTGGCATGGCCTGGTACAAGAGTGTTTCGTTGTTTGGCTTAATTCAATTTGACCCAGCCGCACTCGTGACGCGTTTACATAAAGCGGAGAGAAGTGTATCCCGGTCCCAGATACCACCCAGGCGAAGTGTTTACATGTCCAACGACTGTTTAAGTGCGGTTCTTAGCTCAAGAGATCCGAACATGCCTTGGACAAGCTCAGAAAGAGGAACGACCACCACACCAGATCTGCATTAATCCAGCATGCAGCTATCTCTACCTTTCCTCATGGGAACATCAAAAAAATTGATTCCAACTTAATTGTTATTCTGGATGCTCTGAAAAGCCTAAATAATTGCGAGTAGCTCGGCGAGACAGTGAATACATCTCGGCATAGCAATCGGCATTCTGGTGGGCATCAGCGCCGTGGCCCAATGATCGGCAATCGATTTCTGATTCTGACTACTTGAAATTGGACGATGGCTGCTAGAGAGCTCAATGGGAATTCGCTGATGTCCAGCATATTTGCGTCAGCTGCAACTAATTGACCCGAAAGCAGCTAAATTGATTTTCAAATTGATCCCTTTCGAACTTTGCTCCGAATTGGTCTGATTTTTTAGGCTGCTCGCACACTGGATCAGAAGTTGTACGAATTTGTGCGAATTCCGATGAAATACCATACAATTCATCAGAATTCGCACAAAATCGTACAAATTCTGATGCAGTGTGCGCGCAGCCTTATGCTGTTTCCAATTTTTCCTGGAAAGCATTAAAAGCTCCCAATTGAAGCCATTAGCAGAAATTTAATTCCAATTAAGTGCCTAAGCAAAAAGGGAGTGAAAGTATTAAAATTCGATCTAGAAACCCCCAAAGGCATAATGAAGTGGATGTTTCTTGAATAATTCATTGATTTTTGTCTGCAGTATGATTGCGTCATGTCTCCTTACCACCACTGATTTTTATAACTAGTGATTTGTAGTTAAGGTCATGACTTCAATTCGACTTCTTGCATTCAAATTTTGCCAGCTCTGTGCCAATACCAATCTTTTTACAGAGCAGAATATCATTGTGAATACGTTGTTCATTTGTTCCATTGTAAAAAAGACACTTTGACGAAGGATTCTTAAGCCCAAATATTGGAATCGGTGGATGTATTTAGGCATATATGTTTGTTTAATTTTACAAGCCCCAAATGGCATCGGTCCAAGTCAAATCCAACTTCCAATGAAACCCGAAGTGTAAACAATGTGTTTTTTAGTGTATTGACTATGACTAGTTTTGTGTCAGCAAGAGGCAATTTGGCGAAACGGTTTTTTTTAAATCGTTTGTTTCCGAAGGTAATGTGGATTATATTCCATCGATTTTAACTTGTGACTAGGGATACGGAATCGATGGACAGTTCTCGATTAAATACTCTTGAGTAGAATCGAAAGGAAATTCCTCAATGAGTACTTTTTACACGTTCAGAAGTACTCGATTCCTTGTAAATCGATGAGTTCTTACCTGTTTGGCGATTTGGAATGGGCATTAGCTCAACTTCACCCACTGTCACGGATGCAGCCCCACCACAAAGGGGGCAACTGGGTCTAATCGCCCGAGCCCCAAAGCAGAGGGGCCCTGGAAATAGATTGAAACCCAAAAAGTTAAAACCCTCATATCGTTGCGATCTGAACGTCAAGCAGACAGGGTCTGAAAGCCAAGTATGCATCGCTCTAAAATAAAATGTATTTACTCAATCTTAGCACAGAGTTTAAAGGGTACGAGTATTAACAATTCGTAATCGGCTGTAATCGAAATTTTCACCACTCTATTATCGGGAATACCGATGTAAACGAGAGAGGTGAGCATCTCCTAGACTGTCTTGTTATGAATATCATAGATTTTGAAAACAGGGGATAGAAACCCACCCTTTACACTAGCAGGCTACTCTCTGACAGCATCCAAAACTGGTGTGGTCTGGAGAGGGCTAACTATCGGGCAATTTGCACATCAGGTTCAACATTTTCAGCCTCTCACAAATACGCGCCTTTCCTGGTTCTCTAAAAAACCCAACTAACTTTCAGGGACTTGTGGCCTCGAAATCCGACGGGTTCACCGCCTCAGCTCAGAGTGTGCCCGAGTAAAAATAAAAAATGATCTTACAACTGGCGAACACCGGCCGTAATTGAAACATAGTCCTCGGCCAAGCACCGGGCATTAGAAGGTTAGGGCTCTTTGACCGTAAAACATAACCACCGACGGGCTATTCCCAAGTTCTTTGTATATAATGCGATTACAAAAATCTTTTTAATATTCAGCTATGTATATAGTGATATTTTCACATACTCTAATGCAATTGAGTTCTCCTCATTCTCTTTATCAAGGCGGATACCTGGCAGACCTATACGAGTATACATATTGCGTAGTTTAACTACTCAACGTAGTATCGCATTTTTTAAGAAAACGTCATGAGGTCGGGAGCTCATATGTTCGAATTCAAACATTTCAAAAATTTTATCGACGCGCTGTAATAAAAAAATTTAGCGTTTAGGGGTCGTCCATAAATTACGTGAGGCGTTTAGGGGAAGGGGACGAGCTGAATCTCATCCAATCTCTCGTGGGGGGAGAGAGGGGTCTCGGTACGTATTTTTTTCCTAAAGAAACAATGTAAAATTGCTACAACACTGGGTTAAATTAAGTAAAACATGTTTGTCCTCTAAAGACCCATTCACTTACACCACGCCGGCAGGCGGTGGTCTTTCAGCCCAGGTCGGCAGACACGGCCCGATGAAGGCCACACATTACTCAATGTGACTGGGGAATGAGGACTTTAGGTATCCACCTGACAGACCGTGGCATGCAGGTGACGTCAAGATTCCCTACATACTGGCGAAGACGACAGTTTAGTATAGCAGGCTGTTAATTTAAGTGCAAAAATGTTCATGGCCTCAACGAAAACATTAAACGCACAAACAGATTCATGACTGGAAAAACCTTTAAAACGCGGACCACCACATTTGCAAGGTATGGGAAATTCAATCACAGGCAGCCAATATGTTTGTCCCTTAAAGCGGCTCCAGACTCAAGCGCGAATGCGACTGTGGGTGGTTTTCGCGCCTGGCTCGCGCCTCCTAAAGTCACGGCTTGAGACTGAATAAAAGTTCAGACCTTCAGGCACAAACTGACGATAAATAGCCACACACATAAAGATTTTTGTCAGTTTTCTTCGACTGCAGACGCCATCCAGTTGGCGGCCGAGGAGGTGTGTGGCGATACTTGGCTTCAAGGCAAGAACTTTCAGGCAACGGCCTGCCGTCGACCTGTGTGTGAAAGGGGGCCTTAAGATATGCCTAAAGGCCCCCATACACGGTCCAATTGGTTGTACAGCGAAGTGCGGTTGTACAACCAAAACTATCGATTGTGGGCCGGTCGGCCGATCAAAATACATTGCGCTTATAGGTTTGATGAAAATCTGGTTGTACAGCCAATTTGACCGTGTATGGGGGCCTTAAATCGTTAACAAATTATTTTTGGGGACGACAGAAAGTTGCATAATAGTCCCTCGATTGTTTAGCCGTCACCGGCCAGCCAAACGCGGGTCTCGACGAATGTTCCATCGTACGAGCCAAGTAAAACAGACCCGCAAAAATACCATTCGAATATAGAACTTCAGGAAGACCCCTTGCCGAATGTTAGCGTAATGAAATTTTTGTTGAGTTTGAATGCTCACGTTTTGGTAGTTGTGTGTCCAATACAAGCGGGGCATGTAGGAGTTCGAATCATCAGTTATCTTTAATTAAATCTTAATCTTGTGTTTACGCCCATAAATACATAAGGTATTTTCAGTGTTAAATACTAGAGATTTTTAAAATCTGAAAAATCTCATGTAAGATTAGAGAGAGAGGAGGGCGAGCCAAACCTCAGGACATCTAACCAAAGGGGGAGGTAAGGTCGAAAATTTTATGGACGACCCCTTTATAATACGTGAGCAAACATTTTAGAAATCCGAAAGTACCATTAAAAGTACAAAATTCGTAAAACTAATAATAACACAACTTCATTTTCGTAATTAATTAACTAAATTTAAACTATTTTTTTCATTTTGAAAACACAGAGCTCCCATATTCCTACATAATTTACAAATATGTATCATTTTCCCCAGCTCGGTAGAATGTAACCACCACGAATAATGAACTTTGTCGGTACTTAAATGCAGCAGGATCCTGTAATTAAATTCCTTTATTTCAGAATTTTGTAAATTCTTGCGACGAGTTTCCATTAAATTCGTATAATGCATCGATTGCATGGATGTTTGTATGTATTTTGCATATAGGTATATGCCAGAAATAGCTGCCTTAAGCCAATATAATGTATAAGTTTTTTTACAAACTTACGTTTTTGCGAGCGTGATAACTAAAGGTAACATAGTCAGAAATAAATAACAAGACATTCCAGGTGTGAAAAACCGCACCTCAATACAGTATTGGTTGTCTTTTGCCATTAAAAAAACAAAAAAAATATAAATAAGAATAGAAAAACTAAACAAATTACCTTCGACCGCATACTCTAAAAATGTCACTGAAAGCTCTTTGCCATCATATTGAATGTTCCACATGTCAAATTAGAGTGCTAATGGACAGGTAACGAAAAGCAAACAAAATCTGCTTAAACGCGGGGAATTATAGAAGAAAAATGTATGCCGCCGCCGCGGTTGTAAGAAAATTTAAAGCAGGAATTAGAGGCTTAAAATGTAGCAACTGGCACGAAAGGAAACCGACAAAATGTCTTAATTATGGCTGAAGTTAAGAGGAGCTGCACGCGTCAGCTACGTGCACTGCTCTATGTAGTACGTGCGAGGGTACATCGAACCTGGAGGCACACAGCTCCGTTCGGATCTCTCATAGCCTCGGGAAACACTTTGCGTATCTATCATTCGAGGCAAGGCATTCGGAGCTGGGTGTAGACTGTAGTGTAGCTCTGGCTGGCGTAGTATGGCTTCGTCCCGGATAGGTATCCAATCCCATGTAACCGAATAATGATTTCCCTATAACCACTGGTGTGTTCACATGTTTATCGTTCAAGTTAATCGTGTTACGCCTCGCCTACTCCCCCAGCCCGCAGTGTGTCGGTTGGTATTCAGCTCGGCGCTTTGCAAAATCCAGAGCAAGGCTAATGTACGTTTCGTTTTATAGGGGTGACCTCTACATTTTGCTCATTGTAAATTTTCATTAAAACTAAAACCCCACACCCCCGTCAAGAAAACAACAGGGTAGCTTCGGGTTGTTGTTGCTGCCGGAGCCCTAATCTCTGCTAGTCACTTAGTCACGTCTCTCATTTTAAGAGCAGTCTTCCTCTTCATTAAAGGGAAGTCTGCAGCAGCGTATCCTTAAAAACTAAGACCGACCGACCATATCTTATTTGCTGCCCTACCCCCGGCAGCAGCCCTCTTCGGAGCTTCGGCTAGAGAGCCCTCCTTAGATCCCTTTTCCTTGCAGTTCATGAGGTCAATTCCTGGTCTGGCATTCTTCATACTTAAAAAGATTAAAAATGAAAAATGTCCTCGCCAGTACTAAACTGCTGATGATAAATTTCGTGCCTCTGAATTCTGTGTGTGTGCGGGAAATAAATTCGTTCGCCAGCTGTCACGGCTGAAAATTACAAAAAAAACTTCTGCCGCTGCAATAAATAAAAGAAATAAAACCCAGGCGGCAGCCATGCGATGATTTCATGAAAGCGGGACAGGAACCAGAATCACGCCGTCAACTTCACACCATACGCGAAAAGAAAGGCAGTCCGCCGCCGCCGTATATCCGCGCGGATCCGCTGATTCGAAATCGAATTGCTGCAGCTTAACGACTTCGACAGATTTCCCAGATTCACTTGGAAAAGTGTCAAAAACTCCCGGCGGCGGCGCGGGGGGCGGCGAGGTCTTGCGAAAATGAAAATACAAAATTACGGAGTTCATTTCCGCTCCGGCAGGGGGACGAGAAGGAGCTGGGCTGGAGCCCGATTGATGCTATCTTAAATGATGTGCAAGATCGTATGGCAAATAAATGACGGCACAAAATGTCCCCCGTTGAAAGAATTTCTATGAAAATGTGCTGAACGACGACGACGACTCTGGTAACGCGGCCATTTGGATATCGTATCGCATAGTTGTGCGAAATGGAAGAGCACACGGTGTACGCCCATGTTTCCGGGAGAATGTTTATTTATTTGGCGTCCATTTATCTGCTTTGATCAATTATTATTCGGCATGAACGGATTTTAAGGTTGGCTGCCAGTAATCAATAAGCGCTTGGCTGTAAGCAAATTAATCCTGACAAGGCGGCCGGGGACAGTAACAAATTACGACGCTGGCGGAGGATTAATTTATTTTTGTTCATAAATTTCAGCACTATTCCGGCGGAAAATAGATTAAGAACCCGAGAGAGGACACACGGCGAATTTTCGCGATAATTGTTAAGAGACTTGAAGTAATATGCGAGTCGACGTCTTCGGCGATACGTTTCAATGATAACGATGAAATATAACCGAAATTATGTTAAAATATGTAGAAAAAATAATTTATTTAGAGCTCGCGAATGTGATTGTTTCTGATCAATTAAAATTAGTTTCATGAATTGTACATGTAACCTAACAACTATTCGAACGTGATATTTGGCTAATTTGTTGCACAACAAGCTACAAGCAACATTTTCCAATTTAAAAAAGACAGCAACAATAAAAACCAAAAATGAAACCAGGGGTGAAAATGTCAGACTTAACTGCATTCTTTTACCTCTTCAATCCCCTTTTTCGCGCACACTAATGTCTAAAAGCTCGTTTATAAATACATAGAACAGTTTGGCTGTGGAATAATCTCCCACAATCAGATTTGCCGAACTCGTTCAACACCCAAGAGTTCAAACCTAAGGTTCATCGCCACCTGTTCCAATACAACCAGACCCTACTCCATCTGATATATCTTACTCTCTTCTATCTTTCAAACCAAGCTTGCTCTTGGACATTGCACCATGACCCGAACGACATGACAGACTACTCTAGAGGTGCTGAGGAAAGATCTCATGAACCTTGCGTTTCGCTTCTTCAATGTCGTACAAGTTCGTACAAGTACTGACTGTGAACGTTTGTCCCACAACCCACTTATTCTGTTCATAAAAATACTTTTACAGCAAAATAGCCTTCTTTCTCCAAGTTCGACGGTCGCTAGCAGCATGTCTCCAATTCCGAAGGTTGAGCATTGGCCCCTGTGCTGAAAGTCGAGTCGTCTTTAGTGACAAGTCGTTTGTTTTTTAGAAAGTGATGTTTGAATCGAATTAAGGCTTTCAGCACAGAGACCCAGAGTGGAAATAATTGAGTTTAGGCCTCTGTACTGAATTTTATGTTTTAGTGCTAAGTCTACTCTCGATCTCAGTTGCAATTCCGTCCATTTTCTGAGTTGTATGTTTTCTAATAAAGAGGCAACTAAAATATGAGATTTACCCCAAGTTTTTGAGTTATAATAAGAGATGAAAGGTTTTAATCTTCTTTAATCTTTGTTCAAGAATTTCTTAGTGAATGAGCTAAAATATGATCTTATCCTTGAAGATCGTCGGCTCATAAGTAAATATTACGCCTATTGTAGTCAAAGACTGATCATTTGTTAGATTGAGATTAACCGCTAAGTCGAGGAAGCAGTAGTGATATTTCGTTAGAGAATAGTCAGAAATTAGATGGAAAATTATAAATTGTTCGATAAATTGTTCCTATTAATTTTGAATTGGACATGAATTGACTATCATGAAGACTATGTCTTTGGCTTGCATTGTCGAAGTCATAGGGAAAACCCCAATAACTGCCATTAGAGAAGGCGTGAAATGAAGAAGCCTTTTAGAAGCCACGCATTAATACAGTAAAGTTTAGTTTCAGAACTCTTTCAATATTCAACGTCGAAATCCATATAAAAATTTCCAGTTTCCCTGATGACGCTACTCGATTGTCGCTAATTTCTGATATAGAGGAAAATAATATTCTATACAGGTTATTCACTGCGAACCTTAATCCCGTTTACGAATGCCAGCAATATTTTCTCCTAATATGCTCTAGTTCTACACATTATGAATAGAATAAAGAGTTAATAAATTTCATAAGAGTAAATCGCCCCAGTTTTAACACAAAATCTCATTCTATTGCGTAAGGCTTTAATTTTGGACGCATAATAGGATAAGAGGACGTGTTTAGTTTTTGTAGTATGTTTGTTTAGCAACAAATGTGATTAACTTTCATGCATTCACGAAACTTTGTAGCTGTGTGAATTTATCCTGAGAGTGTTATGTAGATAAAACTTCCTTTTCTATTATGCTAAAACAAAATGCAAAACTTGTGAAACCAGTTTTAAAATTACTAAGCATATTTTTATTCATTAAAAATTTCCAATTAGAAAAAAACACTAAACCGCACAAAATTGTTTGTGACAGATAATTGCTTACGTCTTTTGTTATTATTGTGTCATGACATTTTTAGTAACTGGAAATATTAGAGTTCGTCACCCTCCACGCCTTGAATTCTTCGCGAGCAAAATAAAATCGAATTATAGCAACAACAAAAAAAAAATCGAATTGAATTAAAAAAGTATGGATTACGACTTAGCTAGAATTAAATTAGCCGGCTATCGGGGATGCAAAGTATATCTTGTTTCACTTTTCTATGGATCTCAAGCTTAATTAGCATAAGTTAATCAGCAAAGAGCCTCAAGTAAAATTGCGCTTTATGTTGTAAATATTAAATGAAATGAAATATGTTTTATTCATTTCTTATATAAATTTTATTGATTTGAAAAGCAGTCGCTTGTTTAATTAATTTGATTACTAGTTCTATAAAGCTTGGCTAACGTCTAGCGCAATGACACATCTGTCGATTTAGTATAATTTACTGGAAGCCAGTGACACAACAGATTGAGTGCAATTTTTATCCATTTACTCTGAAAATAAATCTTATCCATATGACACAAAAGTCGCCAAGGGTCATTCAATCTTATTTACGGATCCCATGAAAGCCGGCCGAAAAACAAAAAAACAAAAAAAAAATCTGTCAGCCATCTGCTTCCACTTAAAATCCCGAACAGGTACCCGGCACCCTATTTAGCAAGAAGAAGGAACTAAAAGAAAATTTATGCCGCATTTATGTTGGCCCTTGGAACTCGAAACTCTCTCAGGGAAGAACTACCAAAAAGTGCACAAACACTATACTGGCCCCGTACCTATTCAAGCATTAAACCCACCTGCCGCCACACGGCTGCCATTCGATAAGGCATAGAGAATACGAAATTTTTCTCTTGCTTGTCAATGATAAAAGATATCACTATGGTGGAAATGTACGAATTGAATCCATGAAGCCGCAGTTCAGATATCCACGAACCGAATCACTGATTTCGATAAATTTTTCCCCCTTTTCATCTTCCTTTCACTGCGCGGCGGTTGAATGTCCGTATGGCAAACTGACGCCCGGATACCTTAAACCTTATGCTTGTCGATAGCTACTTAATCTCTTTTCTACCTGCATGAATGCCCAGGCACCGGTGCTAAATTTTTATCGATGTATAAAAAAAATTTTCGATAAATTATTCAAGTCATTTGCGCATGGCCGATGTGTTGTTGCTGGTAGTTTTTTTTAGCCTGTGTTTGTTTTGTTTTTTGAGCGTCAGAAAAACCTGAGATGATCGAGTTTTAAGGAAATTAGCCCCCGAAAGGAGGTCAATCATGTATTTAAGACGAGATTTAAATATTTTAGGCATAAAAAGTCCCACTTTGAAGCCATCGAGAGCTTAATAGCAGCCTCGTTTCTAATAATATCGAATGGAACGCAATTACAGCTGGGAAACAAGCTGGTAATTACATGAACTTGAGAAGTCCACTTGGCTTATTCCCTTGGGTTTCTCTAATTACTGATTGTGAGTCAGTGCTACCGGAAAGACACGACTGGGCCTTCCCTCGTCTATTGTAATAATGTCCAGGCAACGGCGGTAGTAGGTAATCAACTTCCTTTCTCCGAAAGGGAATTATCCAAATCACCCTCGGCGTCGTCATCCCTGGTGCTCCTGCTTCGTTCTCCCTGGCTTCTTCTACAATTTTTGTATTAGTTTAATAATTACAGACGAAATTGTTTCCAATTAATGATTCAAACGCCTTCATAATTTGAGTCAGGTGGTCTTTATGATATCCCCAGCCTGGTCCTGTGCTTCTACGGATATACACGCGCTCCACCGGCTCTGGTTCTCTACCATGTTGTTGACTTGCACAAAGCCCCCGTTTCTTCCCTATGCGATAATTAAAAATCGATACTAAACCGGGCTGTGATTAAGACAAAATTAAGCGATGACTGAATATATCGTAAGTCGTGCAAATGATGGCGCGGTGCCGTGGGGCTGACATGCTCCTATTGCCTCCTCGGTTCGGAAAAGGCCAGAATGTTCTTCTATGGCAACTGATGGATTACACCAAATCCTCTTTAGTTTATCGATTTGTTATTAATCAAACATTCTTGAAATGGGAAAACTGTATGCCGTGGAATTATTGGTATTTGTGGTGACTACATTTGTATTGAATTAAACTCTGCAAAACGTTTATTTATGGCACCGGGGATTTTTGAAATTGTTTCCATTGATAAATTCCCTACTGTGGCTGATGGTAATTCCATTTAAAATTCGAAAGTTATATAAGCAATTAAAAGAACTGCGATGTGTGATTACTGGTTTGTGTCATCGTCGAATAAATCATAATATGTACGTTACATGCTTTGATTACGTAAACAATTCAATTTAACAATATACGATGTGTAAGAAACTAAAAAGAGTTTTAATTCTCAAAAAAATCAAATTTTCTACAAATTTTAGTGCTTGACAGCATTTATCTAACAATTGGAAAGGGGACTAATAGCATATGTCTTGATGCATGCCCCTAAGACTATAGGGACTTACGGACCTAAAGGATATAGCACTAGACTCATGTTCTGACATCACCTTCACATGCAATTATTGATGGTGTTGCAGTTAAGTCATAATTAATAATGACATTTCAAACACTTAAACCGGTTTGGAAAAATTAATTGTGATTAATTAGAATGTATGTATGTCAAAACAAAGATTAAGCATTTCATAACGTGTTTTAGTTAGCAAAGCCTAATCCCACCTCCCCGTGGTGGCCCCAGTTGTACTTCTTCTGAAGGAGCTAACGCGAGATGGCTAGTGATGAAACATTTAGCAAGAAAAGCAAGACCAAGACAATACAGTGACAAGGGAAAGACAAGACTGAAAAATCAAGATAGCAAGACTTTTTGCTCATCACTAAGTGCCAAAAGTCTTACAGTGATGATCGAAAAGTCTTGTCTTCCACATTTATCAAGACCAAGACAAGTCTGCAAGACTTTCTGCAAGACTTTTTGCAAGACTTCTTAGTGAGGAGCCAAAAGTCTTGCTATCTTTATTTTTCACTCTTCTGTAGTACTATCTTGTCTTGGTCTAACTTTGGTTCTGCTAAATGTGCAAGCTAAGGCAAAACTGCAAGACCAGTTTTGCTCATCACTAGAGATGGCGAATGGCAAGTCCTCCTTTGCGCAATAAAACAGAGTTCTGCGTTCTGTGCTCTTACAAAATCACCCTTGCTACGTAGCGGACACCCTGCTGTCGGCGTCGCTAGGAATCGAACTCTATACATGATTCGTTGCCATTCTTGCCGGTTTTTGGCGACGTCTCGAGCCTCGAAGTGGTAACCTAAAATAATATGGAGCAGAGCCTTAGAGGTCGTACATTAATTACGTAAAGAGATTTTGGCGATTTTTCGACCCCCCTCACCTTTGGTGACAGGTCGTGAGATTTGGCTCGACCCCCTGCCCAAAATTTAAAAAAAATCTCCTGCATTTAGACTAAAAACACGCATTATGGGCGTAAGCACAGCAAGACGAGCCTTCGAGGGGCTACTTTGCGACTTTGTGGCGTTCGCATAACCGCGATAAATGTTTTTGTGTAGATTTAGCCATATTTTAGTGGAACGACATGTTTTACTTAATTTAACCCACTCTTCTTGCTGACCCCATTGTACCTTCTATCTCAGTCGAAGACGGGAATGTAAAGGCGGCTCCACAGTTACGGCAAAATTCCAATCAGAAAGGAAAATAAGGTGCGAACTAGGCGAGAAAACCATTCACATTCGCGTTGACGGGTGCTCGCGGTTGTTCACGGCGTGAGTTTGGAGCCGGCTTAACGGCTGATTTAACTCTTAACATATTTAGGGGTAACTATAAGGCGTCCATTACACGGTCATACAAGCGCCCTCTCGATACTTTATCGCTGTTTCACTGAAATTCATAACCTCTAGCCTGTACAGCAATATTTTTCTCGCAACACAAAACTAGCCCGAGCACCGGCGTACCGTGTTTGTTTAGGATTTCGCGCAGACGTTTTGACAGCGAGTCTTATTTTTACTCAGGTTAGTCGTAGTTGGTGTCAGGTTTTCCGGTAAGGATATCCACAAAGCCGCCTAAATATATACCCCTGATCTTTGTAAGTGGGAGGATCTTATCTTACCTGGCGTCAACGACACCTGGACTGGTTTACCACAGTACAGGGGCTGGCGTCGCAGGACTCAACTCCAACGTCTTGATTGCAATGGGTACGCCGCGAGCACTGCGGTATCAAAGGCAATAAGACTGCGGACAAGCAGCCAGAGCCCCCAACCGTTCTGTAACATCCCCTACTCCACCTCCAAGTGCCTAATACTGAATTAAAGGACTGGAGCTAGCGTACTGCGAACAGTCCCAGGTCTTAAACGGGCTAAATAACTAATGACCCTCTGCCTTAAAAGGCGTTGCCACTGCAAGCAGGACTGTTGGTCAGACTTTCTGTGGTAATTAAACGCCTTTTTTGGACCCTGCGTGCCAGGCGCGGCCCTGCCTTCATCCGACACAACACACAAATTTGATTGCGCGTCGAAAATCTTTCGAACTTGGAACAGATGTTTTGCCACACCCATTACACTCACCAAATTGTGCGTCTCAGATTTTCACTTGTTTTCTTAAAACCTATCGAAGTATAAAGTTCGATTCTAATGAGAATGTGAATAAACGCACCTTGTTCAGTTTTTCGTCGGTAAAGACAGATCCTTCTATCAAGGAATAAATATGAACCACGGTAAAAGATGGCAAAAGGTAATCTGCCAATAACGTTCAATTATTCTTGTTTTAATAAAAACGAACCATTCTAGAAAAAAAAGTAAGTTCATAACGAATTCTATGCAAATCGAATGAATTTCCAATCGGGCATTGAAGGAAGCAATTTCATTTATCATTCAAAATTTATGCTGAACGCGGTGTGGTGTAAACACCATTAGGAAAGCATAAACTTTAAATATGGAACATGCAGGAGCTTTAATTACAATACAGAACTGCTTTATTCGCCACAAAATTATAAAACAAACCATTTAACAAAAAAAAAACCAATTCGAAGTAAACTTAACTTTATACTCTCTATCTTGAATGTATAATAGCTCAGTTGAATAAATAAGACTCATTCGCTTTGTGTCATGATTAGTAAACGCTGCGTGGAATGAATTACCTTAATAAAAGTGTAAAGAACAAACAATACCGGCTAGACGTCATTTCCCCTTTTGTTTTCTTAGTTCATGGCCCATTGTATATAATATGACAACCGTGCAGCAAATTACCTTTTATCCCCGCACTAAGCACAGAATTATATGACGAAGAAAAAACATGTCTGAATAGGTATTAACCATCTCCCAAGATAATTACACATCTCGCCAAAGTAAACTAAAAATTTTCGTATAATTAAGGATTCCTTAAGCCTTTGTACAAAATTCCTGGCAATCTTACGAGACCAGCCCCGACGGAACAAAAGGCGACCACTCTCGCCACAAAGGAGCATCCAGAAAAGGTAAAATGAGCCTTCACTAAAAACCGCATGGACAGAGTCCGAATTTGTGCAAATATATTGAAGAATTCCGCTGTGCTCGTTCGTCCCCCCTCCACGCCGCAAAACAAAGGGTTCACCAACATAAATTCCCTTTTTCCCTGACATGGCAACTCTCGAAAGTCTAGAAACAACAACCACCAATGGCACCATACCGCGATGATTTTCTACCATCTTTGGGCTGGATGAACTCTTATGTTGGATAACTGAGGCTATAATAAAACTTATCCTCCTTTAAGGGCTGCCAGGGGGAAGGAGGGCAGTTCAAAGTGTAAGGACGATCTCAGAAAACATTTAAAATTCCAGAAACATATCCCTACACTGAAAGGGAATTAGGATCCTGTTTAGGGGATTAAAGGGGATGACAAATGGCATAACCTGGAAAAGAGAATTCGGATCTTTTCATCGGTCCAAGGCGTTGTTCAGCCTTCAGCGTTTGTAATTTCTGCCTTGACTGCCGCCCCCCGCTCCCCCGACTACCACGACTACCCGTAGTTCCGCTTGATAAATGGGAACGAACTACTTTTGAGGAATTGCAAGTTGTTTCTGGTTCTGAAGCGAAACGAGAGGTTTTCTGCTTTCTGGGTGCAAAAATTCCGTCCGTGGTTTTTCTCTAGCCTTGTGTTTTTGGTGTCTTTACTATTCTTGGAAGGATGGCCGTTGTTCAAGGTGTGCAAAAACTAACTTCAAACAGGATTCCTCAGGATTTTTCTTTTACACTGATAGATGGCACCGATGGGATCCAATTCATAAAAATGTGAAATCGATTGTAAATATCTCTCCATTGGCCTTTGGAATTTCTTGTGTATAAAGTGCTGAACAAATGGGTTGTGTAGAACTACAAATATGGCATGTCATACACGTGGAGAATTTGCCTGAAACATACCAGCATTTTCTATATGAATTTTAACAACAAAATTCTAGTTTCGCAAATTATTATTAATTAATTTCATCCATTTTACAAATTCCATTGAAATATAAACAAAACTCGTCAGTTTTAACAGTAACTAAAAGGAGGAGGTGTAATGAATATTACCGGTGGGTAAACGAACACATTCCATTGAAATTCGATAAATGTATGTCGAGCATTGAAACAAGCATTGTTCTGGTAGACCATTATAAATTGCAGGGCTATGTGAATTTGTTGATATATTTTTTGATTGAAATAATATACATTCTTCTGGTTATCTCTCTAATTTTCAATTTTCATTGGTCCACAAAGAGTTATTGAAGTTGCTTCCTTTTAACGAAAGGCATAAGGTCCCAAAATAGGATGCTTTAGTGTATTTCAATAGAACCTGAGTATCTAATATTTGTTGGCCAGAGAGCATGATCAGCTTTAACAATTTTCACAGCATATCTTGGGGCAGGGACAGAGAACTTGCAAGGTAGACTTATTTTAAGCCTGCAGGTGGGTCTTCTGCCATTCTTACCTCCATAGATGGTAACCAAGCCAATCAGTGCATTTATAGCCACTCCACTGTTCCACAAAAATGCTTTAACTGAGCTTCAACAATTCCGTGCTGGCGTTTCGAAGGGTCATAGAAGGAAACCGCTCAGAATTTTACAAACTGGGAGTGGAAAAAGCTAGCACGAATAGCAAAGATATAGGCATGCCACAAAAGTATGCACATTCCCGCCACAGGCAGAACGCTACATGCATAAACATTTAGAAATGCATCAGCATCGGCATAGACCATTCTAACCGGTGGTGATGTTTCACTAGGCAGTTTCCCTGCTAAGCAGTAACTACGTACAATGCTGCTTGACCTACGCAATCTAACGAAAACCGTTCTATTGAGTATGCCTTTAGGGTCACCAAGATAATTGCCCCTTTTCATCAAAAACCCAATTGTGTTCCCTCTAGTCTAGAAAAAGTGCAATCCTATAGCGGGAGAGTGTATGCCTGTGACGGGAGCGTGGAGAGTTTTATTCACGAGTAAAAATTAAACTCGTTCGCACGCCCCTGCTACAGGCATGCATTTTTTCTAGACAATAGGGAGCAGAATTAAGACTTTAAAAAGTTGTGTAGAACAAAGAAAGCGGGCAATTATGTTGAGTTTATTTTTACTCAAGCGTGCATCCTAGCTGCGGGCGCCGTCCGGGATGATGAGTACCTGCTGCATGCTAGGTGCGGGCGAGTGTCATTTTTACCCGGGTCAGTATTGGTATCGATATCAGGTTTTCTTTACCAATATAGTGGGTGCCCCAAGAGCCGTTACTGAGCATATAAATACACTGCCACTTCGAAGCTCTTATGACCCGAAACCAAAAGATGATGTTGGCAATGGCAGTCCAATTAAAACTGGACCTCTGATAGTTGTTGGGCTGTCAAAGAAATCAAATGTCTATTGTAGGCTTTCTTAAGTTTTCGTAGATCCATGACAATGTTTCGTATACCCCTCCTTGAGAGACAAGACACTGTCCAAGTTGACCGATCTATTAAACAGGCCCCAACTTCAGGCTGTCAGTGAACCATACGGGTCCAGCTTGCGGTATCTTAGCGGCAATCTTCGATAGACTGTATTGTATGTTCATGGTAATGGGAACAAACGTTAAGATCTTCTTCTTCTTAAATGGAGCTACTTGTAGTATTTGGGACACTTCAAATCATAGCTTCGAGCCTACGGCTCACAGGTTCTTTTCAGCTGGTTACCCAAAGTCTTCTTCTCGCACCTCATCCATATCCCTCCTACCCGATTTATGCTTTATTTTCTTGATGATTTCATTAAGATCTAAGCTGGCATTCCGCAAATTGTAGAAAGCGTCCGTTGAAGACCCAGAAAAGGATGCTGTGGTTAAGCTGGCCAATGGGCAAAGAATGGTCTGCCTCATGATATCACCAAAGAGCTAAAAGTACTTCTCCGACTATGGAAGCCTTGGTGAACCTTCATCGAGGCTACAAAAACATCGAGAGCAAACGAGCCGGAAAGAACAACCGGGGGTGGTAGCACGTAAGTTGTTTCAATCGACCTCTTCATACAAAAATTCAAGTGTTACAAAAAATGTTGTATGAAGAGGAACTTACGTGCTACCACCGGGGGATTAAAACCAGAGCTAGAATGCAATGATCAAATATTCGCTCTCCGTCAGCAAATGTAAGAAAGAATTCGTTGCGGCAAACGAACTGTCGTCGTTTGCATCGATTTCAAATCCGTTTTCAATTGCATCGATTGGACCAGCTTGTGAAGAGCCGTGGAAACCGAACACGTGTCATTAAAAATTATTCAATTTCTCCAAGCGTTGTACGATGGCTCAACGTCGCTTCGCCACTTCTCTTCAACGTTGTGATCGATCATTCAATGGACGAAGCGGAGTTCGATACGACGACAACAACTTCATAATCGATTTGCTTTTCGTCGAAGATAGCCACGGACACGGATGGATGAAGCAACGGACTATATATTATACGACATATCCGATGACATGTGCTTTGGTGGAGCGCGGAAGGGCTAGGGAATACTAAGACAAGATGAATCAGGAATGCAAAGAGGGAAGAAGAAAGAAAAAAAGTTATGTAGGTGAGAAAGTGGAAAAGTCGAAGGACCGTGTGGCTGGCCGGGATTCGAACCCGAGACCCTTGGGGTGGTAGCCAGGGGGCTTTCTCCCTAGATCACCGATGCCCCAAATTATTAATTTTTTGCATCTTCAAATTAATGGAGACTCGAGACTCAAAACTAAACGATGTAACAAAAAACAAGCAACAAATCTGTACCAAATCTTCAAGAAACAAATAAACATCACTTTCAACACAGCTCACGATCAGTCCTTTACAATTTGATGGTATGGCAGTGATATTGAAATTCCCTTGAACTCGCCAAAAAAAAGCCATCAAACCCCTGCTATTTACATGACAGATTTTTATGCCACTTGCATGCCTACGTAAAAATTTCATTCCTGCTTCAGTGTGTTCACAATTTTATTTATTCGTATTTATAGTTTTTAGCTTTCCGTAAAGATGCCAACTCAGACGAGTTGTCAGTGAATTATTTTAATTTGTATGATATCATTAAAAATCCACTAATCAGGATCAATTAATTCTGATACCGAGCACAGTTGTTTTGGAATTAAGAAAATACGAAAAAAAAACTTTGTTTTAAATGATTCCAATAAAAATTCCTTTAGTAAAAGAGTAAAGGTTACATGCAAGTAATCAATTTCGCCATGTTACAGGTTTTTGGCCGCGTATTTTATTAGACGCAATAACGAAACCTGATTGTAATATACTTATTTACGACTATAGTATAATCCGAAATTACAGTCCATTAATAAACTTAAAACAGAAACAGCCTCATTATCACATACGTCAATGTGAAGCCCGCAACGAATGGTGCCAGCTTAAGATATGCCTCGACTCGGGAATTATTTTTACGAACCTGGTCTGATTGCCTAATCAAAAAGTTCTGGGTAAATAATAATGGCATAAATTACATTTTCCCCCCATAACTAAGCCCTGCTTATAAAAATGATATAATCTCCGTTTGTCGTTGTCGATGTCGTCGTCGTCGTCGTAGTCGTAGTCATAGTCGTCGTCGTCGCAGTCCAAAACCCCGTCAGGGTGGGATTACCAAAAGGTAGAGGAAGGCATTAAAAAACTCTTGCCAGCTAAAATGAGAGAGAGACCCACGTCGAGGGCCACAAAATAGGGGTCCCCTATTCTTCTGTTGTTGTTGCTCGAAACACGACACCCATAGACAGTCCATTCAGGAAACGAGTTTTAATTGCAAAAATAGTGCAAATCGTGACTTGGGAATAAATTGTTTTTTTGGTTTTGTTGTTGTTATTTCGAAGGCATATAAAAAAGGGCAAGGTGAGAAGTTTTTGTGTACCTACCTGGACAACAATAGACGCCGCGCTTATATAGGTATCGAACCGGCACAATCCTCTCCGGGTTTTGTTGGGTTCTTTATGAGCTGAGGCTCCAGCCCCATGCAATAAAGTTTACCGCGTACTTTGCAGCCTGCTGTGAAATTGTTTTACAGTCACTTGGCACAGCGCAAAAGTGCCATTGTAAACGTTGGGCATGTTTTCTAGCCTCTTTACAGAGACAATGGACCAGTTTTTTTGCTCACTCTGGCTTCTTCAGCTTTTTTATTACTTTGCTTAAAAATATATGTATGAAACCGAGGAGTGTTAAATCTTGTTTTTACCCAGTTCAAACAGCCACCACAGATCTCTCAAGCCTTGTACAATTATTACTTCCAAGGTAGTTTACTGCTTTATATAGAAAGAGCAACCTGCAAAGAGGAGCGGCCTGACTCATATATCATAGCAGAATAAAAGGAATTATTATCTCAACTGTGCTATGTTGTCACTATATTAAATCAATCAAGTCTTGTCGTTCTTCTGACTACAATCCCCCCCGAATTTGGAAATTTTATAGTCCGTAGAGCATCAGCCATTTTTTTTTTCAACGTAGACCGTTAATATTTTCTGTTTGGGAAAATAAAAATATTCCCATATTTGCCATTTAATACATGCCATATGCCTGCCATATTCAAACAACGCGCTGTTAATTTTATGGGGAAATAAAATATAATTCACTGTTTGTGATCTTGAATTGAAAGAGGCTCATCGAATTGGGTGCTTAGGTGTAATTGTAGGTTCGTGCCTCATCGCGGTTATTACTATACTTAAAAGAGTAAATTTGACTCCCAGGGAAGCATATATAGCAGCATAACTATAAAGTATCATTTCATACATATACATATGTAATATCACATCCCATACCCATACTACATACATATATTATACATGCACAAATGTTAGCGCTGGCAGAAACTCTCTCAGGGTAATACAACATCGCTTTTTTATTACTGCAATAAATAACTCGCAATTACGTCGTTTAATTCCCATTTCCATTAAATTATAGGCCTGTAAATTACACTCGGAAGCTGACTGATATCAAATGTGGCTCTAGGCTAAGCATTATGGAATTTTTGATTTTATGGCAAAAGCACGTTTGTTTAACAGCAATTTCAAAAAACTTCACTCTAATACCTCCTCTCCTCCTATCTACGGTGAATGCACATTATTTTTTGATTAAAAGATTGCAATTATAATTTATTGGTAATTTATTTAATTTTCTAAAATTATTATCACAGAACGAGAGAGAGAGGGAGAGATTTTATCATGAAACATTTGCGTGGCGGATAAAGGTATCATATGAAAAGTTAGCCGCAATTGTGCGCTGCTAATCAAATTATTTTGATGCATTTTAATTAGGTTTTTGACAAAGCACATGCTACAATTATTGTAGAAATGTAATTTTATTCACATCTGTTAAGAGGGCATTTTATTTGATACCAATATAAAGCATTTATGCGATTTTTTGATAACAATAACTGTGGCGGTTAATTGTTTCATTTTATTTTAAACGAGATCAAAAAGTTAATTTCAGTTTATTTTTCTGTGTAAAAGTGAAAAACAAAAAATTTATGATGAATAAAATAAAATTGTTAAATAATTATTGTTTCAATGAAAATAGTTCTCCATAATTAAAAAAACAATACCAGAAAATTTTCTCGCATCATTTGATATATCCCCTATTCAAAATTGTGACACGTGTTTGTCATTGTAGTTTGTGACTGCAGCTGGCTTCGTATTCTTTTAAAGTCTAGAAATGAAAGTCTTTCAACTTTGTACAAAATTTTCACCCAGTTAGTTGTGTGAGTGCATATATGAACATCTCCGCTGAGCACGGTATACAGAAACAAGGTAATTTAAAAGAGAAATGTCATACAATCGAAGCTGAAACTTTAGGATCTTCCATTTTTTTCTATATATCAGCGCCAAGCTGAGGAGTAACCCTTTGTACTACCAGTTCATCATGACGTTTGTCATATCATGGTGCAAAGTTTAACAGTAAGCTAAGTACGGTGGAGGGGGAGGGAATAGGTTAAGGGTTATGAAAGTACGGGGGGTATTGAAGAAGGTGGTGATAAACCCTGAGTTTGAACTCTTGGATTTTGTAGGAGCTCGCTATCAGAGACTACCGAGAGTACAGACTTATGCGCCTACTCCATGACATTCTGCGCCACTGCAAACCAGCTTAGCTTAACTAGTTTGTAATACACCCTCATAATCTCTCAAAAACAATAATTCAATTATTTCACGATTCAGTACCTTGATTGGACAACGTTCTTTCTTTGTCTTTGCAACTTTGCTTTGGAATTCTCTTCCAGTTGAATTCCAGCGCATTGATTCAGCGGACATTTTCAAGAAGCGTCTTTTGACGCTTTTTGATATGTCTAACACGGTTGTATAAAGCGCAAATACAAGTTTTCTTTTATAAATTTTCTTTTTCTCTATATCGGTACTATACGTTCAACTTTTCGTTCATCTTCAACACTTTTTGTCTTTTGTTCTCGTGCAACTTGCGAAAAGGATAATCTTACCCCTTTCATTGCTACATTATTCATGAAAATATCTCATAGGGTTACAAAAAGACAGGGTGATATGTAAACGTCTACCAAAAAATTTTCAAAACGCCCTAGCGGTTAAACCAGCAATACACCCTATATAATAGGGCCTTTTCGTAAACGTCAAAGCAACTGAGCAACAACTCATCGGCAATAAAGCAGCGAAAACTTCTTTTCGCATACTTATGCCTTACATCAATCCGTTCCTAAACGCAAAGTTTTTAAAAGGAGTGAAAACGAAAAATACTAAAAAATAAACACTATAAACAGCTAAAGTCCACATTTGTATTTAGTAAGGAAAACTATCATCCACTACTTAAAAGCTTACATGCATTTGAAAATGGCTGCGCTGTTGCTCTGACTGTTGCGTAACAAATTTGAATCTTGTACGTTTCCGAACGAATGACTTTGGATCATCTGCGTTTACGAACTTCCTTGCAAAGCATACGTATGCGTTTACGAAAAGGCCCATATATTGTATTGGCTTGTCTCGCCTCTTTTCTGTTACCGACTGGCTGTGAAGACAGTTCGTGAAGCTTTTCTCGTAGGAGAACGTCGTTGTTGCGGCTAAATCGCCAAGAAAAGTGCGACGGTTAAAGGTAACGGTGATGAATTTTTCACTGACTTTCCGTATCAGTGGTCAATGTTCAATGGCATATGATATTTTAGTTTTGAAATTTGGACAGTGATCTCAAGTTAATCATGGAATTTAGCGTGGGGAGAGTGGGTACGCCACAGGTGGACTCTTTCTTCGGTAAATGGTTGCACCAGAAACGAGTTTGAGTGTGTTTCAAATAAACAAAATTTCTGTTTAATTGTTATAAAATTTTCCGTAAATAAATATTTACTTCACGTCCGAAAATAAAAAATATCGGTGGCATCGAAATGAATTTATTTGCACGGATGCCTGAAGGGTACTGAGATTGTCATTGCCCACTGCATCGCATGTCTGGGAACATATTGCGTCTTTTTCAATTTGTTGCCATGGAATTATATCTTTCTTTTTTTACGTTCCTTTAATCCCTCATGGGACAAAGGGCGGAAACAGTTGGCCTCCGGCGGCATCTTTGAATTATATCGAACCGATAATTTTTTTTTCACTGATGCTCCCGGTACGGCACTGAAATCGCCGTCACGTCACGGATATCTGTGGATCAAGTGAACAACGTTCAGGTTTTTATTTGTTGGTAATGGAAAATGGTCTTGCTCTTGCATTTTTGGTCTTGTTCTTACGCATAACCAAGGCCACCTATTCATTTGCAAACGCAAAATGCTCTTTAGCGGCGAATCCATGCGGAATTCGAAAAAATATTGCAGGCAGTTTTGCCCTACAACTTTGCTCTTTTGACATTTTCACTAAAAAGCATAGTTTCTCCATCCTTTTTTCGAACTGCGAACAACGTATATAGATTCCAAGTTAGTGAAAAGAGAAGAAAGCTATACGAACTTCTATGCCACAAAAGAGTTCCAATTTGCACTTCCACTTTGAATTTTGGATGTAAATGGCCCTAAACTCTAAATAACAAAAATGTCTCCTCCTAGGTCTATCTCATCTTTTCCAGCTGCATTACTTATATTAGGTTGATGATAATTGGTAATAATCCATTTCATTATGTTAATCCATTTGAAATGCAGTATGATGTTCGTTAATACTTTGCATCACATATTTAGTTACCAAGGTAATCCCTTGCAGATGTTAATCGTGGAAACCAAACAAATGGAATATAATCCTAAAGTTAAATCTTCGAAAGTTATGAACAGTTATTTATTTCAGTGTCCGCGCATTTACATTAAAACAAAGTTTATGTTCAATTCCCAAGGTACGTAAATGCAAGATTGACAAGTCAGCGGAAACTGTTTCTCAATTAAACCTCCGAACAGGAATGGAAAGCACGTGAAATCCATCGACTGAAAATGAAATTCAGTAGAATCTACTACTTCGCATTCAAAGCAAACGAGAATCTTCTGGGCTTTGTGTGCAATGTATTATCCGAACGATGAATGACTTTAATAACATTCAAGCAAGCACGAGCTTCCGTCCTCAGTCAAATACGCAGAGGCTTGCGGTGATTTAGATTAAACTCAGTTCATTGAGATCGTTCATAATTTCGTGCAACCCGGTCCATGCACCCGAAATAATTTCGAAGGTTTTTAAACAATCTGTCAAATCTTTTGACGTTTTCAATCGAATCCGACTCTTTTGAAGTTTCTAGTCTAAATATTTTCAATACGGAAATTGTGGAAACATGGCGCCAGTTGTGTAGCTGCAGTGTTTCGTATTTTTTATTTTATTAATTATTTTATCATTTTAATGCGATTTCACGTATTAAAGTCGCTGAAATCAAAACTAACCGAATTTATTGCACAAACAAATCCCCAGCCTTGCGCAAGCACTGAGCTTATGCAAAATTTATTTAATCTCGGCATGCACACATGCAAGCAGGAAGGGTGGAAAGAATAGGAGACTTTTAATAATTCTCCCGCAGATTTTCAATATGCGGCTTCAGCCCAGATTTGTTGTTCGGTGGCAGAAATGCGCGAACAATGGACACTCTCGTCTCGTGTATGCCTTTGTGACGGATCGGACAGCGCTCTATACCGTATTCTAAGCGCGAGGAAGTGCGTTAACAAACCTGCTGCATATTTCATGCAGGAAGTACAGCAGGCAGAGCCATATTTAAAAATCGTTTGTGGATGGAAAAAAAAAACTTCTTATGAATTATTTTTCAGGTTAAACGACCTACACGGGCGCCAGAGGGTTTCGCAAGCCAGCGAACTTATTTAATATTTATGTTGGACGCGCTTAGTAGAGAAGCAATATCCCCGGTCCCGGAACGATACAACCTCAACTTCAACCCCGGTATTGGCAGCTCCGGTGGTAGTACTTTCCTGTTATACTGAATACATCAACCTGGCCTCCATCTGACTCCAAACTGGTTTCGTTTTGCTTTCATCAGGCGCCCGTATAACTCCTTTGGTGGGCTTTTTTTTTATTTATTTTTTTTAGTTTATCTTTTCGTTATAATGTAAAATTATTCAGGGTGCATTTACATCAATGTGGAGCTCGTCCGGTTTACTTTAGCTGGGAGCTGCGGCAAATGGCTTGCATGCAGAAGCTCTGGCTGAGATTCGCTCCTGCTGCTCGTTACATCCGGATGCAGTCTAACGACTGTATGGTATCGATTTTTGGATTAACCTTTACAGCAGGCTGTGCACACTCTATTTAAGGAAGGATATTAAAGGTTAAATTATTCGTCCTCGTTCCCTTTTCATGGAGAGACATTCAACCCGAATCGGAACGGCGGCGGAGACTGTTTCAGACATCGGTGTCCTCTACGCCCTGTACAAGTTGCTAAATTCTTGCGGGGACTGTAGGGCCGGGATGGGTGGGACGGGGTAGAAGGGAGGGAGATTCCCATCAAAAGAACCATTTGACGTGAAGATGGAGTCTTTGAAGTTGCTGCCAGAAACCTCATTTCGTCCTTTCAAAGGCATTTCCGGTGGAAAAGCCACTTCTGTTATCGTCCAGCCACGTTCCTTTCTTCTGGCCTTTGAAACAAATGATCTACAGAAATCTAAGCTCTTTCATCCTTTTTATTCTGACTGCTTCGGATTATCTTCTGTGGTAGTTGATGGCAGTCTTAGCCAAGCATTGCCTGCCTGTATCGCCATCGGCATCTCACAGTCACACGAGATACTGGAAACGACGAAAACTAAATTTATTGAAGTCAGCTTGTAATCAGTAAATGCCAGTCATGCGACAACCGGACTCACCGACATTTGGCAAAACGATAAGAAAACCCCCAAAACGACTTCCGCAATTATTTAACATGAGGCCCATCAGGGTCCCGCAGCCGCTTCCCGCAGGATACCCCCTATGTATGTGTGTGCTCTGTGAACACGGGGGTATACGGTTACGGATACCAGAGCATGTCGACTACGGGAATTATATAAGGAAATTGTTTGTGCACAACAGTCTGCGGTTGAGTGACTTTTCTTATCGGTAAGACAGGGTAAGACGGTACAGCTTGGGCCCTGCTCTAGACATTTGTATCCAATATTCCAATCTCGATACCCACCAGAAAGACCATCATATCGGCATGGAACTGTGCAGCTGATACTTGAAAGAATTCGATTCAGAAGAATTTTTATTAAGAAAAATGATCTCTCAAGGAAAAAGGGTGGAACGATTGGTTACCAACGACCAAGAACGTTGTGGTGAATTAAAGAGGAGAATAAAGCATTTTATTTTTTTTTTTTTCATTTTTTGTTGTTGCCTCCCCGGGCTGTGGCTGTGGGCTTCATCTGAGGGTGATGGATTGCATGAAATGTAGGGAAAATATTCAAGAGATTTTCAATAAATTTATGCAGATCAACATGAATGAATAAAATGGAATCATGCGGCTGTGGATATAAGAGTGTAGGATAGACATAATCGATTGTGGAGAAAATAAAATTCGTTTATTTGAAGGATGATTTGCATAACGTTATGAAAGATTTCCCCAATGTATACTTATAAATATCTGCGCAGACTTTTAACAACAACAAAAAATTTCATTTTAAAAATAAAGGAAAATCTGAAGGATAACGAGATACTAAGGTATGCATGTCAGTAACTTTGTGAAATGATATTAAAGGTTCTTTTTTGAAATATATTGAAGTGGAGCTCAAAATCTGCATTTTCTAAATTTTTACCTTTGTGCAAAACGTTAAATCATAATATCGTGGAGGAAAGAAGTGATTGATATATTTTATAAAGATTTTTGATGTTTCATAGTTGAGGAAAGTTTTGATAAGTAGTTGAAAATTGTAATTGTTTCTTGTGCGCTAAAGTTCACTACTTTCAGGGCCATTTTAAGTTTTAAATTACCTTCAACTTAGAACGAAAAATTGGAATGTTTCGAATGTAGTAGAGCTGAGCCGGACATAGACGAGGCAGCACATTTGTCCCTTACACAATGGTAAATAGTACTGAGGCCTATTCCTGATTTTTAATTTTTAGCATACATAAGAAAACTAGGCAAGGTTAGATTGTAAATAAGGGGAGATATTTCATACTTCTTTTGCGGCAATAAATTTCCAACTTGAAATGAGACGAGAGTCGTCACGAGACGAGATTGTAAAATATAGCCATATGAGCATAGGTTTCTTGCTCGCTTATTCTTGCCAAACATTATTGCCTACAAAATACAATTTTCGAAAAAAAAAAACGTTTTTGAGTGATTTTTTGGCCAAAAACTGATTTTTGCAAGCTTTGACCTCGAATAATTTTAAAAGGGTTAAGTTTTCGAAAAACTGACAAAAGGAATTTTTGTAGACAACAACGTTTCGTATTGACTGCTCAAACAACTTTTTCGAAAATACCAGTTTTTGGATGAAATTTTGGCCGAAAATTTGATTGATTTTTTATAACTTTGACCTTGACTAACTTTTAAAGGGTTAATCGGGTCAACTTTTTCGTAAGAACTAAAGTTAAGAGAATTTCATTGTCAACAGCCCTCGTACGGGGATGCATGACCTATAAAAACCGAGATACATGGGAAAATTGGAAAAAAACGCGATATCTCCGGCGGCCATGTTTTTTTTTGGATTCCGAAATTGTTTTCTTAAAAAGGCACAAGGAAGCTGTGTACCAATTTTCAGCCATTTTGGAAATTTGTCTCCTTAAAATGCTAATTTCGCCCAATATCGGCAGTTTTGCTTGTTGTCATACGAATTTCAATGGAAATGTGCTTCGTCACTGAACCAAATTGTGTTTACAGTTCAAAATTGTCTTAACATGTTTTCCTATAACTCCCTACGCACTCTGTATTTATCTGCTTTAAGATAAGAGCCTGCGAAGTGGATTTAAAAAGGGTGAAGTTTCATATCCATGGCTCAAATTCGATGCAATGTCGTTTTTGAAAGCGCCAAAGCTGATATCCTCTTAAGCCTGAAAGAAATATGACGTACCCTAAAGTACGAACATGAGTGTTCATATGGCACCGACCTAAATTGACTTAATGAACTTGCATATGTTCGTTTGTTAGAGTTATCTATGGTTACGGTACGGCACGTCATATTTGGTTCAGGCTTTAAACATGGACTGATGTGGATTTTCTCGTTTCAACACTTTGTATGTTTTCTTCGGTTCTTGATCTTCAGTTAAGGCCTTGCCGTCGGATTGGGTTTTTAACGTTTAAACCAAAGTGAGTACCAATACGTGTACAAATGGTACTAGTGGGTAGGGAGTCCAAGAGTGACATTAAGAGACTACCCTTAGAAACCGTAACTAGAAATAAGCCGCTAACAGCCTCGAGGAAATCCTTAGAGGAGGATATAACCCTACAGCCCCACAGTAAGGCAGAATAAAGGCAATTATTTAGTTGAATCATTCCTAGTAGTCCGTACCAAAAAAGATGAAGTATCTCAAAAGTCGCATTTTCCATGCGCAGTGAGAATGACAACACATTTCGAGGGGAAATTTGAAAATTCATAAGCGCATGTCTTATCCCGATGTGCGCAATGTCTACATGGTAATATTCATTTTCCCACATGCGCGAAGATGCTTCATCTCTTTTGGTACGAACTTTATGTTCAATCGGCAACTAAAAATCCACATTCTAATTTCTGTATATAATATAATTTGCAATGTATACTGCGTTGAAATACATATATGTACCTTACATTATTTATTTCATGGTATGTATAAGATTGTGAAAAACTTTATGAGGTATTGTATGCTGCAGCTGTGGCTACATGTTTGCGCAAAAGCGCTTCCTGTTACGAAATATTTTATGCTGTCAGGTCGGGGTCTTTCTTTATGAAAATTTAAACATAAAAAACATCACCAAACAGAAAAACTGATTTCTAGAGATCTCTGTAAATTACTCAAAAAAAAAGTCTATAAATAGCGTAAACAAGAACTGCAAGCATCATTAGCGCATGTACACACAATTAGCATCAAATTTAAATTTAAGCGCAAAATACACAAAAGAAAAAACCTTCACTGAACTAGAATTATCATTCGCCATTGAAAACGCTTAATGAACCCGCATCGTTCTACTTACATAAGGATTAAAGTCCAGATTTTAATCTTAACCTAAAAGAACACTGACTGTACACTGTACGCCTAACCGTGTGTTTAATTTTCGGCTTCGCACAAAGAGTTTTGCTGTTTAAACTCCGCTTGGAAATTGAAAAGCAAAACTACAACAACAACAATAACAACAACAAAACAAATTCTTTCGAGTTTACCTTTCGAAATTGAAAGCTATTCAACACAACACGCACACAGGCGCCGCGCGGCACTATCTAGAGCAGAATTTGAATTTTCACAAGAAACACACAGAATCGAACAAAAACCAATTAACGCGAGGATTTTCAGTGGAAAACTGAAAATCTTCCGTAGTAGAACAACAAAAACGGAAAACCACTGAACTAATTAAAAGTAACGTCAATGTCATTCTAATAGCGTAACAGCATCAGCTGTTTTCTGAACCAGTGCCAAAACACGGTGCAGATTTGTAAACTCATGGGGCCGAGCGCGGCCATGGTCGCAGTGTGCACGAGTGCATCTTCTGCCATTTCTGAACATCGCCACTGATTTGACATTAGAAATGTGCAATTAATTTCATTAAGGCTCCGCCATAGGACAAAAAACAATGGGAAGTAGCAACTCATTCCGAGGTATTGGATGCACGCTCCCAAAGGTGTGCTGTGGTACACCTTCAAGGCCGATGGACGATTGGATTCTTGCCACATCATCTGCAGGGAGCTTTCGAGTTATAAGTTGGGCCGCAGCGAGCCTCCGGGGGTATTTTTAGTCGTTCACAATATTTCAGAATTTATGAGCTATGAAAAAGGTACATTTTTTAGTGACAGCGCTACAATCTCGGTCCAGAAAAAGTTTTTAATGAGTTTCTTGAAGGCTTCGGTTTGACAGATTTTTTGTCGAGGATGACACCACCCACAGGACAAAGCTGCCAGCAACATTACGACGAGTATTCCTCTGCTGCTGCTGCAACATTTAATTAGCGCTGAAAATATTTAATTTTTTTGTTGTTCTTTTTGTGGGTGTTGTGCACAACACTTCAGTCTATTATTTTAAGCAGATTAATGCACGTTTTTTCAAAGGCATGCAGAGTGAAATGTGCATGAGAAAAATTTGGATTAAGGCCAGAGGTGTGCATCTATGTGTAATGAAAAATCTCGAGAATTTATGGGAAAATTTTTCAAATTGCAAGGAACGCGGTCGATATTCTGCATAATGTGTACATGTACACTTTTCTTGTTTTTTTTGTCGGTTACATTCTTTACCGTAATCGCTTTACGGTTAAAGCATGATATTTCGCGAGACTGCATTTATCCTTAAACCAATTTATCACATTATTTTTATAAAATAAACTAGCCACGTTTAGCCTTAAAAGCAGGGCTAGCTTCATGTAAGGTGATCGGTGATAGTCATTTCGGTGATTGCCGGGAGTGATCACTACAAAGTGATTATTCACGTAAAGCTGTCATTTATAATTTATCACCAAAAATCAACTGAAGCTAACTTCAGATTAAATTCTGGAAATGTAATAATAGCTGACAAATTTTGTGTGCTTTTCTGCGAAAAGGAGTGCAAAAAGGAGTGTGGAAATCGTACTAGAAACGAAATTCCTTGCTCGAACGTACATTTCATAGAGCATTTTTCTTGTCTAGTTTTGCCATCTTTGTATGTAATTTATCTATGGTTTTGATGTGTTAGTCTCGCAAGTGGCCTCCTCTGCACAGTCATGCTCATTAGCAGGTTGAGACCGCATTGCCAAATATAACGACGGTTACATATGACTTTGTTAATTTATTTACACCTTTTTTTATTTTTTTTTATATATAAATTGAATTGACATTATTCCAGAGGGGCCTCCAAGACCATCCCCGATGATGGTGGCTCATTAGTTGAACTATGCAGGCGTCAGGATCACAAAAGTGACAACAATTTCTTGTCACCACCAATTTGGTGATTCTGGCAGGTGACAGTCACCATCCATGAACTGAAATCTATGAAAGTGATTGGTGATAATCACCGATCACCTTACATGAAGCCAGCCCAGGTTTCACATGAAGGACTGAATAATGATTATAAAGTGTTTTATGTAATACCCCACCGACACTGTTATATCCACCGACTCCCACCCAAAACTAAGGTAATAGAGGTCTGACTTCGATGATCCAACTGAATGGGATGGCGTAGGAAAGTTAGGAAGCTTTTAGGAGTCATCCTTTATACTACCAGTCCGTCATCTCATACTGGAAATTGTGCAATGTCTAATACTGAGCTTGGTTAGAAGAAAAATAGTGGACAAGATAGATTAATAAGAGTCTAGAGCAGTGGCTCCCAAACTTTATTTCGTACGGAACCTTTCTACAATGTATAAAATTTGGCGGAACCCAACGATGAAAAAATAAAATAATATATGATATATGTATATATTTATCCTTTAATATATTTTAAAACGTTTTTATTAGCTCGCTTTCTTGTCTGTCTGTTTGTCCGGTACATATCTTGCAATCGAATTTTTGAATACTTCCGGTTACCCGATCACCTTGATTTTGCACACAACTTCAGCTCCGATGGCAATGCAATATGGTATACTCATTATACCGTTAGATCCATGGCGGCCGTCTCAAAAGGACGGATTACTGTTTTCTTCACGGAATAAATTCTGCAATCAATTTTTCAAATACTTCCGGATATCCTATCATGCTGAAATTTTGCATACAGCTTTAGCTCAAATTTTTTTCGTGGAACTGTATGGTTCCGCGGAACCCACTTTGGGAATCACTGGTCTAGAGGGTGTAAAAGTAGAGGTCGATAGACTTTGCATTTGAAAGTTTGGATGTGATTAGGAGCTCACACCAAAAAGAAAAAAAAATTGCACTAATCTCATCGTAACAAAAATCAATCAACCGCCGATTATCGAACAGTCGACGAATTGAGGTGAAGACGGCAATAAAAAATCTGAAAAATGGAAGAGCGCTGGAAATAGACTAAATAACCGCCGAGGTGATCAAAGCCGTAGGTGATGTCCTATCACAACGACTCCATGTCCTCATAACACACATATGGCATTCGGATCGTGCCCTGTCGACGTGGAAGAAAGCGATCGTTGTGCCAATTTTGAAGAAAGGTGACAGTCGCGAATGCAAGAATTACCGTGGTATTAGCCTCCTTTCGATCGTTGGCAAAGTATTTACAAAAATGATACAATCGAGGTTCCAGGAACATAGAGAGCAAACGAGCCGGAAAGAACAAGAGGGATTAAGGCCACATCGAGGATGTATTGATCAAATTTTCGCACTCCGTCAGCTAATGAAAGAAAGAATTCGTTGCGGCAAACGAACTGTCGTCGTTTTCATCGATTTCAAATCTGCTTTCGACTGAATCGATTGGAACAGATTGTTGAAAGCTTTGGAAACCGAACACGTGCCATTGAAAATCATCCAGCTTCCCCAGCGTCGTACGATGACTCAACCAAAGTCTAGTAATAACAAGTCTTTTATCTTCATACAAAATTTTTCCCCCGTTAGTTGTGTGCGTCCATGAACATCACTGCTGAACAAAACTCAACGCACACTTCGTGAATTCGGCGAGACAAAGCCAGATTCTCTCTTTACGATAAAGTATGCAGAACAGAAAAGGAAAGAAAATTGAATCAGCTGTTTTCTTTCATAAATCAAAACAAACGAGAAAATATGCACCAATACATTAAGTTTATCCCCATATAAACTCATAAAAGTTTCCGCTGTTTAGTTGTGTGCAAACGCGTATAAGAATGATGCATTCTCTCTCATATAGCCTGACATCGTCATTTGAAGAACTTTTGCATATAGCTGTTCGCCTTTCACTCATTAGCCTTATGAAGATGAAAGACTTGTTAATTTTAAGACTTTGGACTCAACCAACAGCTTTCGTATTCGAAGCGACTTATCTGAGGAATTCCCGAGTCAAACGGGTGTCAGATAGGGAGACGTCGCTTCGCCACTGCACTTCCACGTTGTGATCTCGGAGTTCGATACGACGACAACTTCGTAACTGGCTTAATGTTCGCCGACGATAGCGCCGTCTTTACGGATGCCCAAGCAATGGACAATCTTACTACTATACATTGCACCATGACTTGGAAGACATGACGGACTAGTAGTATAAATGGTGACCAGACGGACTAGTAGTATAAACGGTGATCTTACCACAAAAAAATGAACATCTTATACTTACGACATTTTCCGCATCAAGCAGTCATACGGGTTAAAAATCACTGCGGAAGAGACCAAAGTGTGGAAACAGACGGTTCGAGGGCCAGGGTTTACGTAGATGGAACCTAAATCGAACAGGTTCCGATGTTCAAATATTTGGGTTCATTGGTTGAGGAAACGAAAGTGGCATCGACGGTCTACGTTCACAACCGCAACAGCAATATTCGTCTCATTCAAGTGATCTATATGGAAACGAACAAATATTACCCTTAAAATGAAAGTACGCATTTAACGAAAGTTGATCCCTCCGATTCTTCTCTATGGATTGGAAACGTGGTCACTGCTCAAACCGGACGTCAACAAGCTCGAGGTCTTAAATATGCGATGCTTGAGGCAGATTCTCGGAGTTTCCCTGTGCGATGAGATCAGCGAAGAAGAAAAGAAAAACGTCGACTACGACTACGGTGGTTTGGACTTCTCTGGCGAGGCCGAGACTGGAGAATTCAGCGATCGGCACCGAAGAAAACCTGGCTAAAGAATATCGAGGGTGATCTAAAGAATCAACGATTATCAGTTAGCGGGGCTTGAGATGTCGCCAAAAATCGGCAAGAATGGAAAGGAATCATGAATAGAGGTCAAGGCGCAGCCTTTGTAGAGACGTCCCGCTTGGACCGCCAGCTTATTTTATTTACTTTGGAACATTTTTATCGCATTTCAAACCAAACCAAACCCATGCCGTTGTCACTGCTTTTTATAAATCCCTTATCCAAGTTTCAGATCTTTTCACTTAGACTTTACCGTACTGAAATATTCTTCTTTTCTAGAAACCTCGAAAATATTTGTCTTTAATTAATTCTAGTCTAATAAGCAATATTGCAAGAGCCACAACCTTGAAAAATTACTCTCAACGTGCGTAAAGATGTTTCACATCCAAGAATCATTGAAATCAGAGCATTTGTCCCGAGACCCGAAATAACGCCTGCAAGAATCCCTTCGCAATTAAAACTTAGTCGCAATAATTTTGATTATAATCGCAAATTAAAATTTTATAAAATGATTCATAATCACCATCTATGATCATTTAAGCGGCAGCCATGCAAATAAAATGCTGCATTAAACATGCAGTAAATATCCTTCTCGAAACATTCGCAAATGACATTGTATGATATAAAAATCTTCAAGGATCTTTGATTCTGCCGTAAGCACGACAAATTAATTAATGATGCTGAAATCAACCAACCAGAATCTGAATTTACATAAAAACCCGTACACGTACATAGTTGCAAATTTAAAATGTAAAGACCTTGCGGTATTTAGTTCTAGATTGAATCGTCAGAAAACATTAAAAACTAAATCAATTACCTTGCCTTACCTCATAAAATGAGCGTCGGCTTGTGACCTACATTTAATGCAGTGTCTTAATTTCCTGTCATTAACTCGTTTTTTCGCCCATCTGCTTTCGTCTGCAAAAGAATTTATTTATGTTTTTTTCCCCCTCGCTTCTTATTAATTTTCTTCGTAATCAGATTACCTGTAGTCGAGGTAAAAAAAATAAAAATAAGAAATGCAGGGAAAAAAACCAGTTAACCAACTTTAAGAGGCTTAGGCATGGGAGAGAGATGATTTTCTGTCATTGAAAAGGCCGCAGCTCGCCGTAGTATTAAAAGGGAAAGAAGACCCGTAAATGAGAAGCGCCCAGGTATATTTAATTCTCTGTCATAAAAGTTTGTTTGCTTTACGAGGGTATGATTTATATAAGTTAATCTCTCTAGATTTTATTTCTGAACTGGTTGAAGGCTTTTAAGTTTATTCCAGGCGCGTTTGCAGAATAAATTGGTTTACGTGCCCCGTAAGTCGCTTATCTTTAGTTGACAAAGTGCAATGACGCTGGCACAGCCCCCATACCACTCTACACGAATCCTCATTCTTTTTCAAGTGTGTGTTTTTTTCCTCATCATATCAGCACTAAATATTTTATTTGAAGAAATAAAAAAATAGAAGTAAAAATATTTCCAACTGTTATTAAACTCTTATCAGCAACAAGAAGGCCCTAAAACCATTTCCATAAATAAAGTCTCTAATCCCACAGCGAATAGGCGTACAACAAGAGGAGTCCGATATTTAGGTTGAGCCAGGTAACCGATGGCAGAGAGCAACAAATAAAGAAACAGCCGCACGGGAAATTGGACTTTTATCGTATTATCAGGCTGATCGGTTCAGAGGAGATTAACCAGGTAAAACACAAGTGAATCGCCACGTCTGCTCACCATCCCCGAAATCCAATTTCTGCCCAACTAATCCCTCAAAAATCACAGACACTGGACACACACGGATTTCAAACGAAAGCCACGCTGATGAGAGTTCGATTCGTATAGATTCGTAGTAGATACCTAATCGGATATCACACCGTGATCCCAGGTATCCATTAGTCATGCGAGGTAAGCCGCCAGAGCCCTGGCCAGCGCACAGGCTTTATCCAAATTACGGCAGACCTTGACTCTAGACTCCGGAGACTTGGAAACTCATTAAACGAAGAAACACGGAAAGTGAGAGCTCCCGCAGTGCCAACATGCTCGAAGCACTTAGCACGGAATCATTTCGATGTGAACGCAGTAATTCACGTGCTGTTGTTGTTGTCGCCGCCATTCCGCTTACAGTGGTAATTATAAAGGTCGCACTAAGGTCAAAGCTCGCACTTTTGAATAGTGTCAACCGCTATTAATTGACACTTTTCACATGGCCAGACGGGAGCCACCTCGGGACTGTCTTATCATGAATGAGTGACACTTCCGCGCGCCCTCTGCGCACTCCGCAATCCGCACTCTGGGATTTGTGCCGAGTCGCCTCTCGAAATTGTCTTACGTAAAAATTCCTTGGTTTTTGCTTAATTTTCTGGCCCGGAATACAAGACGTCTTCTCAGAATTTCCACGGAAAGTTGTTGACTTTTAATTCGCCGGTCGTGATTCTTGTAAACCTTTTACGCGGGCTCCAACCTCCAACTAAACGAAAATCCTATTTTCAAACTCGTCCCGCTGCCTGCCTGCCGCAGGCACTACAGTTGTTGTTGCTACTCAAATACGTGTGTGGAACACCTCAGCTTTTAACGTGAAATAATAAAAATTCTTCAGTTGCGGTGCGGTTTTTTATTTCGCGCATGTCATAAATTTCAAATCGTGAGGAATTTCAAAATAGAATATGTATTTTTTTCCCCCGTATTTTTTTTTTCAACTCAAGTCCATTTTGAAATGCGATTTTTTTCGGGGTTTATTGGCCATGCGGAATCTAGATATTAGGCGGTCATTACTTACTCCGCGATCCGAAATGTCGAAAGTGGGCTTTTATCAATGAATTTTATTTTTAAATGCTACGAACTGCGGCGGTATTTATGGCCGCCGCCAGTGTGTTAATTTATTCAGCTTTTGTGGAAATTATTTGCCGCTATAATTAATAAAAATTTCAGTAATTGGGCGAGATTATAATTTACTGAAAGAGTTATTTGATTGTTAGTTCGGTGAAACAGGGCCTGGGAACGGATTCATATTTAGAAACGTTAAACCAGCCAGAAATTAGAAAAGGTAGCATTAGTGGCGAAGTAATGTTTTCACGTAGAATAATATCTTCAAAATTTTATAGTTCTACTAGCTGACCTAACAGACAGACCTAATCCTATCCTAATTTGTTTGTGAGTGATCGTTGTATCTATTAACGATTATAGCCATAGTTATTCGAGGATGAGTACATGCAGAACTACGCTAATGAAAAATTTGTTGGCGAGATTAATTCTATCGGGGCCTTGGTAGCCTAGGGATTAAGACGTCTGGCTACCATCCCAGAAGTCTCAGGTTCGAATCCCGGCAGCGCCACGGGCTTTCGCTTTCCCACTTTCCCACCTGCATAACTTTGCTTCTTTCTTCTTCCCTCTTTATATTCCTGATTACTGCTGTCATAGCTTTCCTTAGTCCTTCCCCGCTTCACCAAGCGCATATCATCGGTTGGTTGATGAGACTCCACTCGTTTCATGAGACATAACACTCCAGCGAGTTGTTCTCGATGCCCCGATGGCAGTGCCGCGAAATGGTTGGGAGTAGGTGGAATAAAACAACGCGGCTAGGTTGTGGTAGCTCCTTCCTACACTTCTCTCTCTTCTCTCGCCTTCCGACTATAGACGACCAAATCAGTCGAAAGAAATGGAATTGGATTGGCCACACCTTGCGACACGAAAACAAAAATCTAGCCAAACGGCCCTTGACTGGAATCCGCAAGGATCCCGTCGAGTCGGAAGACCTAGAACAACGTGGAGGAGAACCCTACTAGCAGAAGCCTTAACAACTGGGAGATCCTGGTCAGAGCTGAGAGCTGTCGTGCAAAATAGAGTCCGCTGGAGGGCAACTGTTTCCGCCCTATGTCCCATGAGGGATTAAGTAAAGTAAAGTTTCTGGCAAGGACTTCAAGCTCTTTGCAGACACCAATAATTTACATCAAATTGTGGATCATACCTGATGTTGCTGATCAAGGTACCTATCTCCTTGATATTTTTTCACTTCACTTGTTAATAACAGGGTACCATTGTTCCGCTTAGGTCGGTTCTTCACCTAGCGGGCGGTGTACCCTTTGTTCACCTGGTATTCTGGTACTGCATGTGTCACACTCTGACGAGGCTGTCTCCTGCTAACCCCGACTGTTGTGGCTCAGCTTACTCTTAACCCAAGATCTTTTTTCTATCTTCGAGCTAGGCTTACTACCAGATAGTGCACCATGAAGTAAACGACATGGCGGACTGGTAGTATAAAGGATGACACCTAAGCTTAGACTCTTCCACACAAAAAATTCGTTAAGATATCTGCCTACTAAGCAGTACAGCTATAACAAAAATCGTCTAAGTATATTTATGTATGAGTATCAGAACGTGATCAATTACTGATTTTCCATGCAAAGTTTACCCTCGATTAACTCAGAGCAAACGCCCTTGGAAACGCGGGTTGAGTAAAGTTTCGTTAAATCCAAGGAAACTCCACGAAAACTGTAGAATTAAGCCGGGTTTTGCATGTGCTTTTTTTAATTGCGTTTACCGCACATAGAGTTCAAACGTAAGGTTCGTCCCCCCAGACCCCCTAATCCTTGCTATTCTCCTCTATTCCTCAAACCAAGCTTGCTACTAGATCATGAATGCTCTACCCCTATTCATGGGAGCCCAGTAAATGTCAAGTTACCCTACTTTACTGCAGGGGATTCCCATATGGATATATATGACCGTACGGCAATTAACCTCGCCGCTAATTGTATTGTATGTCACTCGAAGTATTGAGTCAGTCAAACAAAGTATTCAGTTCAATTCTGAACTACGCTGGAATTGATTCCGCTGGAATATCAATAACTCATCATAATGTCTTGGCAGAATTCTAATATTCGAACAAAACACGTTAAAGCTAATATTTACATTATTTGCAAAGAATGAGCTAAGTTAAGTTTCACATCTAATTATTTTTGTGCAATTTTGTAAATTTCTATCAAGTATATTGCGTTCTTCAATTAAAACATAAAATTATACTTTTGATGATTAACGAACTTTGTTTGGGTTTAACTAATCCTTGTAAAACCAATCTGACGTGATAAGATTCTTTATCTTGGTAAACACTAATCCAAACTAATGTTAATCCCACTAAAAATCTAAAAACAAATATTACTCTAATCGAAACTTTCCAGCACAATTATGAATTTCCAAAGTTTTCGAATTCCGAAAAACAATTTTTTTTTAAAAACAATCTTTAGATTAATAATTAAGGCTACGTAAAAAACCAGAATCATTAAGAATTTCACTGGTTTCAAGCTTTCTAATATCCGGGCGTTAATTTCTTCTAGCTTAATCAGTTAAATTTGTTGATCAACAATTTTTTTAGTTTTTTTTTCTGGATCTAAGATCATAACTCGCTTCTATCACGGTGTTAAATTCAAATTGTGAAATATTAATGACACCATCAGCCCACACTGTCGAATACTGTGGCAAAAGTTTCCTGAAAGTGAAAGGAAGTTTATTGAGAATTATCTGCCGTTTAGATTTTAGTTAATATTTATAACTTATGGCCTTTTGCAGTTTTTAATGCCTTAGATACTCGTGCTTGAGTAAATATGAGGAACAAGATGATTGTTATTAATGAGTATCAATAACTTATTTAAGGAATGTTAAAAAATGGAATGCAAGGTATTTTTATTTCTGTTTTTTTATGAAAATAAAGAAAATGTCATGATTGAGTCTTTTGCTCACAAATATGAATGTGTCATACTTCTAATAAATTCTTTGATAATCTTTTCACTCTAATACGTCACAAAATATTTAATTAATATACCCCGCAATTCTAGTTTTAAGGAGTCACAATGTACTCTTATGAGTTCTTATGACTAGGTTTCTAGAGTATATTCAATTAAAATATTGTGATACCTCTTCAAACTATCACTATCACTTCCCAAACTCGTGCAAACTACAAGTAGAAAAACTTATGAAATCCATTAGCAGTAATCATCACCTTCAGGATTACCTTTAAAGATCATCTGAGGCAGGGGTAGCAGAGAGCGTGGGGATGGAATTAAAAGTGCACACGCACTTTATCTTTTGGGTGGGGAAATCCACACTCAAAATATTTCATGTACATTAATAACTCAGATTGTTGGAGGGCTGGTTCGATCGCTGGCGACGAAGGGACTTGGTCGAAAGTTTTTAAAACTCCACCCGACTATCATTTATAAAGAGAATTGCCTTAGGACCTCATGTGGCAAATGAGGGGCATGCCGAAAGGAGGCTTTCCCTTAGTTTCCTCATAATCACTACACAAAAAAGAGATATTCAAGTGAGGTATCCTTTATCAGTTTCTCATAAGGACTCTATGAAATGACATCTGCCTTACGTTTCATATTTCACTACGTTGTTGACCGTGGAGGGCGTCACACTCAAGAGACCAGTTTTGGTTAGATTACAGGCAAGTCAAGCAGCATTGGAAGTGATTAGTACTCCCTTGGGGGACCGCATTGGTAAAAAAAGAAACTCGCTTTTGTAGAGCGGCAGAGCGAGTGGAGCGGTCATTGTAGCCGCCAGATGGAAAAACAATTACGAGCGCACCTTTTGCAATAAAAGTTGATTTTTTAAAACTTTGGTCTATTTATTTAAACTAGCTTTCGCCCGCAATGTCGTCCGCGTCGTTAGTGCCGTGCCAGGAAAATTTGACGCCGCCACTATTCCAGTTTATTACGCTCTTTTGAGCGATCTTTTTCGTTTAACTTCAGTTCGAGTTCAGTTGGGCGTACTGAGGTCTGTTTTATCCTCAGTTGAATATCTGGACATTCCATGCGAATTGAGGTAATTTTATAGCTCAGTTCACCAATTTGCAAGAACTTGCGCAATTCGGCCGGTGAAGCTGGGGTATAAGCAACCAGATTCTGTTTTGCTACCGTATTGCGGACAACGATGATGAGTATTGAGTTGTCGATACAATCGTAACGCATTGCCAGTTGTACCCTTGGAAGTCGATATTCTAGCCGGAAGATGATAGTTGAGTTGACTATAAAGGATTCATCCACCCTTACTCGGAGTTCTTATTGAGACATGGGTGTCTTCTTGTCACACTAAACGCATTAACATAGCCACTTCGAACGCATTTGTTACTATACAATAAAATACTTGCAACCGAAACGAATTGGTTTGCCCTTCCTGAGCATTTTACACGAATGCCGGTCGTAGTAGGCAATCATTTGTTCATCAATCGAAAGATTGTGAGAGAATACGCCGAATTGAAGCAAAATGTTGTTCAATAAATGATTTAATGGTGCCAACTTTTGCAAGTTTGTTTCTCGGATCCAATGCTGAGTTCTTGCACACGTGGAAGAATTGGTTGGTTCCTTTTAAACTGTCCCTAGAAATACATTCTTTTATCAGTGCCCATCTCAACGATTATCGATTTGAGTAATAACCATGTGTTTGCGGCAAGAAGTGGTAATAGCTTCTATACAGCCGTATTTTTTGGCAGATTTGTCCCTTCAATGCCTATCGGGTATTTGATTATCAATGTCATATCTTAAGTGTGTGCGCAGGTAACATTTTTTGCTCTATCAACTTCTATGGTTCGCCGGGACACATTTCAAAATTTCATCAAAATCGTATGAGCCGTAATGGGTTAACTAGCTCGATTCCACACAATACCATCAATGTTCGAAATTTATCCAAATGTTCAATACTTCGAAATTTATCCAAATTATCCTATTTATCATGATCTTAAACTACCATCTGAACTCCATTTCGCCAACCTTCACGCCAACTATACTCAAATTACGTTTACTGGCAGACAGGTCATAGGTGATTTGAAGTAGGTATAGATGACTTAAAAGCAGGCCTTCTTCTTAACTTTGATATAAAAAATTAATTTCTAATATAATAAATTAAAGGGGATATTGATTTGGTAACGAATTTTGTCATAGTTTTTCCCATAGCATGCCATAAAAAGGTCGGCCACCTTTAAGGAGTGTTAAAAATATCACATGCCAACAGGGTAAATAGGCTCTAAATAGTCACCACGTTTGGGTCTAAATGCTATTAAATTTCACTGTCCCCACGCGATTAGCACTTCTTTTTGAAACGAATTAAATTATGCCAGCACCAGTAGTAAAATTCATCATAATGTGCCGTAAATAGTCCAATTTACTCCAGAGTCTTCTAGCCAAAGCATATTTTAAAAGGTATTTCTTGAAGCAGAAACTGCACGGTGGTAGTAACCTTCATCATAATTAAAAGTAATGCAATTAAACAAATAATTAATATTATTGCATGCCATTTACTTTAAAACCTGACCCTACTCTGCTACAATCACCCTGATAGCACGTTTTTACAATTTTATATCTAGGTAATCGCAATTTAAATTTATAGTTGTAAATTTTTCCTTGAAGCAATTTTCGCAACAATGTTGTGCGAGTCCATGAACTTCGCAAGCTGAAATTGTAGAGAGCTCATCAAGGGCACTCTACTCAAATCGCTTTTAATATTATAATCTCAATTTTTTTCCGCCATTCTTACTTGCTGCTTTATTTCCCACTTGCACGACCGAGAGAAATTTTACTAAAGTGCATTTCGGGGTCATAATAAAATATTTCCCACGTGTCTAAATGCGTATGAAGAAAATTTTTTAAATTGTTTGTTTTAAAAATAGAAATGTTATCAACATGTTGTGCTATTTAAAGGACTGCCCGGTGCAAATGACTGATTACAGGTTAATCAAAATTTTGAACGGGTTTCTTATGGCGCATTTTCTAAAGTTCGATATTTATATACATATACAGGTGCATTAAAAACGTTTATGCAAGTACGCTAGAAATAACTTATCAATATTTTGGGTTCGACTCTGTTTAGGAATCTGGAATAGTAAAGTCTAGGCGTTTCTTATTGGCACTTAAAAAACGGATTGCAAATTAGATACAAAAAATACGTAATAAAAATTAATGTAAAAGGAACATTGTGAATATTTAAGTATTAAACTAAGGTCTAGGTCTGTTGTAGTGTTAGTAAGAAATCAGGAAGATAGCAGGGAAGTTAGTTTGTTTTTAAAGGACATTTTGTTAATTGAGGGAGAGAAACAGGCCGCGTAAGTATTGAAGATAATGCAGCATTTGTTAACTAGCATATTCAGTGCGATGCGGATACTCTTTAAGTAGTTTGGAATGTCTTGTTCGCCGAGTATCGTTAAATTTGATGGCGTCCGACAGGAACTGTACATTGAGGTTATAGTTCAGGACATCGAGAGTTAAATCTGTGGTACTAAGGCAGAACCCGATATGTCCATATGAATCCCATAGCAAACAAACATATTTCTCCCATCTACCGAATTGTCGTTCACTACCATAAAAAATGAAGGGATGATGGGGCACAATATGATATTGTGCACCGGGCGCAAAAGACCCACCCAAGCGTCGGCCCTGAGTCTCATATGGGCACTTCTTTCTCTAAGCTCTTGTTCCCTCGTGTGTAATCTTCAGGATCGGTCGCTGCTACGAAGTTTTGTACACGTACAACGGCTGGTGTATTTCTTGTCATTTTCATGTTGTTTCTAAGCATAATAAGACGCCTCTTCGTTATTACAACAAAGCGTTCAAACAAAGATTGATAATGTGTGGTGGATTTGGTTTTTGGTTTTATGTTTGTTACAAATTTGTCCCAAATATCAAAATGAATTTAATTTTTTATTGGTTTTATCTGACAGTTCTATTCATTAATATAAGATTTCAGTCGCTATTGATAACAACTTATTTCTAGTTAAAGAACTCATTTCGATTTGAAGTCTTAAACGAAAATCAAAACCATAATAGTCTATTCTATGGGTAAGCTTAGCGTTCAAACAAGTTTGTCACAAAGTCTATGGGACATATTTGAACGGTATAAAACCTTGTACTATATGGGTTCCTATTTGTTCTTCTTGTTCAAACGAATTTACATCAATATTTTTTTCATTGGCTTTGCGTAGTATGTCTCGAATAACATTGCAAATTCAAATAGGGTCATGCCATGGTGCTGAAGTTGTAGTCCGGATGATCAGTTGGTCGTTTTTCGTATAAATCATCACTTAAACATCCCCATTTTGAATTTTTAAATTTTGGCCACACATTCGTCATTCGTGCTCATAAAAACCTCCCGGTACCAATTTTCAATAGCCGTGTTCCTTTTCTACTCTTAAGTACTCCGGAGTAAAACTTAAAAGAAACACAATTTTTTTTGGGTAACTTTTTGAACTTTCCTTTAAATAAAAGCACGTACAATTATTGTAAATATAATATGGGTACTTAATACTTACCATTACAAAAATAAAAATTAAAAAACCGCACATTAAAATTCTTGATTCTTTTTATAACACCGAAAACTGTCAGTTCGTCACAATTCAATGAAAATCCATCTATCGGCTTTTTAGTAAGTGAAAAATAATTCACAATAGACTGCAAATGGCGATAGTCCCCTAGTGGATGTTAGATGCGTATTTACTCTAGTTATCTACACCTCTGTAAGGGCAGGTGTAGTTGGGAGTAAATACAAGGAAAAAAAAGCAGAAAAGGAACACGGCTAATGGAATCGGAACCCAATTGCAAAATTCGTCCGTCATCTTGATTTTTTTTTACAAAGTTGTCAGATCGCATTGTCACGGGAACGCAAAGTTTCATAAGAATCGGTAGTTGAAAAAGATGTCACAAGATTTGACTCAAAGATATAAATAAATGTACGAGGTGAAGCTAAATAAAACCAAACGTTTCGGTTTCGGTGATACCTCCTCATTGGAGCCTTATTTCTTTCAGGTAAGCACTTTTTGAGACTTGAGAACAGGTCGAAGGGAGAAGTCGATAGATGTGGAGTAATTCGGAGTACAATTCGGACGATTTTGCCATGCAATCGAACTGTGTCACAATGCATTCAGTTAGGGTCGACTGAACTTGACTCAGCTCTTCTACATGGGTTGAGTCATCAAATTTACACGTCAAAATATAGACGAGAGTTCAGTAGCTGTGTAGTTGAATTTAGTTGACAGTGAGCAAACACAGTAACTACTTCAAACGAAGTTTTGTTATGGACAAATGCTCATGCAATATAGTGAACTTCATTTTATGATCTTCCAAAGGGATTTTGTGCGCCTCTCCGCCGTCGCCTGGTCGCAAGTCCAGGGTGGTCGACCTGCCGAATTGACCGAAGAAACTAGGCAAGAAACCGCATTTTTTAAAGCGGCATCGACAGCCGCGTAGCCGTTGCGGGGATGTCCCGCTCGGACCGCCAGCTAATGGATCAAAGTAGAAGAACAACTACTGTCGTATTTGGGCAACCAGAGCCTTCAGTATCATCGGCGTTTGTGCGGAAGCGTTTAAAATCAGAAAACCTCTTCTCTATCATTTGCCTAGATATAGCAAAGCCCGATTTACAACTTTCAAGCCATTGCTTTACACGGTACAAAAGTGAAAACGTAGCGCCTCCCTTGGACGTCAGAAGAGACTTTATATTGAATAAATACTTTTAGTGAAAAATCTATAATAAAATTAATTGTTGGAAAAAATGGAGGAAAACGGGAAGCAGAAATGGAAACGCATAGAGTTGAGTCGTTGAGTTGAAGTATCATTTCAATTCAAACACAACTCAACTCGACTCCGACTCCCATGCAAACTCAGTAATTGTTAAAAAAAATCGTATTTGAGCGATTTGTTTTTCTCAAATCAAATAAATGTTTATTGACCTTCTCCATTAGTCTTTTAGAGTTATAAAATTTCACTAAAACGCCATTAGATGCGAGTCATATAATTACACCTGCATATAAAAGTGACGAGATAACATTATCATTGGAAATACCCCCAATATCTGTTATCACAGCTTTATTATAATTATTTTAGGAAATGCCTCTGGCTTATAAACGCCCCATATTCCAAAAAAGCTACAACAATGGCGAAATAGCTTCAATTTCAACATTATAACGCCCATTACTATTCCGTTTACTTACTGAATGAAAATTCCAGCTGTAGGTATTTTTGCGAGATCTCTTGAGCAATATTGTTTGCCATTCTGAAATTAGATGGGCTTACAGATATTTTTACTTATTAATCACTCCCTGAGTACTGTAACAATAGCTAGCAAAGGAATTGAGTATCAGTAAATTCTACTAAAAAGAGTTTAGTTTTTTTAAGCTTAGTTACAGAGAAATGTCTTACAATTACTGTGCTGACAGTTCCCATCTTCGGTGAATGCCAGTTATCTTCTTACGTTAGCAAGATACAATTTGCCGGCAAGTTCCCACGCGAAAAAGTCATGCGGCATGAGCTTAAATTACATTTATAGAATATATTTTTTGTTTGTTTTCTAATTCGCAGAATCCCACACGTTACCTTTTCGAGCTTTTCATAGTATTTCTTTCTTCTTGAATGTATCAAGTGTCCCAACCCCTTTCTGCAGCTTCGAAGTGCTCAATGGCTAGGGAATTTCTTAAAATAAACTCGCAAAAGTTTGACTCACATCGATTAGAGTGCGAAAAATGTGCTTCGCCCAGCGGTGAATTGTCGTAAAAATAGACACCGCGAGTGACTACTCGAGTGATAAAGAACAAAAACAACTCCTTTTACTTTCATCGTTCTCTGCTGATAAGATGCTATCACTCACCTCGTCGCCCAACAATTTAGCAAGTAGTCGTCGATTTACTCGGAGGGATTCCTGCTTTCGTCGCGTCGCACTCTGCTCAATTCTGGGGGCCCCCAGCTGCAGCGACAATGATTTGAACATGAGTGTGTCGCGGCGGCCGGAGGCCCGGTAGGTTATATCAGGCCGCCTTCGGGCCGCGCACAGTAAAGTCGCGCCAATTTTTGCTGATAACGAGGTCTTCAGCGAGAGAGATCAGAACAACTTATGAATGGAATGGAGTCCCAGCGATATACGCCCCCGCGCTCTCGTCTCGATTATCCTAATCCCCCAACCGTTAAAATATTGTGTATACGGTTCTCTCTCTTGCTGGGGGCTGCCTTTGCTTCTCCTGGGTGCCCCAGAGCGCTGCAGAAGACGGGGCATCACCGTCGCCGTCGTCGTCCGTCCACAGCATCCGCAGTGCTCGGCTCTGTTCACGGTCCATGTACTCGATTGAAGAACATTGTATTTGCTGAGGCATTGTGCAAGAACGAGCATAGGCCCCAAGTACTGTGTGGCTGGGTATATGTCAACTATTTATAGCCTGTCCGTATCAGATGTTGTTTGCATGGAAAATGTAGACAGACAGACAACATCCATCTATCGGCGACTTTGAACATAGCGACTGCGACTTTGGAACATTAAAATCGAATTTACGGTCGCCGAGTGCTTTTGAGCGAACTTTGATTTGTTGTTGTCAACTTTTTGTGGCATTTCAAAGGCTTAAGTGGACAAAAGCTAAGCAATAATGGCACGTAATTGCTATGATTTAGAGGGAGCTGTCTGTCCCCGGGTGGAGAACAAAAGGCCTGAATTTATTCGATAAGTATAGACACGATTTTTTTTTGCAAATTACGGCCCCACTCAACCTCACGAATAATGGCGGATAATGAACGTGTGCATAAAAATGCCTTGGCATATTCGATATAATTCATGGGTTTCAATGCTCCCCACATGTGCCGGTGGAGCCACCACGATAGCCCCGGCTCGTTCAATTCTCCCTCACTCACATGACTATTGAATAAAGAATGATTTTATTTAAAATTGCAAATTGACGACATTAAAGCTGTTCTGGAACTGGTGATGACTCTTTAAACTATTGTGAATATTTTAATCTTTTGTTATTAACAATTTCATTCTTTCGCGGCAGTAAAGGTCTTTCAAAAAAGTGTTCAAAAAAAATTACACAAGGCCATGGAACTGAGGAAATAAAACTCTACTATAGAAACATTTTATTTTTTGTTTATTTATTTTTATTTTTGTAAATTGTTGCTCGTTTTTTGATATTACAGAATTTTTCATTTCACAATAAAAAGTAATTAAAGTCCCTGAGGCATGAAAATATCTTAATGACAAGCAATCATTTGAAGATGTTCTTTTAGATGTCGTAACGTGATATTAGTGGCATGTGATGTAAGATATGCCGCTTAACAATGTGACCATATAACATCTTATCTGAACCAAGAACGTATAACAAAATATAAATGTCAATTTGTGAGTATGAGGCGCGCACTATATTGATTGGCGTGGCGTCCTAATCAAAAAAGAAATTTGAAATATGTTTTTCTTTTTTAAAAAATAACAAAAAAAATAAAAACAGTTGACGTAAGTGACGGAAATAAACATACAAAAATGATAATTAAGTTTTTTATTTATACATATTTCAGTTAAAATTTTAAACAAAACATAATTCTTTACACTTCTCTTAAAAAAATGACATTGAACGAAACTCATTAGAGTTTAAAGAATTTAGGAAGTTAAAATTGCGATTCTCATGGCAAATTCATAACAAAATGTCACCTTCATGCACTTTTGCATTGAATATAAGAAAAAACCATAAGAAAGATTAAATACAAATTAAAAAACAAATTAAATGAGTGCCATTATGAAAAATCCATGTGCCACCTTGAAGTGTAATCAATCAATTACAAATATTTTAATTATCATTTATGATTCTCGATTAATTTATAGTAGGATTGTCCGATTTTGTAAATATCTTTGTTGTTACAAAATATGCATGTATGTATATATGAGAAATGAAATAGGATATTTGATTTAATTTATCAATCAATAAATCTATGGTAAAACACCTACTTCATAGCCTAGAATAATCTTGAGGCTTTTCAGAAGAGGTGAACGTACAATATACATATGTATGTATGTATATCAGGCCGAATGCTGGTAAATTTGAGTGCTTTTACATCGTCCTTGGTTCTTATCTATTGTTTTCCCTGTAGTTCATGCATATGGACATGATATTTCTCAGCCTATCAGATTTACAATTTTATCAGACATTAGCACTTACATACGTTTGTTCTTGACTGAGACTGGGAGGTACTTGAAATGTCTCTTGAACAATGGTAAAGCCAATCAATTTCTTAACAGATTTCGACATCAATAAATGTATACGTATATGAATGCAGTCAATTATTTGATTTATATTCGTACAATAAATTTACAATTCTGATAAAAATGTAATTTAAAGTCATTCTTTTGAAATGATAATGATTTTTGTCATTTTTGATTAAGTTCTGTTGTAATAAGTTTAAAAAATCTTTTCAATTGACATTGTGAAAAAGTTGATTTTTTTTGGTAATATTTTTTGGCTAAAGTTAGTCATATGCATAATTGAAAGAGTTATAGTATTTATTAGAGATGACTTGTATTAATTTCTTTTAAGGTCCATACACGAGCGCCCTATTATGGCGAGGGCGACACTCCAATGTTGCCAGTCCATTGGACCCAGTTCATTGGACCCACCCAGCCGTCTGACCCAGTCCGCCGATTGCAATCGATTACGACGAACAAGGTGATTAAAATTTTGTTTTCACAATAAATGAGTACATCGAAATAGAAAACTTCCGCAGAAAAAAAACAAAATAAGTAAAAAATGTTTCAAATCGTCAAATTTAAAATGGCTATGATCATTGGCATCGAAAAATTTATATATATGAAAAAAATATATATTTCAGGAACATCTGTATCTCGGGACACTTGTTGCCAAAGGACATTCGTGTTGAGGGATATTCGCAATTCGCATGGCGCCACGTCGTAGATGTCAGATCAAATGAATATACAAATCTTTGGCTGTGGGTTTCGAGTGCATACAAATTGTTGTTGTTTTGGCGTGGTGTGGTGTAATTTGGACGGATGAAGCGCCTGTTACTAGTTCATGAAGTGGCACTGACCACGTAAGGCCGTATGTGCTTCCATTAAAAATGGTGTAAAAATTCTACGGCCATCATACGCCCCTTTAAGAAGCCAAGCGGCCGGTATTCGCCCGTTGTAAGGTCATTTTTTTTATTCGGGTTATAGGGTATTATAGAGTATTCTTGTTACATGTGGTAAAACGTTACGAATAAGTTATTGAAAGTGTATGTTTCTCTTCTCCTTTTTTGAAATGGTTATTCATGTTGTTAGTTTGCACGCCGAAAATTTTTATTGAAAAAGTTACAACACCTTTCCTTTACCGTTTTGCCGCTCTCTTCTAAAAAATCGGTTTTACCACAGGTAACGAATAATCGTGTAGATATGGCCATTGATTGCAAAAGTGAGGTTTCATTGCTTTTATTTGTCTGTTTATTAAGAAGTTCCTCAAATCACATAGGTACCACAGATATCTATACTCTATTTCTAACAAAATTATATTTTGCTTGTTTTTTGCACACATGTTTAATGAAGGGAAAAGTACGCTTACCTGATTTTTTAGTGTTACATTCGATATTTTTTATTTGTGTCTTTATTTGCCATTTTATTCATACTTTTTATAATGTTCTTTGCTTATTTTCTTATGTGATTTTATGGCAATTGATTGTTATTTATATTTCTATGTAATAATCTATTTCTAGTCTCATTCCTCTAGAGAATCATCTGCCTACACTCTTCGTTGTGTAAGAAATTATTCGTCGTTTTTATTAGATATTGCTTCCGCTGCCACCTCTTTTTATCAACGATGCTGTATGTCCCTAATATGTATGTATTTATATAGTATGTATTGTAGTAGATGCTAATTTCTACTCAAAACTTTTTTAGAATCTCTGTTGTATATCGTTATTCAATAATGATATCGTTGTAACACACTTTGGGTGGGCGTTATGAGCTATTCCTTACATGAATTCCATTTGCCTTAGTTACCTAGAATCTATTTGAATTACACACAATGTCACCACTCGAAAGTTGTAGTAGGAAGTAGGGGGTTGAGAAAAAGGATGCCGGTTTTTTCGTCTTACGTAGACGCTGATAGTAAACCACACTGAGACAAATTAACTACCACTTCTGGGTCCTCTTTGAATACATTGGGACATTCATTAGACTGGTTGTTGTAGATGGAGGATTTAATTTAGGTCTTCAGGCAGAAAATTAGGTGCATTGCGGATTGCTCCAATCATATACAAACAGAATCCAAAATGAATTCTTCTTCTTCTTTAAACTCCTTTAATCCCTCATGGGACATAGGGCGGAAACAGTTGCCCTCCAGCGGACTCTGTTTTGCGCGAACGGCTAACAAAGACCTCGGAAAATGGTGGCACCCGATTTGTCACTTCTGTCAAGACCCGAGAAAAGTCACTGCAGACGAACACCTAGCAGACCTGTTAGCAAGTCCTAATCCCACCTCCCCGCGGTGCCCCCTGGGGTACTTCTTCGGAAGGAGCTAACGGGCGAATGGCGAGCTCTCTGCGCCACAAAACAGAGCTTTAAGTCGGTTGGGTTGAGGGTTAGCAACCCGCTCCCATAAAAAACACCATTACTACGAATCGGCAAACAATGCCTCGGAACCGGATGGACAAAATGAATTGGCGTGTGATATTCCCCATTACTCGTCGTTTAATTCGCATAGCGGCGGTTCGTGCTGGAAAGTTGAATAAATTCTAATAGAAATATTCTGGAATATCTGAGGCCGGCCATCATTTCACTTTTCTCTGCACAACCGATAAATTCTTCACTACTTAACGAAAGCGAGCGTACAGCGTTCAGCGAACAGAGAAAAATCAAAACGGATTTAATTTTTCGCTGTTGCGAAAAACGCGGCGGCCGAAGTTGTCATCCACACTACAATTTTCTACCGTCGTTCGTTGTTCGGCAATGCTGCTCGACGGACGCGGAGCTGAACGATGATAGTGTGTAGCTGGTTTCATGCCAAGATGGTCCTGTGGATGTGGTACCAATAAATAGGTCTATGAAACATACCCCGAGCAGTGCTCTTAGACTGAGAGGTTGCGGGGTCTGGACCTCAATACCCTTCGATAATAACATCCTGAATATGCTACCCAAAGGTATGTTTGCTACAACTACAGACTACGTTCCCCTTGATTGACCATCAGAAACGATTTCGCTGAAATACTCTTAAGAAGAAAGTGTAGAAACGGAGACGTCCTGAAGAAGTTCGATGTACGGATATTCAGTGAGCGTTGGGGCAGGGATCTATCTACAGTTCACTGTCCGTTCGGTGCACGCTAGTATCTTTCAAATTGTTCGAATTGCTGGCGATTCTGAGCGCCTACCAGACAATGAACCCCGAACCTACATAGGGATGTAGGACTGGAATTTTCATGCATAGCCAAGCAAGATTAAGTAAGCATGCACTTCAAGCTAAAAGCATAACGTGACTCTCGTCCGGACATAGGAACATAGATGGGAACGAGAAAACTGACTATCTTGACAAGAAGGAAGCTTCTCTCCGAAACCCAATAGGTGAGTTAAAAAACGTTGTTTTTTAATACCACCTGCTTCTAGTCAGCCCAAGTACAACATAGGAAGAACAATAACGCGAAGGAAACCCTTGAGGTCACATTTCTGCCGTGCAAAGGACAAAAGACCTAAATGCAAAAAGCTCGATTTGAGTAAAACGCGTTTCAAGTGTTTTTTTGTTACTTTCTGTAAAATAAGAAAATGAAAATGAAGTTTATTTAAATTATCTAAACTTAGATAATTTGAATAAACTTCATTTACATTTTCTTATTTTACGGAAAGTAACAAAAAAACAACTTGAAACGCGTTTTACTCGAATCGAGCTTTTTGCATTTAGGTCTTTTGTCCTTTGCACGGCAGATTTGGCCTTTACGTTCTGGAACACGTAAAGGATATCTCTAGAATAGAGGACATATTGTTGTTAGCCAGTTTACGAATGATTTGATGAGCGCGAGAGATTCACACTTAATTGAGTTGGTAACTGTCTGGAGTCTCTATCTGATGCTCGAGTGCTCTCTGCATGTTCTCTGTCACTGTCCGGCAATAGCGAGCAGCAAGGTCTCCTTATTCGGCGTTATCTCGGTTGACCAGAGAATTCTAAGTGGCTAACCTTTACCCAAACGGCTAAATTTTATCAAGCGGTCTGGCTTACATGTTTTGGATAGGTAGACACTCTAGCGTATTGCATCCGGGGATCCGTCACATTGACGATAAACATCTCTACCAATTTAGCCACCATTAAAGTGATAAATTATAAAATAGTTATATTAATACAATTTTTGAAGATACGAATACAGGCCTTGATGAGATAAAAAGCCAATTTTCAAAGATAAGGATTTAAACACCTACTGAAGATAATTTAAAAGATTTTTAAATTGTTATTGACTATCAAAAAAAAACTAAAACCAGTCACTAAATAAGCAAATGAATAAAGCTAAATTCTCTAAACATATGCAACGAGAAAAAATACCTCTTTATATTATGGTAAGCACAAGAGGCCAAAATAAACATCTCAAAAAAGTAATAAAAAAATCAATTCTTTCTCCGATATTCGGCCTCACCCTTTCGAAACCCAAAAAAAAACATGTAAACCTACATATATTGATTATATTTTCCCAAAATACAATATTACGACTACATTCGTCAGCTTCATGCCCGTTTTTTTTTTTTTCAAAATCAAACTTACGAAAAAATTATCATAAACTGAGAATTTATTGCCATAGAACGATAACGATCTATAAAAGTATTGCAATAAATATGAATATCAAATAGTCTCTATTCCTCCCCTATGTGTATACATTTTTTTTTTATTTTATTTTCAAAAAAAGAGCACAAGAAAAAATCCCATTTTATCTGTCAATTTATTCCCTCCGCGTGTTTTTAGTGAAATAAAAGAAAAAAATTTATGACAAGATATTTTATCTTCATTGAAACATTAGCAGAAAATTTTTGGCATAGAAAAGAAGCGGAGCCATGAGGCCCCGAACATTTCAGAGCAAGAAATAAAAATTGCAGCACTGGGCACTTCTATGTAGTCAGACTATTACCCACGTACGCCCACAGCGGCCAGAGCGGAGATTTATGACGTTGCAAAATAAATAAGAAGCATTAAAAAATGTTTTCTATCCAACTCCCAGCCGCACAGCCGAAATGCTCTACTGATCCGGTTGGATATGGCCCATACGACGACGACGACGACACGCCATGGATAGCATATGGGATTAATAACTTCAAGAAAATATTTCAAGATGAGAGGCAAATCTCAAGTTACGACTTTTAATACCCAAGTTTGGTCCAAGAGATTTCGTCGAACGCTCGGATGACAAATGGCCAAAGACGTTACGTAAACTAAACTGTGTCTCCCAGGAAGATGCCATTAGCTTCCTAGTATATATCTCGGGATAGGGGCTCCGGGGGTGCTGGTTAGAATTTATCATGCATCCACCCCGAAATGTCAAAGTAAAAAACGAGAATTCCTGGGCTCCCAGGCGTCTTCCAATCCAGATCGATCGAACCGAGCTGCGCCTAGCCCATATAAATATATCTTGAGGCTCTCGTTCTGAATAGGATTGACGCCAGCTCTTACGCCCATCCGCCGCAGTGACAGTGAACATTTTCTTGAAGATTTCTGAAGGAGATTAGATCACACCGTGGAAAATAATAATTGAAGCCCCCAAAGGCGGAAGAATATCTTCGAATACTTGCGTTCAAACGGGGGTATCCCCCCAATTCACGGCCCGAAGTTCTCCCTTCAATCTTTTTGGGAGCCACCTTAATCGATGGTAAACGATTGATGATGCGCCGTTTTTAATGCCATCACGGTGGTAATCACTTCTTAAGGTAGGCGGATCATCGTAATTACAAAACGCTCAAAAGTCTTATTAATGCGAAAAATTTTAACGACTTTTTCATGATTAAAATTGATGACCGAATTTACAATTCAAAGTAAATTTTATGGAAATTATTCGCCGTGTTTTTTCTGTCTGTCGTTGAGTTGCTGAATGTTCATTAAGAGCAAAACTGAGGCTGGGCACCACAAAAAAATTGAGTGAAAAGAAAAATAATACAAGACAGGAAAAAAACAACGAAATTTGTATTTTCGCAATGACCGAAATGAGCTTAAGACTGGCGAGTCAACTATAAATGGAAGTAGACCGGTTAATAAATTGACCTATGGAGGAGCTCCACTAGCCTTGGTCCGAAATGTTTTATGATGGGATATAACTTCTGTAATGTGCGTGAAACTACCTTAATAATATTTCCAAGGAAATGCACATAATAAAAGGTTTTTTTCGACAACCACACTCACAAAAAATCGAAATTAAGAAAACCTCTGCACACATACCTATATAGAGAAAGGCATCCAAAACCATGTTTTTTTCGTCTTCAGCAAAATTTTACTAATTAATAAGTGCAAATTAAAAATAACTTTGCTTGAATATTTTAAACAGGAAAAAAGCGATTTTAAAAACATTTTTACATGTGGCACTTTGTTGAGAGAGAGAGGAAAAATGCTATTATATTTCGCACGACATGTCATAAATCAATCTAGTGAAATCCTTTTGTTTCGCAGAATGTGCTCCATTGTTTTAATTTTATTTTAATGCTGGTTACTTTTATTGAATTGCTTTTCGAGATTTAAGCATTCGTTAAGTGTGCAAACACATTGCTATAAATCCTAGGTGCTTATGGCAGGTAATTAACATTTAAAGAGATCTTTTTGTTTCAAACTATTAAGAGAAGGAAATGTTTGAATAAAAGACATTAAACATAGCAACAACTGTTAGAGGTAATTACCGGATTACCTGATAATAGCTCTGCTAAATTAGTTTTGGTCATCGTTACGACGAAAAATACTTCTTTTATTTCATTGAACTATACTTATCTTTTGACATGAGGTGAAGGTTAAGTTAGGTGTAGGGCTGCATATAATGCGACAGAAGGCTCAATTAGGGCTTTAGTGAGCCATTTTGTATTTGGTTGGTTGTTGGCTTGTCGTACCAGATTTCTAAAGCCATCCTGTGGAGTTTAGGAAAGCTATCAGTTATCTGACCTCTAACCTAGAGATCGCCTTTACGTGTAATAATACCCCTAAAATCCATTGAAATCACTGTTAAAGAAAAAATGTACATATGTACATATTGTTTTAAAAAATTGCTGTTATCTAGGCCAAGGGTGGGCCACTTTTTTGTAACATAGGCCAGAATAAATTTTACGTCTTTCCCGCAAGCGGTTGACACCTTTTTGTAACCTGTAATTTTATAGAGCTGAGCAGGACTTACCTACACGAGGCAGTACATTTGTCTTTTGCAATATGGTAAATTGTACTGAGGCCACAATTTTTTTAAATGTCCCTGTTCAAAAATAATGTTGTGCTGGTTTATCGAGATAAATGAGGCGAGCTTTAATTGTAAATATGTAGTGGTAGTAGGTTTCTTCTTTCTTACTGGAGCAGTAAAATACCCAATTTTGAGCTGAGGCGAAATGAGATGGTAAATACGAACTGGCGAGACATTTCTTACTTCTGCAGTAAAATTTCCAACTCAAATCGAACTCAGAAAAAAATCTCTTCATTGGTATTCATTTACCTGCTTTCTTTATTTTGCTTGTTTTTGTCATTTTGGCATTACAATGGCACCTCCACTCCATTTTAAGTATGATATTGGCTCAAAAGAAAAAAGAGGCTCCGCTTACAAACTCGTTTTATAATCGTGTCCTACCCAACACGAAATTTTTAATCTGCATTTTAACCGCCGGAAACTAATATTCTAGTTAGAATGCAATAACGCTGCTCGTTTCTCGACACTCTTAGAAAAAATAACAAAGCAAAGCGTCATCCTTTCGTCGATTGTTGGCGGGACAATTGAAGAGCGATATTCCAAAACGTGCTAAGTTCTTATGATGTAATTAGTGGGAAATAAAAAAAAACTGAATATCACTTTCACTCTCGCCTAAAGGGCTGTAATATTACTTCCTTTCTCAAAAAACCGATAAAAGAAACTATTATTTATAAAAATATAAATAAATTTGCTACATTTTATATGAAAAAAATGGTTTTATTTATGGTGGTACATTTTCATAATGTACTAAGTCAATTACTTAGTACATTTTGAAATAAAATTTCATAGTAAAATTATGATACTATGGTAAATGTTTTCAGTCCTCAGAAAGTTCAGCCCAGCAAAAGAAAGAATAGTATTTTTCAAATCTTTATTTTTAATATAAAAAAAACATTAAAAAATTCAATATGAATACTAGCTATTGAAATTGATGGAAAATTCATTTGTATGACCCATTATACATCGGAATGAGTATGATTTGTGATAAATGTTTATGTGAATGCATAACTACTACGTCATAGATTGGAAAGCAATACAATATTAAAATTAAACAAAAATTGACTTAGTACGTTTTGGAATATCGCTCTTCAATTGTCAATGTCCTGGATCCGGTAAGTCTTAATTGAGTTGATTTCTATTTGACCGACGTGATGTCCTGTTCGTAAACTCCACGCGTCGAAGTTTTTGGGGTCGCTGATCACGAAAATCGAGGTCCCGCGGTCCTAAAATTAGGGCGTCACCCCTAAAAATACAAAAAACACCCCTTTTTAGGGGGTTTTCGCGATTATTTCAGTAATAATGAAAACTAATGCGATGAAGTGCACTTTTTTTAATATTTATTTGCGAAGGTGGTTGATTTATACTAAATTAAGGCGAACTTAATGGTAAGGGGTACTCCTAAAGGGTTGAAAGTACCCCTAAATTGGCGAAAAATGGGAAAAATTGTAAATTTTTTTTGTTTTTTTTTTTTTCAAGTTTATGCTTCAAATTCGATTCTGACTTAATTGGTTGAAGCATAAACTTGAAAAAAATGTCTAGTTTGCAACTGCTTGAGTACGACTGTTCTTGCCGGTCGGTCGAGCTTGTACTTGCGTTGCATTCAGCGGTTCCATGGTATGCGGCGAATTTCCACCAACGCATAATTTCGTAGTTGCATTCCGTCCCGGCATAACCCAAAAATCTAAGTAACGATTGTGTGTGCTATGGCGAATGCGGCAATATAGAAAAAGTTGAAAGTAGGGACTTTTGCATTGTATGCATTCCATTAATGGAATATTCCGTCAAGTCGCATTTGAATACACACACTTCTATAATGTCTGCCACCGAATGCAACGCATGTACGCTTGGAAATATCACCAGTTTCAGTTGCGTGGTTGCATTGGTAATAAGCTAGCGCAAAGTGCTCAAGGGGTGGGCGATCGCTGCTACTCGTAGATCGCTTCGCCGACCTATATGAACTGCGCAAAAATGAACCGAATAATTCGGCCGAATGTTCGGTTCGGTACATTTTTGATTTTTTCGGCACATTTTTTTATTCGGCCGAATATTCGTATTCGGTCGAACCCATATTCGGCGCATCACTAGTATAAAGGGCCTTTCCTGAGACTCTAGACTTTCACATAAAAAAAGTTAGTTTGTCATAGTTAATACATATGTATAATTCGTCCAAATCGCCAAACTCTGTCTATGAACCTCTCCGAAATCTCGAGTTGTTTTATGCCGTTTGCTCTGGACTATATTCCATACTGTAGACTACCATTGAATTAAAAACTGTTTTCACGAGATCATGAAATTCCCAAATTTTCTGCAGTCCTTTAAGACAAATAAAAGTTTTGTACGCTTCGGTTTGTTTGAGATCTAACTCCAACACGTGCTACCAATCAAACTTTTACATTGACCTACAATCTATTAAAAATCCACAAAAATTACCTTTTTATCTTAAAAATACTGTCAACCGGTGCCTCATTCTAAAACATATCAAATGTAGCTGCGAGATTTATATATGTATTTTATAACTAGATTTACGTTCAAGTTTTTTAACTAAGCAAAATGCAAATACGATGGATGGTGGAGGAGTTTAATAATTGGTTTAAATTTGTAATAATGTTAGAAAAAGTTAATTAATTCGAAAAACTAAAACTAAAATACTTGTTTGTCTCCAAAAAGTTGTGCAATAGCTCTGTGTAATTTAATATTTCTTTAATCTATGTTAATTGGTTTACGTCACACTAATTTGTAGAGAAGTTTTTTTTTTTTTGAAATACATATCAAGTGACTCGAAAAAATTTCGTGGGCTTTTCAATGTAAACTTTTTTTTTCAGTTAGTTATGGATAGTAATTGTTAAATTTCATTAGTTTGATTATAATTATACTTGATTTGTAATAAATATTTATTTTTTAGCATCAAAAGTCGGTCGGTCGCTATACTGACTAGTCTGACTTCGCTATAAACATGAACAATACAAATTAATTCGCCTCCCTTTTAAAAAAATGTCAAATGCAGCTTAAATATTACTAATCAAGCCACAAAACTAATCACATACTAATCTTAACTTTTATTATAGATTGCATAAATTGTCTGAAGTGTAATTTTACCTGCCAGTCGGATAAACATGTTAATTACAGGTTGGCGAAAAAGTTCATGTGAGTTTTGCGCACACCACTGAAAACCAAAATGGTTACGCTTTTTTAAACGTTCGCAATTTTTACTATGTACTATCGAAGTTGTTTATTGCAGGTTATTTTTAATTGATCCTCTTACTGCTGACTGGAGTGCTTACATGTTGGCCAGAGTGCTTTTTATTTACGATAAGAGTGGTCCCACTTTGGTGGTAAATGTGGAAACGGTAGCACTTTTCACTGCAGTAAGTAGCTCGTCTGATGCCATCACTTTTAAGCGCGTAGCACTGATTTACATCTAATTTTGGACAACTTCAATTCAGCTTTTGGATAGAAAGTTAAGTTCATCCGTAATGTCGGATTAAAATGTACAGTGCAAATCTATGCGTGGCCACGACGAATAATCACCAAACACCACTTATGCATTATATTAGATCATCACGCAGTAACGATAAACTTGATCTGACGTTAACTTCTCTACCTTATAACGAAAACTGTCTTCTTCCAGGTCGTATTAGATGATTCACAATTCACATGCGTTCAAATGTATCTAACAATGTATTTTGCTGAGAATCTTGGATATAAATGTCTCTTAGAAAAAATAACAAAGTAACGATTTAAAAGTAACTGGAGTAATTATCTAGAAAAAACTAATGGAGCTCTTGCGTGTGCAGCCACAGCTATAAATAGAAAAAACGAGCTCAAACGGTGCGCTCTCAATGCGAGAAAGGCTTTCATAACTTCAATTTCTGATTTTATTTCAACAAAGCATTTACTTTTTGTTGCTATTCAATCTCTTATAAATTTGGCTTATTGATTACAGATTATCAATAAAAGGATCGTTGAAACTTTTTCATTGCGTTTACTTGGTGGATGGTTAATTCCCGAACTTGTTTGGTAGGACCTTTTTATGGTTGTCAATAGTTATGGCAAATTATTAATTAAGGAAGAAATTTGGTGCATTTTAAAATGTTGCTTACTTTAACAAGACAAAGCGGTAATACAGGCCAGGAAGTTATAGAAAATTGCGAGGAGGAGATTCCAAGCAGATGCAGGAACCGAATCGACATACTCAATAACCAAGTAACAAAGTTAGACGCCGAAAAATCAAAACTGATAACATACGGAAGCAATTGATATTGAAATTCGCAAGAAAATGGTATCACACATCCAAATAGTACTTGGCGGTGAAATCTTTCTCGTAAAAATTTATCAGGACTGCAGAGTCTAAAGGTAGGTATCCACCAAGGCAAACGAACATAGGGAGAGAGGGCTGTTACATTCCTGCGGTGGCTTAAAGGATCTATAGAGGCGCGATTTCGCACCTTTTCGAGGCAAGCCAAGGTGGTTTTGGGGCGCCTGCACAGAAATATGAGTTATATTCAAGGCGGAGCCGAATGTAGAATTGGAAGATTGCAGCCAAGGCAGCTGGCTGAAGGAGGAACTTGCTCCGAGAAATGCAAGGCATTGGGAGGCTTGTTTGGCGATTTGGAATATGTGATTATTGCATCGCTGAGCCTCCGTTAAAGCTATCCCTAGTATGTTAAAAGCTGGGTCAGTCGTTAAATTCTGAGATAGGGGGAAGTTCGGTGCTATTTTTGTTGGAGACGACACAGTACTTCGGCCCCAATCAAGAATCGATTTGATATCCCGGTTGATTGAAGTGTACATCAGTTCACGATAGCAAAGACAAGGTCTGGCACGAGCTTGTCTTATATTGTTGAAGACGTATGACAAATACAAAGTAAAAGTACCGTCATCATCGAAGCAGTGAAGTGGGTTGGAAGGAATTGAGAGCAGATCATTAAAAAAGATTATGAAAAGTACGGGTGATAGAATTGACCCCTGGGGAACACCGGCCAAAATGGAGTGGGGGTTGGATTCGATACCGTCAACCCCCACGTCATTTTGGCCGGAGTTCCCCAGGGGTCAATTCTATCACCAAAAAGAAAACTCTAGATCTGGTTATTCCGAACTGACACAATACCAATAACTTAACTAACTAAGCAGAGTGCCAACTCTGTCTAAAGATTGTAGATGTCCAGAGCAACCCAACCGGACTCGACAAATCGGTGAATGCTTTCTTTGAAGTGTTCTGTCAGCATTATGAGAACGTCGACGGGCACTGCCACCTTTTTTTTGTATGTGGCATGGTCAAACTCAGGAATCACCCTTTGTACCACTAAACCGTCATGTCGTTGAACTCATGGTGCAACGTCTAGTAGTAAGCTTGACCTGAAAATAGAAAAAGAATAGGAAAGATTAAGGGTAGTCTAGTGGATGCATAAGGAGGAGGCAGTGAGCCTCGCGTTTGAACTAAGTACTGGATGTTGTATGAGTTCATTATTTTTTTTTAACAGCCGGGTGAGTCACAACCGTCAGGGCTAGTGGTAGACATTCTTGTTGGAGTGTTACGCCTCCTGAAACAAATGAATCCCACTAACCAGCCGACAAAGGCTGTGGCGCCAACAGTAGCAGACTACCGGAGAACAAGGAGGTGTACCGACCGCTAGATGAACACCCGAACTAAGCGGAAGTATGGTACCCTATTTTATTTGGTCTAATGTGCCAATTGATTAGACGCTTTTTGTTGATAATTGTTTCCATGGTTTTAGAGAGCATAGAAGTAATTGCGGTAGTTAGAATGATTGCTTGAGTCACCTTTTTTAGGTAAGGATGGAACATGAGAAAGTTGCTAAGAGTCTGGATAAACTCTGGAGAAGTAGATAGGGCAAATATAGTTTGTACAGAGGTTTAGTTGAAAATGAGGCATATGTATGTCTTCAGGATAGCAGGTGGTATATTGTCAGGACCAGTGGATTTGTTAACATCAATATTTCTGAAGCATACCTATACATATCGCGCGAGCTCTGAAGAAAAACGAATCAATTAAATATCTAAGCTATTTGAATGAATTTCGTGTCCTACTTAATCAAGGATAAAATGATTTAAAATTGTCCCAATAAAAAACATAAAAATCTATAAACTTAAACGTCTTGCGTATTTATCACCACGCATTAATTTAATGTCACATTTTACATGAAATTTTATATTCGCATGATTTGAGAGGCTAAATACTTTCCATTAACCCTAAAACTTTCCTACGATTCCTTCCGTATTAAAAAAAACTTCCCTTGTACCAGAAACAATCCAAAAACCCAAGATCAAATTAAACAAAAATTACGGAAACCTTCCCTAGACTAACGACCTTTAGCCACTTTGACATTCTAAGTCATTAAAACAATCAATAAAAAAAACATTGATTAAACGATAAGCTCTTCACGACGCTTTAAAATATTCAATCCCTAGCCGAAAGATATGCTACTGGAATACAAACGTTCAACTAAAACGTTCCCACGTTTTACCCTCCAAAGCCACCGCCGCATCATGTTCGCCAACACGTATATTTGCGGACATGATGGACCGCACGAAATTACAGCGGATTTGAATATAAAAGTCAACAAATTAAAAATCTCGTTTTTTATTCGCTTGCGATTAAAAAGTTTTCCGTGGACGCCGTCTTCGTCGTCGGGTTCTCCGGTTATCTTCGCATAAATACGGACCATGGCCAAAAATTACAAATAATAATGTCAGGTCCGAAAAAACTGATTTCTGTCGATCGCCACTAATTTCGAAGAAATCTGCTTACAAACTCTGCAATTAACGATTAGAAAAAAGTCCGGTGGTTGGGAAGGATTTTCGAAATTGCGGGGAGCCGCTTGTCTATCAGTTGGTGACGCTGATAAAAACCCGCCGGACGGACGGCCGTAAAAAACCAAAACCCCGTAAGAAATTTGAAATTTAAATAAAAACGAAATTCAATTTTTATGATAATTGTTCTCAGCCGGCGTTGAGGAAAAAATGGCTGTGAAAGTTTTAATGTTTCAACAAAAATCATATGTATGACCACAACCGTCGGTTTGACTGGTGCGGCGGCGACTTCAGAAAATTCTTGAAATCATTCAAACGTCAACTTGTTTACAGCATCCCAGTCGCGCCAGTCTGCGGCCAGTTTTATAAGCTCCGGTGTTTGTTTGCTTGGATTTTGTTTTTTGTTATTTCTCAATAAAAGAAAATATTTTTCCCAAATTCCATCATCTTCAGAAAATAATTGAATTATTACAGAAAGAGGCAGAATCTGTGCCGCTATAAACGTGCGGCAGCAGAGCGGTAATATTATTCTGTAGGTGGTGGTCCGCTGAATACGGGCGCGACTTCCCACCGGCTTCGTTGAGTCACGGCGAAAAGTCGTAAATAGTTGGAGACTATTGTTGATTTATTTGAATGTCGGTTGGGCCGTTTATACTCATTTTCATGAGGATAGTATTGAAGTCATGGCATTGTCACTAAAAGTTATAACGATGTTGCGGAATTTTTTCCGAGATATGACAAAGATTTATGATTTGAAACAAACAAGTCCGAGAGAAACATTTAATATAGTGGTGTGTGGAAGTCAAGCACTATTCATTTGCGGAAATATAAATTTCATCATTCGGTTTATTTATGAGAATAATTAAATGCTCAGTGGTTATCTTAACATTTTTATGATTAAAGCAGTTCGAAGAATATTTTTCTATCGTCAACATCTTTATCATGCAATAATTTGTCATGAAAATTAGTCAATTTATAGTCATAGTGTTTGTTAAGTTCTTTTATTTTTAATTTACTTTAGAAAAACGAGAAATAAAACAAGGTTTACAAATATGAGTAATAACTTCTTTGTTTAGCTAATTAATTGGGGAAACGTAAGATAAGTAGTGGTAGCTTGTGCTCTAGTCAAATAACTTAAAATATCGTCTAAACAGACAGTGCCATCATCATTAGCACGCTACAGCCAGGACCCGCAAAAATCTTCTTCCATCGTTCTTGGTCCTGTGTCTAAAGCCAGTTCTACAAGATGCGGTAAACGTTTCATTCGAATGTTGGCTTCCAACGATTGAGTCAACACGACATCAGCCCGAATGTGTCTAAATACGAATATTGGACACTCCTAGTCACACGATCCGTCCTACCATCAAGCGTACAACGCTGGAGAGTTCATAGCATCGTTTAGTGCCGACTAAATGCCCCGACTTCTCCGACCTCAGTTTAATGAAGTTCAATTCAATCCGCAATCTGGCTGGCATGTTCAGTTCGTGCTTGAAATTGCTGTTTCTTTTTCGTTAGAAGTTAGAAATGCAAAAGCTCTTCTTCTTCCAATGGCGCTCGAGCCCAACTCGAGCCTTGGCCTCCTCTCATCTTTTCCTCTAATCTTCTCGATTTCTGCCTAAAGTTCTCCAGTTCGATTTGTGGAGTAGGGTCTCCGCGTCGGCTACAACGCATCTTTCCATCTTTTGCTCGGCCTGCCTAGGGGTCTTTCTCCTTTGATTACGGCGGTAAAGGCCTTCTTGGATGCGCTGTCTTCCGGGATGCGATCGATGTGTCCAGCCTAGCGAAGTCTATTGAGTTTTATGAACGTCTGTTTTCATTGATTTGATGTTTATGTGATAAGTCTGAATCAGAGCCAAAACAGCAAAGCAAAATCGTCGGCAGAGAATTGTTTCTATTGGCTTACGTTGGTCATGTGACAAGAAAAGCAGCTAAGTTTTGCCGCTGCTTTTTCAACTCAAATCCAAATTTTTTGACATTTCAAACATCTGTTATACCGGAGACACACTTGTGGTATAGTAATTACAATATGAGCAATATTGCAATATACTTCAGGTGTGTCTCTATATACTGAGAAAAAATCTCGGTATACACTCAGTATACTCAACATTGAAACTCAATATCCCAATTGAGAAAAACTTCGTGGTATAGCTCAGTATACCCTAGATTTAAACCGAAGAATAGTCTGGGCATAACCCAAAATGATAATTTCGAACAGAATTTTAATTCTTCAATTTTGGCAGCACTACCTATAAAAGATTTTTATGTCAGTTGAAGGAGTTAAGTTGTTTATCCTTTTCTATTTCACTTTTATTTTTAATATAAATTAATAATAATTTCACAATATTTCTATTCATATTTAACTTCAATTTAACTGCAGCACAATAATTTTTTTCGATTTGCAAATCTGACAGATAAATGACAACCAAATAACTCAGTATACTAATGCAAGTGTGTCTTCACATTTTTATATTGCAATATGGCAATATTGCAATATCCCGATCTCAATTGCTATACCACAAGTCTGTCTCCGGTATTACTTGGCAAGTTGTTTTTAAATGACAAATGGTCGCGGAAAATGAAAATTTATTGTTGAATGACTCTTAGCAAAGAATAAGCGATTATTAACATCATCTTTATTATATCTGCAAACAATTTAATTTGACGTTAGCTGTCAAATAAAAACTCGGCCAGCAATATAACAGCTGCTTTACTTGGATCTGATTCAGCAGGCAGAATTCTGCTTCTGCCGCTGCTCCAAAAAGTTGCAAGGAAAAGCCTAGCAAATGAGGCTAAACACCCAATACTATTTCAGATAACATCATCTTAAAATTTGCAAAACTTGCACCATCTCTGGCACCCCTAACAAAATCAAATAAATACATTTCGGCTTGAGACGAACATTGGTTACTTTAAGGATCCCATTCACCTACAGCACGCCGGCAGGCCGTGGTCTTTCAGGGCAGGTCGGCAACACGACAAAATAAAGGCCACACATTATTCAGTCTGACTAAGGGATCAGGCTTGAGGCAGGCCACCTAATCATTGCCACAGACACACATGCCAAGACGCCAGTTTACTGTATGAGGCTGCTAATTCAAGTGTAAAAATTTTCTCGGTCTCAACGAAAACTTGAGACTATAGAAGAAAACTTGAGACTAATAGAAGTTCAGATCTTCAGGCACGGACTGACTATAAATACCCACCTACATAAAGATTTTTGTCAGTTTTCCTCCACTGCAGGCCAGTCATTGTATGGTGATACTTGGCCCCAAGGTTAGAAATCTTCAGGTCAAGGCCTGCCGGCGGCCCGTGTGTGAATGGCGACCTAAAGACGACACTACGGATTGGATCCTGAAAAGGGGTTACTGCTTCTCGTGTTCATGTTTCGTCATTTTCGTTTCATGTTTTAGCAGTTTGCACAGATGGTCATAACGCCCGCAGGACATTGCCATTACAAAAATGTGCATAATATATTAACGCAAGGTTAACAATTCACTGTAACGCTTCTTTATAAACGATACTCGCTGTTTTACTTTCACTTGTAATAGACCGTCAGCTAATGATAGATTAAAATTGCATTTGTTTACTTTCCGATGCGGATTCGATGCGGATATATGTGTCCCGGCCTTTAACCGTTTCCGAGACTAGCCCGGACAAACAGACAGGCAGACAAAAATTGTAGAAATACCATGTAAACTTAGAAAACGACAATTATTTTGAAATCACAGACAGACCCTCCAATTATATTTTCGTCGCTTATCCAGAATAGTGTCACAACTCAAAAACAATGAATTTTACAGGGGAGCCATTTGAAAGTTTTTAGTTTCATACAAGCCCATGTTATGATCTTGGATTCCAGCGGGTTTCCAGCGGTCATTTTTAGAAGTATTAATATGGATTTTTGCTATATAAAAATATGCATATTTAGCTATACATTCTTAAAATAAACTCGAAATTGGAAATTTTTGAGTTGTACCACTATTCTGGATAAGCGACGTATGTAGATTATTTTTTTTTATACTGAACTAGCTTCGAAACCTTTGATTTTTTTTAGGCTAGTCTATTATACAAATTGGATTTATTTAGTTGGTAAAACAATTGCCAGCCATGAAAGGTGTATGACTTGCATGTGAACCTAGGTCATATACAATATTTATTATAAACAATATATCTCGAAAAATTCCTTTGCCTGCCGTCATTAACAGGTTTCTCTCTCGCATATATTCTCCGCCATGACAACACAAAAAAATAATTCTTCAAAAAAAAAAATACCAGACTAAAAAAACTTGTTAATTAACTTTCTGTCAAGTCTTTTGAAATTACTTTTTCTATTAAGACGAAAAAAAAGCGAAATAACGAAATCAACACAAATGGACGGACATTAAGTCGAAATCTAATCAATTCACGTGCAGAAAACGCTGAAGCTATATAAGTTGACCATTAATCTATTCTCGAGAATCATCTAATTTAAAAGCAAGTCAGAGACAAGATTCTTGAAAAATGTCGATTATCTCGGGCGAAGCTGAAAAAACACGTCGAGTGGCCTGATGTTATGCGCAGGCATACGCAGCGGGAAATTACAAAGCTGCACAGAACACGGCGAAAAAAGCATAACAATAAGACCACAGCTGAACAATATAATTGCGAAATCCTTCATCTGATCACGTACGAAATTTGCGTTCGTTGGTTGCGAAAAAAACGACGAAAAAAGCATTATTTAATTTTCCGTCAACAAAGAGTTTGAGTGTGGATTCTAAACGCTTTTTTCGGAAAAAAAAAATGGTGTCTTTGGCGTTTCCATTTTTAGTCGTTTCGAGACATTTTGAAATAATCTGTGTGCGAAAAAACAGAGCAACGTGCTAATTTGCAAAAGTATGACAAAATCAAGCCAAGGAATTTCGGCGCTGTTCTAAATGTTTTCGCCGTTAGCTACTAAAATTGACGGCGAATGATTTTTTTGGCTAAGTACACATTTCGCGAGTTGTGGAGCACACGGTCGGGGGTTAGTTAAACAACTTTCCATCATTATCCAGAATTAATTAAAGTGGGAATTCGCGCTGAAAAAAAAATCAGTTGTTAAACAATAATACGAAAAAAAAAAAATGAAGTCATTAACTGAGTCTGAGCCGCGAGTCTACACTTAATCAGAGATTAATAATCGCGCATACACGAGGTTTGTATCATTTCCGTGTAATTAAATCAGCGCTGTGCTCCTCAGCGGCGATGGAGCGCTTGTGTATTGAGGTCAGTGGTCCCATTGAAAACGTTGTGCGCTCTGCTTATAAAGCAGTCGTTTTAGTCCAAAAAATGCGCGATTGTACAACTTTTCCGCTGCGGTATGTGCGAGAGCCCGGCCCAGTCGAAAAACAACAACAACAACAACAAAAACAACAAAAGCTATACATATTACAAAATGAATTAAATGCGAACGTTCAGGAGAGTTGTGGGAAAGTTAATTGGATTCATTAATGTGATAATGGCTTGGTAGCTTCGTACTTGTTTGTAGAGCGTTATCATTGAAAAAATTTTCATGATGGAAAAACAAAAATTCAGTGAACTTAACTACTTAACACCACCGAACAACAAACATATCCGTACATCATACACACTCATGTAACCCGCCGGAGCACTAAAAATGCGAAGCAAGTCAATAAAAATTGTTTTAAATTTATATTTAAAAAAAAAAATAAATAAAAAATATATAAAAAAATTGCCATGAAAAACACGATGATAAACGGGCGAGAGGTTGATTGACTACATTTTGACGGTCTTCGCAACTAATAAAATCATTCAGGCTTTCATGGATGATTTAAAAGCGTCAATTTTATTGGGTTTTATTATGATTGCCCAAGAGGTCAGATATGCCCAATACACGTCCATAGAACGCTCGCAATCACCCCACTGACTGTACACAGTGTACAGCCGAAGGGAGAACTTTGCGCGATATTCAAGTATTTATTGAGCTGTGAAAAAGCTGTTCACTAAATGATGAAACACACTTGAGGAGAAATAGAAATGAGAAAAAATCGTTTTTTAGCTAGAATTGCTGATTGACGCACAACGTTAACAAGAAACCAATATCAGGACTCCGCCTAGCCGCCAGTTTTGTAAACAACAATAATTTTGATGATGTTGTGCTGCTGCTGGGTGCAGAACAAGAATTTCCACATCAATTCGGGGATTAATTTTTTTTATTGCTTCGTGGAATTAAAATATTACAAATTTTTATTGTTTTGATTGAAAGGAAATGTACTGAATGGAGCAGCTGCCTCATATGGGTGGATATTCTTTAGGGGTCGTCCATTAATTACGTGAGACGGTAAGAGGGGAGGGGGTCGAGCCGTATCTCACCCAATCTCACTCAGGAGAAGGGGTGCGGGGGTCTTGGCAAATATCACTTTTTTTTCATCAAGAAATAGTGTACAAGTGCTAGAAAACAAGACTAAATTAATGAAAACATGTTTCCCCGCTATGGGCCCGCATTCCGTTACAGGCCGCCGGCAGGCCAAGTCGGCAGGCACAGCCCAATGAAGGCTACACAATACTCAGTCTGTCTGAGGCATGAGGACTTCAGGTATCCGCCTGACAGGCCTGACATGCAGGTGACATCATAATTCTCTACAGACACACAATCGAAGACGATAGTTTAGCATAGCAGATTGTTAACTCAAGTGCAAAAATGTTCATGGTCTCAACGAAAACATTAAAGGCACAAACACAAAGATTGGTGACCTTTAAAATACACAGACCACCATATTCGCTGACACACTGCGCAAGGGCGGTGCGAAGAAATTTAATGTATGGGAAATTCTCTCCCAGGCTGCCGCCGTCACCGCCTCCTCGCCAATATGATTGTGCCTTAAGGCAACTCCAGAATCACGGCGTGAACATCCGCGAACAAGCGCGAATGCGAATGTGGATGATTTTCGCCCCTAGTACCGCATTGCTTTCAGGTCCGACTGGATACGGAGTAAATTCGCGGCTCGAGACTGAATAGAAGATCTTCAGGCACAAACGGACGATAAATGCCCACACACATAGAGATTTTTGTCAGTTTTCTTGGACTGCAGACCCCATCCAGTTAGCGGCCGCGGCCGGCCGGGGAGATGAGTGGTGATACTTGGATTCAAGGCGAAAACTTTCAGGCCACGGCCTGCCGTCGACCTATGTGTGAAAAGGGGCCTTAATATATGGTTAAATCCTACACAAAAATTTGTATGCGGACGCCAGAAAGTATCATAGTAGCCCTCGGTTATTTAGCCAGCCAAACGCGCGACTCATCGAATGCTGCGGCGTACGAGCCAAGTAACACTGACCAGCGAAAAGGCCAATAGAATATAGAACTAAAGGAAAGGCACTCGCGGATCGATGAGGCGATAGACGCGCAAAGATGAATAAACGCCGCAATAGAACATACTTCTCACTACTGCCAATAATTAAATCCAGAGACATCCACAGAAAGTCCAAAATAAGAATCTACAAAACCATCATACGTACAGTAGCTAAGGATGAATGTGAAGCATGGAGTATCTCCCAGAAATCTGCGGACAAGATGGATATATTTGAGAAGGTTCTCCGAAGGATATACGGCCCAATCAATGAAGACAATGCATGTAGAATAAGCTACAATCACGAATTGTACGATCTATGCTAAGAGTGTAAACTTTTGACCCATGCCAAGCTACTGCGTTTACGTTGGGCCCGTCATGTCCAAAGAATGGATGACTCAAGGATACCAAAAAAAGCTCTGTATCTAATACCAGATGGCAAAAGACAAGATGCGAAGCAGAGAAACGATTAGAGGAAGAAGCTGATGGAGGCCAAGACTCGAATTGGATTGTAGAGCCATGGAAAAAGTATGTTCTATAAGTATTAAGAAGTTTAGCATAAGGGTGGGGATGACGCCATTTTGAATTTAAGTTCATAAAAATATGTAAAATCATTTGGTAAAAAATCGCGTGCGATATTTTTCGCATTACGAAAGCCTTTTTTCGACATATTGATTGGACTAGGAACGGAAACGTACGGAATAGAGTAGCTGTCCCATATGGGTTGATATTCCAAAAAATATAGCACGTTATTTGCGCGATTACTTCTCAGAATTTTTTGTCCGGTCCAAACAATAATTCTCGTCTATCACGTTAGTAAAAAACAAACACATGATAAGTCGTTTTTGTTTTGTTATTAATTTAAATTCGAAGGTAACCCTGAGCACGACAGTTTGAATTGTTATCGAATGTGTATCTTACTACGGAGTCAGTAATGCGATTAATAAAAGATATCTCACGCTTTTGCTTGATTTATTAAAAATATGTCAGAGTTCTTTAGTGATGATAGCAGAAGTGAAATATTACTGATTATATTGTCCGTTATTTTACATTTTATTATTACTTTTTGTTTTAAGCTGTGATTTTAAATTTAAGCTGATTAACAAGTATAATGTCATATTTTTCACGTTTTTTAAGATATATTGATAGGTCTTGTTAGGCACGATATTGGATTTGCTAACTTGTCCGGATTAACAGAACGTGATTTCATTTTAGTTTTTCTTTTATTTTATTAAAATTCATATTTCATAGTGTTATTGAAATAGGTTTTGTAATTATATGCCTATGTTAATATTAGTCCGGTTTTATTATAAGATAATTAACTTAAGGAACTTAACTAAAGTGCTCTTTTAAGCTGCAATCGTCGTCGGGGGGATTTTTAACAGCGTACTAATGCACATAATGTTGAAATATGGAGATTAAAAGTCACGCAAAAAAATGGGGAACTTTTCAAGTTAAACTTTCGTCATTGCTGGTTGATATGAAAATAAAATTGATTCATTTTGAACGTTATCTATTCTGGTTTTGTGCTGTCGTAATTGAGGATGTTCGATTCGGTGGATTTTTACTATGTATAATTATACGCAATAAAAATGGGGAAATCGATATATTTACTAATGACCAAAAACATTCTCGCGAATTACGTAAAACGATTTATGTATCTGGCGCTTTCATTTGTTCAAATCAAAGAGCGACCATTTAAATACACATAAGAAAGATATAGAAGGTAGCCGGTATAACGGGCGAATAACGGCCATTTGGCTGTTTAAGGGGTATATCATGGCCGTAGAGTTTTTATCTATTTTTAACAGGAGCACAAATGGGCCCGATACGACCAAATTTTTTCAATAAGCCGAAAACTAATCTGCACCAATGCATTGTTGAATGTGGTTTGTGGGAACTTGTACACTTATAGTATGTGCACATATAATTTAAATACGAAAATATTTTTTCGTTTCTATTCTACCAAGTACAACTGTACCACCAGCGTACCGCCATCATATTGCCGTCATATAAGGCCATACAGTCCGACAAACAACCATCTGATCCCCGGCACATGTCCGAGGACTATGTTTTGAATGCGGTCGGTGTTCGCCCGTTTTAGGATCTTGTTTTATTTCTGCTCGGGTAACTTCTCAACAAACCAAAGGGTCTGATTGTTAGAAAAGACTCGGACTCCTGCCTCTCCACTCATGGTTCTATTAGGCTCCGCGACATCTAGGAGGAAGAATCCATTGTCAAGCATAACCGGGTGAGGCCAATATGGACACAGATGACTTTCCCAAGAACAGGAAAAGGTAAGATCAACAGCCGGGACAAGGATATAGGGATTGCCATGACAAGGAGCAATCACTCTTAGTTTTTGCCTCATGACAAAGGAGTCCTTTTGAAGGATGTTTATCAGAATTTCTGAAACTACAGCTTGCGTTTTATGTTCCAGTCCGATTTACATAGTAGCACGAGCTGGATAAAATGTGTCATAGTCCTGTTGGAACCACTTTTTCTTCAGACCTAAATGAATCAATTCGGGCACAAGAAGTTTAGTAACTGTTACACACATCTTGGAAACACAGTCCTATCAGTTAGTCTACAAGAGCGCAATGGTCGTTACTGTATCAGTTAGGGATTTTCAATCCCCAACAGCGGCCATTCTGTTAATTAACAAAACTAGCCTAGCCGAAACGTTTCTTGTCATTCATGATGATATTTTTTTGCCAAAAACGTTGACCGTCTACACGTGATGGTCTAGTAAATTGTTATCAACTGTTAAATATGAACTGACAAATGACCGTCAAATAAAAATAGCGAGAAAAAACGATCTGAAAATTGGCATACTTGAAGCATTAATATGAATTTTCATATTTTCCCCATTTCTTGTCACCTGGGTGGTAAAATTACAATGGTTACAACATTTTTTCGATTCTATAGAGGTTACTCCAAGGACATCCATATTTACTTCTTTTAAGATTAAAACCTCTGCTTTGTGAGTGAGCTATTTGACACCACCGCAAAAGGTCTTGGACGTAAACATTTCGAAGTGAAACTGGAGGTTGTTTCGTAAGGTGGGTTTGCATACATCATTCATACGTTTTAGCATTTGGGCTTAAGATTGAAAATTGCATGCGGTTGTAGTAGCAGCAACTTCAACATTTTTAACATTTTCGTTTCGCTTCGTTGTTATATAAAGTTGTATAATTTTTATAAGTTATGAAATTACGAAGACATGGAAACACATTTTTCTTTTGAGATGAAAATTTACTTTACCTCAACCACAAATCCACTCCAAATGGCAAACTATTTGAAAAGTGACGAAATTGCTTAAAACTTATAACTAACATAAAACATGATTCTACTAAATTTAAAGTAAGCTGAGTAAGTACAATCACTGTGTAGTTTAAGAGGTTTAAAAGAAGATATTTTGATTGACTACATTTTGAGTTATTTATTGTTTTTCAGACCTAAAAATATACAAACGCTTGAGCACGTGAAAGGGCCAACAGCCTGCTGTGAAAATACTTCGTACTTGTCATTGCAATGGCGTAAAGGAAGAAAGACAACGTAAATCTTACGTGAGCAGTCGTAAATCAATTTTTAATAGAGAGCCCACCTTCAGCTCAATCTTGGAATTACGGCTATAAATTAAAACGTTTTTAGATAAAAATCTAGAGATTAAATTTCTAACGAGGAATGATTTCCTAATGAAAACGAGGGTCTTTTTCTTTATGAAACATTGCAGTGTCTTAAGAGCCATTTTTGGTGCTTCGTTAGACTATTGCGGTTGCTGGAGACGCAAAATATTTTGTAACTGAAATTTAATATTTTTTGGAATAACTCGCACTTTCTTGCAGATTTTCGTCGTTTTGTCAAACAGATTACGTATGTTTACAAGAGAATTTATAGTTTTTCAAGTCTTTCAAATATTCAAATAAAAACCTTTCCATTTTTACTTACTGTTTGCCAAATATCCTGTAAATCGGTGTGCACCAATTGCAATATTTCACGGAAAAATTTTGCTTTTACGTTGTAACAAAAAAATTCAAGAGAAAAGACTGTCCGCCGCGCCGATCGATTGGAATCGGCGGATTACCAATGACACTGTGCTCGTTGCTTTAATCTTTAAAATGATAAAATCACTCATTCAAACTTGGCAATAGATTTTTGTTGGTTAAACCTAGAGATTAGGCTAACAGCAAAAAAATAGTCCCCTCTGCTCACTGGGGATATAAATGGATGAATCTGGCCCTCCAGGTTGGGAGTTGGGCATATGGTTAGCAACCATATCCCGGAAAAAAATCCGCATTTTATATGGAAACAAGGTTAAGGCCTCGGAATTGTTTAGATCCATAGCAATGAAATGCACGTTCAGTTAAAATGCTGTGATTTGACTATCTGTAGTATAATTGAGATAAATAATGCCGGGGCGTGATATGGTGATACAAGAGATGAAAGAAAGAAATGGTGACATATGCGTCTGATGTGTTTGGAGTATTTTATTGTTAGAGAGAGAGAGAGAGAGTAAGATGATAAATACTAGATTTAAAGTTTAAACAGCGAAGATCTAGCATATTCAAGGGTCAAATGCCGATTTTTTGACATCAACATAAATACCGTGCACATAATGTACATCTGCCCTGGAATTAAAATTGGCGATCTTAAGGCCGCGTTTACATCCCAAAGTCAACGCGAAAGTTCACCTTGAGTTTCAGAACTTTCGCGGAACAGAAAAAAATCAGACAAATTTCTGTGCGATAAAGGAGCTTCAAAGTGCACTTTCGCGTTGACTTTGGGATGTAAACGTGGCTTAATAATCCAGGCCTCTTCACGTGCCGCTGTAAAAAAAATTGATGTCCACAGATTTTTGCTTTTGATTCGTGATCTTGGATCATTATAGAAGTAATTTATTTAGACTTAGGTAGACATTTCTGATCCAGGCCGAATGTTTTGTGGGCGAAATTTGTCAGAATGGGGGATGTGTTGCACTGATGATGCATTATTTGAGGAACCGCACAACTTGAGAGTTCATTTTGGTGCCTAAACGTGTGTTTTTGTGGTCAGTCCAATTGACCAATTGACGCAACCGTTCCACCGAATTGATGATCTAAACAGCAAAGTGAATGTATTTGCAGCGGATTTGTATGCCCACCAGAACTGCATAAGTGTTGGTTTTAAATTCACGCTTAAGCCGGCTCTACAAGAAGGGGTTTCAAACGTATGTTGGTTTCCAACGCTCGAGTCAATACCGACATCATCCCGAAAGTGTCCAAATACGAACGTTGAACGCCTGTCATTGGGCACTCGTAGTTCAAGCATCGGCCACACGATGCGTCCTACCATCTAGCGTCCAACGTTGGATGTTGTTCATAGCATCATGTAGAGCCGGCTTTAGTGAGATCAGAGAATTAATCAGCATTAATGAAACTGTATCCATAATCACGAAAGAAAGATGTTTCTGGTAAGAGGCGGAGGCGAAGTCGCCTAGCAGTAACAAATGGTATTTGTCCATTAATAACAATGTTCTGTTGCGCATTGTGTTTAAACAGAAGGTTGAAGTTAGGAGCGAGTTTGGGCTCGGGTTGATATTCTACTGAGGAAAAAACATTAATCCTAAGATTGTTGTGTGCGTCAACGAAATGTCAATATTTAAAATCGACTGACAGCTCGAACTTCGTTAAGAGGTCGGCACCGAGTATGGCCTATGAAATATCGGCTATAATAAAGTTATGAACGAATCATCGGCGAAGACCGAGATGCAATTCAAGTAACTTCGTGCCGAAAGTGCCGATTATCGTTCCGTTGGCTGCGTGTAAAACTACACCCATTATGTCCCGGAAATGAAATAGCTGGAACGAGCGAAACGTCCGCGCCGATCGATGCAGTTATTCGAATCGCAGATGAAGAGCCGATGGGAGCGCTACAATAAATCCTGACTCGACGTTGGCTGCTTTCGGTTTCGTCAAATGACCGTCAATCTACTGCGTCGGTTGCAAAATTGACTAATAGTTTGCAAAAGTGACGTTTTACAAAAGCAAGCGCTGCAAATTTGACGATTCCGAACACCTGACGGCAATACCGAATGAATGAGTTGCGTCTACTGCCCTGCAAATGACGTTACCGAACGCAGCCATTGATGTGATCCCCTGACCACTTGGTTTTTTTGATTGCTCGACGATTTGATTTAGTTTCAAAGGGGTTTGCACTTGGTGGCCTTTGCTTCGTGAGTTTTGTGGTACCAACAAACCATTTGCCCTTTGCATATCAAAAATCGAAGAAACGACTGACTTTATATTTATATATTATTCTATTATTTTCTAATTGCTTACTTCAATATTTTCCTACCTTCCTTTTCTTACTACGACAGGTAGTAAAATATTTAGTATTTAGTGAGTACGGCAGAGTTTGGTGTCCCTATAGACCCATGTTAGGACCTAAGAAACCCACTGAACCTTTACGAATATCTACTTGCAAAGCATGTGCTACAAAAAGATGTCCCTGTCGACATGTTCTTCTGAAATGTACAGCATTCTGCCAATGTGAGCAGAGAGCGATTGCTGCAACAAAATAATACGAGTGTTCCATTAATTTTTTTTTCTTCCCTTTATTTCATAACCACTGTTTAAGGTATACATAAAAGGATTAACTCTTCTTCCTTTATTTTAGCCGCCATTTTGTAAAATAGAAGAAGGGTTTGTCTAACGAGTTATTTTCTGCCTCTATTGTACTACTTGACCCCAAAACATACGTTTTGGCACTAAAATGAAGGAGCGGATGAGCACTATTTTTAGGAGGAAAAACATGCATAAAGACGCTTCAGTATCTTCCTATCAAGTAAAACAACACCAAATCTATAGATAAGTTTTTGAAATGTGTTGAGAAATAAAATAGGGTGAGTTCAAAAAGTCAACAGTTCAGTAAGATTGTAACATAAAAACTAGTGTGTTTTAAAAGTCAACATAAAGAAATATGGTTATTCATTTGGTGATGGTGTTGCAACATAACATTCGCAAAAGTGAAATATCGTAAAAATAATGACGTGTGCAAAACTACTATAACAGTTTAACAGCAGTGTTGTTTCAGTTTACTTTTTGAATCCACCCATACTCTAGTTTTTTTTTTCTAAATAGTTCAGTCAATCTGGCGAAAAAAAAGGCGTCTGCTTGCAAAATCAAACAATTGGATGAAACTTGGTGGAGTAGGTAGGAAGTGATGTTAGAAAGTGACCTTGCTGAAGGCCGCCTGATACTCGTGTGCGTTTTTGAAAAAACTCAAAAAAACTTCAAAAAATATTTTGAAATGGATTTATCTCGAAAACTAAGGATCTTACAAACAAATGTTTCAAATAAAAAATGTAGAGGACATCGTTATCTACATTTTTTGTCATTGGTGCAACATTGTACAACAAAAAGTGTGCGCAGTAGGTGGCGCTAAAGTGCTCAAAAAAGGGTTTTTCACCCTTTTCACCCTTAAATTTTATTTTTTCAGCTACAATCCAAATGGGAAAATTGTTCCTTTCAAAATTACGAACAACTTTTATTTAAACATTTTTTTCATACGACTTACCGTTTCAGAGCAGCAGCTTGATGAAGTATGGAAATCCCAATATTACGCTTGCACAAAGTATAAAGACAAGCAAAGTGCATATAAAAGATGTCATTTTTGTTTAACTTTGAATGTAACAATTAATAATGTTTATAACAAATAATTTTTTTAATAATTATCAAAATTAGAAATGTATAATCCGTATTTTTTATACTTTTATATGAAATATTCAAAGTAGTTGAATCTTTTGTGAAATTATTATTTTTTACAAAGAAAGTATAGTATAAAATAATGCATTGAAAATTTTACAGTTACAAATTTCCTGTCTTAGCTGTCCGAAAGTCACGTTGCAACTGAAAAATGTACGTTTCTCGAAGAATAGGGCAGCTAACTAAATCGGCCCTTTTGTTAGAACTATGCCGAAACTGCCAGAGAAAGTCCCAATGGGACCACTCACATATACCGTTATGCATTTCATTGTATACCTGTGCGCTGTTCACGCAGCATTTCACTACACTATAACTTTGAAACGTAAATGATAGAAAACGTATTATAAATGTCTAATTTTAATACTTCAAACTAATATTTATTTGTTATAAACAAAAATTTACATCTTTTATATGCACTTTGCTTGTCTTTATACTTTGTGCAAGCATAATATTGGGATTTCCATACTTCATCAAGCTGCTGCTCTGAAACGGTAAGTCGTATGAAAAAAATGTTTAAATAAAAGTTGTTCGTAATTTTGAAAGGAACAATTTTCCCATTTGGATTGTAGCTGAAAAAATAAAATTTAAGGGTGAAAAGGGTGAAAAACCCTTTTTTGAGCACTTTAGCGCCACCTACTGCGCACACTTTTTGTTGTACAATGTTGCACCAATGACAAAAAATGTAGATAACGATGTCCTCTACATTTTTTATTTGAAACATTTGTTTGTAAGATCCTTAGTTTTCGAGATAAATCCATTTCAAAATATTTTTTGAAGTTTTTTTGAGTTTTTTCAAAAACGCACACGAGTATCAGGCGGCCTTCAGCAAGGTCACTTTCTAACATCACTTCCTACCTACTCCACCAAGTTTCATCCAATTGTTTGATTTTGCAAGATCCATTTGCCAGATTGACTGAACTAAAACGAGAAAGTGTTTAGTGGTAGTACAAGAGTTTTTTTAAGCACAAGAAGTGATAATGCACAAAATCTAATCACTAAACTGTTTTATTCTTTAACTTTGGCTTTACTTTTCTCCGGGCAAGAGGCGGCGACCGGTCGCGGAATTGGCGGCCATTTTGATACAGCAAGTTTCTCGATACGATCTTTTAGTTTCGAAAGGGGCACTTTTTTGCTTGGCGGAAGCTGCACGGGATATTGCTTCGCTTTTGGTATGCCCTTTTCATCAACCCATTTCTTCCACCCATCCCAATCGTTTCTAGTCATTGGTGCTAAGGGGGCCCATCTTGTATTAACTGGCTCAAAAACTAGTTCCGGCTCCTCTTTTGGTCTGGAGTTTATAATTACCCATTTTTGCCAACTCTTTAATTTTTCAAACTCTTTATCGTCCATACCTTCAAAAAATCCCACTGATTTCTTAGTCATCATAGACAATTTACACTTTGCTTTATTCCTGTTGTCTTTCACAATAGGGGCACTTTGAGCTTTTTGTACCTTATCCGGCGGCATTATTAGCACAATTTATTTTACCTGTAATAAACTAAAAAGAAATTAAACTTAAAAAAATCCAGAGTTTGTTAAACTATGAGACAAAACGAATTTTGAATTAAAACTCAATGCTGATCTTGATTTGAAACTTAAAAAAGAAATATTTTAAATTGTACTATGTACTATGAATATGCATATTAGTACAGGTAAAATATGTTGTAAAAATAGCGGTAAAGGATTGGGTTCAGGCTGAAAATGGTGAGCCTTTTAGAGGTTTTAGTAAGGAGTTATAAAGTCTACCGATTTTCTACCCCGGAAAGCTACTTTTTATGGGGTTTTAGGGTCAAAATATCAGTTTTTCGCAAATACACCTTAAACCGTAGCTCTAACTGCTGTAAGAAAATAATCTTCACAAAATTTGTAGATCATGCGATTCTCTACAAAAAAAGTTATAATATATTTTCCCGTACAAATGCCATTTATAAGATTGTGGTATGGACTACGTTGTTAATTTTTTGAGGTGTGATTTCTGGATGTATTTGGAGGAAAAATTTGTTCTGGGATAAGGCCACCCACTAAGATACAGGGTGTTTACGAAAAAACAATGTATTTTATTTGACATAAAGAACAAACATTTGAGCCACTTAATTTTGAAGATATTTAGGATTAAAGCATGAGTAAAATGCTAGAAAACGAAGAAAATTGTGATATTGCCCATGCTTTTAACCTATATATTTTCTAACTAGAGTCACTCAAGTTTTTGCTCTTTATACTAGACAATTTTCAGACAAAGTTCGTTATATGTCCAAAAACTTGTTTTTAAAAAAGGGGTGGGTTTCCATTTGTGCTATTTTGACTACCTAAATATTTCACCGTTCAAGTGCTGTAATTACGTGGAACAAATGAACACTTCGATAGATTTGATAGCGGAAATTTTCTCGACCTGGGAAATAGAAGCATTCACTGATGCCAGAAGAAGCTATGCTTAAGGCCCCCATCCACTATCAGTTTTGCGTGTCGTGCATGAATGTCATGCAAGAAATTCATTTTCCCATCCATTATCATGCATACTGTCAATCATCACTTTTAAGGGAGAAGTGGCAGTGAAAAGTTACACACTCTACAGTGAGACATAAAGTTATAAGAAAATTAAATAAATAATTAAATGGATGGTGGAATATTTAGCACCTGTAAATTTAACAGAAAAAATGGAAGATAATGAATTAAATATTCCGGCTCCAGAAGAATTACCCAATTTCCCAGAAAAAATGCCATTTGTTTTAATAGCGGATGATGCCTTTCCTCTGAGAACAAACATAATGAAGCCATTTAGTCATACTAATCTTACACCTGAACAAGAAATATGCAATTACAGATTTTCGAGAGCACGCCGTATTGTTGAAATTTTTTTGGCATATTATCTGCGAGATTCCGTGTGCTACAATTAGCGCAATTAATTTGTCTCCAGAGAAATGTACTACCATTGTTTTAACATGTTGCTACCTGCATAACTACCTGAGTAAAAAAAGGGGTGAAGGCTATGTAGAAGACACTGTTTACGAAAATCCAAAATCCAAAAATCTTTATTTACTGAACTCGCCATTTTCCGTTTTTAATTTTGTTTCCGTTTTTAAATACACCCTGCCACTACGAAATTCACACCCGGAATGACGAAATGATTGACAGCAACAGAATCCACTGTCCCTCATGCTGTCATTCCCTTAGCTCCGCCCACAAAGTATCAAAAAGTTTTGATTTTCGTCATGCATGCGGGACATTCCATCCTGCAAGCCCATCCACTATCTTTCATGCATGACAATCAGCAATGAATGTCACGCATGCGGGATAGTGGATGGGGCCCTTTAGGTTGCTTGGAAGTGCTTCCCTTCCGTATCCCTATCTATATTTTTTTAGCATTGCATGTCATTAGGAAGAAGCAGTTTGTTCAATTTTCTTCTAATTAGCTTCCTGGGAAGCAATTTTGAAGACATAAGTTTTGAAATCAGCAAATCTTTCAGGACAAAGGGTTTTGCTCTTCGTTTTTAAGTATTAACAAATAGATTTCAAAAATATATATTGTGCCTAAAAAAAAATTAAAAATTACTACCCTACCAATTAAATTGTAAAAACCAAACTTAGCTGATTAGTTCATGCAAATAGATAAACTGACTACTTTCACTGAGCGCACAACTCTATTTGGAAATTTTTGAAAATATAATATTTCAGAACAATTGACAAACTTTAAAATAACTTATTTGTAGGCATATGCACAGGAAAATCTTCCAAAATGCTTCTGAAGCGCGACCTGGAAGCACTTCCAATTTGATTCCAAAGGAAGTTGCTTCCACTTTTCCCGCTGGGAAGCTAAGACAATTCGATAAAAAAAACTATGTAATTATATGAAGCTAAAAGTGACTTAATCTCTCACTTCTTCACCTTCCTTCCCACCAAATCTCATTGCGGATTTACATATATAATGAATGACTATGACATCCCTGAGCTTTGTTTATTACATATAAAATAGAATAATAGCAAAAAAAAACTACGCCTCGGACGCCTTTTTGAGGCCACCATGACAAATGCCATTAAAAAATCCGTCATATTATAATAAAGGAACGTCACGTTAAAACCCCGAGATTCCTGAACAGATCCTTCTGCCGAGATAGTAGTCTTCACAATGTCCATTGCTGCGCATATTACCTCGCAGCTCTAATTTTGTTTGTAAATATGTGAACGAAATTAAGAGGCGAGAACTAGGAAAGAGTCAACCATGCAAATCGCTACAGATCAGAGCAGATTAAGACGAAACGGTGGCGGATTGTTGAAAGCAGACGCGAGTGTACTTTGCATCTAACAAAACTTTTTACTCTTGCTTTCTCCTTTTTCTCGGTAAATAAAACTGGACTGGTCTTTAGTAAAAGGTAAACAGTTAGCTCATTCTAAGTTTATAGTATAGTATTCTCCAAGAGTCTTAAGGCCCCCACACACGGTCAAATTGGATGTACATCGAAGGCCGGATGTACAACCAAAACTATCGATTGTGGGCCGGTCGGCCGACCAAAACTCATTGCGCTTATGGGTTTGATGAAAATCTGGATGTACATCCAATTTGACCGTGTATGGGGGGCTTTACACGAGATCAGTACTTGCTTCACCTTGCTGTATCATAACTCAAATCTTTCCTAATTGATCTTAGATTTTGCTCTTTTGGTCTTCGTTGACTTCGGAACGGAACCAAATTCACGGCAAATGACATATTGAACAGATTTCGTTAATTTGAACGCCAGAGTTGTATAAGGCCACCTTATATGCAAAGACGCAACGAATCCGCCAACTTCACTTATTGGGAGTACAAGAACCCCGACATCCCAAGCACGGCCAAGCAGCATCTAGCGGCAGAAGCGGCATGCACCATCGGCGAGCGGAAATCTGTTCGAGTCGGGTAATTAGTTTTAAATGAGGATCTGATTATAGCATAGCGTACACACGGCCATATACAACATTGCGGATCGGTGCACCTCATATAATTCGTTTCATATAAAACAGACGGGCACTAAAATCTAGGCAGGGTGGTGTGTGGCATTTGAGCCTGGCTATTGCCGCGGCTGATGGCTTAGTCTGGCCTGGCCGGGCCGTAAATGAGCGCATTTAAGCTCAATGGGAAATAATTTTGAATGGGTATAATGACGACGACGACGGCAGATGGGCTTATTACAAGTGCCCCATTCCCCCGTGAATTGTACCGAAAGATTTTTGATAAAGGACTTTTTCCTCTGTGTGCATTCGGAATTTATTGATCCAAGGAACTCTTGTTGAAATGATTTCCATTTTGAATAGCGAAAGCTTGTTTGAATAGCTGAGTTCTTTTTTGTGGTCCGCTGTGGGGAGAGGTTTATGATTTTCGTTGCAGACTTTTCCTTTAATGATACAAGAACTCGCTTAGATGTGGAAACATTTTATATACTCTTTGGCTACGTTTTGACTTTTTTAAGTAGAAGATAAAATGGACTCGGGATTTTTTCTGTAACCTTGTACTATAACATCAAACGCTTCGGAAATATACTCAAATCAATAAACCAATATATTCGGGGTTTTGCCTTGTTACTTTTGAGCGATTTAAATTGTGACCGCAACTTGTTTGTCAAAGAAACATTGTACAATATAATATGCAGTGGAAAGTGAAAGTGAAAAGCTAACATTTTTTTGGCTCCACTTTTTGAGATACATGCAAGTGGAAATTGAGTTTACATTTATACATTTAGTGGAAAGTGGAAAGTTAAGTTATACCTACTCATTTTTCGCGGATATGGATTTCTTAAGGAAAATGTCGTCGTATGAAGAAGTTCTTGCGCAGTGTTAATAATTTTACGTGGACGAAGAAAGCTTAGAAACAAAGTGAATAAAAGGACATGCTGGGCTCGTGAGTGGATTAAAAAACGGGAAAATCTTACAATTATGTATTGGAAATCTAGTGCGAGAGCTCCAATTAGAAGATGTGGCTAGTTATAGACACTTTCTACGAATGGCGGCTTCGGATTTCGACTACCGTTACACCCTTACACTTGATACTAGTGATGAAACGATTATCACTTAGCGATTACGATAACAATTACGATTATCGGCCACAATAACCGACGATTACGATCACTATTATACCCCGGCTTCACCGCCAAAATTTCGCAAGTTCGAGCAAATTAGTCTACTGTACTTTAAAATTTCCTGATTTCCCATACATTTTTCACATTTTAAAGTCAGGAAAAAATGCCTGCTTTGGGCCTACAGAACATGAAATTGAGTTCCAAAGTAAAAGCTCGCTCAAAAGAGAGTAAAAAATTGGAATAATGAAATGCCATTCCAGTGAGCTTTTGCATTTCTAATTTCTGGCGAAAAAGCAACAACAATTTCAAGCACGAACTGAACATGCTAGCCGGTGAAGCCACTTATGCCGATTGAAGTGAACTTGATTAAACTGAGGCCGGTGAAGCCGGGGTATTACGATTATTGCAACATTTTGTATATTTTAAATAAATCGGAAATATTCAAAACAAATTTTAACAGATAGTCGTATGACAAACAAATGTCATTTGAAATTTAATGTTTGACTTCATTGACAGTAAAGTCGTATGAGAAGTCATATAATGTAAAGGTACCTTTAGAGATGTCCTCAAATACTGATAGTAATATTCTGATTCCCTCGAATAAAGGGGCTTCGATTTTGCAAGCTCAATATCCTCAATAGCAACCGACTGAGAGAGATATGCAACAGTCAGGGCTAATGGAAGGGAGCTTCGTTGGATTGGTATGCCTTTGGAAACAAGTGAATTCTTCTCGGAAAGTCGAGGATCGTTAATGTCAATTTAAATGTTTTTCTGAATAAATTAACTACTGTCACTTGTTTTCTCCCCGGGACTCGTTGGATGTACTACGCACACTAGGAAGTGCATCTGGAGGTTTTTAAACATCGATAGTATGAAACTTCTTGGCATGGTTCTACATATTTGTAGTATTTTTCTCCACACATCAGATTTTGACATTGCTGTACTTACATTTCAGACATCTTTTCAAAATGCTGCCAAATATCACTAGTCAACTTGCGTTTTGATGACTTAGACACAAAACAGATTTGCACCGGCGGTATTCAATTTTGTTACTGGATCTGATTGTCGCTTGAAGTGACAAATGGCACGGGAACTGAAAAACGGAATCATATTTGTCGAAAAAACTGAAATTTGCCAGAAGAAACGAATTCAGTCGTACATAGTTCGCCAACTATGCGAGAGGGGTAAGCTCTCAAAGGAGAGTTCCCAAAATTTACGTTCGGATACATCATGTAAACGTGTAATCTATAAGACGCATGTATAAAGGTTGTTAACGAGAATTTAAACAAAATTTATTTGAGAATACTTTTGGCAGATAATCGACAAATAATCGAAATGATAATCGACGATTACGATTAATCACTAAATACTGATAATCATCGACTACGATTAATCGTAATCGAAATCGTTTCATCACTACTTGATACCCATACCAACCGCGTTATAAAGAAAAAAGTTATCCGCCATTTTGTGTAGGCCGTCATTTTGAATTTTGAATGACTCCGCATAGCTAATTGCATTCTGTTCTACTTGTCATACTCTTTCATTTGATACCATTGTTGGGCAGCACAATTTGCAATATTCGGCCGCCATCTTAGAACCGCCATCTTGATTTTTTTTTTTTCAAAAAAGTCAGATTGCATTGTCACACGAACTATAGATTGGTTATATGGAAGTGGGTCAGAAGCAAGTTGTAAGATTTGTTTACACACTATACGAACAATATGCAACATGCAACATACAGCTATTATAATATAAAGCGTATAAAAGGCTTATGAACGACATTTTTTCCCAAAATTCAGATATGCACGAAGGATCAGAACGGTGTACATTTTTTAGTTACGCCACTGGATGTAAAACTCGTTGTTGCGGCAATAGAATCTACATAACAGATTGTTCCCGAATATTGTGTGAAATGCTAAACAAAAAGTCTCCTTGCAAATTTTTCGTAAGATGTACTGTTATGGAGATTATAGTGTAAAGCCCATTTACACCTTTTCCAAGATGGCGGTCAAATGGGGGGTCGTGGATCCCGAAAACTCAAATTTAAGCTTAAACCGACCATTGAAACCCGTAATAAAAATAAATAATACCGTAAATAAAACTTTGCCCAGCATTTTTGCAATGTTAAAGTACCATTTCCATGGACTATTGGGGTCAAAAGGAAAATAGGGGATTTATTTTTGGTATTTTTCCATCATAACAATTTTTTTTAGAAGAAGTTTTGTGATAAATAGAATTTGCTGAAATTTTGTAACGAACTTTTGAATGCCTTGTGGTTCAACAAAATAATCTCATTCATTAATCTATATTTTACCAAATCTTTTTTATTTTTTTTTCATCATAAAAACTAAATTGCCATTTCCCAAAGCGAGTATTCACAAAATTTTACCTCCATAAATGACCCTGAATGAATGTAACTGCGCCATCACTATACACCCTGACAGATCAAGTAGAGTGCTAAAACTTAATTTTTCATTTACACCAACCATGTTTGTTGATTTAATTAAAATTATTGAACTTAAAAGGTGATAATTCTTATCGAAATATTTTCGTCTGGCAAAAAATAAATACTTTAAAGAATGAAATTGTGAAAAGAGCCTTGTACAATACTTTACCTTAATAACACCTAAATAAAATCTTGTGCAATTTGCTTCTTTAGTTATTGTCGTTTCCTCACCTGCCATAATCACAAAAGCTACAACGAAAAAGTGTTACTTTAGTAAATTTCTTGGTAAAAAGGCGAACCATTAAAGAAATGCCTCAAACAGGTTCAAACAATTATTCTCGAATTAAAGCAATCCAGCGAGAAACGCCAGGTATACAACACAATTAGTCTGAAAAGCCACCGTTGTTGGTGGCTGTTAGTTGTTTGATAAAAATATAATTTTTTGTCTCTTAATTAGTTTGTGTTTCAAGTGTTACACAAAAGCAGATTAATAACCGCTGGTGTAATTACCCACTTTTGTTACATACATTTCAACATGGATCCCCGGAAACCGTTAAAATTAAGTACACACAAAAATGGCATTTCCCCCGTTTTTCCGTTCCAAGTGGAAATTGTTCCACTTTATCATGTCTATACCTACATGCACCGTCCATGTGTGGGTGGAAGGAAAAATAAAAAAAAAATAAAAGAACAACAACAAAATCGTGAATATACAATTACAAAACAGAAATTAACGACGCCACATGGTGACTATCGCACGAACCAACGTCAGCTGTTTTTATTGAAATTTCACTTAGATTGCATTAAGCGGAAATCAAACTGAGAACAACAGAACACCGCCGCAGCCCGGGAGGGTTGATCCCATTTACCTTTGGCTGGAGCTGAGTTGCTTCGATAAAACTTCTTAATGACTAGATAACACCTATTATTACGTCATTAACTGGGATTGGTAGCGTTACTGGGAGAGTGGGTATCTTTTGTTACTTTGTTGCGTGTAGATCTGCGCGCTGCGTTTCATTTTGCCACAGATTTTCGAGCGGTATAGTAATTTAGGTACAGGTACGCTAAGGCACTAGTCAGGTAGGTTAAGAGGTATCCAGTTGCCCTCGTTTGGTGTATGATTATCAAAGAAGAATTTTTGCTGCTTTAGGGTGAATTTCCTAAATCAGATCATTAAATTCAGACAAGTTAAGTGGATTTTCGAAATTAGTGCGTTGGGAGTTTGCATTCCGAAGACATTAAGATAAATCTAGTTTTTATGAGGGTCTGAAAATGCAGTATAATTTCTGTTTTAATTATTGCAGGTATCATTTAATAATTTACATAATTTAATTGCTCCTGAGTAAAACATGCCTAATTTTATTACAGCGCTGAAGGCAATTGGAGAACTGTCTTTGCTTCGTTAAGACTATACTGTCTCTATCGCACTATTTTCATCAAACGGGGATCATATTTTAATGCAAATGAATGGTTGTAATGCAAATGTAATGGTTGATCTATAACGGTATGCGCCGAAACTAATGATTCACATGTTGCAAATCGTTAAACAAGAATATCAGTTATTGGGGTATCTTAGTCGACGATGGACCAGGTTGTAACCTACTAGTATTTCATATCAGTATTACATAAAATCAACCTTAGAGTGTTAGATCATTATACAAAAGCGCCCTTTTTTTAAACTCAGTGAAGATCATCATTACAAAAAAAAGTACAAAGAGAAGACCTAGTCAAGCAGGGAAATTCTCTCCGGGGCTCGGAGGCCGAAACAGCCGGCAGCCCAATAAGCGAAGTAAAAAAAAGCGATTTTCCGCTACCACTTACTACTACCCAGCCAAAAGCTATCTCTGGAACGACTTGACCGACTTACAACAAAGAAAAAACAATGGGCCTCTTAAACAGACTCCGACCAATTATTGCCAGACTCGCGTGACATTGGCCCATAGGAGACCACACTGCCAAGTTGCTTCCGGAGCTGCAGGAAGACGAACGAGAGAGAAACACTTTTCGGCTATCCTGAATCAATTTACACTTGGTCTTACACAACCTTACGGTCTTGATTGCCGCTCGATTAGCATAGAAGACAAAGATCCATCTGTTTTTGAAAGCAGAGTTGTCCTGCTTATCAGATAGTATCCATTTGATGGATCGGTTCTGCCTGGCCGGCAATATTTGTCCCCTCTTATACGGAATCAGAATCGTTTTGTCCGGATTGACATTTAGTCCTGCATATCAGCTGGCGGCCAAATCAAGTGCCTGCTGCAGATGCCTTGATATGTACTCGTACCTTCTCCTCCACTTGCAATCAAAATCACAACATCGTTGGCGTAGCCTTGGGTGAAAAAGTTTTGTCCATTTAGTTGCTCTAGAAGTTCGCTTATCTACAACAAGACACCACGGAAGGGCAGATAATATTCTTCCCTGTGGACGTCCTTTTGTTATACCGCCCTCCACGAAGCACTCAAGAAAACAGACTACTAATTTTCGAATTCTTTGCATAATCAACGCAGTCGCAGAAAGTGCTACGTACACCTCTAGCTACAGTACCAAAGGGTGATTATTCGATATCGAGGAAGGTTGCCAGTACAACACCTTTGTTTAGTCCTGCACATTCCAGCCTGAGCATCAGAATTTGAAGTGATGTTTCAGTAGACTTGCCCACATGGTGCTTTTGGCGCTGAAGATAAGTTTCCCTTATAACCCTGTTGACAGTTTTCTCCATTGTTTCCAAGGCAAAAGAGTAGAGACTTATCGGCCTGAAAGATTTAAGCAAGGTATGAACCGAACTTTTTGGCTTGGGTGATATGTTGACATTCATCTAGGTAGAAGAGATGTGAGACGTGCATGCGCGAAGGAAACCCTGAATATTTTCCATATAGATTGTAACACTATCATTTCTAAATATTTAATCCTTCCCAGAATGTGGTCCTTACTTTGAGGGTGCCCTAGGTGAACGAAAGAGAGCATCTTCGACTAAAAAAGTCGGTGTTCTGTTGCGGTAGTAATGGTTTTTCCGTCATCCCTTTCCAGTTAAATCTTGCATTGATCGACATTGAATTTTAAGAATTGCAGGCATTTACAGCCGGTTTTACTCCTGAAATCTGATCTTCCATATAAAAAAATTTTCATTTATAATTTTTCGAGAAAAGTCCATCAGTGAGGCGCGTTGTATCTACTGCTGAGTTAGGTAAAATCGGCAAATTAAATTATTGTTTGGATTTTACATTTAAAACCTGCATGGACTGAAGTAAAAACACATCCCGCATTGAAACCTTAATTATGCAGTCTACCATCCGAACTTATGACGGCAAAGTTCACATCAGAATTACCGCGCTTCAGTTTTTCCACATCAAAGCTAGAAACAATACGAAGCTGCATCGAAATCGCTTTTAATAAAATTAAAACCTTTCATTTCTGAATTAAAATAATTTTTCAGCTTATAATCCCTCGGGCATGCTGCAGCAAATACCAGTTCTGATTATGTAGAGCAGAAATCCATTGATTCCGTAACACGTGGATTTATATCCGTAAATTTCCAATAATCACTCATTAACAAGTCAAATAGAACAGCATTTTTCCGGGCCGCGTTCGGAAAGCAGCTGCTAATTGATAATCCACAAAACTCTCGATCCGCATTTGGGTTAAGGCTCATAGAAACCAGCGACGAGCCGCTCAATCTGCTTATAGAAAGTTCGGCTTCAGTTATTTTAGCATTCTTCAGGGCAGCCCTAAAGGAACGGGACCGGTGCTAAGTGAAAAGCTGATATGCACCGCACCACGCTGGAAATATGACAGCGAGTACGTCTCTGGTATGAAATATGACGAAACTGTCAGCACGCTGCCATTATCAACGCGAGTACGACCGTGCACAGCCCATTCTTCGCAGCCGAGTCTGTCTATTGAGTGCAGCGCTACAGCCAACCTTCAGACAAAAAGACGCGAAACAAAAAATACATAATGCCTTATCTGTCGGCAGTTTTTTCGCTGAAAAGCTATGTGGAATGTAAGACAATCGAAAAGTGACAAGCCAAGTCCCTGAATTAGTACGCAACCATGACGAGGACTTTTCCGTTGCGGTCTTGGTATTCTAGTGTCGTTCGGCTCAGGGCATGGCTGCGTTTCAGTTTTGCTGATTGTTCTTTAATTAAAGAAACTCAAACCGAAGCGCAGCGAGTGTGAATCGGAAAGACAAAAAAACCACGGCCGAGGAAAAATTAGAAATTGCGGGTACATAATGCTTTTGGAGCACTGCACACACCGCACGGAGCACAGGTAACCCGACGAAAACGATCTGAGCCAAGTGCTCGAAATGTCATCAATCGTTGCCTGAACTGTTCGCTGTCAAACGTGACAGAAAAGCTGATGACGGACAAAGAGGCACCAAAGTGACACGGTTCACTTCGCGGTTAATAAAATGAACCACCACAAAATGAACGTTTTTTTTTTTGTTGATTTTGAACACTTTGAACACTTTTAAATCCTTTTAAGGCCGCTCTTTGCAGCTTTGGGGGTGGGGCACAGAATTAAACAGCATTGCAAGAACCTGGACCATCCCGGAAGTTTCTGGTGGCGAATTCATTTACTATGTCGAACTTTATTGTTCTGGATTAAACAGACGCCATTTATTCCGGGGCCTTATTTAAAAATTAATTAATTTCCCCAGAGCTTTGGGTTGTATTGGATTGATTGTGTTCCACTGGTTGTTGCTGTGTGTGTCGTGTACATAATGCCGGTCCAGTTTCTCTGGGGCTATGAGAGTTCTTGTTCAGTTGAAGGAGGCTTGTGCAATTTTAAGCAATTTACAACCGCGCTACCAAATTTGGGTTTTATATCGGAAATTCAATTTTACGACTTGTGAAAGATCACGGTTGGTTAAAGTATGGCTTGCACAGGTCAAGTGCATACGGATATGTCCTATTAAATGAAGTTTCAAAGGCAGCCGTATTTGCATTGCGGGAGAAATGGAAAAGGTCAGTGAGAGGAGTTTAATTATTATTTTATTTTTATGTTAAGAGGGTTTTATTTTTAAAAAACTGGAGATTTCCATAAAATTGTAAATAAAATGCCATGCAACATTGTACTCACCAAGCCATATAATTTAATCAGCATCAAAATTAGTCAATGGCGCTGTTTTTTAATTAAATATTGCAGTTTAAAAGAAGTAGTATTTTCATGATTCGCCACAATGGAAAACTTCTTACCTGAATCTCTATTTTAATTGCATAATTTGATCCTTTTTACTGACGCAGTGGCTGATATAAAGGGGGGGGGGAGAATGAGAGTTGAGGGAGTACATTTGTCACTTACACGGCTGTAAATTGTACTGAGGCCTCTTTTTTTACATGCCCCTTTCCAAAATTAAGGTCCTACTACTCTTGGTGTGCGTGTCTAAACCTGAACCATCACCCAACTAAACCCACAGATCTCAAGGGACACAGGAACGCATTCATTTTGACTCTTTGTTGTATTGATGAAACAATTTTCATATAAATTAGTATCAATAGGGTTACAAAGATCACATCTAGTCAGAGTTAAACCAGTCAAAATATACATTTAAGTGCAGCATAAATCGAGAAAGTTGAAAGTTGGAACAGCCTTTAAAACCATCAAATGTCGAATTTCTCTAACGATCGGTGGGAGCAAAACAATTTATTCCAAACATCAGAAATCAGTATTTTGCAAAGTCGTTTCATAAAATAGTTTTTCCGAAGTGTGTAGGTTATACGAATATCTATAAAACAAAAGATATTATACAAGCTAGAAAATAATTAGAAAATAATTAGAACACAAACATGGTCCTTCTTGAGATTCTGACGTGTGGTAAGAAATCGTGCAATAGCAGCCGTGCTGTTTTCTCATGTCGTATGCCAAGGGGCACTTTGTGTCGCTGCGTCAACGGATTAAGTAATATTCTGGGACTTTTAAGAAACAAAATAAAAACGAACTCGTTTGAAAACAACCCTTTTTCCAGTTTTTTGAAATAAAGGCTTTTTTCTGAGTTTTGTCCGTTTGTACATCTCAAAAATTGGCCATATATAAATGTTTTGGTCAAGTTTGGCCATCTTGAGGCCGTTGGTGCTTCCACATTCCTCAGTAGAATTTGCTAATTTTCAGTTCATTTTCAGTCTCTTTTCCGTCAATTACGTACCGTCTCTTGTTCACTATGTTAGTCCAGTTTTCTTCGTTTTCCGACTGCTCTTAAACATTGAAAAAATTAGCCGTCAGTCAGTCTTATGTTCTTTTTACTCTTGTGACCTGCAATTTCTACTGTCACAATTTTGATACTCTTATGACTTTTTGCGGATTGTCAAAAATGTGACTGAAAATTAGAATAGCGCTTTCACTCGGCCATCTTTTCTATATGAACGACTTTGCACTCATCATGATAGTACGGTTTACAGCATTATCTCTGAGCTCTAGTCTTTCACGTACAAAAACATCTACATCATCTACTAGCGTCTACAGTACAAAGTCAGAAGTGCTAAAGTGCAAATTCATGAGGTTATTGCATTTTTTGTATTAAATTGAGCTGTGCTTGCTGAGTTATGGGACCATTCGGCCTTATGTGCACAATTGCGCCATCTAGACCTTCGGTATTTCATCATTGAATGACTCTGACATTTTTTAACTGATTTCAACAAATGTACGCAATTCTGAAATGACTTTCAGTACCATTTTAGCTATGAGTTAATATACACCGAAAAAAATACCGTCCAAAGAGTGAACAATGACGAACTTAATTTTTGGGAAAACAATTTGATAACGAACGAAACTCAGTCTCCTCTCCGGCAGAGCCAATCAATGAAACTGTTCTCGTTCTCCGGATTTATCGGCACTAGATGTTTTTCGGTGGGGTTATTTAAAAAATGAAGTTTATGCCAGCAAGACGATTGACAAACGACGAGCCGAAATAGCTGCTATAACGCCCGAAATGTTGGTCAATGCTATACAGAATACCCAAAAAGAGCTGCTTCTTGCGTATGGAATGGAGTCATTTAATCAACATTGTATTCAAAAACTGATTTGAAACAAATGGCAGAGAATATCCTAAAAAAATCTTACTCATTTATCAAAATCGGCTACAAAATGTCAGAGTTATTCAATGTTGAAATACCGATGAATAATAGTAGATAGATATTACGAATAATAGTGGAGCAGTCTACTGAATTCCGATCCCCCCTTTACCTTGCTTTCGTAGATTATGAGAAAGCGTTCGACTCGGTCAATAGGAGCTTTATATGGCAGGCACTACGGCGACGTGGACTGCCTGATAAAATAATAGAATTGATAAAAGCCCTATATAACAATTCCAAATGCAGAGTTCTCCATAATGGAAAATTATCCGACAGCTTCGAGGTGAGCTCAGGAGTACGACAAGGATGCCTACTCTCGCCTTTACTATTTCTTATAGTAATAAATGACATCCTTGTCGGCGCTCTAGAAAGTAGAACAGGCGGCATACAATGGGGTTTGTTAGACCGCCTTAAGGATCTCGACTACGCAGATGATATCTGTTTGCTGGCCCACAGACACCAGGACCTCAAAAACATGATTAACAATTTGGCAACAGAAAGTAGTCCAGCAGGCTTAAGGCTAAATCCAACTAAAACTAAAGAAATGAGGATAAATGCAAACACCATTGAACGGATTGCGCTGAATAACCGTGACGTGGAACTGGTCAATAAATTCTGCTACCTCGGTAGTATTATTACCGAAAATGGCGGTGCAGAAGAAGATGTCAGTTCCAGAATAAATAAAGCACGAGGCGCATATGCATGCCTGTTCCGCATATGGAGATCAACGGAGATCTCAACTAACACCAAATTGCGGCTGTTCAACTCCAACGTGAAGGCAGTTCTTTTGTACGGTTGCGAAACATGGAAAGTCACCCAATTCATCACAGGGCGCCCACAAGTCTTCATCAACAGATGCCTTCGTCGTATCCTAAAAATCCGCTGGCAAGATAGAATTTCAAACGAAGAACTATGGCGCCGTGCCGGCCAAGAAAGGATAGACGACCAAATCAGGCGAAGGAAATGGAATTGGGTTGGCCACACCTTGCGACGCGAAAACGAAAATCTAGCCAAACAGGCCCTTGACTGGAACCCGCAAGGATCCCGTCGAGTCGGACGACCTAGAACAACGTGGAGGAGAACCCCACTAGCAGAAGCCGCAACAACTGGGAGATCCTGGTCGGAGCTGAGAGCTGTCGCGGAAAACAGAGTCCGCTGGAGGGCAACTGTTTCCGCCCTATGTCCCATGACGGATTAAAGGAGCGCAATGAAAAAAAAATGAGTCTAGATGATTATTTACAAAAATCTTTGGATGCGATTTTCTGGAAACACATATTTTGTACTTATCCACTTCTTGCAGTGTACTGTAGACAGTATCAACTAAATTGACTTCATCGAGGACTTGGAAGATCAAGCTCGGCAATCGAAGAACTGTCAAGGTTCCTGGCCAGTAGCAGTGAAATTCGAAATGTCTTCAAATCAATTCCTCGACTGTGAATTCTTTTTCTTTATATCCTATAAAAACCTCGCCTTTAATACTGAAATAAAAGCATAAATTTTCAGACCACTTTTCCAATCTATTAACACTCCAAGGATCAAAGAAATGCCTCTATTAATTGATCCTAGTCCCAAAACCATTAATTTCATCAATATTCAATTAATTACTAACTACTCTACTCAAAGCTGCTAACGAAACCCAGCCTAAACTATCTGCAGTCCATAAATTACGTTTCGCATAAGTGGACTTTATTCGCTTCTTTTCCCCGGTACAAAATATTATGCATAATTGCGATAACATAAAAATGAAAGTTATCAAATTAGTAACAAGATGCCTGTGATTACAAAGTTTTATTGGTGTACTTTACCTGTAAGTATTTTTATACCAGCGCGGAATTATGCGTCTCAGGTATGATTGGTAAAATCAATTTGCGGTTCCTTTTGTGAGAACTTAAACTGTTTAAGCGGATTTAACTGAAATTTATTGATGGAAAGTGCTCCTATCAGTAATGACAAGAGTTCGAATGTTGCTTTATAGATACGGTATACCGCTTGGGGAATCAATGACATGAAATAAAGTCGTGATTCTTTTATAGTTCGTACAAACACTTTTATTTGTTTAGCTAAGATTCGTCCTCAGTCTATTTGGGTTTTACTGTGCTTATATAACCATGAAGATGTGCCTTTACTATTAGCGCACACAGTTTTTCTTATCAGTTATCTTTTTTGCCAGTTATCAATTTTAAATCAATATCAACCACGCCTTTTCAATTTTTTTCAGAGTTTCTTTCATCCAGTAGTAGGCTGCTGTTACGTTTGTCCAACGCAAACAATTTTACCGGATTTTAAACGGCAAAAACTGCTCTCCCAAATAAAACTTCACCGGTACTTCTTCTTTTCCTACTGTAAATTGATTTAATTTTTACATAATAAGACCAGTAGTCATTACATTTTGCTCCACTACTCGTATTTTATTAGTACATATGTACATTTTTATTATTTCCTCCAATGCGCATACAAACTCCAACCATTTCCACTGCGCAGCTAACTAGCAAACCGCAATGAACAGCGTGTCGCCAATAAAAATGACCAAGCTCGATCCTTCCAACAAAATGATTCAATGTTGTAACAACCGAAACTATTTGACGATTGCCTTTGACCATTGGAATCATTCAATTTGCTTGGCGACAAGCAATGCGGTTTTGGAGAGCACCATTTGCTGTTGACGACTTGTTTACATGCGTAAATGTAGTCGGAAAAAAACCATGAATTTGTTCAGCTTCTGATATCTCGCGGAGGCTATCCAACAGTGAATGCGCGGTTTTTTTTCTCTTATTATTAAAAATCTTGTGTTGTGTGGTTCACAAACTTCTTCAATAAAAGAAAGTACGTAATAGCAGATGAATTTATCGTGCTGATATGTTTGAAAAACTCCGGGTGTTCCATAACAAAACGGTTTTTTCCCAATTCTATTTTTGGTCTGTATAAATGAAGACTTATTGTCAAACACAATTGATGTGTTTGTCCATAGCAGGAGACATTTTTAGACTTAATATTTTTTTCAAGCTGGAAAGATTTAATTTGTTCGAAGAAGGAGTAAGTGAAAAGGTTTATTTTTACCAGGACGAAAGGTTATAGCGAATAAAATGAAAATCGATTTTAAACGTCATAGAAGTAAAGCTAAACATATTTGCACACGTTTTTAATGACAGAAGTCAAAAAAAGATAAGGAAATTATTTTTGTTTTTACGCCTACATGTACTTGGCTGTAAGAAACAGTTATTTTTTGGAGAACCCCGCCGTTTTATTACCGGCCTCAGGAGCCCTGGGGGTTAAGGCCCCCTACTACCATCTTACAGGTCCATGGTTCGATTCTACGCAGTTGCATGGTCCATGGTCCTTCTTTGTGGGTATGTTTATGCCGCTTTTAATTTGCAAATACATACAACAAAACTTCAATTGACTACTTGTGAGAGATCACAGGACCGAAAACCTCTGGCTAATTCCTGTACGAGGGGAAGCAAAAATTTTCCCGCTCTTTCTTGCATGAGAAAGTAAAGAAAAACAATCTGGGCTAATTCGGGTGAATTCTCGTACCAACTGGATCCTACATTCGAGCTCTGGAACAGACCTATAATTGAATGGGGTGTACACCCGTCACGTCAAAAGTCGACTGCAAAAGTGGTTTGTGGAGAAGAGGTTGAGAAAAGAGGGAAATTGTGTCCATTCCATCCCCCTCTCTCACCCTCTTCTCCATAAACTACTTTTGCAGTCGACTCTTGTCGTGTCGGAACCAATATGGTACCAATATTTTTCAGAAGGAGCTCAAACTCTGTTAAGATTGCATTTCAGCTGTTGACTTGTTTCGCAAAAGTAATTTAAATGATTGTCGTTAAAAACTCTTCTCTGTGAAGCAGTGGATTTGTAGTCAGCCAAGTGTATGTGCTCTCATCAATATGACTCGAACACGGCACAAGCAGGAGCGCTGACTCTAAGACCGAAAGTACATGGCCTTAGGGCAAATCCTGGCTGATGTTCACCTGCACTGCTCCATAGACAGGTGAGGGCAGGCCATAAAGCTGCCCCTGACTATTCATGGAACAGACGGAATACGTCGGATCCGTAGAGAACAAACTCGATAAAACGCAATCCCAAAGTGAAAACAATCGGACGAATGTACTACTAACGATGGACTCCAGATATCAGGCGGCATATGATGGTGTAAATAAGCCTTCTCATGTGGAGGTCTGCTGCTGGAGACTGTTCTTTCACGTGAAGCTCGTGGAATCAATATAGATACCTTTCTGGGCTCCAAATACTATAGGCCCCAAAAGGACGACCTACAAGGGTGGCGCAGCCTAAACCTGTTTTACACGATTTTTGGAAGCTGGCTACACCAGTGTAGAGGCTACTAGGCCCCTAAAGAAAAGAGGGACACCCAGCTTCTTAATTATAAGTGTTAGACCCCTTTGATCCTCTCCAGGCCACAATAACGGGGCGAAAAGGGTGAAGGCTCCAGCCATGCGGTCGGAAAAGTCTTCAGAAAAGAAGTCCGATGAACCCATAATGAAGGCCAGAACATCTCTGAAGCCAACCTTTAGCAGAAAGTGTCAGCTGCGCACCCGGAGTGGTAGATCCTCACCACGGCTACCTGGGTGCAAGGTGTAAAGGGCCGCCTTGAGCCCGTCGAAGGAGCAAGCGGTGCATCCATGTCGTGATCGGGTACTTCGCGGTGGCAACAGAAGGCATTATGTTGAAAAAGATAGGGATCCAAAATAGATCCGAGTGGAGAGTACTCCACAAAGTGCGTCGCCGAACGTTAACAGAAATAAAGTTCACTGTGGACCAAAGGTATACTGACGAGCTGAGACTCTGAGCTGAATTTAAGAAAACTCCAGTAATGCTCGTATATATAACAGCGTTCAAAATAAATTCCCATGGGAAGCACTTACCCTTTATCGTACTGGGTAGGGGCGCAACAGCCACGTCAAAGTTAATGTCTCTAAAACGAAGTACCTACTGCCTCAAATAAAATTTCCACCTACTAGCTAGACCAGTGGCGGTTCCTCTTTGGAAGCAAAGGAAGCACTGCTTCCCTTGACCAAATAGGCAGTTTCATAAAAATAAATTTAAATATATCAAGATTAAAATCTCAATATTTTTCCTCCTCTGGAAACTCTAAGGATGCAATGTACAGATTTTTTTATATAAAATACAATACAATTCAAATTTATCATCCTACTGTAAAGAAAGAGTAAAACCTTAGCCACAATAAAAATGGTGAGCGGCAGAGTGGTGTCTCGCCGCTCTTATCGTGGCCGAGGCCTTACCCATGCGGAAGCTGTAATATCGTCAGCTTCTTTGCACAGAAAATCAATGTGAAAACTCCAACACATTCAATTGAATTGAACTCACACTCACGCGTAGATACGGTACCCTCAGAAGCTGAGGTAAACGCAGCTTCTTCGGAACCGAACAGCGGGAATTGACAAGCGAAGATAGAGAAATTTTCTGTATCCACCGTATTCTATTTGTTTCCTTGGTTTCGTTTTCTGGTAATCTACTCGAGCAATATTAAATCTACTCTTAAAATTTGCTTCAAAATTTTGTTTTTGACTCTTCTTAAAATATGAATTTTCGTTTATTTTATACTGAGTCAAGAAAAAAGAGATCGAAGATAGCTGAAGTTTCTCTTTATCTATTGTGGGGTGGTTGGCGGTATATATTGAATATAAGCTGATAACTTTGTAGCTTCCATTATATTTTTTAAGGTTCTCTTTACTGATGGACCCTTTAGAGAATATTTTTATGAATTGTATTTTCGAGTACGGGTTGCCTGAAGCGTTTTTTTTTGCAAGGAGAATGTAATGATGGTTGGTGGGTGGTATAGAGGGTGGGTTTTATTATTACCATCTTTTTTTAGATTTTTAGTAAAATAATGGATTTGTATGAAAAATTAAATGATATCAAATTAGTAGTTGCAATTTTTCAACGCTTTAATTATCAACAGAATCTGAAAAAAAAACGCAAAACGCCCTCTAGCAGCGAAACTATTTCGAAAAATTGACGAAAAATTGCAAAAGATGCACAAAATTTATTGGGCAATCAATTTTCAAATTTGAAGTCAATTTTTCGGACGTACATATGTAAATAAGATATTTTGACTTGAAATTTTAACCAGTTATTGTTCTCAGTATAAAGTACAATTTCTGAAAAATCCATAAAAGTGCACTGAAAAAATCCGAAGTTATAACCAAAAAACTAAAAGTTTTTTAAGTTTTTTTATGTACAGATAAAAACTTCATATTGTTACCGTTGATAGCCAATATAATGACGAACAGCCTTTATTTTCATAACAATTCCTAATGTTTTGTTTATCTGATTCCACTATATGTTATTTTTCAGCTTTTTTAGTTAAAGCCTTCGATACTTTTACTTTTATCGTTCGCCTTGCGCATTGCTTCCCTTATCCTAAACCTTACAAACCGCCACTGAGCTAGACTAGAACTTTTAATCCGGATTATGACTTCAAAATTACGTACATATAACAGATATGGAAGTAAAATGGAGTCTACGTCGGTATAACAGGATTTGCGATGGACTGACCATTTATTCCAAATCGCTAAACAAGCATGTTAATGCCTGGGATTTCTTAAGGTATACAAGCTCTTTCTTCCACCAGCAGACCGGGAAAAAGTTTACAATTCCCATTATCGGCCCCGCTTCGAGTATACCTCCTTTATCTAAGGCACCTCGAAAACCTCCTTAACTTGGCTTGACAAGGTGCAAAATTGTGCCATCAAACTTATCAACGAAGGTACCTTTTGCGTGCTTGGAGACTTCATATGCTCAGACCTCCTTGAGATCTCCGATCATTTTATTCAATTTTGTTGGTTTCTGATTTGACACCGATGGAGCACTTTTTATATTGAAATCTTAAGGACAGTTGTTACTCCACTCCAACAATACACGACGCGCTTAAAGAAAACAACCGTCGAGCTATTCACGAAATATGGCCACAAACTATCGATTGTGTGTTACAAAATTGGGTTAGCAGGATGAGCTACTGCCAAGCCAGCCCCGGCAGCCATTTAAATGGAATTGTTTTCCATAAAATCCGAAGATGTTCCCTCTTCAATAAAGCAACATTCTCTGAAAATTATTGAACGGTGCAGTTTTAAAAACAATTTCGGAAAGAAACCGAAGGATGGCCCACCTCTTAGAAGACAAGGTTATAAGAACGTTTCAGAATGTAAATTGGTACATTTTCAACGATAACACTTTTCGGAGAAATAAAACGACCCAAGCCAGCGAAATTTATCAGGTAAGCTCCTGCGTTCAGACTATAAATCAATAGCACTAACAAAAAATCTTACAATTAGTCGAAAAGTTCCTCCTACAACTTTGGGCAATTATTATATCTCATGTTGCAATTCAGCGGATATTTTTCAACATTAATTCCGGAGGTGGCTCAAACTTCCATCCATTTAGGACAGCACACACGTCCGTATCTCGTGAAATTACACCGATCGGATGCCACAAAAAATAGCAGGGGAATAGCTTTAATTGCTTCACGTAGGATCGAAGGAAGTTGTAAATAGTTTTTCCAACTCCCAACTCAAAAATCTTGTTGGTCGCTATTTTTATGACTCCGGAGTCAGGATGAGGGGTTTATGTCTTTTATTAGTCATCGCATCCTCCGCCACTCTTCGACATTCGTTAATGTAAAATTCCATGAAAAAAAGTGCACTAAATCATTTCGTACCTACCTGCACCAGGAGGAGGGAGTCCCTGAAATTTGGCACTAGAATTAATCAGCCACTTGCTTTCTTTCAGCACCCCTAAAGTCCGGCACTCGTTTGCGCAGCTGCCTAGCCATTAAGGATTGAATTGCTTTGCTAAAATATAGCAGGAGAAAGATTATGCTCGCCCTCATCAGGAGCGCCGCCACCTCTTGCTACATTGAAGTAATTCTGCTCACATCCGCAGCACCCAGCCAGGAACATCAGCAACCAATTTTCCTTCATTTAATCATAAAAAAATTTAGTTCTCCTTTCGAGCATTTTTATAGCGAATTTTACGACGGCTACACTTGAAACACACTGGAAAAAAAACGGCAGAAACATTTTTTATGATAAAATGAAAGAATTTTACTTTTATTGCCGCCATGAAAAAAATTTCGTCGAAAGATGGACCCTTCCCAGGGGCGGGCAAAAGGTCGCCGCGGGCGGGGAACGGGCTCCGTTCGAACACTGAAAAGGCATTCTCGGCTCCCACCCGTGTATGGATCGTAAAATTGATGACTTCTGGAATGAAGCGCACCGGCAATATCCCAATCCCAATCCGGATCCGATCCCAAGTGAATCGTTCAATTCATTCGTTCCTCAGGTTGCCGGCCAGGGGAAGAAAGTCTCTCTTCGAGATATTTAAATGCTATTAAAATGTATTAAGATGAAAGGAAAAAGTTGGATTATGAGTGCTTACCTGTCCGGGTGCTCCGTAGGCAGGGGCACCACCCGTCAGCCGTTTGGGATGGATCAAAGATACTATTTTTCCCTTGCTCGTCACCGGGAAGGTGTTAGCCCGCTCGGCGATTATAATGAAGGGACATGGTTTAAAAAATAATTTATGATCGAGCATCCCGGAATTTAATGACTTCTACGATTTTAATGGGCGCAATAAAAACTTTTGCTTAGAATTTTGTGGATAATCGGAAAGTAATAAATTTCTTTGGATATGCTGAAAAGAGATGTTTTATGGCTCTTATCATAAATTAAAATTTGGGCCTGTGTGAAGTTCGGATGATCGAATTCGGAAAAGTTTAAATTTAAAACTTCTGCAAATTTATTTTTCACGCATTGCAGGCACAAAATTAAAGCTGACAGATAACGACTGATTAAAAAATTAAATTTGGTCCACTCCATACGGGAAAAAAAGTTTTTGGACCAAGACCTGTTAAAAAATTGTCTTCTACCTTGAAAAAATCGATATTTAAGCAATAATATAACAGAATTCTAAAATTAAGATAGAACTGACCGGACTCAAGAAAATAGATTGTATTTATAGATTAAGTATTTATAGATATCTGTGTGGCACTAAAAATATTTTAGATATTCGGGCAATGCGTTATTACAAGGCAAAAAAAGAAAAAGCGCCAAGGATGGATTATTTGGAATATTGAAAGGACCTCTACAAAGGGACCAATTCTTAAACAATGTCTGTTGAAGCATGTGAGCCCCCATCGTATTTTTTTTACTGCAGATAAGGTAAGTTTGTTGAAAATAATGAACGAAGAACACATGGAAATATTGATAAATTGAAATAGAAGACCGAGAATCACAATTTTAACCAAATTAAAAAATATGGACTATGTATTAATAGTTGTAAAGCCTGAATTACATTGAAAAGTAGTGCAGTGCAGCACTGCGCAGTGAAATTTAGACTTCTTGTAACTGGGGCAGCTCAAATTAACGTCACTGCCTTGCACTGCACTGTCTCATCTTAGACTAAAGTCTGAACTACACTGCAGCACTGCGCAGTGTTATTTTTGGGTTTGACTCGTAATCGATAAGGTAAACACGTCTTTATGAGAATGATAGGGTGAAGGAGGTGTCAACTTGACTCCTATACATTGGAATGCATCAGGATTTAGATGCATTTATCAGGAAGTTGTTGGAAAGAGATCATTGAGAAATAAGCTCAATCGGCATTAATGTTGTAAACACAGTTCTCAACCAAACCCATAGGACTGTTTAAGTAAATTTGGACATCATCTGCATACATGTGCAGTTTACTGCTGAGATTATTTATATACATCCTGAAAAGCAGCGGTCCTAGTATGCGGTAGCGGAACACCGCGCGTGATTGACAAAGACTCGGAAATTAAATTTTGTAGCCAAACTTTTTGAGATCGGTTATTCATGTAACTCCGAATTAAGAAGGCCGCAGAGGATGAAAATCTCAATAACTTATCTTAAATCTAGTTGACCTCTTTCCTACACTACCACATTCACTTCGAATCACGCTTATTGGCTAGTCTCTTCCAGCCACCAGTACTTCGTACTGGCTCTAGAAGCCTGCTCTTTATCTATAGGGCCTATTCGTGTACTGTATCGCAGGAGCCCTGTGCTCAGTATAAGGTTTTTTGGATAAAATAAGCTCATCCCGCGCTTGATGAAAGACATGTTAGACCAAAGGTACTCCCTCTCTGCCCCGTATCAGCCCGAACGCATCTAGCTGTGCGAACGATTCAGAACGGGTCTGACCGGAGCCTTATAGCAAGTTACCTTAACTCTTGAGTTAAGATGCTTGCTAAAAAAGGGCCTCTTCGTCATATGGAAGGTTTTCTGAGTTATGTCTATAGCAGCCCCTTTATAAATCTAGTAATATGTACGTACATATACTGATCTAGCCAAATCCATAGGTACCTAACCGCTCCAGCGACTGCCTCACATGGGTTCGATGACTCTAATACGCTCCGAAGAGATCCAACTAGATCGCCCGTTTTTAATATCAAAGACTTTTGAGGTAAAGTTCCCACTTTTGACGAGTGTCTCATTCCCCGCTATCATTTGGTGGATAATGAGAAGTAGGGGACCGGTCAACCGGTGCATACCTAGTTAGTTTCAGTAATTGCCCTTATACCTATACAGAGTCTTATTGCCCTTATACCGATACAGAGATGCCTTATCGAAATCGACCAGACATTCTCCCGTGCATTGACGTTTAGAAAAACTCTAATATATGTATGTCTGACAACAGCTTTGGCAAGCAAGGATAGTGCTTTTCCGTTGTTTTGTTTGTCTTGTTTTCCTCAACATAACTTGTCAGCGAGCTTGCTGGAAGTAAACTTATTGGATGGAGCTGGCAAGATTTGATCTATCTTTTTTATTTTTGGGGATAGGAAATATGACGGCTGTTTTCGAGTATTCCGGAAAATAGGCATTGTTCAGTGCATTGGCATAAATGTCGACCGACACTGAGGCAAGTGCTTCAGAACCACATTGGGGATACCGTCTATGCCCGTCGATTTCTTATGGTTTAACATGGAGGAGCTCGTCCTTCTTCACAAAAATAGCTTTGTCATTTGTGTCTGTGTGTTGTCCGCAGAGTAACCCCCACTGAATTCGACTGTATATCTATTTTCAGATCTCCATACTCTGATCTCACATTGGAGGTCAAAGTTGAGCTCACCTTGGCATGTCACTTTTTTCTTTACTGGAGATCCAGGAGGTAGATCTTCCATTTCTTTAAAGGAATTTCTTTTATTAAAAATATTTCAAAACCTAACTCACTACAAAAAAAAATTTACTTCATCAAAAAATTCCTCCCAGACTATTTTTAGTTCATTCATCATTTGACATTTACAGTCACCAATTTGATTACATAGGCACAACGTCCTTCATAGAATAGCAAATTTTTCCCATCAGTCAGCGAAAACGGGTGCCATACCCATGATTAGTACATCCATGTTAATAGCAAAAATGTAATTAAATAATTACTTACCTCTTCTTTTGCATCCGACAATCCGATGTCATGATTATCACATTAGAGTGCCTTGTCGGGTTCTGATGATACACTTGCAGAGGTATTCTACAAGTTTCTGAAACTACTCGTTAGCAGTGGAGAGTTACGAATGCCAAAAGTAAATAATAAGGTATGATGCTTTACAGCCAGCATGACCCTATTCCATACTAGATGCAGTCAAGATAGTTTAAATATTTGTTATGTACAAAATATAGTCAGATTTCCTAAAATAGCCCATGGGCATGTAATATAGTTAGTTATATGTGTATGTAGGAGGTACTTACCCTTCTAGAACGGTTGTCTATAAAGCAAGGACTCTATCTACTAGAGTATCGAATAAATCATAGTCTCAATTAGATTGCTTCCAATTTACAATTGACACTCTAGCATGATGTTTCTGAAATTTGACTTTCGTCTTTGCGGTGACTTTGTTATAAATGTCCTAAGGTAGAGCAAACATAATTTGACAACAACCGAGAAAAATGTTTCTTGTTGAAAATGCAACTCCACCGAGAGGGAATTAGGTTAACTCGGCTAATTTTTTATTGATGTACGAATTAACTTTTCCGTAGCAATTTTGTCTCTCGTTATTTTCAAGGATTTTCCTCAAGCTGCAAAACGCAAGAGAGATGCCATCGTCCCCAATATTTCCTGCAGTTCCAGCTCACTTAACAAAAGAAATCAATAAGACGGGGGTCCACTACCACGAAATTCCGCATTCTTGATCTCTTTAGCTGCCCTAACCCGAGAAATTCCTGAATACAAGAAAATGTTCTTCAAGAAAATTGTCTTCCAAGCAAGTGCCTCTACACTCTCTCTTCCACTACCACTTGTACGGGGGCCCAAAAGGACGAGAAAGCTTAAATTTAGCCTGAAAGCTTAAATCAGCTCTAACACAATTTTATGTACTATACTTGGTTGGTATCCTTCTATTAAGGACAATTTTAACTACCCTGTAGCAATGCGAGACTTCTCTTAATTCCACTTCATTTCGGGACCAATTCCAGATAGCTCTAGCGTACTTAAGAGCATATCTTGAGTGGTTCTTAGTCAAAAACTGGTAATGTTGGGGCCGCATGCGCGTCTGACGGGCGTGGTAAGGACGAAATCCTGGACGAAAAATCGAATTTTGTTTGCCTTGTGCTCATATGTTTTACGAATTTACCACCATTTTAGGCAGTATTTAGCACTGTTTCTGCGAGTTCGGCTCTAGGCAAAGCCGCAACACCAGCCTAGCATTGGAATCGTTATCATCTCAGCCAGGGGCAAGTCATCCGCAGCGGTACCTGAGGGTTAAAGATTACTTTTTCTATTATTATTATTACTAAGTATATGCTCACTTCCTTCCATTTCCCAGCCTTCTTCACACAGTTCACCGAGTTTTCCCGCAACACACCACCAACACATGCCAGCAACGTTGCACTTTTATCTGTCCTTTCCCCTGCGCCATTTACTACAGCGTATTCAGCAATCGCTACTGTGCAAAGTGCACAGCACTTCTCCCTCTACACTTTACTAGCGCTGAGAAGAGAGCGAACGCCCGTCATCTCGCATTTCATTGAAATCAGCGGCACGATGTCGGACTGCTGTCGGTCGGGGATGCCGTTGCACGCTCCCAGCCGCAGCACACAATCACACAATCAAAGCGGAATCAGAGAATATGTACAACTTTGTTTCCATGTGTGGACATTACTTTTTAGCACTTTTTAGCAGCATACGAGACCGGGAGCGGATGTGTAGCGTACACAAATGGCAGCCATTCTTTGAGTAAAAAAAAGCACAAAAATCTTTAAGGCCCTAATACACTCAGCGACGAAGTCCAACATGAAATTCAGTTCCAACAACAAAATATTAAGGGAAGCTTAAAAAAAAATACAGTCACAAAATTAAACTAACCCAATCTCAAAAACATCCTAACACAGTCAAAATTACCTGTTGTGCACTGCTTGCAGTGCACAACACGGCCGCCGGAGGGGAAATCTTTGCACAATAAAGGGGTTCGGCTGCATTCGTATGTCTTGTTGGGCTTTACTTTATGAGTGCGTGCCCGAGGTAAATTTTCTGGCGACTTTCAAGAAATCTCTTCTGCGGTGTCGCCGGCTAGAAATTGAAGCCAGTGTTAGATAATTATGAATGGAAATTGAATTAATGTCGCAGTAATGCACTCTACGAACTTGTTCCTGTCATGGGATATGAGAATAGATCTTTTTTGTTTGATATTTAAATTTTTCATTCATGTGAAATTTTGATATCGCTGCTTTTGCTGATTTGAAATTTAGCAAGTGCTAGATACTAGTTTTTTTTGTTTGGCTCCCACCCCCTTTACTAAAAAATCTGAAAAACACCCCCGACTTTCCGAATTTCCGGACCTCCTACCAAATTAACCCAGAGGTCCAGCAAAGCCCATATTTACATACAAAAATAATAAAAACCATAAAAAATGAATTTACGCAAAATTTATCTACACTCATGTTGTAAAATACCTGTGCAAGGGATACACCTTTTTTGCGAATCTAGTTCCGGGAAGTTGTTACGGCTAAAAAGACAATAACGAAAAACAAGGATGTCATAAAACTTAATTATTACATGAAGGTAGTATTTGCCATTAAAATCTTTTCTTGGGTTTTTCATAAAGCCAAGATAATAAACACCGATTGATCACTACCTGACCACCGGGCAAGAATCCCTAAATTCTCAAATCAAGGAAATCACCATCAAGCAAGTCATTAAAATTCTTGCCAAACAAACCAATTTTTCCTCAGATTTTATTTTTTCCCGAAAATACGATCACCATCCATGCCTGCAACAAAAAAGGTTTGAAATTTCCCCTGCAAAAGCCGAAGCAGAAGCTCTCACTTATACAAACGCATCTCGTGTATGATTACGCAAATGCTTTATACAGAATACAACTAGCGCAGAGATTTGCTTGGAGCGGAAATTTGATGTATTAAAACTGAAGAATTTTAGGGAATTTTCGTTCTTAAATTTTGTGGACAATTTTTAAAACATAACTTACTCATGAAAGAAGGCTAAAATTCAAAAATTTTCCACCATGAATAGCTAGATAATCGATTTAAGTTTATCGTACATTAAAAAAATTTTAAAATTTTTCCACCTAAATAGGAGTATTTTCCGGGCGCAGGTACGGAACTTTGAACCATTATAACTAATATACTAATAAAAAATATTAAAATTTTCCACCATGAATAGCTAGATTTATGTTTTCTTAAAAATACCTAATTTAAATTATTTCATTTGGTTGGATAGTTTTCTTAATATTCGCGGGCGCGCGATACCCTATAATTGCTCGATTGAGTGTATTAGGCCCTTAAGAGAAAAATAAACAAAAAATGATGGCGGCGGCGTGCTTGCATTTCAATCAGCTGAGCGACTGGCTGGCCGGGTCTGCCCGGCTGGCTTCTGGCTAACAACAATGTACACACACTCACACACCCCAACAGCCGCCTCGTCCATAAACTGGGTATCATCAATTCCTGTGTAAAAAATTATGATTTCGGCTTCTTGGTATTTGAGTGAGTTGCGAGGAATTTTTGCCGACGGCTGTCAGACATTTGGGAAAATTTTCTCTCGTTTCTGGGAAATGGGAATTCATAATTTTTTGGTGCCTTTTGAATTCATTAAATTTAATAAATGTTTAGAAATTGTTTTTTTTTCTAGATGCGAAAGGATTTTCTGACGTTTGGAAATTCAATTAAAATTGTTGCCCAGAGAGGAATGGATGCGGGAAAGTAAATACAAATGCGAAAATGTTGTGCAATCAACATATTTTCTAGGATTTTGTTTTTTAACCAGTGGCGGATACAAGAGGTGGGGGGGGGGGGGGGGTAATGTAGCTGTTTGTGGGGGACGAACGGCTAAGAAAGACCTCGGAAAGGGGTTGCACCCGATTTGTCACTTCTGTCATACCCCGAGAAAAGTCACTGCAGACGAACACCTAGCAGACCTGTTAGCAAGTCCAAATCCCATCCGCGGTACCCCCTAGGGTACTTCTTAGAAGGAGCTTACGGGTAACGGACGAATGGCGAGCTCTCTGCGCCACAAAACAGATTTTTAAGTCGGTTGGGCTGAGGGTTAGCAACCCGCTCCCATATAAAACACCATGGCTACAAATCGGCAAAAAATGCCTCGGAACGGGATGGACAACACTACGACGACCTTTACTTTTCGAACAAGGACACGAATCGAATCATGGAATGTGAGAACACCGCTTGCTGATGACGGCTGGATGTAGTCTTCAACGAGATGAATCAATATAAAATCAAGATCATGGGAGTTAGCGAGACCAGATGGCCCGATGCGGGGGCGAACAGCAACTGAAAGCCGTAGGAGTGGCGTTGGAGTAATACTCACCAAAGATGCCAGGTCCAGGATTATTACCTTGCGCCTGCGTACCAAACTAAAAAATACTAGGGTAGTCCAATGCTATGCTCCAACTGAAGACGCAGCAGATGACATCAAAGACGAGTTCTATATGCGACTGAATGAGGTTTTTCGCTCTATTCCAAGGGGAGACATCATTGTATTAATGGGTGACTTAAACGCACAGATCGGCCGTGACAACACCGGTCTTAAACAAACAATTGGAAATCAAGGCCTAAGCCAAGCTACCAATAACAATGGTGAGCTTTTCGTAGACTTTTGTAGTTCCCACCAACTCATGGTAGGTGGAACTTACTTTTGTCACAAGAAGATACACAAAGAGACCTGGGTATCGCTCGATGGTAGAACGAGAAATCAGATAGATCACGTGGCCGTCAGCCGCAGATGGAGAACTATTCTGGAGGATGTCAGGAGTTTCAGGGGAGCAGACACTGGAAGCGCCACCATTTGGTTGTAGCAACGATTCGCCTTAAAATCGCCACAAACAGAAACGTTCAACACGATGCTAGAGCTAGCTATCCTGGCGCGAAAAATCAAAACGCTACTAAGACGAGCAAATTTTGAGCGCTGTTAATAACCTTCGATTGGAGCTTTAAGGAATTGTATGCGGCGAGGGAAACGGACAAACGTAGACCGCTTCTCGGTCGATTCAGGGGTGAAGCAGCACATTGGACTTGTTGGTACTTAGTTGGGGGACCGCTCGGAAAAACTGCTGTTGACACTAGCGTTTAGAAAAGCGAAAAGGCAATTGCAACAATTAAAAATGATAAAAAATTGTCTAAGATCATGTATGAGTCACGTTTAAATCATTGCATGATATTATCAATAAAACGAGAGTTGTCAGAAAATATAGACTATGGTGATGCCATCGACGACTTAGCAGAAATAAAAGAAAGAAAAATAGTGTTTACTATATTAATGTGATGAGTAGAAGAAGGTTACGGGGCCTCTAAACGATTAGTACGCAGGGATGTAGGGTTTTCACTTTTTGAGTTTCACTCTATACTCGGGGACCCCTCTCCTGGAGCCCAGAGCAAATCACCCCAGTTGCCCCCTGTGTGGCGGGCCTGGGCAAATCGCTCTGCTATCTCAAGCTAACCCCGACGGTTGTGGCTTAGCCGGCTGTTAAAAAAATAAACTCATACAACATCCAAGAATCCAACCGTTAGGCTCACTGCCTTATCCAGGCTACCCTTAGCCGATCATATCCTTTTCATATCTTCAAGCTAAGCGTGCTATTAGACAATGACATGAACAACTATGACAAACAAAAACTGTGCCAGAGAGGGAGGTTATCCCCACTATTCACTATGATAGTGGCTATTTACGGAAAAAAGAAACTTGGGTGACTCCATTTAGAAGATATGTAACTTCTAAGAACGATGAAACTTCCAATATTCTTCATTTTTGTAGCGTTTTGCGATTTACAATGTTTTTTGATCTATTTTATTCTTATGGAGTCAAGGAGATTTCACCCTCCGCGCCCCCCCCCCCAAAATTGCTTCTGTATCCGCCCCTGTTTTAACTAACCAGAAATGGGTAAGTTTGTTGTATTAAATTAATTCCTGGCACAAAACAATATTTTTAAGAAAACCTTTTCAAATTAAGTTTTCTTATCTATACTAAAAAATCATTTAAGATATAAAGTTGCTAGAAAAGAAACATGCTAGAAGATGATTACGATCTCCAGGGAACTATACCAAAACTACAATAATACCACCCATCGTTTCGGAGTTTTTTATGGCAAATATAGCAGAAATATCCAAAAGGGGACCAAACAAATTGCTGCAATTGTGGAGATAAATATCTCCCTATTCTTAACTGTGTAAGGAAAGTTTTGCCCTTGCTGTACTCAAAGGACCTATCAAAAAGCAAGAAACAGGGTTCAGAAAAGTTCATTGCTGTTTCGGTCATGCATGCTTTGCAAATTATTATCGAGGGACGTACCAGAATTTTAATCCTTCAAGTCCTCGTTTTCTTTTTGGATAATATAGATACGTTTGTTGCAAAAAAGAGGATTCTTTATACAAGTTTTTAGATTAGACAGCGGTCCTTGTCATTAACTGCATACCTTCAACACCTTCAAATTTTATATAGTCCAAGGTATAGTACAATGTTCCACACTTTTTTTATGTGGCAGATCTACATAAGCTCCCTTTGTACTGTCAGCTCTGCATGTCGTTGGTCACGCCATGGTGCAATGTCTAGGAGTAAGTTTATTATGGGGGGCGATAGAATATGTTTGGAGTTGTCAGGAGCATGGTGGATGCTGAAGGAGATGGCGATGAACCCTGCGTTTGAGTTCTTGGATGTTGCAGGAGTTCGCAAATATAGACTGTGTAAGGTTGTTCCACAGTTGGGTTGTTCTGTTAATGAATGAATTCGTTGTTTGCATCGTGCTCGAAAAAGGGAGCTGTCGGCAGGGAATAAGTGGGCTATACCAGTGGCGGTTCCTCTTTGGAAGCAAAGGAAGCACTGCTTCCCTTGACCAAATAGGCAATTCAATAAAAATTAATTTTAATATGTCAAGATTAATTAGAAGAAAAATCTGAATATATTTCCTCCTCTGGAAACACCAAATATGCAGTGTACAGATTTTTTTATATAAAATGTACAATTGAAATTTATCATCCTACTGTAAACAAAGAGTAAAGCCGTAGCCACGATACGAGCGGTGGCAAATACTGAACTGCCTCTCACCGCTCTTATCGTGGCCGAGGCCTTACACAACATGGGGAAGCTGTAATATCGTCAGCTTCTTTGCAACAGAAAATCAACGTGAAAACTCCAACACATTCAATTAAATTGAACTCACACTCACGCAAAGGTTTGCGTTGATACAGTGCCCTCAGAAGCTGAGCTTACCACAGCTTCTTTGGAGCCGAACAGTGGGATATGAGAAGTCGAAGAGAAAGAAATTTTCTGTATCCACCATATACTGTTTGTTTTCTTGGTTTCTTGTTCTGGTAATGTTCTGCTTCGAGCAATATTAAATTTGCTCTTAAAATTTTGCTTCGAAATTTTGTTTTTGACTCTTAAAATATGAATTTTCGTTTGTTATTTGAGTCAAGAAAAAAGAGATCGAAGATACATAGGTGAAGTTTCTCTTTATTTTTGTGTGGGGTGGCAGGCGGTGTATATGGAATATAAGATGATAACTTTGTAGCTTCCATTATATTTGTTAAGATTCTCTTTAAATATGATCCCTTTAGAGAATATTTTTATGAATTGTATTTTCGAGTGCGGGTTGCCTGAAGTATTTTTTTTTGCTAGGTGAATGTAATAACGTTCGGCGGCGGTGTAGGTGTATGCGAGGTATGCAGGGTTTTATTATTAGTATCTTTTTGAGATTTTGAGCAAAATTATGCATTTATATGAAAAATTAAACGAGATTAAAGGTGTAGTTGCAGTTTTTCAACGGTTTTTTTTGACGCTTTATATCAACAGAATCTGAAAAAAGGCGCAAACGTCCTCTAGCAGCGAAACTATTTCAAAAATATTGACGAAGAAATGAAAAAAAAATCACGATTTTTGATTCCTTTTTTTTCACTTTTTCAAGCTACAAAAATTTTCTTGTTCATAAAAATGCACAACAGAACCAATTTATTTAAAAATAAGAAAGAACCTCTGATAGCCAATATTATGACGAACAGCCTTTATTTTATAGCTTCTTTCGTACCCTAGACATACCGAGGTATACGCATCTTTAGAACGACCAAAATGGTAAAATTTTCACAAAATGACCGACAACTTACGTAGCGGCGTTGCTAGAGGTAGAAAATGACCATTTCGTATAGCGTTCGACGTAACTAGCATGTTCCATAAAAAAATTTGAGACTGGGAACAATTCCTTATGGTTTGTTTATCTAATTCCACTATTTTTCAGTTTTTTTAGGTAAAGCCGATACTTTTACTTTTATCATTCGCCTTGCGCATTGCTTCCCTTATCCTAAACCTTACGAACCGCCACTGGGCTATACGGGAACAAATTGCAATGATAGTAATCGAATAGACAGTAATTATTTAAATCACCCTCGAAATCTTTAAATCTAAACTAAACAATTTGTCAACGAATTTAGTAGAGATATCGTGGATGAGTTATTACAATTCATAAAATTCAAGCTGAATATCGTCAATTCAGAACTTTCAGTACTTTGCTGACATTGCTGATAACTGCTCTAACGTTTGCTAGCATAAACTTTACTTTTTACATAACCCCTCAGAAAAAAGTCTGGTGCAGTTAAATCCAGAGAGAAGGCCACTCCAAATCACCATTTTTCGAAACAACTTGTCGCTGCAAGAACTTCGCCGTAGCGGCTGCGGCGTGACAAGGTGCGCCGTCTTGTTGAAAATAGAAATTCATCGGACTTTTCCACCCATTTTCGGACCCACAAAGTCTCTCAACATCCAATCCAACGATAACACGGCCATCGAGTGTTTTTCCAACTATGAAGAAAAATGGTTCGGTGATGTTTTTGAGCATAGTCCGGCCCAAACAATGAATGACATGTGGGTTTTCTGTTCCCCAAATTCGACAAAGAGTGTAAAATGAGCTTTAGGTGTGTATTGACTCATAGCTAAAAAGGTACTCAATGACGTTTGTGAATCGTGTACATTTGTGGAAATCGGCTAAAAAAACGTCAGAGTTATTCAATGTTGAAATACCGAAGGTCTAGATGGCGCACCCATATAAACCAAGATGTGAATTATAATGTAAATATCAATTTTCAAGAATATTTAATACGCTCAGAGTGAACAAAATCGCCTGCTCCCGCTACTGGAATGAAAATTTAAAAATCCGCGGGCCCGAATGATGCAAGTCTGTATTCCAGATATGAATGCAGTCGTTATCAACCATTCCAAACGTGAGTCTCATTTTTCAAAGCGGTCTCCCACCTAAGTACTAAACGTGTCCAATGCTGCTTGATCTACGCAATCGAACGATAACCGTTCTACTGAGCATGCTGAGGGTGCCACCCTTTTTAAGCCTCAATTCTGCTCCCTTTAGTATAAAAAAGTGTAACCCTACTTGTGCTGCGAGCGAGTCTTATTTTTACTCAGGCATACCATGCATGTTTCGGGTTTTGGTAGAATTGCACCCAGCTTTCTAATTTACAAACTTCGAGCTCTAGTACTTAACTGAGCTCAATCTCTCATCAATAGCAGAAAACTCAGCGAGCAAGATCCGGGGTACCTCAAGGCAGTCATCTTGGGCCGTTGTTGTTTATTCTCTTTATCAACAATGACAATGTTAACAACATCTCCTTTTCAAAATACTTACTGTATTCGAATGATTTGAAGCTATTTCGTGAAATTGTTAATGCTGTAGACTGTTTATATATGCAACGAGATTTTAACGCCTTAACCAAATGGTGCCGCTCCAACCATCTTGTGTTCAGTAACTGCTATACTTTTAGCCGTGGTCATAGCCTCGTTATTTTCTGCTACTCACTGTATAACCTTAGCCTAGCTCGAATTACTGAACTTAATGACCTTGGTGTTGTGTTCGATTCGAAATGAACTTTCAAGTCTCACATCGATTATAATATATCTCGAAAGCTTTTATAGGATGTTCGGTTTTGTTATGAAGTAGTCCAATGAGTTTTATCATTCGTGTCATTGTAAGATCTTACTTTGAATATGCCTCTGTCATTTGGGCTCGTAAGCATGAAGTTCACATCAAGAGGATTGAGTCGATGCAAAAGTCCTTTACTATTTGCTTCGTAAATTAATATGGGAGTGCAGCTTGCCCAGAAACGACGTTAGACGCAAATTGGTGGGCTTGAAATTCTGATCGCATAGGAGGAACATGGCAGCGGTAATGCTAGCTCGGGATGTTATAATGAGCCGCATTGAGTGTTTACAACACTTGGGAGCAGGGGGCGTGTTAGTAAATCGGCCTTGGAATTGCTATCTGTATCAGCTCTCCCTGAAGATAAAGGAAGGGCTGTGTATGCAGTAAAATTCTACTCGATCGACGTTAAAAAGCACCATAAGTTTCATTAAACAGTCCTTTAAAACATGTAATCAAATGAAAACTCTAAGTTTGATGAGCTCTCAACGATACAAATCATCTTGATTACTTTCACCTAAAAATTATTAGAAATTCGGATTATACGACGGAACTGTGTCAATTTTTGTAATGCTTCATTTCTCACAATGTTTTGACAATGATTAAGGAAAAATTCAGGTCAAATACCCCAGTTGTTAGTTACAAGAAAAATATTGGTTGGTGGGTGTGTTGGGTGATAGTAACCAAATGTCAACAGCTGCATCTTTACTCCTGTCCAAGGACAATTACTTTTTGTAACTAGCTTATAAATGATAACAGGAATATCCTCCAATGTAATCCGTAGTAATTTTCCGTTCACTAGCTAATTTAAATTGGTGTGGTAATGCCAGATGGGCACTCGATGGACATCATTAATTGAAGGTATGTAATCCTATTTGAAACACATAACTGTCCTATTACTTAATTTTGAGAATCCATCTACATCATATGCCTTAAATAGCTTATTGGTTGCTACACAACAAATTAAATTAACTTTATCCTAGAACGATGCGAGAATTTCCAAGAAATACTATTATTGTTGTACGAATTCTAAGAGTTACAATTTATCTCTGATTTACATTGATGACTGAATTATTGAAATTGAGGTGAATTATTGAAATTTAACGATAGACCATCACAACATTGAGCTTTGTTTTAATGAAATGAGCTTATATAGAGTTTTATTTGTAAAAATTCATGTTGCATATTTTATCCGTTTCCATAATGCAAAATTAAGGGTTGCGATTGCATAGTCCTGCTGAAACCTCTCCAAAACTCAATTTGTGGCAATTTGCGACAGAAGCAACAAATTGATCATGGTAACGTTAATTGTAATTTACATGTGATTGGCGTATGATGGGTCTACAGCCAATAGATTATGCACAGTTTGCACTTTGTAATTGAACGTCTTCGAATTATTTTACCAATCTTAGGCGTGTCCCTTTTCAGAAAAACGGCTGGTCCGGGTCAGAGCACTTGTGTCACTGTTCCCTCTGTTAATGCAAACGAAATACCGAAAATTGGAGTATCTTCCGATGACTTTTACCGACTCCATTCCTGAATTTCAACTAAGACAAGTGATGAGATTTAACGCGTTTCATCCAAAATTCCTTAAATTAAATTATTGTTTCCAAAAAATATTTGCGTTCTTAAAAGCCTTGTCTTGTTTTACCTTCCAATAAAAATGATCTTTAATAGTTAATGTGTGTTCTTTCCCATCAAACTTCAACCCCCCGTGGAGACACTTAATAGATTACTAGCAATCCGAAACCTGGGTTCATAATTAAGACACGAACCGTTTATTGCCGTGAGGGTTTCGACTGATTTTTTTAACCGGTTGATCACTATCTGATCTTTCAAGTGAAATGATGATAGTTTTTTTTTACATTTTTGACGTTAATTTTCTTTTAGTTTATTGCAATTTTAACATGCCTCAACACAATTTTTGGTCAAGCAAAGAGTTTCCAAGAGTGAGTGAAGAGTGGTACAATGGTACAATTATGAAGAGGTTGAAATTGCAATTATTCCAGCATCTACTGACGTGTTGATAGATGAAGAACAATATTTAGAAGCCCGGATATAGCAGGAGCTTTAGAAATAACACACAGAATACTGAAATTCCAATGAAAATGATAAATGAAAGAAACTTTCTTTAACTGCAACTCAACCTCTGTGGAGTTCAAAAGCGTGATGAAGGTGATCTAAAATAAAATAACGATTCCATCATAAAATAGTTGTGATAAATTAGAGCGATTACAAGGTAAAAGAACAGAGGAAATCAATTTATCAATTGATGGAATGATTGTAAGGTACTGTGGGATCCACAACCAGTCAGAACCGTGAACCAAATGGCATCCGTAGAAAAAGGAAAATAACATCTTACAAACCGATCTCCCAAATATCTGCAATTAAAATGAACCAGCTTCTAGGATTTCTTTAAAGGCCCAGTGAAAACGATGAATGGAGCATGTGATATAATCCCGTATTGTATGGCATACACAAGGGGTATACTATCAACAGGCGACAAATTTGTGTGGTTACGTGCTGCGTGGTTTGGTGAAGAGGGCCATTGCCGATCAGCCTTGTATGAAACATACTGGAGGTCCACGTCCAATTCAAAACGGTTCCTTCCAGTGCCGTCTCTAAACGCGGTTAAGAAATTGTTGCGGCACAGCAAACAGGTTTTCAGGATACTTGTTGCGTTGATGTCAGGACACTTATTGGCTTCACTAACGGACATTACGCCTTGAATTACCACTTAGAAATGAAACCTGCAAGGTTTTCCGTGAAAAAGAGGAGTCTGCTTTTCATATATCCTCTGTGAGCGCCCGCGAAATCTCGAACCGTCAAGTCTAAGCGACAAACCACTTGTTCAAGACGACTGAACTTATTCAACTTGTCTGCCCCACAAATATAAGGTATGGGGGTATATGACAATATGCCAAGCGAAGTAGCTGCAGCATTGTCGGACCCAATAGCTTAACAAAGAAAAAGATTCAATTATCGCTGAAGAATCTGTTATAGGTTGTTTTTTAGTTCTTAATTTTTTTCTAGGAATGTGGGATAAACTCAAGTATAGTGGACCTTCCTTCAAGGACCTTCCACAAAGGCGCAGTAGGGACAGAAATAATAAGTATCGTTTGTAGCCTTTACTTATGTGGCAGTGTGTGTGGAGTGACTTCAGCTCCAGTCAGCCAATTTTAGACAACAGGTCAGGTTTTAAGTTTACTCAAAAAAATATACAAATGCACGGTGTCAAAGTTGAACTACTGCAAAAAAAATGTTAGGAATGTATGTAAGTATGTATGTATCATAGATTGTATTGGAAAATTGGCTTGGGCTTATATAATCTCTTTACTTCCTTCCACTTCCATAAGCTCGAACTGGGAGCGCTGCATTATCAATGCCAGAACGCTCCTTTAAAAGCTGGTTGCGTTTCCTTTCCTATACCAGGGGCCGGTTCGTGTATGGCGAACGACGATAATCGTACGAAAAAAAATTGAAGTCGAAAAATTTTGTCGACGAAAATTTTAGCGTTCGCATAGGTCGAAAGAAAATTGTTCGTGTCCTAATGCAAAAACTCGATAGCCCAAGACCTTTCGAGTGCCTTTCGTCGGCTTCAGACGAAAATTTTCAATTTTTTCGACCTACGCGAACCCGAGACGAGAAAAACTTTTCGTTTTCGACATACACGAACTGGCCCCTGTTCTATATCTTTTTTAACACTGCATGATCGCAATGGGACACTTCTTTTACTGGCGCTTTCTTTATAAGCGCTTCTGAAGCAGTCCTTAAAGTAGAAAAAAATGTCTAACTTTCCAATTCATGTTATAGTGAATGTGGATATGTAGGGTGTCGAAAAGCTTTATATTATTGTTCACCTTTCGGAAATACCTTTACATCCTTCCAAACGCCAGTGTCGACAGCGGTTTAATCAAGCGGTCACCCAACTAAGTACCAACTAACTCCAATATTCTCCTTGACCATTGCAACAATTGAGAATCCGTCTATGTTTGCTCCTTTTCTTCATCTCACACAATTTCTTGAAGCTCCAATCGGAGCATATTAACAGTGCTCCAAATTCGCTCCCCTTAGTAGCGCTTCGACTTTTTCCCGTTGAGATAATTTCGAGATTGATTCTGCCAAAAGAAAGATGAGTACTGAACCATAAAGCTAAGAACAAGGGCCTGTCTATTCCGATGTAGGGTGCACTCTGTAAATTTAGGCTCATCCGCGAATAAAGAACCGACCGTTCGGTATCTAGATTTAATGCTCTCAATTGACTTATTCATACCACAAATTCTTTTTGGCAAGTTCAATATCTTTAAAGGGCCCTCAAACATATTTTAGCCCCAGGTCCCGCAAGGTGATGTGACGGGATTGGTTCCTGGGACCCAGTGGCGGATTAACCATTAGGCAGACCTAGGCAGGTGCCTAGGGGCCCCGGTGGTAAAGGGGCCCCCGATGCCGAAAGCCCAAAAAAAAAAACCTTGTCACGTTTAGACTGATTTTACTTGCTTTTGGGAAAAATAACTCAAGTCAAATTAATGCTTTTCTTTATGAGTCATTACAGAAAATGTTAGAGGAACTTCGTAATAAGTTCGATGACTTTGAAGAAAAAACGAGACTTGTCTTACCTAACGTCGACTATGCAAAAAGTCACACTCGAAAGCGATCAAGAAAAAACCAAGCAAACGATAGTAATGCTCCTGAAGTAAACCTGTCACCTCGTGATGATTTCAGGATAAAAACATTTCTTGTAGTTATTGATAAGATTATCGTTGAAATCAACGGAAGAGGACAGGTTTATAAGGAGATTTACAAAAACTTCTCATTTCTAAATGATTTTTCATTAACGGATGATGAGTATGAAACCGCGACTGAAAACTTGGTGCGCATTTATTCTAACGATTTAGAATATTTTGCTCTCGAGCTGAAACAGTTCCACCATTATGTTAAATCGAGATACGGAAATGCGCAAAAATCTCATGGCAAATTATATGAGATTATCGTTGAAGACAAACTTATCAATGTATTTTCGAAAGTTGAAGTAGCTCTTCGAATATTCCAGACAATGATAACGGTTTGTTCGGCAGAACGTTCGTTTTCAGGGTTGAAACGAATTAAGGCTGCTCAAAGAGCTACTATGCAACAAGAGTGACTAGACATGTTAAGTATTTTTTTTATTGAATCCGACATTTTGAGAAAAATTGATTTCGATGATGTGATCGATAAATTCAGCGAGTCGAAATGCAGGAAAAAGTGTGTATAAAGTCAATTTAAGCGAATCGTAAATATTAATTATAAGAATTGTAAGTGTATGAATAAATTTATTAAAAAAAACTTATTTCTGCAATTTTTTTATTTTTTACCGGGGGGAGGGCTAAAAATAGGGGCCCCACATTTGCAATCGCCTAGGGCCCCGCAGAAGCCTAATCCGCCTCTGCTGGGACCCGATGCTCACTGAAAAATTATCCTGTATCTCTTAGCCGAAGAAGAAAGCTGGTTTTACAATGTTTCTACCAGCTTGGGGGTTATAAAGACCGCCTCTAGCATCTTGATAGCCACTTGTCTAACCGACTACAAGATAAATCCTAGCATTAAGTTCGCTTATATGACTAGGCATCAATTATTTCCGTCTTGAAATCACTAATAGAACTAGGCAACCGATAGCATTTTTGGAGGTTTAGTGATAGGTAGGATACTCCATCGTCTGATTCCGGTTCTAATTTGGAACTATCTGTGTATAGAAGTCTGTCATAGCTCTTGTCAGCTCGGATGTTCCTTTCTTGTGGAGATCTGACAGCGAAACCAGGGTTATGAAGTTAAGTTTCGATGTCATCATCTCAAATCATCAACGATTCCCAGTGGTAGAAAGCGCATTATATTTCTTTGTCGATCTGTATACTCTACACAGCAACCCACTTCCCTACCGTAGCTCCACAGGCATGCAAGCTCCCTGCTTCCTTAGAAATTAGTGAGAGAAATACGTTCATTGCTTCCGGGATTATACACAAGGCCAACGTAAACTTAACTCAACTCAAAAAATAGTGTCTTTCTCTAAAAAAAAAAATAGTAACAAAATCTTTCACCCCAAAATACAAACCTTCAACAGGAACACCTCTTTCTCCACATTCTATACTATCTCTGAAAAAGTAAAGAAAAAAAAAACTAAAACTAAAAATAAAATAAAACAAATTAATTTTTCATTTTAATTAATTTTTTTTATTTTCTCATTCTTCCTCCCTCATTTCATCCGCGTGTGTGTGGTTTTCTTCTTAAACCTTCCTTGTATCATTTATTTTTTTCATCGTTTTTTTTTGTGTTTTTTGTTTTTGTCGTTTTTCGTAATATATATAACTAAATTTCATTTCATTTCTTCATCATCATTTTTTTTTATAATAATAATTATTAATTTATTCACTATTTTTGTTTTTCTTTTCATTATAATATTATTATTTTTTGTTTTGTTTTTTTTATCATTATTATTATTATTCATTCTTTGGAACTTCAATGCGTGTGTGTGTGTTTTTTTTTATTTTTATTATTATTTATTTTACTTATTTTTTTCTTTTCTTTTTTTCATTACTTTCTTTCTTTTCTTGCGTTTTTCTTCTTCTTGTTTTTTTAATTTATTTATAATAATATTTTGTTTTTTGTTTTTTTTTCGTCATCATGCATATTTTTTGTTTATTTTTTTCACATTTTTTTTTGTTTTATTTATATTTTTATACTTTATTTCTCTCCCTCGAATTTCTATTATAAAAACATATATACTTTTTTTTCTTGGATTTTTTTTTTATTTTTATTTATTTTAATTATTAAATAGTATTTTTTTTTGTTTTACTTTTTTTTTGAAGGATTTTTGAAATGAAAAATGCTATTGCGTTTTTTTTTATATTCATAATTAATAATGAAATAAAAAATTAGTTTGAAAAGAAAATTATTTTGTAAAAAAAATAAATTAAATTAAAAATTGTGTTTTTTGAGAAAAGATTTGAACAAGAAAATAATTGTTTTTTTGTATTGAATTTATTGAATACGCATAAGGATTGTAACTATGTATTTTTTTTATTATGATTCAAACTATGAAGCTTTTTTTTAAGATTGTTATATTTCTTTCAATCAAAATCCTTTCTAATAAAGGGAATTTTATTTTTTATTTTATTCAAGAATTATTTAAACAGAAATAAACTATAGAGAAAAAAAGTGAACAGAAAAATGCAGAAACTAAACAAATTGTTTACCTAAATTTTTGTTTTTTTTTTGTTTATTTGTTTTATTTTGACAACACAATAATATTTTTTTATTAATAATTTTTTAATATTTCTGCATTTTATATAGTTTTTCTTGGATTAATTAATGTAATTAATAAATAGGCGTTTACTTCTTATTAATTTTTTTCATCTTAAGTTTTTTGCTGTTTTGCATTGTGGATTTTATTCATAGTGTTTTTAGTTTGTTTTTATATGAATTTCATTTGTTAAACATGCACAATAGTTTCTAAATATTTTTGTTTTTGTTTTTTATACAGAGGATATCATCTATGTCTTCTTTTATTTTATTTATCCACTCTATATATTTATTTAATATAATTATAATTAAAAAAAACATAAAATTGTAATGAAAATTTGAGAAAAGAAACAAAACTAAGTATATTACAAATAATGAATTTGCTTAAAAATGAGAAATTAATATTAATAATCATAATAATAATCAGTTATAATAATTAATTAATTAATTAATTAATAATAAATCTACTATCACATTTAAATGCAACCCAAATATGTTGCGACATTTTTTTTTACTTTTTAAATTTTTTTTTTGTTTTTTAATTTTTACTTGAATATTTTCATTTTCTTTTATTATTATTTTGTTTTTATAATTTAATAATAAAGAATTAATAGTTGGTTATTGTTGTTGTTTTTTTTTGTTATTAAATTTCATTTTTTTTTTGTTATTTCATTTTTAAATTTATATTTTGTTTTTCAATTTTATTTTTGCTTCTTATGATAATAAGACACAAACAAAGAGATATTTTTTGTTTTTTTTTTGTTTAATGATAAATTTGGATTTTTTGCTTTTCAATGACTGTATTTTTTTTGTTTTTATTTACTTATAGCGAGTTTGTGTGTGTGTGTGTAATCCAAACTTACAACAGGTTTGTTTGATTTTTGCATTTTTTGTTTTTTGATTTTCTAAAATATTTTTCTTGATTTTTTTTTTTTGTTATATTTTTCGGTTTTGAATAATGAGATTTTTGCTTTTTAATCATTGGAGTAGACTAGCTATTGGCTCATATATATGTATGTAGTGTTTTTTTCTTGTTAGTATATAGTTTAATTACTGTTTTATTATATATAAGTAAAGCTGGCTAATGGAACCTTATCCTTTATTTCTTTTTTTATTTTTTTATTTATTTTTTTTTCTTCATATATATATACTTCATTTTTTTTGCAACTACGAATGTTTTTTTTTTATATAATATTTCTTTCATCTTCATTATATAATGTGGCGAAAATATGTGTGTTTTGTTTTTTAATTAATTAATTTCATCATTGTTTTTGTTTGTATTTTCTTTAAATTCAGAATAGAAAAATATTCATGTAAGGATTCAAGTAAAATCTCGACAATAGCTGCTCATATTTTATTTTGTCATTATTAATTATTATAATAATTAATTTCTTTTTTTTTTTTATTAAATAAAAAAAATAAACGAGAAAAATGTCTACTGCGTTTTATATAAATAATAAAAATGAATAGCAGAGTAATTTATTTATTTATTTATTTATTAATATATTTATTATGAAGTTTTGTTTTTTGATTACTTTAGAGTATGAAATGTGTGATATTTAATAATAAAAGTCATTAAAAATAATCTTAATTCATATTTTAGCCTTTTTTTTGTTAAATAAAAACAAATTAAAACTTATTATAAATGTTGTTTACTACTATTTATTTATTTTATACATTTCATTTCAGTCATGTTTTTTTATTTATATTTTTGTTTATTTTTGAATTTCCTCTAGAGATTTATGGTTTTTTGTGGTTAAACAATAATTAATAAATAATAGTGATGAAGTAGCATTTTTTTTTGTGGCAGTGCTAAGCTCAGGAATCACCCTTTGTACTACCAGTGCGTCATGTCGTTTGTCACGTCATGGTGCAATGTCTAGCAGTGAGCTTAGTACGAGGGGGGAATAGGCTAAGGGTTATGGGGGTTCGAAGGGGTGTTGAAGAAGGTGGCGATGATCCCGGCATTTGAACTCTTGGATGCTGTAGGAGCTCGGAAATACTGACTGCGAGAGATTATCTATATACAAACGAATTCATATCTTGTTGAGTGCGTGAAAGGGGGAGTTGCAGTCTGGTGTTGCGGGTATAAGATTGCCGTGAAGGCAGGAGAGCGTTTATTTCGGAGGAACAGTCGCTATAATAGTAGCGATAAAATTTTGTCAGTGCTGCTACATTCCTACGGTGGCTCAAGGGGTCGATGGTGGAGCAGGCGGTGTCGTTATCAATTAATTTAAGTGCCCTTTTTTGCACCTTATCTAACCATGCCAAGGTGGTTATCGACGTGCCGCCCCAAACGAGGGAGTTATATTCGAGAAGAGGCCGACTGTAGGATTTATAAATAACAGCACGGGCCGATGGCTGGAGGAGGAACTTGCACCTCTTAAGAAATCCCAAGCACTGGGATGCTTGTTTGGCGATTTGGAATATGTGGTCATTCCATCGCAAGTCTTTGGCTAATGTCACGCCTAAGATGTGTAGGGATGGGTCGGCCATTAGTTCAACTTCACCCACTGTCAAGGATGGTGAGGTGTTGAACTTTTTTTTTGAAATAAGACAGTTACTTGGTTTTGGTGGAGTTGAATTCGACACGATTCTTCTTTCCCCACTCTAGAATGAGCTTAATGTCGTTATTAATAGAATTGGACATTAATTTACGATCTTCAAGACAGGATCTGGCATGAGTCTGTCTTGTATCGTAGCTATAAGAGTAACGCAGGGTACCGTCGTTAGCGAAGCTGAGAAGTGGGTTGGAGGGGATTGAAAGTAGGTCATTTATAAAGATAAGAAATAAGGTTGGTGATAAAATTGACCCTTGAGGGACCCCCGCAGAGATAGGGTGGGGTTCAGATTTGACGCCATCCAATACTACCTTAATTGAACGGCCGGAAAGGAAACTCTCAATCCACTTCTGTAAAAGTGAGTCGATTCCAATAGCTTTGAGTTTAGCTAATAAGGCTAAGTGCCAAACTCTATCAAAAGCCTTGGAGATATCCAAAGCAACCAGACTGGATTCACCTGATCCATGCAAACTTCGGCTGAGGTGTTCTGTAAGACAGACTAAAAGATCGCCAGTGGGTCTTTTTTGTCGGAAGCCATACTGTCTGTTATGAGTAGGTTGGATTCTAGATATCCCATAAGTATTTTGTTGATTATCGTCTCCATTATTTTGGAGAGAATAGAAGTAATTGCTATTGGGCGGTAGTTGGAGGGAAGGCTGGAGTCACCTTTTTTCGGTATTGGCTGAACATGGGCAAGTTTCCAAGAGTCTGGATGGACTCCGGAAGAGTATGATAGGGCAAAAAGTTTGCGCAGAGGTTTAGCCAAAGGTGAGACGCATTGTTTTAAGACGATAGGGGGTATATTCTCGGGTCCAGTGGATTTATCGAGCTCCTTGAGGCACCTGTACACCTCGCGAGTTCTGAAGAAATTTGTTTGCCATTATTTTTTTTTATTTATTTTACGTACGCAGCGAGAGAATAAATTAAAAAAAATAAATAAGAAACGGTTATGTAAAATTATAAAAGATAAGAAAAATGGGTTTTAATGAATTAATAACAAAAAGGAAAATATAGAGTCTCATCGCAATCACAGGCGCCTGTTTGAAGTTTCTTCTTATTAAAAAAATATTAACTGATAAGACCTAAAAGAAATAAAAATTAAAAAAAAAACTTGAACCGCCGTAAAAATAAAAATAATAAATAACAAAAACATTTTGTTATGACCCATTTGTGTTTTTATCAATTTCAGCTTTGTTTCCGTTTTTTTTTTCAATAATTTCTAATCGCATCAATTAATATTGCGGAAAACGATCAATTAATTCTCTTAAATATCGATAAAATAAAATTCAAAATTCTCGTGAAATACTGTTTGTATTTTTTTCGTTCATTGGTATATAAAAAAAATTATGTTTATGTAATGCAAAAAACAAACATATGATTAAGATTTCATAAAGATACTGATATTGAAATATGAATTAATCACTTTAAGTATTTATTGATTATTTTCATAAAAAGAGGAAACGCATGACTTTATAAAAAATCATGCTATCAGGATTTATAAGAAAAAAAAATCAACAAAATGACACATAAAAACGTGCAAATGATTATAATTAAATGATTTGTTATCACTTTAGTATATAAATCTTTGTTGAATGGAAGGAAATAAAAAATAATATTTCAGAATGGAGCGAGTCAGTAACAGTATATGTATAGTTAATTGCGATTAATGTTGATCAAATCATTTTTTTTTTTCATATAATAATATTTAAACTGTTGACTATTGTTTCCGTCTTTTGAGATTCGCGTGCATGATTCGCGGGTTGATGAGATTGTATATCATGTCGTTTTAATGGGAATTTTTAAACAAACAATTTTAATTAATTGCAACAGTGCGTCATTTAACAAAGTTTGATTATACACGCTCTGTGGGGCAAAGGTAATGTCATAATGCGAATGTGCCACCATTTTTTGCATATGGCGTCAAATGTAATTTTAGTTTTGACATTTATATTTTAGACAGATAGAGAAAAGATTGTTGACAGCAAGCAATGGAGTGCGATTCAGCCCTGGAAAGTAGTGATCAGCTGATTATCAGGTTTCAATGTCAGATTTTCTTTTTCTTTTGTAGATTATTATTATTAACAGAAAAACGTCCGGTATATTATATTATAATATTTATTTCATTTTTATTTAAATTAAAAACTGTTCAGCCGTTCCTTCACTGAACATAAAAATTGTCAAGAATTGTCAAAAACCGATTCAGTCCGATTGCTTATTTCGTATCCGTTTCCCTTCGATTACAAGTTCGGGCATTAAGTCAAGTGATGGCAAATGGATGAATAAAGGTGGATTTACATATTCGAGGTTTTTCGGTTGCGCCGCTCTTTTTTACAATTTCAAAAAATCGTTTTTTCGGATCGATTCGTTTATAAGACGTATTTGATCCATATTTTTACATATTTCTAGGGTTTTTCGGGCTCTTTCAGACAAAACTATGACTCTCTCTCTCTCTTTTTCTGCACTCTTGCTCTCCTCTAAACGTGACTCAGGGGAATCAACCTCGAAGACCTTGAAGATGAAGATACACAGTTTTTCATGCAGAGAGAAAGCAACAAAAAAATTGGGTTCCGCTCAAGGGATGGATCTTGGTGCCTGTTTTGCCAGTGGAAATCACAACTCGGATTCAACACAACTCGAATTTTGCAGTCCGAAAAATCGATGACTTTAGGAAGTTGGTTTGGGAAAAGAAGTTCAAGGGATTTCCTGTTAAGGAGTCCAGTGTCCAGATGCTGAAACACCTGGGTTTCGTGAACCCATCCATTTTAAAAATCTCTCAGAAGTAGCGGAATTTTTCAAAATAGTATTGGAAGCAGTCCATGAAGAGTTTCCTCGATTGTTGATGATGTCCAACAAAGAATTGGAGCAGGACATTGGCCTTGAAGAATTTTGGAAAATAATCCAAATTCAACGAGCTGAACGAACTTCAACTTTTTCTGTGGCAGGGTGTTAGAAACAGCTGATTGTAGTTAAAATTTGAGGTTATGTGTAACTGAAAATGTTTGTTTATTTGGATTTGTTTGATTTTACGCGAACGTAAAGAGAGGTTTTATTAAAATTTGTTTTTTTGTTAGTTTTGTTGTTGTTGCTTCTTTGTTTGATAATGAATGAGTCGAAAGTCACGATTGTTTTTGTCTCCGACAGAATTCGTCGCAAATGTTTAAACGCGTATTAAAAATCTGCGACAGAAATGATCAGCTGTGATACGACGCGACGGAAAAATGTCAGATTATGTAAATCTATATCAAGAGTCAATCCACCCATATATATATGACGGCACGACACCGATGCTTTCCTTGTCGGTGGCTTCCGTGATGAATTTTTCACTGACATTCGCACAGCCTCGCCTTTTCCGTATCGGTGCTCTATGTCCAATGACATCTGTGATTACTTTCTAATTTAGAAATTTGACAGTGATCTTAAGTGCATCATGGAAGTCACCGTGGAATATCTTATCGGGGTCGAAAAATCGGCAAAATAAGCTCACGTAATTAATTGGTGACCCCAAAAAAGACCGATTTGAGTGTATTTAAAATAAATTTTACCTACATTTTTGTTGAATAAATTAAAAAATAACGGTGGCAATGTATTTTTTGTGTTTTTGACCGACGCCTAAATAGTAGCTACTGAGACTCCTACTGCATCGGATGTGTAGAAACATGTCACGCCGTTCTGAATATGTTTCCGTGGAGTTACATCGTTCCGGTATTTGTTTTTCACTGATGCTCCCGGTACAGTACTGAAGTCGCCGCCAGTTCACGGATATCTGTGGATCGTCCGATCGAAAAGGGTGTAAAAAAGCGAATGAGCACCAAAAAATCAAATTGGCGCTCTAATCTTTCAGAATGAACTTATCCAGGGTAAGAAAACTACAAGTCTATTGTGGACCCGCGTAAAACGAAAAATAGTGCAAACCGTGACTGGTTTTTTTTTGCGCCCGCGAAACGATGCATACTTGTGGAATCCATTTCTGCATTGATCGGTCAGTTCGGTCAATTTCTACCTTTGGGGCTTTTTGAAATCTCGCGTTTACCACACAAACCAGAAATTTCGCAAGTCTTGATAACCCATATTTAAGAAAAAGAAGAAATCACCAATTTAGAGCCAAATGTTTTTAGCGAGTTTCAAGTAAAACAAACACAAATAGGGATTTACTCAGAAGGTTGTCATTTGTACGATACTTTCAAACAAACTTTCCGTTAAAACAGAGCCCATTTTTTCATTTCTAACAAAACGGCAGCCAATTAGCATTATGACATTACTTTTACCCCGCCTTGTATGTTATTAATTTTATGGCAGGTGAAATAAATTATTAAATAATCTAGAAAATATAAAATTTATTATAGGATAATATTCTATCTACACTTATTTCAATGAATTAAATTGGGGTAGTGATTTTAAAATTTAAAAATGCAGGATTGATTTGTATTGAACATGTCTTTTTAAGGGCAATAATATATAAATTCAGTCAAAACGAGATCAAAATAAGTTACTCTTTCTCAAATTAGCAACACGACGAACTAACTACTAGTTAAGTAAGTATTTAATTAACAAACAGCTTCAAGAAAAAAGTATAACAAAAAGGTAAAGTATACAACAACAGCACAAATACTGCGCAACACCTCTAAGCTACTCCAACTCTATGCAAAATTTATTATTGTTACTTAACCATTCGCTAAGTAGTTGTTCTATGGAAAAAGCGATATGTGAACTTGCTTTACTTAACGTAATTTTACGGTGGGTAATGTTAATCAAAATTTGATATCAGCTAGTGTTAATTGGGTCATTGAAAAACATTCACCTTATGTAAAAATTTGTTTTTCTAGTGAAGATCTGCTAATACAATATTTTTTTTGCGCTAATAACGTGGATTTACATATGGTAATTTCTAACATCTCTTGTTGGGCATATATGAAATATTCATCGGTTAAAGAACTATGTATATGATTTGATCAGTTTTATTATAGCATTGACATTTTTCTTATTATAATGAATGATAACGAACTTCAGGGAGTGCAGATGATGATAACAATAAATATAATCGTAAAGTGTAAAGATAAAATAAAGTAACTTTATGGTCTGGTGTAAACTTACCATTTTGAATTTTTTTTTATATTTCGGGAATTCGAAAAATAACAAGGTTTATAAGGTGAGGAATCGAGTCGCTCGATCTGTCCTTACAAGAATTCACTTTGATAATTTTATCGTGAAATTTGAATTTTGTTAAGGGCAGCGTACTTGAATATAATCTGATTTGTATGTCTCAGGGTTTTTTTTTCGGGAAAATTTTGGCTTAAACACAATAAATTTTAATGGTGACCATCTCTGTAAAATTATTTTATATTCGTTTTGAAGCAGTTATATTCGGCCTTAACAACAAGTGATTTATCACTAGTTCAATCGCATATGCACCCAAAGTTATAAAAGTCAATAATAAAATATCAATTCGCAAGGCTCCAATATAAGTAGAGCCCTCGCCATAAAAGATGGGAAAAGAGAGCAATGCTCATGACATGTTTTTATTATAATATTATAGCCGACGACAGCCACAATTTGTACTAAATTTCACTCAGCGCTTTTTTTAATTTAAACCAATAGACTGGGTTTCGTTCGATTACCGAGGTCAAGCAGCATTGTACATGGTAAGTACTTCGTTGGGGGACCACTTTGGTAAAACGACACTAGCGTTTTTTTATATGAAAGAGTCTAAGATTAAGTCCCATCCTTTATACTATTAGCCTAAAAATGATGACTGTGCTAATTCCTTATACATAAGAGGGAAGCTCATTCCAGGGTATAATCGCATGCACAAAAACGGAACGAATACCAATTCGAGACAGAATAGCTGGAATAAGGAATTTAACTGATGTTAAGATTTGCAAAGGGTAAGGAAGTCGTTTTTTGCTTAGAAAACTTTATGTAGTGCCATAACATCGAAAAGCAAAAGAGGTCACATCCTATTAGAGAATTCCGCACAGATGATACATGATCTGACCTTCTCAAGTTGAAGATAAAGCGTAAGCAATCATTGAATGCAACATTAAGTTGTTGACGACAGAATGAATCATACACAATGTAAACAAGTGAGCCATAGAGGATATTGATATATAATGAAAATAGTAGGGGACCAAGAATTGAACCTTGTGGAATACCAGAAGGCACCTGTAGGGGAGAGGAGATAACATTGTTATGACGAGCACATTAAAGACGGTTAGATAGGAGGATAGCTGACTTAGTTTGGAAAGCAGGATCGTGTGCACCACCGATTCGAAGGCTTTCGAGAAATCAAGAAGCACTAATATTGCAATGTCGCCTTTATCAAGCACAGAACGAATGTTAGTTGTTACCTTTAGTATAGCGGTTTCACAACTATATTTTTGCGACGTATCAGTTCACAGATTTCGCAAGAAAACCTAGCAGTAAGCTTAACTCGAAAATAGAACAAGCATATGATAGGTTAAGAGTGTAATCTGGAGGATGCATGGGGGAAGAGGCGGTGAGCCTCGCGTTTGAACTCTTGCATGTTATATGAGTTCATTTTTTTAAGCAGTGGGCTGTGCCAAAACAGTCGCTTTAGCAGGGGACAGCTTCGTTGGAGTGTTATGCCTACTGAAACAAGAGAATCCCGCTAACGAGACGGGTGCGGTCCTTATTCACATATCCACAAGCTGACATAAATTCTTTATTAAAAATCTTTTTTCTACGGCTTCTAAAACGGCTTTGAAGGAACATTAACAGGAATGCTCCCCTCTGCGAATGTATTGCATTATGGAGTGTTCTAAGATTGCTATTGCAGCACACAATTTCGATTGTAAACACTTCTGAAAACCAATCCAGGGCACTTACTGTCATTTAAAAGGATCGTGGTTCTATTCAATATGCCGACGTAGTCCTTTACCTTTCCACTTAGACAACAGCAACTACCTGCAGCCTGTCTGTAGCCTTCTCCATAAGCACTGCAAGCAAAACAAAATCATTTCCTTTTCAATTGCCGATGTCAGCATTGTTTAGCGATAGTATTGCAAGGAAAAAACTGGTATTGTGGCGGACATTTTTTTCACAATCTCCCTTCCTTCTATTATCTTTCTGACCACCAGAGCTTGCTGTTCGAGATTGCATTGTAGTAGATAGAATTGGCAAAAAGCTCACCTCAGAGGTACTGTTTCACATAACAATAAATCAAATATTCAAAAAAATTCAATTAATTCTGTTAAAATTTGTTTTCATTATTCTTTCGACGTTTTTCTGTTTGCGAACGACTGCAGGCAGCTTCAGAGGGGATTTCTTTTAAATTCTCGATGTTCCGTGCTATGTTTTTATCATTTAGGACAATATCGAATAGAACTTAAACGAAAAAAAGGAATTTGATTGAAACTAGTGTCTGCCTTCGTAAGTCGGCCGCCTTATTCAAGAGCTATAACAACAAATGGCGATTCTCTTTAATAATATATTTCTAACCAGTTTCCCAACACAATAAAAAATTAACGATAAAAAAATCAGAAAGAAAATACAGGAATCAAAGAAAAATCAGAGGTATTTGAAGAATGACCAGATTTGTGACAAAAACGATGACAAATAAATGTTATAAAAAGAAAATGTAAATGTGAGGAGAGTTAAAATTTCCATGAACAGTGTCAGAGGTTTCAACTTGGATTCTGGGTTAGGTTAAAAGCTTATGATGTATTATAAAAGCAATTCTACAAAAAAAACTGCTCAATCATAAATGTATCCCAAGAAAATCAGTACATACTTAAGTTAGACCTTATTTTATACCTCAACATTTTTTCTTTAAATAACAAATTCAAGGAAACAACTTCAAATTTGCAAGTTTCTATGTATTTAATATAAATTACCCAATCAATTTCTATCGTAACAAAATATTCTCTATCCGAGTACATATTTTTACCTATAAACAAAATGATTATAAATATCCAGAAAGAATACTGCCGACAATCTTAAGTGATTTAACCTCATCTTGACCTTAATGACATGTGAGCCCCATTCAAAAAATCGCTAATAACATCTTCACTCTTCCCCAAACAGGAAGGCAATTGTTCTAAAATAATTTATTCAAAGCATCTTCATTCATCTATAAGCCTCCCATAGTGCTTCTTTTGCATGGATACATATTTGCTGATGCTTTAATGCTGAAACAAAGCCGCGCTAATTACAGACAAATTGTTTTTATGTGAACAAAATGCTAAAATTCGGATTAGAAACTTTTGGGGGGTATTTGTTTAATATTTCCATTGGTAATTAGTATTTATCTTAATATTATGTATATAGTTGTTGAAAGTATGATAGGTGATATTCTCGTTGGGTGAGTGACGTGACTACAGGGGATGCGATGGATTCTTACAGATGTGTCGAGGAAAATATCACTTCATACGACACCATGTCATGATTAGAATACGAAGTTTGTCGAACTAGTCGCCACAATGAGAATAGCAATTTAAGGTGCAAGTGACATCTGTCAGGTCATTCGATAACGAGAATAAGGCTGACCCTTTCGCCGCCATTGTACGCGATTCTGTACAGCCAAACTTTTGAGGGTAGTAGATATATTTGTGTTTCACTATTTCATTAAATGCAAGACAGACAGTACTTTAAAATAGTAACTATTTTGACGGGTATATTGACGATAACAGCCCAGGGCCGTCCTAAGATATCCGACGACGCCCATCTTTATAAAAAAAATACACAGGATGTCCAGCGGGAGCGACGACCATCAGAGGAAAGGACAAAACTAATGAGTTTCCTATACCAAATGATAGGAAAACTTTACAAGGTTTCTGGGAACGTGATAATGACGATCAGCAGTTGCAATACATGAGTCGCAAGACAAGCCCAGCCGAAAAACACTTCCATGCTTACGAGCTAGAAGTACTCTCTATAGTGGAGAGTTTAAATTCTGGAAAGAGGATTAAGATTATCACCGACTGCAATGCCTTCACCATGACAATGAAAAAAGAAGATGTCCACTGAGAGTGGCTTGATGGGGCATGTTTCTAAAAGGCTTTAATTGCCAGATTAACATTCTTCAGGTACCAGGGCGGTGCCTGGCCAGCGTTCGTTGCGTGCACAGTACGCAGGCACCCATAATAAAACGCTGCTAAATCGAATAGGAATAAGTGCACAACATACAGGTTGCGCAATATCAATAAAACCTATTCATCTGCACGACCAAACTTTTACCCTGCTATATATTGCAACGTTTTATTACGATATACGCATGCAAGGCAAATGTTTAGAATTGGTGCACCAAACCAAAATCGCTCCAAAAAAAATGCAGCTATTCAAAGTGATTTTTGAGTGCTCCAATAGTAACTTGCGAATTACGAATTAGGACTGCGGGACATTTTTAGGTATTTTGAGTGATTTATCCTCCATCGCCCGCCGCTGCCGCCCGACCTGGCCGAAACATTAAAATTGATAACATTCAATTTGCCAGCACTCAAAAATCACTCTGAATACCTAAAATTTTGTTGAAAGTGATTTTGGCCTGGAGCCCCAATTCTTAACATTTACTTATTTTACGGGATGTTACCTTGGAGGCGGTCGTATACTCAGGCACGGCCCTTTCAGATACTAAAATGAGGCACATAGATGCGTTGAGCAGAATTACATTACCAATTTTCGAAACATTTACCGCCCCGAGGGGAAAATTTAAATGGACTACCGAAAGTGTAGGAAATTGGACGACGAGAAGCCAAAGAAAATATTACTAAGATTAAATAAAAGAATAGGAGACAAAACAATAAGAAGAGTGGCTATAAGGAGGGGTCCTTATTTGCAGTGAATGAAAGGGTAAATTCGATGATATTGAGTTTACACACCGAAAGAGCCGAGCCTTATGTTTAAGTAAGGTTATGCCAACCTACCGAAGACCATTAACGAACTCAAAGCTAGCAAAGCTAACAACATACGAACCGAAATAGCTGCTATAACGCTCGTAGTGCTGGTCAATGTTATGTAGAATGACCGAAAAAGAACTTTTTTGGCGTATCAAATAAAGGTGGTCATTTAATCGACGTTGTATTAAAAAACTGGGGCCGGTTCGTGTATGTCGAAAACGAAAATTTTTTTTCGTCTCGGGTTTGCGTAAGTCGAAAAAATTGAAAATTTTCGTCTGAAGCCGACGAAAGGCACTCGAAAGGTCTTGGGTTATCGAGTTTATGCATTAGGACACGAACAATTTTCTTTCGACCTACGCGAACGCTAAAATTTTCGTCGACAAAATTTTTCGACTTCAATTTTTTTTCGTACGATTATCGTCGTTCGCCATACACAAACCGGCCCCTGTTTTGAAATAAATGGTAGAGAATATCCTAAATAAATCTGTCTCATTTTTTAAAATCGGCAAAAAGTTGTCAATGTTATTCAATATTGAAATACCGAAGGTCTAGATGGCGCACCCAAAATTCATAAATCTTTGAACGGGATTTTCTCGAAACACTATTTTGCACTTAATAACTTCTGCCGATTTATTCCAGGCTTATCTCAAGGCAGTATAGGACACTATCCTTAGAAGCTTGAGAAGCCTTTACGATGTGTTCAATGTCATTCTGAACAATTGTGCATACCACCTCTAAGGGAGAGTAATTACTTATTTTTATTAGATTTTTCATACTTTTTAGTTTATTTGGTTTGTACACATCTGTTATATATAAACTTTTTGTAAAAATATCTCTGTTGTTTTTATTTTGGCGGTTAGTGAAGAATTTTATGAATTCAGTATTGCAATAATACATAAAAATAACGCAATATTTAAATTTAAATCATCTACCTACTCGAACATTTGGTCCCCCCGACTTCTTGTTTACGTGTCAAAAACATTCTCAAACGATATTCAATTTCCAAGTTTCCCCTCCCTACTTCTACCCCCTTGACATCTTTCACAAATAAAAACAGAAATTATCTGAATTTTAATTTCCAACTGGAAATAAAAAAAAATTTTAATTAAAATTCTCCAGATTTCAATTGATTTCCACTCTTGTTCTGCAGATTTATTCAAGTTGTTTTAAAAGTTTTGTTTCAAGAACATTTTCCCCAGCAACCACCAAAGCCCCACCATCAACCACACCACCTCCAACTGTCGAACCGAACTGGAGAATACAATTTAAGAGGAAGAAAAACAAAATCAACGCGTAGGTTGAATTGAATTGACTTTAGTTTTTGTTTTAATGAATTTCTGGTGTGAAGAACGATAAATTAATTTTCCACGTCGGTGAAAGTGAGTTAGACACGCTTTGTTACAAAAAAGATTGTGTGTGCTTCATAAACAAAAATGACTAATAATAAATGCGTGTGTGTGCTGAGGCCAAGCCAAGCGTTCGAGTTCTATCCCCAAGACACTATGTAGCGACTATAGTCTTATAGTATGGAGAGTAATTGAGGTCACGCAAGTTGACGACACATCAATTATTCGTCATGGAAAAAGAAAATAATAATACTAGAATTATATTCAAAACGCTTCTGTAATTATTTTGTAATTTTTACCAATTTCACGTTTGACAAGTGGAGAATGATTAATTATTTTGAGAATTTTTTTTAAGTTTTTTTCAGGGTGATTGTGCAGTACAGAAAAAAGTTAATCAAGGTTTTGTTCTTTTAAGATTATGTGATGATCGTCATTATCCATATATGCATATCACGATTCAAGGGCATGCGCATCATACTTAAGAAATATCTAAGCTGTGCATCGAACTAAACCAAATCATTGTAATTGCAAAATACCTGGAACCTCTTATCATCCCTACTTCTCCCTTCATCAACAAACGTCCGCGTAGCACATGCGCTGGAGCGCACCATCTAAACCGGCTCCTACCTACCTCCTCCTAAAGCCTCTACCCCCTCCCTTAAATTAGTATCCTTTGATAGAAAATAATATATCTTAAGGAATTTCGATTGCAAAGACACTTGGTTATCATCAATCATCCTTTCCTTTCTGTCAACTAAGACCATTCATAGAATGCAGGAAATTACCAGAAGGACCTTCGCAGGAGGCCAACACCAAAGGGGACACAAAATTGTACCGGAATGCCCTTTGTTATTCCCAATGAGCTGTGTGTCATGGTAAAACCCTTCGTGAAATTTTTGACCCATGCTGCCCTCTGGAAATCAGCATAGCACAATCCAAACAGTATTGGAGGGTAGTGAAATTGTACCTCTAAAGCAGTGAAATGTATACGTATACGAAAATATGATTGTATTGAACGATTGAAACAATGGAATGTGGAAGGTAAAAATCAACCCCTTCGCTATTTTAAATGGTGCGAGTTAGAAAATACCTGCGTGATATAAAATATCAAACTTCAGTTGTAAAATTCATATTTCATTTCAAACGGAAAAGGGTGGAATTTAAAAAAGAAATATATTTCTTTGCATGTCTGACAAACACCATTTGGAATCCTTGGTATTCATTTTATAATTAAGGATAATAAATGCAATGGGGTGGATGGGTTCAAAATTGATTGTTCTAAGTTAAATTTTAACGAAATAAATTTAAAACATGGTAAGCCATAAGAAAATGTAATGACACACGATTTAAGCTAAGTTTTATCTGGAGTTCTTCATACTGTTGAAGCGTTTTTTTTCCTTTACAAGAAATTAGGTCGCGTTTACATTCCGAAGTCAACGCGAAAGTGCAGTTTGAAGCTCTGTTACCGCACAGAAATTTGTATGCTTTTTTCTCTGATGCACTGTTTCATTTTCTTGCAAGTTTCAGAACTTCAAAGTGCATTTTCTTGTTGACTTTGGGATGTAAACGCAGCTTTAATGACACGAATTTTAGCTGTCCAAAAATTATGAAATACCTACTATAAAAAAACTATCAATTTATTAAAATGAATCAGCAGCAGAAAATGGCGGGTGATTAAGTCGTAATTGTAGATAATTGCATCTTAGCTTTTTGTATGCTATCACAATTTGCTTCTGAAATGAATAATTACGGAAATAATTGTGATCGTAAATCAAATGTTGCACAAAACAGTCCGCTGGAAAGCAGTTGTTTCCGCCCTATGTCCCATAAGGGATTAAAGGAGCATAAGTCAAATCAAGACCAATCAAATCAAGCATAATCAACATGTATTTGAACATATCTTTCCTTGAGGTCTGGCTTTTGTAATAATAGAGTAAACCCTTTCACAAAGTCATTGCGAAGTTTATCCAGTTTATGAGTTAAAGTTGAGTAAGTTGAGAGTAAAGTTGAGTCGAGGTTAAGTTGAAATTTTGATCACCGTATATATTACTACGTTTATAAGCGGAGTTTTCCTCCGGATGGAAGTTTCGATCCCGAGTGAAACACCGCTTATAAACCGGGAGTGAAAATCCAGAACTTGGATTTTCGCTCCCGAAGAAAAAGCTGGTGTGAAACTTCGATCCCGGTTTATGTTGTGCTTATAAACGCTGACTGGGAGTGAGAATTTTTTCGAGGGGGGAAAACTTTGTAAAGAAGAAGCTGGGTGTTTTATTTTGCTGCAATAGTTTTTTTTCTTTGTTTATTGATATTTTTAAATACATTAAATTAAACATTGGTTTTATATTTGTCTTTGCTATGATTTTGAATTTGAGCTTGGAGATGTCATCTCAGACCAGAAAATATTTTGGATTTACACTCCAATTGCTTATAAACGCATCGGGAGTTTTACTTTGGATTGAAGATGCGGGAGTGAAACTCCGCTTATAAACGTAGTATATAACGCGGACTTCACAGATGGTAAACAAACAAAACAAATGTCACTTCAACCCAATTACAACTCAACCCGCGTATATGAGGCGAAATATGAACTTAACCCAGGTAGGAGAGCTGAGTTGAGTTTAGTGGACCGGGTTTCAACAACAATTTCAATCGTAAATAATGATAAAACTTAACCACCGGCTTAAGCGAAGCAATGGCCGATCTAGTCTTATTCTCGTCTCAAACAGTCGAACAACGGAACAAATGTCAATAAAGTAGTAGTACGAATCTCGCTTGTAGTAAAACGATTCGATTACAGTCAATGGCAGTTTACGAATGCTTTTAAATGGTGGAATGCGTGTGCTGAGTTTATTTTACTTAAACAAAAAAAACTTTCTTAAAGCAAAGGTTTTTTTTTCAATCGAATCAGCTTTCAATTTTCGATTGCTTGCCGAATCGAGTATTGGACTAGACTCAAAATATTTTCAAATGCCGCAACACTAAGCACTCATTTTATCCCAAGATTATCGCAGACAAAATCTAGGATTTAAGTTAAGATAATGATTTTACACCTCGTTTGCCATGTATTAAAATTCGAAAAACAACAAGATTCGAATAACAAATCGGACAGGGTTTGAGGTTGAAGCATTTTAAACATAGCAACAATTGCGGATAAAAGGTAATTCTCGACTTTTGGTTAAAGCTATTCGTTGGTTATGTTTACGGCCCTATTAAAAGCGGCCCCCAACTAGTATTAAACACTTCCAATGCTGCTTGACTTGTAATAATCAAATGCGAACCGGTCTACTGACTGTGCTGATGGAATCTTTATGGTCACCATGATAATTTCCTGTGTTCTCCGTCTTATTCAATTTATTAAAGTTGCAATTTTGCCCCTTAGGAGCATATTCGCGCTCGCAATTCGCTCCGCTTAACAGAGCTCCGTATTTTGTCCGCTGGGTTAGTGTTATGCATTTGTTTTTCGGTATGTTATAATCATTTAGATCATTTTTTGTAGCAGAAAAACCTAAAAACAAAATCACATTGCACACATTGCAAAACAAATGATTCAGTACAAAGAACTAGTTTTTAACTAAACTACTCTTTTCCCAAACCAAGATTATTACACTGTACTTAGAGAATTCGATCCCGGGATAGGGCCGGGGCCCTTACATCTATTATAGTATGTAGTCAGATGTCAACTAGCTTCTCTCCGGATTACATTGGCACCAGTTCTGGTACTAGTCAATTTTCCACTAGTGCTAAACGTATTACTATTTTCAGGATGTCAGTTTATTCTGTCTACGTTCATCGTAAAACATGAAATAAAAAAGCAGCTATTTACAAAATGTTTTCAATCTTTTCTAACAATCCAAAATCCCGGGGATATCTCGGGATCCCGGGGTTGTCTGTTTTTAATCCCGAGATTGGAAATAAGGACCGGGATCGAATTCTCTAACTGTACTAAAATTTGTTATTATATTGTATTACAGGTTTTTAATCCTTTTAAACATTACGCTACGTTAAAGCAACATCCTTAGAAATTGGTCAAATAAGCAGTAAAAATAATTCCGCGTTCTTTAGGTATATGTATATCGCTCCATTGCTTCTGGTCAACTAATTCTATGTCAAATCATAATGACATTTGACACCATTTACAAAAACGACATTACGTTTGCCCCATCTTTTATATATAGATTATTCAATAATAGATTGTTGACTTAAAAAATTCTTCAATTAGCGAAATGAAACAAAAGGAATACACTGCGATGTACTTTTGTAAATATCCTAATAACGTAGTTTATTTCATGATAAGGTTTTAATACTTATTCCGCGTTCTTATCAACTCAGCTAATAACAAAATTGAAAATGACCAGCCAAACTTGACTACAAATGATGGTGTGTTTTTATATAATTAAGATTTGGTTATATCACAAATTTAAATGATAAAATATGTGAAAAATCATTTGTATTTTATTGATTTGCAAAAAAAGTGACAAATTAAATAACCACACTATATCTATAAAGCGCTGGGGGTATGGCGAAAAAATTTTGTCTGAAACATAATTTTTTATATCGAACGGGATCCTGAAATCAAATAATAAAGAAAGGATGGAGGCTTTTCTAGATTCTGTAACATATGAAAACATACATTATGCATCTTAAAGCTTAGTATGTTGTTCCTAAGTACAACGGCCAAGAAAAATTTTCCCAATATATGCTTGATGATAAAAAAAACTCTTAATCGGTCAAGAAAAGTACTAATACTATTCTGACACAAAGATGGAGTCTTTTCCGGTAAAGCAAGAACTGGGAAGACCCTTTTTTGCTTGTTCCAAATTTGACATTTCCTTTGTGACAGAACATAGATTTGGCTGCGGAAAGTGTTTTCATACAGTTTTTATAGTTTTTAGTATAATTATAAAGAACAATTAAAGTAATTATTATTTAAGTGTTGTTTTTAAATTAAATTGAAGTCGTAACAAATTCGGTTTGTGAGAAAATTTCTTTATTAAGGGGAGGGGAATTTTGAAATTTGATCTAACACCATTTTGCTATTCGGGGAAAATGTCAATTTTAATCAAGAAAAAAGTCTTCGCATTCACTTGTCAATATTCTGTTCTGTACCAGGATCGAGAAATATTAAGAGCACTTTCTTTACCACCGTAGTTAAGAACCAGCACACTTATAGCTTGAAGATAAAAAGGGGTGTTTAAAAAAATCAATTTACTACTTCATATTGTACCTGCAAATGCAAAATACAATTTTCTTCTATATTAAAGCATGACACTCATAGAATTCCGATTATTAGGAGCTTAAACATTCCAACCTGGTGCAAAAGAAAAAATAAATAGCCAAACATTAAGGAAAAAAACAAAGAACCACATCCGATTGTTTTTTTGTTGTTGTATCAAATAAAATTACCCCAGAAATAAATTCAAAACAAAATTGTTTACTTTTTAAATCATTTTAAACAAATTTATTTTTCACATAACTTGCAAAAATAACAAAAAGAAAAATGAGAGAATTTTTTAATTTTTTTTTTGTATTTTTTAATGCGTTTCTCTCGCTCTTTCTTTGCTCGCTCTCTCCTCCATTAAAAATTATAAAATTAATAATAATTAATTGTAATAATTTGATTCAACTTACGTTTTTAATGACTTTCATTTTACTAACAAATGAATTTTTCAAAAAATTGGTATCTACATAGTAATCCAAAAAAAGGAAAAAAAATTGATCATTTTTTCTCTTTATAATTATACATTATTCATGCATAGATATATACTTCTATATATTTTTTTTTATTTGTATCTTTGGTATTATTTATTTATTTTTTTACTATTTTGTTTTCTTTCCATTGATTCACATTTTTGTTTCTTATTTTTTGTTGTTTTCACTGATTTTCGTACTATTATTACTATTTTTTTCTTACACTACAAAGCAATATGGACAATATACAATTAGAAAACTGATCTTCAATAATATATATATTCACTGCCTTTCTATCCCTTTTTTTCACATACAAATCTACTTTTCAAATTTTTGATTTATATCACATTTCAAAAAAAAAAAAAATATTGTTGTAACTAACACATACATATTTCCTGTGTAGTAATTTTAAGATATTAACAAATTTTCTTTTTTTTTAAATACATTTTGTTGTAATATTATAGTAAAAAAACACAATTCACTTCGGGGTAAATTTTTTTCTGTGTTTAGGGGATGATTTTTGTTGTAGATGTAGAGTATTCCAGGTTATCGCCACCGCGCACGGGTATAGTGTGTGAAAAGTCCTGCGCTGACAACTTGTAGTCCATTTTGTGCTGCCAACGTTGTTGAATGAGAGGTGTTGAACCGGTCGATGTCAAGATAGTTGTTGTTGATCGCAATCTAATGTTATTTTTGCAAGAGCCTCGTTATGCATAACGCTTCGAAGAATCAGGTCGTGTACCTTTTGATGGTGTTTGATCTTTCAAACCGTTTTTTTTTAATGTTATTCTTGTTTTATAATTGAACCGGTTTAAATTTTTTATGTACACATAAATTGATGTATATACTTCATTCAAAACGAGCGTCTTTTAATAATGCTCGTTTAATTTGCAACATTTTATTGATAAATCTGCATTATCGACCATTTGATCAGATGACATGATCAGATTTAGTAACCGATTTCCTTATGTACCGGATAATTACTACAAGCTATTTCCAACCGGTTTTAACCCGTTCATTTGATTTTTTAAGTAATCATAAGATATGAAGTCAGAAAAACAATCAAAATCAAGCCAAAAACAATCTTCCTTTTTTCCCATTTTCTTTTTTGTAGTTACGTATACGTTTTTTTTTCTGAAACGGTTTTCTTTTTCTCAAATGATCTTTCTTTTTTCTTTCACAAATACATTTTTACATATTCATTTTTTATATATCACATAGGAATGCGGTTTTTATTTTTTCTATATTCATCATTTTCTTCTTCCTTTCTTTTTAACTGGATTTCATCAGTCTTTTTACCAATAGATCGGTTATAACCCGATTAAAACAAAAAAAAAACTTGCTGAGCACAAAATACTTCAAAATGAATTCTTTTTCTTTATAAATCAAGACTGTCCTTGAATCCTTAAATGAATATATATCTCAATATGTTTTTTTTTCTTCTTTTTTAAATATATATATATACGTTATTATTTTACATACATATGTTTATTTCTCTCTCTGTCTGCATCAGTATTTTTCTTTTCTTTTAATATTATTTATATGTTTTCTTTTTAAATAACAAAATTTGATGATCACACATTATAACATGACACTTGCTGCATTTGATGTTGGAATGATGTTGCTGCTGCTGCAGCGGCTGCAGCAGCTGTCAATTGTGGAAATGTCGAGCTAGTTGTCATCATATATGGATGTAGTCTGTGTGAACGTAAATATTGTCGATATTTTCCGCTATTTATTATTGTATCATTATTATTATTATTGTTATTATTATGTTGTTGTTGATGCTGCTGTTGCTGTTGTTGTTGCTGCTGTTTATGTATTGTATCATCACGATTTAAAATTGGTATCGTATCAGGTCCAGCCTGATAATTGCTAGGAACTGTTGCCATTGGACTTCGATCTGGCTCACCCCAACGTAATTGTTGTGTTAAACAATTATTAACTAAAGCTGTAGTTGTTGTACTGCATCTACTAGCTATATCCGTTGGGCAATTTAATATGTTATTATTATTATTACTAGCTGTATTGTTATTATTGTTATTATTAGTATTATTATTATTGTTGCTATTATTTGTTGATGGATAAACGCCACAGCCGCCAGATAGCATTGCATCACGTTTACCAACTGGCTTACTATACATTGACTGGCCAGTCATTGTAACAGCTGATGGTAAACCAACTATTGTTGGCATTGTTGTTGCTGTTGCAACAGCAGCCGCTGCTGCTAGCTGATCCCATGATGATGAACTTTGTACTAGTTGTTGCTGCTGCTGCTGTTGCTGTTGGGTAGTTGTTGCTATTGTTGTTGACTGGCTTTGGTTATGATTTCTTTGACTTTGGCTATGAATAACAGCACGTCTAGCTTGTTCGATGTATTGTGTTGAAGCTGATGCCGATGCTGATGTTGGCTGATGCTGCTGCTGTACAGGATAATGTGCTTGTTGAGACATTTGTGACATTTGCTGCTGTTGAATTTGTTGATTCAATTGCTGCTGATGATGGTGGTGGTGATAATGTTGTTGTTGTTGCTGTTGTTGCTGCTGCTGCTGTTGTTGTTGCTGCTGCTGCTGGCGTTGTTGCTGTTGCCTCTGTTGTTGTTGCTGCTGCTGTTGCTGTTGTTGTTGCTGCTGCTGCAATACCTGAGATTGTCGAGTTATTCGTCGGGATGTTGATGTTGATGATGATGATAAGGAACTGATAGAACTTCGTGATGAATTTGGCATATTATTTATAAATGGGCTACGACGTTGACTTTCCATTTTCCTAAAGTAACACGGATGTATCATTAGTAGTGGCTCAACACGTGTACCGGCGGGTGGTTTTGGTTGATTTGGCAATTCATATTCAACACTACAATCAACATGCAACGGAATTGTATAATCCTTCTGTGGTGTTACAGCTGTTGCTGACAATCTAGTCTGTTGTTGTTGTTGTTGCTGCTGTTGTTGTTGTTGCTGATGTACATGATGCTGCACAGCCGATGTAACAACTGAAGTATGCTGAGGCTGTGCAGCATGATGTTGATGATGTGACATACCTTGTGACAAAGACATGTCATAATTGGCATAACAGGCAGCCATCGTCATGTTTGCGAATATTCTTTTTTATATATTCTCGTCGGGCACGAAAAATAATTTATTAAAAAAAAAATAAACAAAAAAACAAAGAATTTATATGTTAACCAATTTTTTTAAAGTTAGAACACTGAAAACATTTTAATTCTTATATATTCTTATATTTTTTTCAATATTCACTTGCTTGGTTATATTACTTGAATTATTTTTTTCACTACTTCTTTTTCTTTATTATTTTGTAATTGGCACTGGTAATCCTAGATGTTCTCACGTTATTTTTAAAAATTATTTTTCTTTTTTTTGTGTTTCAAAGAAAACAATTTTTTGTATTATTATTTATTATTTACATAAATTTTAATTCTTTTTTGTTATTTTATTTTTGATTCACTAATGTAGCAGGAACATTAATCCATTTGCAGTAGTTAATAGCAGGGGAATATATATTTTGTGTGTGTAGCATGAATATTCTTGTAATCCCTTTTATTATTTATAACACTTTTTTCGTTTTTAATCCGGTTTTATATATGATATTTTCCTTTTATTTATTTTTGAAATATCTAGTAATAAAAAGAACAAACGATTTTTTTATTTGGCTTCAAGAACTCAGTCTTAATTATGTTGTAATCAAATTACTTTTGTTACTTTCTTCTTATAATTTTGTTTGTTTGTTTTGTTGTTCTTGAGCTCAGTCTTCACTTTTTAAACGTCACCGATTATATTCTTTAATAATAATTTATAATTAAAATCCAGTCCATTAAAGTAAACAGAACATTAGGGTAAATTATAGTCAATATGGTTGACATAAAATAAACGGTAATGTTAATCAATTTCAATTTCTTGAACGAACAAATTCCCTTATAAGGAAATTCCTTAGTCTGTTTGCTTTTTATACAATATTATATCCTTTTTCTGTGTCTCCTCTCTCTATGTAGTGATTTATTTAATCTCAAACGATTTTCCTTTTTCTTTATTTTCAGGATGAAAAATAAAAGTCATTTAATATAATATAAAATTCCGAAAGAAACGTTATGGACGACGACGACGGATAAGAATCCAACGGAACGAACGAACGGAATGAGGAAAAATGTTTCCAATTTTTTCCAACTTCTTTGCTATTCAGCAAACCGTACACGGATCGAATTCGAACATCAAAGTCGAACGACACGAATACGCGACGGTATTTTCTTATGTCTCTTTCGCACTACTTTCTCTGTCCTTTGCATATACAAAGTCACTTGTCCTTCAAGGATTAGACACCGGGTGTATTTTTTTTTAACTTTTTTTTTAATTCTTTTCGGTTATGATTTTGTAAAATTGTCCGAAAAAAAAAAATTATTTAATTTATTTTTTAATTTTTAAGCAAGCGTAATATTTTTTGTTGTTGTTTTTTTAATTCTTTAATGTTTTAATTCAAAGTGAAAAAACTGTTCTTTGTCTTTTTTATTTATATCACAATTAACTTTATTATCTTCTTTTACTTGTTTTAAATCTTAATTTTCAACTCAAATTAATTGAGCTAAAAATTTGAATTAATTTTAATAATTTTTCTTTTCCTTCAAAATAATATTGAAGTACCGACACGACTTAACTATTCGAGCCCTTCTCCTCGACTGATTATGATTTCAATTTTCAGCTGTAGATTTCTCTCAATAATCTCTCTACTACACTTAGTTCTCACTCAGAGATATCATTGCAATCCAATAGCTGAATACTTGTCTATTAAAGAGAATTTTCTCTCTCACACACACTACCAACAAAGTCTGGGTCAACTAACCATATGATTAGGATCGTTTTCTATCTGATCTTATTGCTGAATAAAATTCCATTTGACGGGAAATCAAACGTGCTTTTGAATAGGAATTGCGTGAATGGTTTCGTTATGTCATTTTCTGTTCAGATGACTAGGGTGGGGCTAGCTTTCAATTTTCAAATAAGCTTAATGTAAGAGATGGAATTTTCTCTTATACTCTTACACTACCAGCTGATTTGTGTCATCTTCATATTGAAAATTTTCTATGTGAATTTCTTTATTATTTTTGTGTGAAAAATTATTAAAGCAAAGCATATTATATTCCCGAACCATAGTTCTTAATATCCTTGTAGTTCAACCAATCAAATTTCACCCCAGCTACAAATTATTTAACAAAATTCAAGCAATCAGCTGATATATCCTCTATCTCTCTCTTAAGCCTTATGTCAGCAGATACTGTTATTTTTTCACTCTCTTCACTCTAAATACCTAATAGGATTTGAAATAATTCAATTATATTTAGGTAAGGCATATGAATACCGCTGTAGAGACTAAAAATTGCAACTTTTTGCATATTTTTTAAGTAAAATTTTTTGTACTGTTATTCATTGTATATAAAATATATCTATGTATAAAAAAACCATAGAAAAACATCAATGGATATAATATCATTAAAAATTCAAAACATGCAAAACTTATGTGTATATAATAAGTAAACAAAAAAAAATTTATTTCAATAGGAGAACCATCAAGAAAACACAAAAGGTAGAAAGAAAAACCTCCAGGGTGGTCTGGTGCCAGGCCAGAGAGAAGACAGAGCAGCCCAGGTTGTTTTCTTTCTTTTTTTTATTATTATATTTCATATATTTGTCAAAGCCCCATCTCTCTGCAGGACTTGTCATACCTTCTATACACACCATACAATAGGTGGAGACACGATGTATGAATATAAACATGCATGGTGCCATCTATACATAAACTACGTATACATATAATATATAACATCCCAGCAAACATCATCTCGAAGTTTAGAGTGCTTCGAAAAATTCTCGAACAGGAAGAGAGCGAGAAAGAAATACTTTGAAATAAAATTACGGTAATATTTCGTTTTGACGAAAAAAAATCGAAATTTTAAAAGAAGAGAACCGCGTACAATACTAAAAGTAAAATTCGCCTTTAAAAGGTTTCGAGAATTTTTCGTTTTGGCGAAAAAAACGAAAGAAACTCGAATCGCTTTTGCGATTCGACCTAGCGGTCCTTTTCGTTCTTTTTTACTTCGATTTCAATTCGAAAACGGCTTCGAGATCGCAATTGTAGTTCATTTTAACGATTAGCTTTCGATTCGATCTCAAATCATAATGTTTGCTGGGATGCATTCAGGTAACCGGACATGAAGGTTTCCAAGTAAATGAGATTTAAGGAAAAGATATTCACGATATGTATTTTTTTTTTGGTATATACGCATAATTAAAAACGTGCTTCGTCATCTATTGTTTGTTCTTTGAAGGAAAACAAAAATTATAGGTATAGTACATATGATTTTGTTGTTTTTGTTGTTGCTTGAGCTCTGTAGTAAATCGTATCATCATTAAGATTTTTTATAAGTATGCACACACAAAGGTCTAGTAAGAAGGGCAAAGTTGAAATATTTTAAGTGGGTAATTTAAATATGATAAACAATAGATATTAAAATCATTTTTAATGAAGTGTTATTAGATAAAAAAAATTTCTTTGATAATGAAATGTAATTAGTTTAGTTCATATTTAGATTTTTTGAAGGTACCCAACAGGAAATTTGGGAGACCTCCCTAAGGATGAATAAAGAAGCCTTCCCAAATAGGTTTTGAATCATTGATTAGGGTTTAAACCGTGGGCTTCGTTTACGACTCATTAGCTGATTCGTTCCTTTCATGATTTTTTGCTATTGCTTACTCGGGAATACTCGCGGACTTCTGCTTTACTCCTCAGTACTTAAAAGCCGAAAAGGAACGCATTTATGAAAAACGCAAAAAAGGGTTTACATAAAAGAAAATCGGACTGCGTCGAGAGTTCTCTAGGAAAAAACTCTCTTTAGGCTTTTTTGGAGGTCAGAAGGAGCCCTCTCCTCCAATGACATGCTATTGCTAAAATCATGACAAAGGGAGACATTTCAGAGGAATTAATACTTTTCGTAGAAGGCATCCTACATTAACGCTACGGTTTACACGCAACGATTTTCTTGTACCAACTGGCTTGCGCAAGTCAATTTGCACAAGTGAATCGTTTCGTATAAACGCAGCTTTATAGCGTGTGCAAGCGAAAAGTTTGCCTTGTGCAAAATATGTGTTCATAGAAAATCGGCTTGAGGTTGGTGCTTTGGTATGACGGCTACAATCCTCAGCATGCCCTTGGGTGAATGGTGGCCTTCGACCTGCTCCTCCGACCTTATCATAATCAAAATAATCGTGTCAAATAAGCAAAAGGGCACCCACCGGTTCATTTCCACTCAGCTTATTTGCTCCAATTGACTTGCCTTACTGGTAATAGCAGTTCTTGGTGTGTGAAAAATTCAAATATTGCCCACCACTGTAATTAAGCGGTGTTTTACAACCGGGCTTTAAACGAGTTCATCCGGGGCCACCAAATCTCGATGTTATCTGCTACACCCAAATCTACTGTACATATTCGTTTTTAAGACATGTTTTCTGATTGTATATTTTGTTATATGTAGAATTTATTAAACTACCAAAATTCAAAAGATTTTCTCCTTCAATTACACATATTTCGTCTCTTAAGTTCCAGCATTAAAATATACTGCAAGAATATTAATACTAGACAATTGTCGTCGAAATTTACTGAAATTTTCCAGCTAAATTGAATTTGATCAGGGATACGAAAAATATATTCAATATTTCTATGTAGTAGATACATAATTCCTAGAAATACTGGTTACATTTTCTGGAATCATGCTCCCTCCATCTCGCTCACTTTCTTTTCGAGGAAAATATCGCCCTCATTTCTCAGTATTAAGCATTATTCAGTAGTTCTAAGAAATATCATAAAAACGAGAATTTATCGAAGAAGCACTAATAAGCAATGCGTGCTGATATTTTAGATATTTTGATAATCATGAATTACGAAAATTAGTTACAATTTGTTCCCAGAATTCCGAATTAGGTAGGTCCATGGGCGTAGTAGCCACGGCGAGCAGAGTGGGTCATCTGACGTTGTTTAATTTTTTTGACGATAAAAAGATGACGTTCGTCATGAATCTGGTAGCCTCAAAAATATTAAAATATCGCCATATTGAAGGATCATTATATGAAAGACGCATATCCAGTAATTAAGGATGCAGTTTATAGATAAATTATAAACAGATAAGAAAACCGGAACAAGAAAAACGTTCTATGATTTTAAACGGGCGATTAAATCCAGAGAGAAAGATAAATTTCAATGCTAAGGTGGATTTAATAAAATAGTTGTAAAATATTTTTCCGTAAAAGTTGAGCCACTTAGCAAGAAAAGAAATAAAATCGGGACAGAACCCTTTTAAACCATCGGCGAGTCCAAATCGCGTAATTTCGTCGCCCCTATTTTGTTTTTCTCCCTAAGGACTCAATTATCTTAAAAAATTAAATTGTTTAGCGTGAAAAGCAGTAAAACGACAACAGAACCCTTTCAAGCTGGCGACCAAACCGAAAGATTTAATTTCTTTTCTCGTCAAATTAATTTCAATTTTTCGAAAATTATATTTTGCAGGCAATAATGTTTGGTATAACTAGATGAAAAAAATGTTTTGCCTACAAAATACAATTTTCGAAAAAAAAAAAACAGTTTTTGAGTGGCTTTTTGGTCAAAAAGTAATTTTTGCAAACTTTAACCTTGAATAGCTTCGAAAGGATTAAGTTTACGAAAAAATGACGCAACGACTTTTTGTAGGCAAAAACGGTTCGTATTGACTGATCGATGTTTTTTTTTTTTCGAAAATATCGGTTTTTGGGTGAAATTTTGGTCAAAAAGTGATTTTCGAAAACTTTGACCTTGAATAACTTTCAAAGGGTAAATCGGGTCAACTTTTTTGTAAGAACCAAAGTTGTAGAGAATTTCTGTCAACATGGGGATGCACGGGGTTGTATGACTTATAGAAACCGAGATACATGGAAACCTCGGGAAAAACGCTATATATCCGGCGGCCATCTTTTATTTTTTTGGATTCCGTAAATGTTTTCTTAAAATGTCACAAGGAAGCTGTATATCAATTTTCAGCCATTTTGGAGTTTTGTCTTCTTTCTGGCGTTTTTTTTTCCAGTTAGAGGTGTTGAACTGGGCTAAAGGACTTCTTGCTTATTAATTTTAACTTTTTGACATACAGCACACGCTTTTACAAATCTTTTAATCTAAGTATTAATCTTTGGCCACAAATATCGTCTGGCAATCAATTTCCTCGATACTTTTAAACCTTGATGCGCTAATCGGTGTAAGGTCTTGTAAACTGTTCTCCTGAACTTCTCTGGTACATAGGGTCGTACTGCTATTTCACCCATGTCGTAAAACAATTCGCAATTGCTGGTGGGAACAAGGCATCGTTTCAATTTGGTTGTTCTAGTTCGATCGAACTTATCGAGGTCTGGATTACTATCTTGTTCCATAGCCATTCCTTCGAAATCAATCATTGACGGAGCCGATATTGTATTTGTACGGGACAAGAAATTTGCCACCGAGTTGTCCTTTCTCTCCTTATGTGAACTATGTTTGTTGAAATTTGACTGATAAAATCCAGTTGTCGGGTTTGCCTTGGTAACAGTTTCTCTCAAGTCTGCAATAATGCTGTATCTGACGCATCGGTAAGTATCGAAATTGGGGCATTGTGTCGACTTAACATTTTTTTGAACGCTTCATTCACGCCAGCGTCCCAGCTGCTCTTAGTTCTATCATTCTTCTTTGAACGGCCGAGGAGCTTCTATACAGCCAACTGGTTTTCTGCTGCGTGTGAATTGAAACCCAGATAGGAACTGCACATCCCTAAGAAATTTCTTAGCTTGGGTACTTCTATTGGTCTGGGAACTTTTTTTATTGAGCGCAGACAAAAGGTAGAGCAAAGATTGCACAAGTAAAGATTTTCTCCAATTCTGGAAGAAATTACTACACGCGCCCTGCTCCGCCCGTATATACCCAGCCTTGCTCAACCCGTGCTATTATACACCTGCACATTAATGTAAAAATGGGAAAGCTCTTGGAGCTCTTGAGCTCTTTTCAGCTCTTAATCACAGTTTAGTTTTTAATCACAATTCCACACGAGCGATCATTTCCCTTCTTTTATGGCGCGGGCTCTACTTTATTGTCCACACAAATGTTTTGAGCTATTTACACAAATCTGGATACAAAAAGAAAGTCGATGAATAAATTCCTCATGAGTTGAGCGCGAAAAACATGTAAGCATCTGCATCTGCACTGAAAGGGTGTCGTGCACTATGAGGTACTTCCAGTTGAATAAGGCGATTCTTTCTGTGAACAACTAGAGAGATTACGCTATGCAATTGAACGAAAACCGCCAGAATTGATTAATAGAACAGGCGTTGCCTTCTATATAGCAACGCCCGGCCACACACTTTTCTGAAGACCCGTCAAAAAGGAGAGGTTGGTTGGAAAGTTTTGATGCATCCTTCCGCTCTGCACCGCCCAAGCTTCGCCACTGCCTATAATGCTAGGTTTCCACTTGCCATTTTGAAATTGACAAATGGCCTATTCTGACGTCATTTAGAAAATTCTAAAGTGGAAATAGCGAAAAACTGCCTTTAAATGAATTGACCAACAGCATTTGTCAATGACTTACCAAGAATTTAAATGATTAGTGCTGTTGGTTACTTCAATTATAGGCAGTTTTTCGCTATTTCCACTTTAGAATTTTCAAAATGACGTCAGAATAGGCCATTTGTCAATTTCAAAATGGCAAGTGGAAACCTAGCATAAGTACTGATATAAGTAAAACTACTCGGTCAAGTACTCATATAAGTAAAGAATCAAGTACCGATTCCCTATCCCCAGGTAACAATTAGCTCCACAATGTTCTCACATAAGGACACCCACAAATTCACCGAGGAATCACCGAACGAAGTCACTAACAATCAAATTGGCCATGTGCTGTGCTCATAGAGAGATGGAGTGCATCTAGCATTAGGGATGTGAGAACAATGAAACGTGCATGCTACAGATCAGGCCACTACCTTGTAAAAACAACATTCAGAATGACAATTTCAGGACAATACCCTAGGGGCGTAAGGCAGTTTCGTTTAAAATAACTACCGGATACAACGAACGCATTTATGCGTTCCCTTGAAGGTCTTTACAGCCGATTTCCACTGTAATTCAAAATTATAAGTCTAAATCCAATTTTCTCACCAATCGCAAAATGAAAAAAAAATGAGGAAAACGTTTTCGTTGTTTTTTCCGAGTTCAACAACATTGAAGTTAATTTTCTTATGTTCCAATCAATTTGGCAATCATTCTGGAAAGTGATGAATCTGCAGTAATGCCGAGCGTACAAATTCATCTATTCGGTGAATGGTCTCAGGGCACGATGACTGTGCTAAGTAACAAAGTTGAGGGAAAGTCTCAAGGATTAAAAACCAGTACGTAAGCCCAGCAAAGAACTAGGTTGACTGAGGTGATTCGTTTTGTTGTCAACTCGGAATACTGTAATTACTGTTGTATGTCGCTGTTAGACAGCGATTCATTTGAGAATAATAACTAGAATGTTGCTAGTTAATTGATTTGTTCCCAAGGTAGTGTTGCAGAGTTGGAAATATAAACGACTTCGGTATCGACTAGCTCAAAATTTTAAGTCTTCTGGGTTGCACTAGAGACATATTGGCCAATGACTTCATGGTACAAAAGTTTCCTTCTATGAATTTGTTTCAAGTTAGATTCTCTAAAAATTGATTAAAGCAAAATTTCTCGTCCGTGAAATCCACTTTAACAATTAGCCACAGCCCCACGTTATTTTTACGATAAGAGAGACAAGCTCCCGCCCAATGCCCAGATACGTATCTGCTCCGCGTCGTCGTCCGTTTTGCTGCCGATGTCAAGCAATTTCAAAAATGTTTATTGATCGCTAAAAACCATTCCTCCTCAATTTTTACTTACTGCAAATTGAGTTTAGCGTTTCTGTTCGCCGCCATCGGTGCCTGCTCTTGGGGCTGCCATCTCGCTCTCAATATAAAATGTCAATAGCAGCAGCAGCCAGCAAAGGAGTCGCACCGCACCCAGTATCACTCGAGGGGCCGCAAAAATACCGATCTAAATCCAATAAAAGAAAAATGAAACCAGAACAAGAGCACCAACACCAAGTGCGGCGCGATTGGCGAGCTTGGGGCCCCGTGTGGATGCCATAACGCCGGACGATTCCGACGCGGAGATCCAGAAGCAGAGGCAGCAGCGGCAATCAATCTCACGGCAACGTCAATGTAAGCCAACTCAACCGGATCGGAAGTCATTCGAGTGTGTCAGCTGTTTCGAGTTAAAAACTTGCCCGGATTTAGAGACTGGTCTGGTTTCTTGCGATACACAAGCGCCCGTGGAGTGGGGCGAGGGGATTCCATTTCCTTCCTTCTTTCGTCGTAGCTGACAAACGTGGCCTTGTGATCTCATTTCGGTGCTGGGAAGATTGCTCACTCTTAACTGCTGGCAGCTGGCTCTCTTAAGGAGGCGCAATTCAGCGGGCACAGCTATATAACAAATATCCGCTGAATTCTGTCTAGCCGGGAAAAAACTGGAAAAAGCTTTAACGACGCATGACGTAAAGTATACGGTGTAATGTGAAGACGGTGCCGTCGTATCATACCCTCGGACTCAGCTGTTTTCTTTGAGTCATTATTCCGCCACTTGGCTGAAAGCTCTCTCTCTCCCACTCTCTCTTTCTCTTCCACTTTCTTGTGCTCTTTGATTGTTAAACTCAATTCCGTCAGTTGTACCACAAAGTGGATAACGCATAATTGGCTTTGAGCTATATATTCCACCTGAGCATGGTGTATTGGTGGGGGTGTAAAAACTGCATACCATACAATCTAGGGCCTCGTGTACGCGGAGCATAGAGCTTGCATTAAGCTGTCTCGGTTCTCAGAATTCGTTTAAAATATGCCAAGTCCATTATCTCTTGAATTCAGCTCAGCAGACTATTGGTTGCTGAAATCGATTCAGCCATCTTTGAAAAAAGAATTACATTAGAACCAGAAACTGCATTGCAATACATCCACACGGCTTGGACGTTTTATTCTTTCGGATAGCTTTAATGTGCTTCTCCTTCTACTCTGAGCGAGCGTTTTCTTTGTAGTAACGGCATATGAAAAGGAAAGGCAGAAGCAAAAAGTATGTAATTGAATACCTCTCGCGAGTGTAATAAATTGTCTCCTCCCTCCGCTTTTCCTTTTTTCTTGTTGTTGCTTTCTTTGTGCTTCGTGATGTACTTAATTTTCTCGCGTCCCTTGTAATTTCGAACTCAAAAGCACAAGTTTTTTCCCTTTGAGCATGGGAGAAGGGGTGGGGGTAGGTGCAAGGATCCGGGGGTTGTGCTGTTCGTATCAATTCAAGCAATTCGAGCTAAATTAGGGCAGCATTGTTCGAGGATGTGGATTCTTCTCAAGAAGGTATTTTTCTCAGTTCAAGAAGTATTTTTGTTATGTCTTTTAGAAATCGACAGAATGGTCGCTCGATTGTTAATTTTTCAAATATTCTGTTTTTAGACATGGAAGTTTTTAGAAATATTTAATTATTAATTTTTAGGGAATCATCAACTTTGTCCTCATTCTAGTAAATTACACAACAAGGATTACGAGGACATAGAATGATGTAATGCCAGTCACGTTGCTGCCTTCACATATTTTCGTTCTAATGAAGTTAACATTTTTACGTGGATTAGATAATTATACCCGCGTACATAGGGATTAGTACAAAATCCCTCTAATTAGTATCCAGCAATCTACATGCCCTGCCGTAGACGACTTTGAGGTATAATTTCTTGACTAAAATCGTTTGTTAGTATTTATCTGATTTTTACTAACCTGTAATTTGTTTTTATAGTATATTTACCCTTCCGATCCAGAATTGAAAATTTGAAATATTAATGTGAATTTTATGTTTTGCTAACCCCCCTGAGGGTGGTATGTTATTTTTCGATGATGGAGTGGGATTCATCATGTCAAGGTAATAGCTTTTTCCTATCGGTTAAGTGGGGTTGAAATCTACTAAAACCACCTTCTGCACTTCCATCTTACTGGGACTGTCATTATGGTAACGCGTTCTTTAATCAGCTGTTTGTCCTTTAACGTCTACTTTGGCCTCCTTCAACGCAGCATTGCTACGCGTAAGTTATTAGTTCACGAGCTTCCAAGTTAACTAATTCATGGTCTACGTTCACTGTGGTCAGCCCGTGGCGAAGCTGCGAAATTGTTACGCACATTGTAATCCAGGGGTAAGTTCTTAAGGCTTTGCTCTATGCCATCCTTCTAGCAGAGGCTGGGTTTCCCTTATGCCAGTCAAATGTCCTGTCCACCAAAGCCTATTTTCTTCGCAACGTCTAGGTTCATAGATCTCGACGTTGTCGAGTCTCTGGAATCGTCCTTTGTAACATAAGGGGCCAACAATTCTTTTGAAGAACTTTTCTCCCGAACACGGTTAAGAGTTTAGAGTGCTTTTAGCACGTCTTTCCCCACGTGTTGGACCATGGTCCCCCATGGTTGCCCGCCAGCGGACTCTATTTTGCGTGAAACCTCTCAGCTTCGCCCGGAATCCCTCAGTTGTTACGGCCTCTGCTAAATAGTTGTTACGGCCTCTGTTTGACTAGATTTCGCGTCACAAGGTGTGGCCATTCCATTTCCTTCGCCTGATTTAGTCATCTAGTTTTTTTGACACGGTGCCATAGTCCTTCATTTGTGATTCTATCTTTCCAGCGGATTTTTAGGACACGACGTAGGAATCTGTTGGTGTAAACTCGAACGCGCTTTGTGATGAATTGCCGAGCTGACTTTCCATGTTTCGCAACCGTACAAAAGAACTGCCTTAGCTTTGGTGTTGAACAGCCGCATTAGGGGAGACTGTGATTACACATTTAATTGGGCTGCTTGATGGCGATATTTCGCTCGTCACTCATTTTAGACAATGAACTTCGAATGACATGAGTGTTCACAATTTTCTTACTTTTATTTCGGGGGGTGTTTGAACTCTCAAAACACCCCTTGGGTACGCCTATGTTATATAGATATTGATTGGTATGGACAGTGTTCGGGTTACCGGAGAGCGTGTGCACCCAGGCGATAGTGTCAAACTAAATTTACCAAAGCTTTTGCATGACGTTTGAGTAGAGAGCAGTAAAGGCATTACTTCGTACTGACGTCAACAATAAGGATCCCTCGAAGGTGCGTCTAGAGCAGGATCATTGGGGCTTACTGGCCGACGACCTACCGTCAAAGCTTTTTCTGTGAGAAAGGTGATCGACGAAGCTCGTTACCCAATTCGCTGCAATGGACTGGCCGCTCGCCTGATTCCGTTGCACTGTTTTTGGCTCCACCATGCATAATCCAGGTCGTACAAATTCCTACCACCCGCCGCCAGAATATCAATAAGGGTAATTCCTGCCATATTTTATCTGCCATATTGCTGTTATCGCGAATATCTTGATTTCATCGAACCGCTGCTTTTCCACTACCCCGGGGGAGGGGAGCCCGGTAGTTGTCCGGTATTCCCTCATTACCTCGTCTGACTCGCATTACAGTGTCCTACCAACAAGGAATTTTAACACTATGCGCACTATATACTTCGGTGTATCCAGTTTTATCAACGTCTCGGCGATCTTGCCCCACTTCGCAGTGTTGGAAGCATTTAAAAGGATGCAGCTCTCATCAACATCCAGCTGTGCTGTGTTCTCTTAAGAACTTGTAATTTTGGGATACCAAGTCTGATTTAGTTATCATGACATGACGCAACAATTATTTTGATTGTTGCGTTCCTCAGCGCGCAACTTTTTTTTGTAGATTATTCGCTTGAACAGTTTGCATATTTAGTAGACAGTAAGACCGGTTGAGCACAGTTTTTGCTGCTTCAATCGGTACGGCAAAGCTTCATCGCTCAAGCATGCCGTAAAAACACTATACTAGGTGCCTGCTTCGCCTTCCTGTTTGGAATAAACAAACTCCAGAATTCCACTGATTCGACGTCTTAATTTTCTATTGGCGGTCCTTCGCGTTATACTTGCCTAAATTAAGCTCCAATAGTCTTTCCCTTCGGCCTCGTCCACTCCTTGTGTTACCAAACTGTGTCTCCTCATTTGATTCCTTCGGCCTCAGTATCCGTTGGGCTATTCTCATTTTGTGACCGCGTTGCGGCCGCTTGGGCTTTATTGCACGGACTCCTCTTTTTAGGGGTTACTGTGTGTGGGCACTATTCGAGCTAATATGCCTCTCGTCCTCGTTTATCAATTTCTCCTGATCCTCGATTGTATGGTGTTAAGCTTGATCGTACAAAGTTCATCTTTTTCGTTCATTAGATTAATTTTGCTTAGCTGGATTTTTTTATAATTACTTCCCTGTGTACAGCTCACTACTCGGCCATTTAAATCTTTGAGTCAAGTATGGCCGTCGTGGGCCCGTATGTATTCCCATTAAAAATGGTTCAACGCTATAGGGCCATGATATGCCCATTAGAAAGGCAGCCAGCCGTCGTTGGCCCGTTGTAAGGCCATCTTTCATTATTACTCGGAAAATCATTGGAACTGGAATCTATTCCTAAAACCATACATCCTAAATTTTTTTTAAATAAACGTTTTGTAGACAGTTTAATTTTCTTATAAGCTAAAATAACGATGAACGATGATCTGTCGTAGAAAATCACCTGGTCACCCGAAATTACAACTTGTTAGACACTAACCATGTTGATGTCGGCACAAAACGTTCACACTATCTATTTTCTAGAATAACGAGTTTAGTTAGATGACCCAATTCTTACATAACCATTACTACTCAAATGAGTAAGGATATACAAAAACCACATAAACAACTCATAATGCAGGAAAAAAGGACAATGGCTGATCACATTAAATACCATGCCATACCCCATTAAGAACAATGTCATACAATGTCTATAGAAAAACATTCCTCGAAATTCAAAGGGAAAAACAGACTAAAAATATGCACGAAAATAAACTTCAATATCCTTTGTTACCGCTTTTATGCCTTTAATTTTGCCTAAAGTTAAAAAAACCTTTTCTGCACAGCCATTGTTTATTGAAGCTTGTTTGAAGGATTCTGCCTGCTGCTTTTTTGTTGCTTTGTGTGTAGTCTTCTTGCATTTACATATGTGCACGTAAAAAAGTGACGTTGCCATCATCCTTGCCTTAAAATTTCTTCATCATTGTGTGTAATAATTTAAACGGGAACGTACATATGAAACCTGAAAACAAGAACGTATGTCGAAGTAAAAGGGTTCCACAAACTCGGCATTTATCTTATATATATGTATGTAGGTACTGTGTAGAGGTATTATACCTATAGGAAAATGTGTAGATCCATGAAAGGAACAAACCAACCAGGTCAAGTACATGGGGAAGGAGCAGTAAGGATGCTTTAAGGAGAGGAGCGGCCACCAATGCATAACAATTTTGCTCCTAAAAGGACCTTTTAACTTTCAAGGTAAGTTAAGAGCTTTTCTCTCCTCGTTCTTCTTTGTTTTACATATTTCTGCAAGATAATTTTCGGATGAAATAAATTACACCAAAAAAGGGGGAATTTTTAAGATAATTTGTGTTACTTTCGTATGAAATACTAGCGTTGTTGTGAATTCTTGGTTGAAATGAATGTTCCCGAAAAATTGAGTGTTTCTTTTCTCTAAATTAATGTGAATTAGGATCAGAGTAGGTAGACGTACCTTTTCTTGGAACGAAGACTTATAACTTGTGCTAGTCAGATTCCTGGTGGTCCTTAACTATATTTGATATGGTAGATATTTTTTGTGTATAAATTTTTAGGTTTTCTATTAATACTCGTTGTTAAAAATCCTTCATTATTTTATTAAAATCTTCACAAAATTCCATGATATAAAATCGTATTAACTTAAAGACTATTTTAAAGTAATTGCCCTTCAGAAACTCCTGCAAATATTGATAGCTCTAGTTAATATGGAGAGAAGACAGTGTCACAATACTTATGTAGTAAAAAATATAGTTTACAAAAACTAAAAATACGCTTTTATTTTAAAATGAACTAAAAAGTAAAAAATAATTTTGAATGTAAAGTTTCGAGCGACTCTAGCGAAAAGTTCTGGTGTTAATAAAATAAGAATATAGATAAGGAGTCTCGCCAGTGGCGTAGCGTGGGGGGTGCCGAGGGGGCCATTGCCCCGGGCGGCGTAGATGTTGGGGGCGGCGGCCAAACTGGACAGAGATAGAGATGCTGCTGGTAACATCAGGCCCTAACCATTGCCACATCCAGCACGATGTCCTGGCTGATGGTGTCTACAGGCCAAACCTAAATGGGAAGGGAAGTGAAGTGAGGTGAAGTTAGATACCATTCCATATAAATGTATGAGAGCAAGGGCGGCGCTTTCATAGGTGAAAATGGTGCACTTGCACCGGGCGCAATTTCAGAAATTATGATTTAAAAAAAAAATTGAAAAAATTGAAAAAGTGATCCCATTGTCATATATTACACGAAATTCACCTTCTGTGCGTTTTACCATTGTCTTCTGCAAGGTGTGGCCAATGCAATTTCATTTAGTTCGCCTGATTTTGTCATCAATCCTTTCTTGGCTGGCACGGTGCCATAGGTCATGATTTGTAATTCAAATTAGTCGTACTATTATAGATCACTACTTCGGCGAGAAACACCTGGATCGCCTCTGTTCTGAAGGTTTTGAAAGCGGCTTCTACGTCTAATAAGGCTGTTAAGTGGACTGCTTTGTTATGCAAGACTCTACCGTAGAAACCAATATATGCCGTGCAGTGACCACCTATTATCCTCCGTTATGGAGGTTCGAGTTTATAGTATTGGGTAATTCCATGCCAACTCAGCATGAGTGTCCACCCGCCCATCACGGATTTTAAATTCAACTTCACTGGCGTGTTCTACACTTAAAAACAACAGATTTTGCCAAAAATAAAATTTTTTCATTGATTCTATTGATTTTTATAATCGATTTTTTATTTTATGTTTTTATCGAAGTCAGAAGTCACAATAATTGAATTTTCTTCTAATTTTGCAAATAGTGAACAGTAAAAAATGTAAAAATGTACTATTCTGATAGGAAACTTTCTGACGAATCGATTAATGGCATTGTCGAAGCGAAATTTTTAGATCTAATGGTCCAAAATGGCGTTTTTTTGAAAAAAATCACCTTTTTTTCAACTTAAAATATCTCAAAAAGGGATACCTCAAAAAATTTTGTTTTACATGAAATCGCAAGGGTTTTAATTGAACTTTACGAATATATCATGGTCTTTTGTACTTTTGGCCAACCAAGTTGATTTTCAGGCTATTTTAGTTCAAACTCTGAATTTTCACCAAATGAAGTGAATTTTAATATGTTCTATCACTATATTTTGCAAATACCGGGAAAAAAGGCTAATAACAAACATTTTCACCCTCTATCCCTCTATCATTAACCCTCTATCTTGGTAGACATAAATGAAGTTTAAGTCTCTTGTGACTTCATTCATAAATCTTTGAAATGACTGGGCTGCATTTCTCAACCCAAATGGCATGCGAGTGAACTCAAACAAACCAAAGGGTGTTATTAAGGCAGTTTTATGCACGTCTTCTTGTGCAATGGAGATGTTGTGGTACGCACGCACCAAATCCACCTTCGAAAAAATCGTGCATCCGTGAAGGTTCACAGAGAAATTGTGAATGTGCAGGATAGGATATCTATCCGGCACCGTGACTGCATTAAGGCGACGGTAGTCGCCGCATGGCCTCCAATCATTTGTATCCCGTTTAGGGACCAGATGAAGTGGAGATGCTGCGGGAGACGACGATGGTTGACAAATCCCTAGTTAAACCATATGTTCAAACTCCAATTTCGCCACCTTGAGCTTCTCAGGATGGAGTCTACGAGCGGTAACGAAAGGTTACATTAGTAACAGTGTGATGTTGCACATTGTGTTTAACCGGTAGGTCAAAATTAAGTGGTTGTGTTAAAGAAGCGTACTTCATTAACAATTCTTAATATTTGCCAAGATGTTCTCATTCAAAGCTCTCGATCATATACTATCATATACTCACCAGTTGCACAGACGTCAGTCTGAAGACTGGTCTGTGAGTCAACTAATACTCGCATTTTGAAGTCGAGGATGAGTTCTAACTTCGTGAGGAAGTCCGCACCGAGTATAGCTTTGTTAGTGTTGACAATTATGAAGTTGTGGATGAACCGTCGGCGAAGACCTAGGTTCAGTTCCAGCAACTTCATGCCAAAAGTGTGGATCGTGGATCCATTAGCGGCCCGCAGAAGTAAATTAGGGCATGTAGTTTATACCCTAAAAGTGTGCGCTGGAATTAATGATAGAGACCCTCTATCCGATCAAATCATACAATGTAAAGTCGTCAGTCTTGATACAACACCTGCAATCAAGTTCAACCTGATTACCAAAAGAAAAATATTGATGCATAATTATAATTTGATACCTGCATGCGGCGGATATCCGCCAGGCGGAATTTATAGATTAATGGAAACTTGCGGGTGCAAATGGACACCGTGCACGCGCAAATCAATTGTGCTAATCAAGCAAATTATGTGTAAGAATATTTTCACCTAGAAGTAAGTTAAAATTAAATTAAATATTCAATACTTGTCAACAGTTTGAGTCGTTCGGTTTTTTTTTTTTTTTTTTTTTTTTATGTGAAAGACTAGAGTCTCAGGGAAGACCCTTTATACTGTCGACAATCTATTTTCTTCATATAGAGTGCAATGTCGAACAGCAGCTCTAGTCGGGGAAGGAAGGAACTGCCACAACCTACCCGCGATATTTTTCAGTCCACCTACTTCCAACCATTACTATGACTACTTTGGCATCGGGGCATCAAGAAACAGCTCGCTGGAGTGTTATGCCTCCTGAAACGAGTTGAATCTCATCAACCAACCGATGACATGCGCTTTTGGCGGAGCGGGGAAGGGCTAAGGAAGGCTATGACAAATGGAATCAGGAATGTAAAGAGGGAAGAAGAAAGAAGGAAAGTTTCCTACACCTACATGGTGGGAAAATTGGAAAAGGCGAAGGACCGTGGGGCTTGGCCGGGAATCGAACCCGGGACCATCGGTTAATTAAACTTTGTTATTAGTAAAAACTTGTTCTGTTTCATTCATTAATAAAAATTTCTATGTTCCCGGAACAAGTTGATACCTTTGTACAAGTTTGATAAATATAGAATTTTCTTTTGTATTATGAAAAGATTAATTAAATATTTAGAAAATGAAGTTTCAAATGCCTTTTCATTGAATTGCTTTCATTTTTTTTGCAGTCTGATAGAAAACGCAAACGTTACTTCATAACAAATAAAACTTAATAGTACTTTTTTACTTAAATTGCATTAACATATAATTTTTTTGATTGATTAAGATATATGCTGAAAAACTGTGTGTTCGGTGAAAATGTTTGTTATTAGCCTTTTTTCCCGGTATTTGCAAAATATAGCGATAGAACATATTAAAATTCACTTCATTTGGTGAAAATTCAGAGTTTGAACTAAAATAGCCTGAAAATCAACTTGGTTGGCCAAAAGTACAAAAGACCATGATATATTCGTAAAGTTCAATTAAAACCCTTGCGATTTCATGTAAAACAAAATTTTTTGAGGTATCCCTTTTTGAGATATTTTAAGTTGAAAAAAAGGTGATTTTTTTCAAAAAAACGCCATTTTGGACCATTAGATCTAAAAATTTCGCTTCGACAATGCCATTAATCGATTCGTCAGAAAGTTTCCTATCAGAATAGTACATTTTTACATTTTTTACTGTTCACTATTTGCAAAATTAGAAGAAAATTCAATTATTGTGACTTCTGACTTCGATAAAAACATAAAATAAAAAATCGATTATAAAAATCAATAGAATCAATGAAAAAATTTTATTTTTGGCAAAATCTGTTGTTTTTAAGTGTGGAACACGCCGGTGAAGTTGAATTTAAAATCCGTGATGGGCGGGTGGACACTCATGCTGAGTTGGCATGGAATTACCCATTATTAGTGCTGGAAATAGTTAAGGAAGTGCAGCTTACAATGAAAATCATCGGAGAGCATTAATCAGCATTAGCGGGAGAGTTTTGTGAACTTAAAGCGTAAGTAAACTCAGCAAAAAAGCAAGATCGCGAAGCAAATCCTGATTGAACAAAGGCAGTGGCGCGCTTTCATAGGTGCAACTGGTGCATTTGTACTGGGCGCAATTGGACAGGGCGCAATTTAAAAAAAAAGTGAAAGAAAAACTCCGTGCTTTCATTTTCAATGAGTGTTTGTGTCTTCTTTCATTTTCCTTTACAGACATCAGAAAATGAACAAAAATGAAGAGGGCACAATATGTATATGGCATGCTTCACCGGGTGCAAAAAAGCCAAACGCCGGCCCTGTATGAGAGTGACCAAGTTAATGGAAGTTACATCTACTTCAGTGGAAGTTACGTCTACTTTACTTATATTCCTTATGATTAGATTCCGTGCCATAAAAGAAGGGAAATGAGCGGGCATATGAAACACGATAGACAGCGAATTGCCAAATGGTGAATAAATCAGTCGGTTAGATTGTGATGAAAAAATGATTCAGTTGTTTATTTTCAGTTGAATTGTAGTTTTGTTGTAAGTTCGTTCGCAATTATCTCAAGAAATAAAGCAAGTTTCGCCAAAAAAATTAATCTCGTATGTTAAATTTCTCATTGGTGTACTTCTGAATGACAAACAGAGTGACGTTGCTCTCTTGTATGAGACTCTCAATGTGCATGGAAACAGCGATTTCAAGATTCCCTTCTTTTATGACGAGGCCTGTAAATGCTGAAGTTTGAGAAGAGCTCCAACAGCTGCCGCATTTGTCGGTAAAATCCCCTGTAATAGTATTGGGCTACGATGATGGGAAATGAAACCTCCAGATATTGGACAGAGAAGAGTTTAGCTTAAGCTCGTGCGTGTACGAGGCTTTCTATCTAAAGACATACTAAAATAAATTACAGAGATAATAAATTACTCATTCCAGCTCTCTGGGTTTGTTAAAGTTTATAATTTAGGCCAACCTTGAAGCATGGATATAGCCTGCGCCAAAACAATTGGAAATCTCAAAATCGATTTTTTGATGCGCAGTGAAAGTCTCAAATCCTCATCACGAAAGTAGATTCGAAAAGAAAAGTGCACCTCGTCATTCCGTTCGATTAAAACCCCAAATCACCCGCTCATTTATATTTTCAATCACAATTTAATCCGTCTTACTACGACTCTTGTCTTGGTCAGATGCTATGGTGGAGTGTAGTTCCCGGTACACGATAGTTTCAAAAGGGAAATTAAAATGCATGTGCGCTTGAATTTTTTTCTAGCTCTACAGATCTAATCTAGCTATCTATCCAGAACAAGTGGTACCAATTCAATTCGAAAGTAGGGGGCAGCAAATTTATGGTTCGCCCCGGGTGGCAGAAATCCACGCTACGCCACTGAGTCTCGCGCTTTTTTACATTTTGAAAGTTAGGTTGTTTCTGTATACTGGATGGAGCAATAAAAACTTTACATTGAAAATTATTTTTTACGTTTTACCTTCAACCTAACTTAACCTTCAATACTATTCGCTGAAAACTTTCATCAAGAAGGATTTCACTACAATGGAAATCTCTTCTTTTATTTGCAAGGGAGAAGGGATAAAAGACTTCAAAAGGGTAAAATACATAGTTTTAGTCTACGGACACTAAGAGTGTGATGCATTACTACATAGGATGAGAGCCATGGTATAAATCTCAATGTAGAATAAAACTTGGAAAAGTTCCAATTCGCGTAAATATAAACTTTCATGGTTTTACTGCAGTTTTTATTCGCGTTTAATTGTTTTTTTTTTATCTAATTTGAAAAGTTTTAATTATGGTTTTAACTTTCCGCAATATTTAAATACATTCGGGTGGAAGATAACGAAATTATTTTTTATAATGATTTCATTTTCTTTATATTATAATTATGCTAATCCCCTTCAGCTAATCAAATTCACCCTAAAATTAATAACCAAAACAAAAACGCAAGCGATTAAAATTCTTCCATTGGGTACGAATTATTTCGCCCTAAACTTGAATTAATTTTGTGAAAAAAAAGAGCACCAATAAATTCTTAGCCGCGCCGCCATTACTTTTATTTTATTTTGTAATCTAAATTGCCAATAGTTTCCTTTGCCCGAATCGCTGTAGCTCAATTTATTTCCTGCTCGTTAATTAAATACTCGCCATGATCCGTAATCAATTCTATTTCGGTGGAGTTGGCCCAAACCGCGCACACCAAACCCGAGGTTTGCTCCCAAAGCTCGCGGGGAGACTCGGTATCAGTTTAAATCTCATAAATTTTTTAATAGTCGAATGCTGTTAGTTTTTTGCCGCCATGACTCCGAACTTTCTAAGTATATAAATTTGGGGGGCAATAAAAAAGCGGAGAATTTTAAGTAAATCGCTTTGATTAAAAAACTTCAATCGATCGAAAAAATCACACACAAATAAGCTTAATCAGACTCCTAAGTAGGTATGGGTTAGGCGTGATCTGGTAGTCAAATGACATATGTCGCGGATGGCATAGACTTTGGGCCTTAAGTATGTCAGCCGAAAATTTGAATTACAAAAACGCTTTTGATTATATTTACCTGCGGCGTGGAGTGGCAGAGAGTACCTTTGATGTCAATTGGAAGTTGTTTTGATGTCGAATGGTTTTCTATGCAAATTCTTTGTTTTACGTGCATGCGCTAATTTCAGAGTCACTTTCAAGCTGAAGTGCGGAAGTAATTACACAACGGAGAAGCTAGTAAAGCAGTATACAAATATTAAATCCCGGCGAATTTCTGATGTTTTTTAATTCTGATTTTGGATTTAAAATAAGCATTGAAAATCAGGACTAAGCATCCTTCAGAGGCTCGTAGCGCATCTCTGAACAGGGGCGTAGCCAGCCTAGCTCCTGAAACAGCTTCCCACCCTGCTGTTTAATCAACTCCACGCTATTGGAATTGACTAAGTTCTGGTAAAACTTGGATCGGGAGTTTTCTTTTGTGGCCGTTGAACCAAGGTAGCATTCTTCTTCCTTTTAAGTTGTTAAGTTGTCAACAAATTCCAGTCTCCTCATAATCTCACTTGCCGTTCTGTGAAAATGTCTACAATAGTGTCGAGTTGTTCCCGGTTTTTGGGAGTACAGGGTGCCAAGCGGCAAGGTTCTTTGCGATATGTAGTAACCCCAATTAGTCTTTTTGAGGTATTTTAGTTTAGAAAAGGAAGTTGGGCTAGAGTCTTGCAGTTGGAACTCTATAAATCTGTGGTCTGAGAAGTAGTGTTCTTTCAAGACCTTTCAGACTACTATTCGGTCGAAATAGCAGCCTGAGTTAAGGGTGGCAGCACTTCTTCTCTGATTTTGGTAACAAAAGACGGATCATTACCTTTGTTACAAATAGCAAGCTTGGTGTTTGATAAATAGTTAAAAATAATCTCACGTCGATTTATTGATGTCCGTGCTGCCCCATTGTGTATGGTATGCATTGCACCACCTCCCATAACCAGGACCGTGGTTGTATCGGTGAGCTTTACCAGGTCCTGAAAGGCCATATGAGCTAGAGGGCAAGTTCAGAATAAGTGAAAGTTCCATAGGATCAAATACAAACTATAGTCTGCCTACAGAGCCAAAACTGGTTATTCTCAATTAAGTTAACCTGGGTTAGTATGCACGGCTCGACGACTTCAGTGAAAAGGCAGATGCCCTGCATATCCTATTTCATCAATCCTAAGTCTTATGGGGCAACTTGGTGAAGAAGGCCCTTGACGATTGGACTGAAAGCTACAGATCTTCGCCTGATTTGGCTAACTTCAAGTTGGTTATTGCTGTGCCGTTTCGAGCTGCGGGAAAAGAATTTTTGGAGGGTACAGAAAGAAGGATGTCTTACCGATTAGTTACCGTCTATGGAAGATAGAAAGGGCGCAGAGCTGTATCTGCAAGCTTTGCCTCGAGGAAAATGAGTCTGCTTTTTATATCTATTTCATTAGCCTACGCAAGCTAAGAATATAGCGTGCTTTTAGTAATGCATACTTGCTTGCGCAAAATTCACAAGTTGGACCCGCATCCACTTGCGGAAAAATTATTTGCGCATGCATGCAAGTATGCATTAGTGAACTTGTTTCACCATAGTCAAATGTGACGCTGATTAATTGTCTTTTTTTATGTTTTTTAATTACCACATAATATCAATATTCTTCTTATTTTCTGTTGTCAACTTGTCAGCTTTGATATTTGCATCGAAAATAGTATCGAAAAACACTTTCTTCACATGCCTGCAATTATGAACTTTGTGAACTTTGAAACTAATACCAAAGCAAATAGGCGCAAACTGCATTATTGAAAGCAGCCATAGGGTCTCGTTGTTTCGCATAAACTTGCTGTCTTACCCTGTTTATGACGCGATTCAACCCAGGTTCAACCCAGTCATAAACGGAAGTCGAGTTGAACCTGGGTCCACTCAAGTCAACTCAGCTCTCCTACCTGGGTCGAGTTGCCTCATATACGCGGGTTGACTTGATATTGGGTTGAAGTGACATTTGTTTTGTTTGTTTATCATCCGTGAAGTCCGCATTCGGCGTTAGTTTTGGGTTCGGTGTTTGTGCTTCCTTCCACAGGAATAAAAAATTATTTCGTTCTGAATTTTTACTTACTATCTATAAATGAGAATTTCCCACAAAAATTTGAGGTTATGTTTTGATTTCAGTACAACTCTATTTCAAACCAAAGTGAACTCACCTCGAGATCATATATGGTGGTCGAAATTTCAACTGAACCTCGACTCAACTTTTCAACCTAGCATAAACGGGGTAACTGATCGCAAAAATCTATAGGTAAACTGGTGACCTTATTCAAGCTGACTGGCCAACAAATTTCGGGTATGGGGTTGTTAAGATAACAATATGTCTAAGACTGCGGTTCTTTTTGTGACCGATATCTAATTAAATCCAAGTTTTTTTTCAACCACAATAAAAAAATACACTAAACTATTAAATATCAGTTTATTATCAAGATTTTACTATCGACACCAATCTAAATCCACCTTATTTATCTCTACATTCCATAAAAAAACTATCGTAATTCATCTATTTACTTGATTCATTTATTTACTTATAGACACGCAAACATAGTAAATTATTCAAGTAAATTTAGTATGTGCTCTATTCATAAATATTAATAACTGAATACCTTTTAACTCACCCAGTGATTTCTTACAGTAAACAATTCACCTCTTACCCAATAAATTGTTAAGTTTGTTTAGGTGCAAAAGTGACAACTAGACTTTCTAAAATCGATTACCGAATACAATTTTTGGTAATTTGGAATTTATTTTTGAAATGTGGTTTCAACAAGTATTTTCAATTTCGTTGTAAAATTTTCGAGATCAAAGTCTAATGGTACTTTTTTAAAGTAAGCCAGCTTTGAGTGGTCGTTGTCATATCACAAGCCAATTTACTTCAGCGAATTAATCAACTTCCGCACAATTAAGATTAAACAAAAAAAAAACGCTGAATTTATATAAAAGTGAAATTAAATCACACGATTTTCATCAATTCGATGCGGCACAGTCTTCCGCGCAGCAATTTTAATCGATATTCCGCGAATCCCCTTTTGCATAATACCCATACACGTAATATCCAACATTTGCACCTTTCCAAATAGCAATCGCAGATAATCCTAGTAATTTATCGAAGAAAAGAAGAAAAAACCCAGGCACAAAGGAGCGTGTACCTAATACACACCATCATCCATCAGTCCTCCGACGACGTTCAAAGCCGCAATAAAAAGTCTCTCCGAGGAATAAATTGCTTTTCCCATGCATTTTCCATGTCATGACAGCATGAATTATTTCGTTATTGGAAAACTCAACGGAAAAGTCCAAAAAAGAAGAGGAAAAGTGATTGGGAAAACGAAACGAAATTACCGGAGAAAAAGATGGTAAAACGAAGAAAAAGCGTCGAGCAAAGCACATATTTTCCCCCCATGGGCAGAGCGGCACATGTGAACGTGTTTCTGGCAGCAAATATTTGCGCATATTGCAAACATTTTTTCCATCGATACCGACGAAACGGCAACAGCGAAAAAATTTGTAAAATGTAAAAACGCAATTTTCTGTTATGTTTCAGGCTGATGTTTGCAAAGTAAGTCATGCAGGTATGTAGCGGCGGGTGTGTGCCTGGATACGTGATGAATTACATTACAGCGAAGAATTGCACCTCGTATGTGGGTTACCTAGAGCGTAATTGTTACTAAATAATAGAAGACAAGACCGGAGGCCTTGGGGCGTTAAGGGCACGGTACAACGGACAGCAGCAAACAAAGGTCGCTCCCTCACAAAGGGGGCTCCGCGCATAGAATTACGCAAATGAGACTGGCCCGGGTTGTTTCTTACGGCACAGGGCCGCCACCTTCCCTTACTACACCTTGTTGACGAAGGTGGTGGCCTAATGCAATTCAAAACTCCACAAACCGTTTTCGAATTGTTGCTACGTCATTACCGAGTGGATTTGTTTATTCAGTAGAGAATATTAGTTTCTTCAATAACGTTCAATTTGTGGTCTTGGCTCTTTGGAACGAGGGGGTTACCTTGTACTACTAATGGACGTACATTAAATTTTCGTTAATTATTAAGCTAAAAAAGGGTTGGGTAAAGACAGCTAGTTTGAGTTGGAAATTCCTGCTATTAGCAGTTCTATTATTAACGTTCCACCAAGCGTGTTTTGTTGCATCAGGGAAAAAATTAAAATAATTAGCTTCGAAAACTCCAGACACAAATTCCAGACAAATAAATTCGACTACACAAGGACAAGATGCTATGTGAAAATAGCAGAGAAAATTTTGCAGACAAAGTCACAACTACAGAAATAAACTTGGGAAAATAACTTAGACCCCCCACCTAAATGCATTAGTAGAAGCATCATTTGTTGACAGATTGAGAAGTAGATCCCTCAATGCTGTCGCTGGCAGTAAAAACTTCTGGTCCTTGGCAACTTTCTAGAAGCACTTGTGTTATTCCGGAAGAATCGTAATCTTTACTTCATGCACAGTCCCATCACTTAATTGCAAGGGGGAGGTGGTAGCCAGAAAGCAAATTCAAAAACTGTCTGTCACCTTCCGTCCCTGAGTATACCTTCCATTAAACAGTTTTTCTTAGGACTCCTCGCGAATTGGAAATGTGACTTACAAATATCAATGTCAACGCATCGGCCCTGTTAATACAGTCCTCAAGAAATGTGCCTTCTTCTTCTTCGATGGCTCTACAGCCCAATTCGAGCCTTGGCCTCCATCAGCTTCTTCCTCCAGACGTCTCTCTGCTCCGCAGCTTGTCTCCAGTTTCTTATGTTGAGCAGTTTTGCTGCATCGGCCTTAACATTATCTTCCCACCTTAACCGTGGTTTGCCAACTGGTCTTTTGCCATCTGGTAGTAGATACAGGGCTTTTTTTGGTATCCTTGAGTCATCCATTTTTTGGACATGGCCGGCCCAACGTAAACGTAGTAGTTTGGCATGGGTCGAGAGTTTACATTCTTTGTATAAGTCGTACAATTCGTGATTGTAGCGTATTCTCCATGCACTGTCTTCATTGATTGGGCCATATATCCTTCGGAGAACCTTCCTCTCAAATATATCCAGCTTGTCTGCGGATTTCTGGGGGATACTCTAAGCTTCACATCCATACGTAGCTACTGTACGTATGATGGTTTTGTAGATTCTTATTTTAGTTTTTCTGTGGATGTCTCTGGATTTCATTACTGGCAGTAGTGAGAAGTATGTTCTGTTCGCGGCGTTTATTCTTCTTTGTACGTCTATCGTTTCATCGTTGTCTTCGCTGACTGTGGACCCCAGGTAGTTAAGTTGGTTTACCCGTTCAAAGTTATATTCCCCCCAGGTGGTATTGTGGTTTCTTCTTCTTCTTTCCACCCTTGACTGAATTAGAATCTTACTCTTCAGAGAAGCCCTATATGTTATATACGTTTATTTGCAGCCCTATATGTTTTCCTCCATCTTCTAATTCTGTAAATATTTCTCTAAGATATGACAGTGATCTTGCAAGGCAGTTTATATCGTCGGCATACCCTGCCAACTGTTTGGATTTGTTAAGCAGGGTTGCGTTCGCATCAATGTTAACCTTGCGAATTACTCCTTCTAGGCAGAGATTAAATAGCATGGGTGCCAGCCCATCGCCCTGCTTTAAGCCTTGCTTGACTGGGAAGGATTCCGTCAATTCTCCTTGTATTCTGACTGCACATCTTGTATTTTCCATTGTCATTTTTGTTAATTTTATTATCTTCAGGGGATGTTTAGGTCCAGCATTGTTGCATACATTTGCTCCCTGTCGATGCTGTCGTATGCTTGTTTAAAGTCGATGAAAAGTTGATACACGTCAATGTTGTATTCTCAGCATTTTCGGAGGATTTGCCTTATTGTAAAAAGTTGATCCATTGTTGACCTATTCCTTCTGAATCCAGCTTGGTATTCACTTATTGCAGCTTCTGCGTAAGGTTCCAGTCTGGTCTTAATTATATTGGTCATTATTTTATATACTGTGCTTAAAAGAGATATGCCTCTATAGTTTTCACAGTTGAATCTGTCCCCTTTCTTGTGTATTGGGCAGATAATGCTTTGCTCCCATTCTTCAGGCATTTTTTCATTCCTCCATATGCAGCATAGTAATTCGTGTATAGCTGCTGAGAGCGATTCGCCTCCTTGTTTGATCAACTCTGCTGGGATGTTATCAATTCCTGGAGATTTATTGTTTTTTAATGATCGTATGGCACTTTGTACTTCTTCCAGAGTGGATACATTTGTTTCTCTGGTGTCATCGTTATGTTGTAGACGGGGTTCTGGTACATGTCTGATGCTCTCGTTTGCGTTCAGCAGCTCGCTAAAAAATTCCTTCCATCTTTTCTTTACACCTTCGCTGTCTGTTACTATAGTGCCTTCTTTTGTTCTGCATATACCGGAGGAGGGTATGAAGCCTTTCTTGAAGAAGTTTACTTCGCTGTATGCTTCCCGTGTTTTGTTTTGGGCAAAGTTTTCCTCTGCTCTCAGGATGTGATTGTTGAGGAATTGCCTTTTCTTCTTCCTGCAGATGTTTTTTGCGGTTCTTCTTGTTTCCTCGTATTTCAATTTCTTACTCCTCGTCGGTCTCTCTATGTATATTCTCCTATTTTTATTTCTGGCCTCTATAGCTGCTTTGCATTCCTCGTCGTACCAGTCACTGGCTCTGGCTGAGCGTTTATACCCTACAGTTTCCTTCGTGACATCTGTCAGTACCGTCTTCAATCTCATCCATTTTCCCTCGACTGTATCTTCATTATCCTTTCTGCTAGAGTTTCCTGATATCTCTCAAATATAATGTGCCTTCACTTGGGCTAAAACTTTGCGCAAGCCTTTTGATTTTCCATAATTTTCCGGAGTTAATTCAGACTTTTGGGGAACTGGCTCAAATTCAGTCCACACTAAAAAAGGTGGTTCCAAAAACCAATTTAAATATTTTGGTCAAGTTTCGGTGCTGGTGAGCTCGTATGTGCTCCCTTTAAAAATAATTAAAAATTCTCTGGCCATCATATGCCCCTTAAAAAGCCAAGCGGCTGGTATTGGCCCGTTGTAAGGCTATTTTTTATTTACTCGAGCCCAAACCAAGGTCTGATTTGGTTGCTCTAGATATCTCAAAGGCAATTAATATAGTCTCAACAATAGGTGCGTTTCATTTTCATTGGAGTACGTACGCCGAAATAGTTGGGCGTTGGGCATCTACGCCGATGTGCGCCCAACTACGCTGGCGTACGTACTCTAATGAAAATGAAACGCCGCTAATAACTCCTGGGCTCTCATCCCAGCCCAGATGAGACAATATTCTGCTGGTTGATGAATCTATCGAGGTGAAAGTGTAGCTTACCGCTGATATTGCTGACATTTTACGTAAAGTTGCCATCCACTGACGCATCCATTCGTTTTTCAATATTCTCTGCAACGAATTCCGTGGGTGTGTAGTTCCTGAGAGCGATGCCAAATAGAGGTCAACGGAGTCTTGTCATAGAGCTGCAATGTTTTTAATAGAACAAACTGTACCAACTGTGTTCATAATAACGGGACACTGGTCAATTGGACAACATGGAGCCTTATTTAAACTAAATATGCGCCATTATTAAGGAAATTATACGCGCATTTTTCGGGCAGAGTCATGCTGCCAATGGTGTACAACTTCTGTAGTATCTGGTTGAAAAACCGAATGAAGTAGTTTTCACATGCTTGTTTTGAAGATAGCTTAAAATTCCATTAAGGGAGTTCTACAGAGATCGGAACCACTGACAACCACAGGGTCGTATGCATCAATATTTGCCAACCAAATTCCTTCAAATTTTGACGTGTAACCAAAAAATTTTGTGGCTGGGAGTTGTGACGGAACACAACATCTTTCTCATTATTCAATTCGAACGGGTTTCGTTCATTTGCTTGGCGTAATCTCTCTAATTGTCCACATTTGAGTTGCGAATCAGTCGTCTGACTAACTGGTAGTCCCTCATAGTAGGTTACTCCCATTTTTCAACATCGACTTCAACAGAAAAACCACCGAATACCCATAAGTCGCGGTCCCAATTAACAATGAAAGTTTTCTACGAACGTACCAATATAAACCATGATTAAATAGCGATGGAGTAATGCTACAGATATAGCCACCAAATTCATGACATCCAATCAAAAAACACAAGTCATATCAAATCACCAGTAACAAAAAAAAGGAGTAAATCAAAAAATCTTGGAAACCAATAGAAACTAAATGTAAATAAATACCATTAATCTACAATCCACACGTTAGTCAGACCACGCCAATACGCCGTACTTTTACGCTACTTTTGGCCGAGTCCTTTTACTCGTATTATTGCTTTTTCTGCCTCAAATTAAGGAGAGTTAAAGACCGTTTACATTCCAAACGCAAAGTGGAAAGCGCAAATTGAAATTTTTTTTATTCTACATAAGATTCTCTTTATTTTTATGAACGTAGAATCCATTTTTATGTAACAGAGAAAAAAGCATACAAATCTCTGTGTGATAAAAGAGCTTCAAATTGGCGTTACCACTTTGCGTTTGGGATGTAAACGGGTATTTTTAGGTTTGAATTTATATTTCATGTAAGCTACTTAAGTATTTGCAATTTGTCCCAAGCGGAAATCGAGTAATGCACACCCTAAGCCAGAATGCAGGTATAGAACACCCTTTCGTTGAAAATTATCAGTAATGCCAAAGCAAGGATTAGCAGATTTGTCCAACATTTTGTTCGTTCCATGTACCCGTAACACAAAAGAATCATCGATTCTCACGGAATCGAGTACATTTCAATCTGTTTTGCGGGGACCCCTCTCATCTGGGGTACGGGACAATTCGTCCCAGTTGCCTCCCCCCCCCCCTCCACATTGTGGCAGGCCTCCGCTACACTCAATTGCTAATGGCGCCATCTTTTTGGAAATCGTCACAAACATTTTCCTAGATCGCAATATACTTCCGTAGGTGTTTTTACAATAATCGAGTTAATAAAGTAACTGTTTCCTCCTTTTGAAACAAGGAAAGTATACATACATATTCATTTCATAATTGAATTTATTCCTCCAACTGCTACAAACTTACATTAGCTGTATTTTCGAACAAATATTATTATAATCGTAGTTTTTTGTTATTTATTCCCTTAATTATGGAAGATTTAAATTTCTGCTCCTCTAAATAACAAATGTCCACAAATATTTACAGCTGTACAAGGACCTTAGTTACTTATCAATTTGGATTTATAAAATGGCCAAAGATAAATAATGTCGGACCCTCTTCTAGATAAATATGCGTAATAATTTCCATCCTTAATTTTCCATTGTCTCGAAGGCATTCGAATCTTTTCAAGAAAAAAAAATAATAATAATTAATCACCAAAAACCAAAGCTCCTCTACCCATCATGCCAGCCTCGATCCATTGAAGATAAAGACTCCAGTTCCTTGGAGTTGACTAAAAACATGTTCCTTTTGAATACAATAGAAGAATGGTTTCATATAACAGATAGCATCCATCCAGAATAGATATTCAGAACCTTTCAGCATCAGCACAAGCAAAGTATCACACCATCATGCTGGAACAAACCATTTGGGACTAACAAATACACCGGCAGAATCTAAGCTGTACAAAACACCCGAAGATTAAGATTTTTTTCCTCCTCCTTTCATATCTCTGAGGGCCATTCAGAGACGTGCTTATAAGCGAATCGCAAAAGAAAAGAAATTCTATAAAGCACAACCCTTTCTTCGGCGGTTCTTGAAAGTTTTTTCCTTTATTTTTATTTTCTTCATGAATCCTTGTGTATTTTCTATCCGAATCTAGAGGATTTTTGGCGTGAGACGACGGCAAATAGATCCCCCAGGCTCTATGGGCACGATGGTGGAGATAATCCCATCTCTGGCACAACAGAGGTTCTCAAGTTTTGGCATCTTATATAAATGGAAGAGAAACTTATGGTCACGAATGCATGCTATTCAGAAAAGATATGAAAAATGTCCGGGGGAAGATGTGGAGCTCAGAAAGGAATATAGTTGGGCAGAAGCTTCCCCCGAAACTCCACCAAAAAAATAACGAGCTATCAATACTTAAAGAGGGCGCACAGCCGCTCGATAATAACGAAGACAAGGTCCTTTCCTCGAGCATTTATTGAATTCCCATTTCTCTTACCTCATCAGCCACGTCCCCATAGCCACCATGATGGCCACTCAATCCAATCTATCCAAGGTACCACTCGGCTTGTTGTTTTGGTGCCTCGGTATCATCGTGGGCACCGGGACACGAGATAAGAAGACTTCAAGGGAAGACGCAGATGATATATAAAGCTTAGGCATGGGATCAGAACTCGATATTTTTAGGGGAATGGGGCGTATATTATAGATAAAACGGAATCGGCACGGCATGGAGATGTCTGTTGCAGAGGATTAGGTTACATAAATTCGGTTCAATCTCCGGGACCGGGCTCACCCTCCTCCTGCTGTTGCTGTGCTGCTGCTCCTGACTTAATGGAATGAGCACAAAAGGCACACAGGAATGAAATGCAATGAAACAGCCGCCAGGCACATCCCAAATCGGAGATTATTACTGGGCTGGGATCCCGGATTGAATGGATGATAGCAATTCCCTGATTATGGTGCTGCTTCAGATCTTGAAAACGTGCCGGGGGTTCTAATTGTTTCAACGGATTTGTACGAAAACTTGTAATAACCGCTGAAAGGCACTCGTAACATTATTACGGACAGACATCGGCCTGGCCTGGAATAATTCGAAAACACAATTCCCTTGTTTTTTTTATCTTTAATGACCCTTGGGCTGCACCGTGCAGTCCATTCATCCAATGCTTAGAAGTGGTTTTTATTGGAATTATAGAATCACTATTCGTGCTTGACTGAATGATATCTCATTAAGATTATCTCTTCTCGTATAATGAGAGTTGCCCAGCTGATAAAGTACCACTCTCAAATCCACAATCAAAGATAACATTTGTAGTGAACATTTTTTATTTTTTTTGTTGGTGCATAAAAAACTAAAATTTCAGGTTATAGAGTTTGAAATGTTTTTTGTGGGACAAATTCTCTTATCTCTTTCATCGTCCCAGATAGCATGGAGGGATAAGAAATTGCATGTAAAAAATTTAAGGTGATATTGTAACAAAACTCGTTCTTTCCCCATTCTTTTACGTGCCGTCTGGTAGTTTGTACTCTTTCTTTGATAACAGGAACGGCAAAATTCATTTCCATAACTCAAGTCGTAATCTTAGTAGTGTCAGAGTTTGGGCCGTTGGGAAAAAGTTGTTTTTAATGTATTCAACCAAAATGTCCTGTTTACTATTTAAAGACTAGAGCGCAGGAGTACGCCCCTTTGTCGACGGTTCTATCAAGAGTTTAATGTCGGATTGCAAGCGTTGTTCGAAAAGAGAGTAGAAATAATAATGAAAGAATTATGAACGCCAACACAAGGTTTTACTTCACCGGCTTCCATCCAATACGAAATGAGGAAATGCTGACTTTGGCAATCGAACCGGAAGGAAATGGATTCTTCGCCGGCACCTCTTCGCGGATGTCTCTTGGATAACCAACCGATGACGGACTACCTAGTGCCCGGGGTTAAGGCCCAATTACAATGGCCGGATTAGAGCGGAACAGAATCGGATTGAACTGTCAAAGTGGTTTTCCAAGCATGCGTTTTCAATTTAACCGATTCCAATGAACGGATTCAAACGCATTTGACCGCATCTGTGCCGGATTCGTTTTAGTTTGTTTAAGGTTTTGCTGTGAATGTTTAAGGTTTTATTTTTTTTGATTTGTTATGTTTTTAAAAATGTTTTCGGACGTACAGTTAATCGCAGAAGTGAAAGATTATGAAATACTGTACAACAAGGCAAAGAGTGGATATAAAAATTCCAAGATTAAATTTGACGTTTAAATGCGAACTGATCCGTTCATTGTAATCGGTGCAGTTTCCTATCCGTTCTGATGCGTTCTTTTGACATTTCAATCCGCGTAGATCCGCTCATTGTAATTGGGCCTTTAAAGTTAAGCCACCCTATCCGAAGTAGTGATGAGCAAACGCAAGAACAAGACAAGAATAATTAAGCCTTGGTCTTGTCTTGTTCTTGTTCTTGCAAGGGTAAGTAAGTCTGGTTCTTGTTCTTGGTCTTGTAAAATGTGCAAGAACAAGGCAAGACTGTAAGAACAAGACCATTTTTGCTCATTACTAGTCCGAAGGGGTGACATTCGAGAATACAGTACTTATATTAGTGTTGTTGGGTGTTGGGCTAACTATGGGACCTCGTAATACACAACACTTAAGATACCAGAACCAAAGCAGCAGAACGGGTGGAAGTAACGGCAACAATACCTGAAAGTGATTTTCGGAACTTGAAGTAATGTACAGAGCTGCAGTAGTTACATCGCTACTAGATGCAGTCAACAGATATAAAATAAAATTACTCGCGATATAACAAGAGATCATATGGATAGGAGACTGGACAATTGACCTTTGTAACAACATGATACTTTACAGCTGCGGAAGAGAGCACCACTTAGGAGAGGTATTCTTAATATACTATACACAATTATCAATATTGTTATAGAGCTGAAGCCAATAAGTGGACGACAATGTTCAAAACGGCTCCGAACAAAATTCTTCACCCTATCCATCATAAACGCACATGGAGAAACGGAAAAGAAAAGCAACGCGGCCAAGGGCACTTCTATTGTAAGCTGGAACACGCATAAAATACGGTACCGGTGCCATCAAAATGGTGATAGGAAACCTGAACTCCAAAATTCAAAGAGACAACTGGTCCAGACCGACCATTAACCAAATATCAATTTTACAATGAACTCCGCCGTCTTCTGGTCCCAAGTCCAAGGTGAGAAAGGAGGAGGGGGTCGAACTGTCGAATTGACCAGAATCGGGAAACCGAAGAAACTAGGTAAGAAACCGCATGGATACACGAACTAACTGTTTACGAAATAATGCTACTGCATCCAGGGCAGCCGATGAGGACCAGGGATGCTGGTAAGAAGTGGGTTGCTGGCCGAAGACCCAAATTAGTCACACCGATAATGGAAATTCAATTTACTGCGTGGAATGTACGAACAGGACATCACATCGGTCAAAAGGAAATCTCATAGCAATGGAATTATTGAAATGCAAAATATCAGTTGTTGCGCTATCGGAACTACAACATACCAACCTTGGCCGAAGTACAAAGTGCCATATGATCGTTAAAAAACAACAAATCCCCAAGAATAGATAACATCCCATCAGAGCTGATCAAGCAAGGAAATACTACGCTGCATTCCACAAAATACCTGAAGATTGGGAGCAAAACATTATCTGCCCAATACACAAGAAATGGGACAAATTCAACTGTGCAAACCATAGAGACATATCTCAGAAGCCACAATTATTACATTTAGAAGAAATAGATCAACAATGAATCAACTATTTTCTGTAAAGAGGTCCTCCGAAAATACTGGAAATACAAGGTGTGGAATTCAAGGAGAACTGGCGCAAGGAGTAAAGCAGGCGATGGGTTGGCACCTACGCTATATTTAATCGGGCAAGTGAAGTACAAGCAGCCTGTGCCTAGAGTCTAACGTAACTTACGTATAACTTCATAAAGTCAAATAATTCATTTAACAGACCCAAGCAACGAAAACATGAGATACCATTTTCATTTTCTCATCTTGCAAAAGCTACAATTCAAACAAAAAAATATGAAATATGAAATGTGAAATTCACCTTCTTTTATACATAGAAGGTTACCAAACTAGCATATTCGATTTCTTTTGCAGCCGAGTTGCATAAATTTTTGTAATAGTAGTCAGTAGAAATATGAGTGCAGGATATTTATGAATGATAGATTCATTTAAAGTGTCCAATTGCCGGGGTGCACAATCCAACAACAACCGAATTGATTGTTTAGTTCCTTCCTTGGTAAGAGCTCGAAAAACCTGACACCAAGAAGAAGCCGGGAAAAATTTAACCTCACTGAGAGCATAACCTTCCTCTAATGAATTTCTGCTGTTAATGTTGTTTGAGGCAACCATCAGGTTGAAGCCCAGACCATGTGCACACCACATTGTTGTAAACAATCTATTTCTCATCACCGGTTTATTAGTCGCTTCAAAAGAAGATCATTTTCTTCACTTATGAGAATGTCGGGCAGATGTTTATGCGCGCAGTCAAATTAACTTTTTTGAGTTCACGGGGAGTATTAATGTCGAACGTGCATAGCTTTCCTAGCTTCCTTTGGTGATCGTGATGGGTTGAAAGATGGAAGTTGATTCAAATCAACTAATGCTTGAATTATATCGACAACATTGTCGGTGGGACTCCTACCGTTTTTCAAACTGCCGAACGTTTTTCTTTAAGCTTTATTTTTAATTGATTGATCTTCAGTTTTAGGCAAAGCATGACCGTACCCAAGCAAGACTATCTCTGCTATAAACTACTACTATACTCTTACCAAACCTGTGGCTGCCATGCGAAAACGATTTATAACGCATCCAGTAGCAATGATGTCCTGTTTTATCAGCTCGTCAGAATTGGTAATATCATTTTTATACATGGGGATTTTCAGCAAGGATACATGGATTTTTTCAATTTATTAATTATCATGTAATTATAGCCAAGGCGAGCTAAATGCTCTTGGGTCCTGATTTTTGATATTTTTATTATGACAGCTATATGTTTTACGTGTAGTGATAACCCAATGTGATCTTGGCGTCCTATACTAGATCAGTTTCTTGATCTGGTAATAATCGATGGTTATGGGTCTACCTGAAACCAAACACAAAACTATGCGAATTATCACAACGTCAATGTCAAATACATGCGGTTTAAGCAATGACCGGGTTCCGACTAATCACGTGGGGAGAGGCCCTGTGCGGGGGGTATCGAGAGACTGCCATTCGATAGACCGGTTATTAGCTTAAAATATACGTTCAATCAAGCACTGCATTATCTTTTTGATTTTGACTTATGACTTTTAGGCCCAAATACCATGTTCAACGGGCTAATACAGGCTGCTTGGCTTCTTGAGGGTAATATAAATTTTTAACCATTTTGTGTGGTGGGTATTTTGAGTGATTTATTCTCCCGCCCTAAGCGTAACACTAAAATTCATAACATTCAATTTGTCAGCACTCAAAAATCACTCTGAATACCTGAAATTTTTCTTTGGAGCGGTTTTGCCCTGGAACATCAATTCTTAACATTTACTTTTTCTTTATGTGATGTTACCTTAAAGGCGGCCACATAGCCTGGCACGCAAGCGCCCATATACTCAGCAGGGCCCTGGATGTAAGCAAATTTCTCCTATAAGATAGTGGCATCAGATCCAGCACTTTGAGCCTGTTAAGGCTTGATACTATCTCATCAAGATCATTACTTGATAGATTATATTCCCTCAATCGACTAGGGATAATTCAAAGTCCGTACTATTCAGGCTTTCGAAGTTTGTTTGGTATGTCTGTACTAGATTAATTTAGCCTGTACCCCTATGACATCATACATACTTAAAAAAGTTTGATCTTCCCAATTTTACGAACCTACTTACTTATTAGTACCCTTTTTAACAATGTATTTCATACCCATTCAATCTAGGGAAATATTCTTTTATATTTTCAGCCTTAGTCCATAAATTACAATTACCTATAAAAAAAATAATTTCTCAAACAACAATCGAATAAAATTTGATATTTTCTTTTCTAACACAAATAAAAATATCCGCTTTAAAGCTTTGTAACTCTTAAACAACAACAACAACAAACCTTTAAAAATTTCATTTCTCAAAAAATAGTCCTGAAAACCTTTTTCCAGATAATCAGTTCCATTCATACAAGATGAATAACACTTTTTCCCTCATAAAGGACGAAGAAATTTTTTTGTTGTAAAAGGAACAATTTGAATCCGGATATTCTATGAATTACAAAAAGTAAAAACGGGCCCTGGCTCACACACAAAGGACATATCAGTATAGAAGTGACGATAAAAATAATCTCAAGGACATAAAAAAACCAGTTCGTTCCACTCTAGTGAAGGTTTACTGAACTAATCCTGTTTGACTAACTTCAAATCCACCCATTTTGAATTCTGACCTTCTTTACACGATACTACTGGGGTGGTGTGTATGTTATTAATGTCCCTCAGAGCTGTGATGTATAGAATAGAATCTCCAAATCATCCCTTATACACGGGGTAGCAGCACAAAGGCGAATTATGATAGTCTCGAAACTGAAACGTTTTCTCTCTCTCATCTGGTTACAAGATTCCTAGTCCCGAATATATCGTGTTGCTTGGCTTGCTTGCTGCTTTCATCATCTTTTAATCATACCCCGGCCTCAAACACAATGGCAACATAAATTGCAAAAAGATCCAGAGCTCATGTTTGACGGAGAGTGAACTAAGGGAAATTATTATTATTGCTGCTGCTGCACAGGGACCCAAGGGGTAACTCTACCGGAGGAAATGTGAAAGGCGTTAGTGAACGGCATAGAGCATTTGATTGTGAAAGTTTGTGCTGTAGAGCACAATGAACGGGTGCAGATACACTCCCCGGACGAAGTATTTATGTCAGGAGCGTTTCTTAGCAGCACATGTCAATCAATTGCGTGCATTAAAAATGGTGGCGTTTCCTTGAAGTGGCGGGCTCGGGGACCCTTACCCATGCGAGAAAGTACTTGTCATGAAACACCACTTACGCGGAGGAAACCCCAGAAAATCCAATTAAAAGACGATAACAACTGTGGCAACATGAAGCCGGGAGGGTGGAACAGCTTTTTGTTCCCGAAACTCGGAGCTGAACAAAAGCAGCTCCCAGCATTTAACAAACAAAACTTATATTTCTTACTCGAGTTTGGATTTAAATTGGATGCAATCCTGGGAATCGCTGGCAGGAGCAATCAGCCGCCATTGCTGAGCCCCCGCAGCAAGGATGGCTGGAGTGATTACGTTTGGGGCCTAATAGGCTCGCAGCACGTACGGGGCTCGCAACACCCCGGCGTATTATTAACTACATTTATGTTTAGATCCGAATGACGTGAGCATTGCCACCCTGCAATCTTCCGCCCTGTCCGCCCTTTTCATTTTCACATTCCTAATTCCCATTACGCCCTCCTCCAGCACCGCAGAAGGAGGCTGCTGCTCTTCAATTTTCCTTCGTTTTCACTGCTGTTGCGTTAAGCGTGGATAATTTTATGTTGGCAGCATAATTTTTCCGGAATAACGTAATCCCGTGGAACTCTGGGCGCTCGGCAAGATGTGATGGGATCTCTGCCGTCTGCGTGATTAATGCTTTGCTTGCAACATTTGGATGTAATGACACAGTCCCCTGTCCCCCGGCCCGGCTATGCGGAGGCACAGCCAGGGACATGTATAATGCTATGCTATGCTCCTCGTGAAATTACGAAATTAATACTTGGATGATGACGTTTTCAGGCTTCCAGGATTTAAAGGGCAGTTATGTGAGTGACTGCCATAAGGACCCGGTACGCCGTACTAAAACTTAATTGTCTACAGGAACAGGAAGCGACTACACTCCTCGTTCAGTCGTGTGTGGAGTGGATTTCGCTCGATAGTCGTCACACAGCGCGCTCGTTCGCAGCCTTGGCATGTTTATTTTCTTATTCGAGCGTAAACAGACATTTTCAAACATAATAATTCACTGGCTACGAACACTGCGGAATGGGACTCGTTTCAGCTGATATAAAAGGTAAAGAAACTAGGACTCCATCTAAAAGGCACGAAAATAGAAAAAAAAAATAAAACGAACAGGCGGACGCAAAGTGAGTAAATATTTGGGTCGTCAATTCATATTCCAGACTTTTAACTTGGGAACATGTTCCCCGGGACTCGGGTACTCTCGAGGAGGATGTGAGTTTTCAAATAAAACCCAGAAATGCGATTTTTTATTCCTTGTATGCATAAACATAAACGAAGACGTGGCAAGACTCGAGAAAAACACTGATCATTGTTTGTACGGCTTTTAGTGTGTGGCTGATGATTTTTTTAAGCAGGCAAGGTGCAGGCGAATTTTAAATCATTCTCGTATTCACTTAAACACACACCTGCACTCCTGTGAGAAGGTTTTAAATTTCAATCTGTTTTCATCATCATATTTTAAGTAGTGGTGTCGTTCTTGAATGCACTTCAAAAAGTTTTATAAAATATCTGAATATTTGCTTTCGCTATTTACTCTTCGATAACAACCAAGTAGATATACCTGGAAGAAAGGTAAAAGGCGTGGTCGAATGCAGATAATATAGAAATTTTTTGTCAATATCAAATAATTTTAAAAATCCTCAGAGATTGTGTATTTGTTTACTTTCATTTTCAGATTGATTGTATGGTGTTGTGAAAACATTGGACATGTAGTTTTGGGAGTACTTAAATAAAAATTTTAATCATAACGAAGAAACTTAGAGGAAAATACAACTTTTTACGCAAAAGTCTCATATTGTTTTTATATTTTGTCAAAATAGGGCCAATTTTAGGCTACAGTAATTTTTAGTTAAACAGAGTTCTGTTAAATACCACCAATGTATATTTTTCAGTCCTTTTTTTACCCAGATGAGCTTCTTTTCTCTAATTCGGTTAGCTTCTTTCACTCTTTCCTGCCAAATGCTACTTTTCTCTATTTTCTTACATTTAGGTTAAGTTAGGCTATAGGTGTAGTGGGACCGGATGCCTAGTAAGCGCTGTAGGCAGGCGATTTGATACCATAACCTTGTGAATAGTGAATCCAATCCCGCAACCGCGGGATCATTAATGCGGGTCTAGACATGTGTGATCCGCGGGATTAGGGCCGTAGAATCACCTGTTATATGAACCGAGACTTAATAGCGAAATACTAACAATATTGCCAAGTATTAATAAAAATAGATGTAGTCCCTTCGAACACGAGTCGACTGACGATTTGCAATTCCAGCTGCCCAGGCAACTGTTTCGTGATCTTGCCCGTGTACAGAAGTGGGAAACCCATTTGAAACTAGTTTGAATGGAAGCAATTTCAGTTGCGTTGCTGCACTTCATCTGAACTACTTGACATTTTGCTAAATCCTTGTGACAAAAAAGTTACACCGATTGATCCAAAATCAGTTGTGCTCGATTATTGTGAGACCAGCTTGAAATTGGGATTGCAAATTAGTCGACTCGTGTGCGCAGGGCCTTACAAACCACAAAATATTTAAATTCGATATTTGCCTTCTAAGCAATACAGCAATAACACAAAATCGTCTAAGTATATTTGTATGCGTGTATCCGAACGTGATCAATTACTGAGTTTCTATGCAGAGTATATCCAGGGTTAACTCAGAGTAACCGGCCATCGAAACGCGAGCTGAGTAAAATGTTGTTAAATCCAAGAAAACTCATTTTTTCATATGTGTTTGCTTAAGTGCGTTTACTGCACATATACCCACGGAGATACGCGTCTGTCACTTTAACCCATAACCGACATGGAGATAGCATCTTGTAGACTTGAGGGGAAAACCTTTCTGTAAACTCAACAAATACTCTACCCCGGCTCATGAAAAGCGTTACAGATTGAGAGCCAGAGCCTCCCAGACCTACGTCAAAAAATAAAGGCTGAAATTTTGTCATTGTGTGCATTGTTACTATTGTAGGTGTAGGGGGATGTTAGACCCTTTGGATTAGTTTGGTGTTTTAAATACTGTCATGAAATAGTTGCTTAAATATTATATTCAAATTTCAGCTTTTGTACTTTAACGTAAACGAGCTCAATTCTTGCGCATCTTTAACAGTTGATACCGGTTTAAAGCACTACCTACAGTGGTGACAATACACAGACAAAATTTCAGCCTTTATACTTTGACGTAGGTCTGGGAGGCTCTGGCTCTTAGTCTATAAGGGTAATACCCTCGCAGCTAATTGTATGTATGTCAAACGAACTACTGAGTCCTTCAAACAAAATATTTAGGCCAATTCTAAACTACGCTTCCACCGTCTTGGTGGAATTTTGACTTTAAACTTCGTGCTCAACTCCAACTTGAGGTTGTATAGTCCAACACTAGAGTGTTTTATTTCTAAACACTTGGATTGGTAGTGTAGTTCGAAAAGTCGAGTCTACATATTTCTAAAACCTAAAGATTTCACGTTGACAAGCTATAAGAAGTTATATAGTTTTCACAAACATACGCTACTCAAATCCACAAACCCGGAGTGCGTCTAGCTGCCTTTACTTATCTTTTGGCATAGGATCCACCAGCTTTGTAACTCTATATACAATTAAGACTTATTACATTTTTGTGAAAAATTTCAAAAGCTATTCCAAAACCGCCTTCACTTAAAAACCGTTAATATTTACAAAGACTTTTGATACTACTTATAAATAAAATCGAAATCAGCTGTAACAATGCTTTACAATCTAAAAATTTGTGAATGAGCTATTACTTTACTCTTACCTGTATATAAATTTCCAAATAAAGCAGAGATTTTCGTTTCCTTCCCAGTTCTACGTTTGTAAATGGCATCTTGATAAAAAGAAAACTTGGCGCAAGAACCTCTTTCATGAGCCCACGCACAACAATGGAACATATTCTTCAGGAATATCTTTTCAATGATAACATTTCCGGCTTTTTCTCTGCCATAATAAATTATTCGTTTAGATTCGTTCTTTCCGAAGCACGAATTTATTCTTTGCGTTAATTATCTACAAATCTACACTTTAAAAATTTTGAGATTGGGGATGATAAGAAGAGATTTTTTTTTGGATTGTTACATTTGAAATGGGATTAGAAAAAATGTAGGCTTTAGAGTTTTTTTTTTCAAATTCGACCTGGTGGTAATGACAACAATGTATTGAGAGGTTCTAGGAGATTAATTTAGGGATTTAACGCTGCGTGAAGTCCGAGTTGAAATTTTTCGAGTAATCATGTTTTCTTGTCCAAAAAGCGAATCAACTGTGAAGAAAGTTTTTGTTTTTGAATAGTTCAACTTGGGCTAGACCTAATTAAAAGCAAAGACTAAAAAGTGCCACTTTCAATATTAAAATAAATAAAACCGCCATAAATAATAGCCTAAAGACAAAAGTTACACGCTCTAATTGCCACTATGCAGGTCGACTCGTTTCGTTTTATAATGCAGGTCAACGTGGTTTTATCAAAGTTCCCATTACAGCGTTGCATAAGCGCCATCGTAACTGGGGCTGGTCATTGGTGACTCTCCAGATGAAACATGAAAAGAAACAGCTCCAAATTAGCCCAAAGTGAGATATAAGCCAGTAAAAAGTTTAAATAGTTCTTAAGTACCTTCTTGAAGTGCCTCTGGCACAATTTCTCAAAGATCGCGTCCATCCGCTTTACATCTTACATCGCCGCGTCGAATGCTGCCATATTTTTTTTAGACTAATGAGTCGAGCGGCATCCGACGACGACGACGACGAGCTGTTTCAAAAGACCATGGAAGATGGGGAAAAACACCGACGAAGAACTGAACACGAAAAGTTAAGGCAACAACTGCTAACGACTGTCTTGAGCGGCTTAAGCGGGTTGTCTTGTCAGGGCCGCTAAGAACGTGAAAAATAATTGCGCAGACGCATTAGCATTACACGATAATCTGCAAATAGACATCGGGCACAGAACGGCGGAGCGGCACACGGGACTCTCATATGTGGGCTGCTTGGCTATTTGAGGCGGCAACAACCCGTGACCCTCGCGTTGCTGGCCTTGTCTGATTGCCTCCTTCCAGGTTATCGCAGTCTTTTATGCATTTGATATCACAGAGCCCGGTCCATTGCGAAACATAAAAGACGCAGAACTAGTTCCCCAGGACCGGGCGGCCATTGTGCTGCCCGCTTTCTTCCACAGGAAGAGCCGAGGGCTGCACTTATCTTCCTGGCGAACAAAGTACTCAGCTCGGCATTAGAGCTCGTTCCTGTATAATTTGAAGGCCTTCATCCTCCTTATGGTTTCTTCGGGGCTGTTGGTACTCAAGTACTTAGGATCTAAAGTGGGCCCTTCTGTTGCCTGGCCATTGTCCCGGAAACGGGTTCCATCAATAAACCGGCAACCGAGCCATGTCAACCCAACTGCTGCAGGACTGGCCTCTGCAACCTTTCGTGCTCCATCATGATCGGATTTATCTTGTGGACTAAAGTTTTTAGGATAAAAGTTCGTCCCGGGCTGCAAGATAATTTTTTCGGATAAGTCGGATACATTTTATCGCATTTCAAGCTGTGAACAGGAAACTAGCGGCAGAAAGAGCACATGAAAGATGAGAGATGATAAAAAATGGTTGTGAAAATGAAATTTTTCGTTAATTAATCCCCCATCAGTGGACGTGGAGCGAAGTGCCTCCTCAGAATTAATGGGCATTTGCCAGGCTATGGAGCGTCTCAGGAATTTTTTGTGCTACATTTCGAGTATGCTTATACACGCTTTTTATCTTCGGTTCAATGTTATTCGAGGAATTGAGTATTTTTTTACTCGTTTTTTAAATTAGACAATGCAGCGAAAAGGACAAAGGAGAGCGCTTATTATGTTTTTGGATATTTTCAGGACGAAGGAATCTCGAGAATCTTCGGAGTTATTGATTCGTATAATTGGTACTTAAGAGGTAAAAAGTTTTTCGACGGCAATCATCATTTTTATAATTCTTTGGAAGATTTTAAGCAGAAATGGATCGATTGGAAATTCTCTAACTTCAATATTCTTAGTCGTATTGATTGTAAGAGATTTAATGAAAATGTGCGGAGTATTAGTTATTCTTTTCTTATTCACGAATACTCATTTGGCCCCCCTCAAATATCCACCCTTCAGATATAGAGCACTTGTAACATCGCTTTTATATGAATGGTTTAAGACTTCGTAGAAAGCAATTTCCGCTATGACGTTTTTCTCTTCAATTTTTACACAATGCCGTCCTTTTAGGGTTCTTTTGCAGTTCTCTTTCAATTTCAGGGAAAAGATGACGTCGCAGAGGGTATTTCTAGTGAATACGGAAGCTCAGGCATTGGTGAAGGTGTTGTTTTTGGCCGAAAATTCACTAGCAGACAAAGAAGTGTGAGCAGATGCGCTATAGCGCATTGTTTCGTCACAATTCCATGCGTTTTCTTGGGATTGCGTAAGGCAAACAGTGTAGAATTGGAACCAGGTAACTCGCCTTATTCGCCATACCATATGACTTGGTGGCAGGTACTTATCTGTACTAGACTGTTGATTTTGAGGAGCCCTCGCATTTGATCGAACTTGCCGTATTTTTCTCGATTTTGTATTTTTAGGGAACTTAGTTTGCGTCGTACCTTTACCATTCTTATTTCATTAGAGTTATGATCCGTTTAAGCAGTTCTGGATTGTCCCTGAAAATTAAAGTAGCATAAAGTCAGCAGCAGAATATATACTAGGCTGGGCCTCCAGAACGACTACTTCCTGGTTCGATCAGGACTGTAGATCCGCACTTGAAGAAAGGATCCAAAGCCACCGGGAGTATATCGCAAGGTCCGTAAGAGAAAGGATGGGCGTCCTTAAGCTAAAATGAACAACTGCAGACAAGCTTCACAAAAAGAAGAAGAGATAATATCAAAAAGGAAGATACAGGAAGGCGCCGATAAAGAGACAATCGTACACAGGAATCCACCAGATCAGAAATAAGTTTCAGCCAAGACCAGACATCTGCAAAGGCATAAATGGGAACCTATTAAGTATACAATCATGGAATAAAAGAAAAGCGGAGAGCATATTTTCAAAACTTATTGAATCCAATTCCCATAGTAAACGAAGATCAACTAACGGAGATATTTGTGCTTCCTCAAGATAATGTTTCAATAGAACCACCGACGATGATGCTATGGCAGCAAGACTTGGACTATGACCCAGGACATGGAGGGACGAGTAAATAAGCTTGAGAGAAAAGTTCTCAGGTGCGTAAAAGGCCCAACAAGAGAGAACGAAGTCGAAGGAAATATTACAACGTTTTGTATGAAATGTTGACGGTCGCGAACTTTCAGCCTTTACAAAAATCAATAAACTAAAACCAACCGGCCACGAATGCCGGATGGAGGGCAATGGTATCCCAAAATAGCAGGCCGAGGAGAAGATGGAAATAACTCGCGCAGAGGCAATCTTCAACATTCGAAACTGGAGACATGCTGCCAAGACTCGATTTTGGCTATAACTCCGAGTAAAAATAATTAGTAGGTATATTCACGCCTAAACCAACTAATGCGTCCGGTACTATTATGGCATGTTCCCGCTACGAACACAACTACGCTGCTGCGCTATCTGAACTACAACTTACGGGATCCGGGACATTGACGATCGTCCCGCCAACAATCGACGAAACGATGATGCTTTACTATTCAGGTGGTGAGAAACGAGAGGGCGGCGTCGGGCTTATCGTCGGCCGATGGGCTGCCAGTAGCGCAATCGCATTCCAACCGATATCCGAGCGTTTGGCAGATAGGTATAACCATCGGTGGAACGGTCAAGACCCACATCATATCCGTTTATGCGCCAGCCGAGACCAGCGCGTACGCGAACAATGACGAATTTTGTGATCAGCTTGAACAGACACTGCATACGCACCGAATTAATCATACTCGCGGCGGACTGTAACGCACATTCAGGTGCAGATCGAAACGGCTGCGAAGAAACGATGGGCTAATTCGGACACATAGTAATTAACGTCAAAGGCTTTCGCCTCCTTCACTAGCAAACAATTTGATGGTTGGCAACAGCATCTTCCGCCATAGACTCAAACACCAACTCACTGGCGAAATCCATTCGGCAACGACTCTGCGATGTTAGACCACCTTTCGATCACCGCAAGATTCCGATCGATGTTCAAAAACGTACGCGCAATACCTGGGCCCGATTGCGGATCGGACCATTATCTTATTGGAGCGAAATTGCAAATGCGATTTGAAAGAACGAAGACAACGGGGCCACCTAGTGCCTACGAGACCCGACCATAGGGTGGGAGTTTCAAATGGCATTATCCAACAAATTCGAGCTGCTCGCAATACCGGACGATATCAAAGTAGACGAAATGAGTATTTCCCTTAATTGATAGTGGTCCTAAAGTTTAAAAATTTGTCGAACCATTTTCGGCATTTTCTGTCGAAAACTGTATCACTAAAAGTGACGATGGCCTTCCTGAAATTGTTTTACCTTGTTAAAATTAATAAATGAATGTAATTAAAGTTTACATTTACATTTACATTTATTTAAAACATAATTGTACACAAGATTATAATCTTAAGTTTGTACATAAAAGAGCAAATACAATCCATATACATCTATAACTTAAATAATAAAAATATAATAAAAATAAAATAAAAACAAAGAAAAATATATAAGAAATTAGATTACTTAAGAGGTTAGATTACGTAATGTATAAAAGAAAGAAGAGGAATGTTGAAATAGAAAGAACAAAATAGAAAAGAAAAAAAGAGAAAGTGATACTCGTGCTTCAATACGTACTGCCAGACATGAATTCAAAAAGACGTCTTTTGAAAATACCCACTGATTCGATTCGTTGTAGCTCGACAGGAATAGAGTTCCACAATTTAGCTGCGTGAACAAAGAAAGAGCGTTGCCCACAAAGATGCCTAAAACGGGGGATGATAACGTTATTGTTTCTGCTGGATTGTGAAAGCTGGATAAACTCGTTTAGATAGGAGGGTTTTCGGTTGTTGATGATGCTATGGTAGTAGCACAAGACCCTAAAATCTCGGTAGTCACCTAAGGAACATCCTAAAATTGAGTGCCGGTAAGGCGAAATGTGGTCAAACCTGCGAAGGCCATGAATGAAACGTGTGCAGTCGTTGAAGGCTACTTCTAACTTACGGTTGCAGGATGAGTCTAACGAAGGGAAGACACTGAGGCCATGCATTATGTGCGGCAAGAGTATAGCTTTGACTAGCTTCATGCGAACATCTTGTGACAGAAGACTGCTATGAATACGAAGCCGCCTTAGAATACAATATACTTTGGCCAAAATAAAGCTAATGTGGTCACAACACGTCATGTTTCTGTTTAAGGCAATGCCGAGATTTTTGACCCGGTTGACGCAGGGGACAGGAGTCCCATTTAAGGAAATTTGAGGGAGGTCGGTTGTTGACACGTTAGAATTGCAGAAGATAATGCATTGAGATTTAGTCGGGTTAAGTTTTAGTGAATTTAAGGAGGACCAATGAGTTACGTTGTGCAAATCTTCTGAGAGATTATTTATGCACTGCCTTAATTGATTTTTAGTATCACTAACATAGAGCTGTACATCGTCAGCATACATATGAACGTAAGAATGCTTTACTATTAATGGAAGATCATTTATATATATACTAAACAGTAGAGGGCCTAAGATAGATCCTTGGGGAACGCTAGCAAAAAGCGCGGCAGGGGAGGAAAATAAATGGGAAATCTTCACCTGTTGTGTACGACCAGTTAAAAAGCTATATATGAGCGTGAGAGCAGAAGAGGAAAAACCAAATTGCGTACTAAGTTTACGTAAAAGGACAGAGTGATTGACGTTATCAAAAGCTTTGGAGAAGTCTAGCAAGAGTAGACAACATAGATTGTTTGCATCAAGAGAATTTCGTATGTCAGTCGTGATTTTTAGTAGAGCAGTGTCACAGCTATGGTGTTTCCGAAAGCCAGATTGATATGGATTTACAAGCATATGGAGCTCGCAGTAAGCAATCATTTGCATTGCAATTAATTTCTCAAGACCTTTAGCCAGAAATGGTAGGATGCTAATTGGACGAAAATCCGAGGGGCTACTAGGATTGGGACACTTGGCAATAGGGATTATCAGAGCATGTTTCCAAGCAGTAGGGAATTTCGACATAGTGAGACAAGCATTGAAAATATGTACAATAACAGGTAGTAATAACGGGAGAAGTATTTTTAAAAATTTGGGTGAAATATTATCAGTTCCAGTGGCCTCAGACTTGATGGAGTTAATGGCAGAGCTCACTTCAATCGCGTCTACACAGCGAAAGCTGAACCCATCAATAGTTGAGTCTGGCATATGGGGAGGAGTATCTATATTGCAAGAAGAGAAATGAGTATTAAGAGTTTCAGGGTCACAGTTGGCGTATACTTGCGAATCATCATTATTACTGCAGACGCTCAAGTTACGCAGGTTCTTCCAGAAAGTTCGAGTTGGAAGTGACGGATCTAGTTTACGAGCATAAAAATTACGTTTGGCTTCCCTGATTTTCGCAACGACTAGATTACGAGCTCGATTATATGATTTTCTAGTATTTTCACTTCTAAATTTCAAAAAACGATGATATAGATACTCTCTTTCGACAATAAGTGACTTTATTTCAGAGCTGAACCACGGTTTAGACTTATCACTCAGATATTTAGTGCGCAGGGGAACAAATTCATCATATAGCTGCACGACAAACTCCTCGAGGATAGCAATTTTAACATCTATGTCTTCTGCCACAAAAATATTATCCCAGGGAAGCAATTGACAGTGTTCCAGGAGACGATTACGGCTAAGATTATTAAAATCACGATATGCTATAGTTTTCCTGGTAACTGCGTCAACCCGAAAATTGTAGCTAGCAAATAAGATGTCGTGGTCCAAATAGCTTGGAGGTGATATTTGATTTTGAAATAGAATCATACTGGGCTCGGAGCAAAGGAAAACATCGAGTAGCGAAGGGTTCGTCGCGTTAAAGTAAGTTGGCAGGGCATTCATTTGAGCGAGGCCTAAGGTCTTCATGGTGTGATTGAAGTATTTTTCTTGGCTGGAAGATTTTAATAAGTTTACATCGCCAACAACTATATGTGCATACAAGTGGGAAAGATGCTCCAGTGTTTCCTCTAGTTCAGCGGAATTATCTGGTTTAAATAGACCTGGGGGAGAGTAAACACTGACAAGTAAAAGTTTTTCAGAGCCAATAGAGACCTCCACACAAATGAACTCGATACCAGGGTTCATGGAGCGACCGATGATCCTACATTTTAGGTAGTCCCTAAGGAATATAGCAACACCACCACCAGTGCGGCCTTGGCGATCGTTACGGAACATTTGATAACCATTTATAGACACGAGGGACGAAGGGATGGCATCGTTTAGCCAACTTTCACACACTAAAATCGCATGGACATTAACATTAATAAACATCTCGTTGATTTCTGCAATTTTCGATTTGATACTACGAGAATTAAAATGGCATATGTTGAACCCGGTATTGACAGAACAAAATATTTTTAGCAACGTACTTACCCTGTTCGCACAACTAAACTCCCTGGTCATGCAAACAACTTCATAGGAACGAAGCAGTGGGCACCCTCAAAAGATGTGTCAACACTAAGTGGAGGAGGGCAATTGGCAAGCCAAGTAAAGCACGAAATACCAGAACATAGAGATTTGAAGTTAGTTTAGAAGTGCACAAATACCTTGCTAATATGTGAATTTTCGAAGCATAACATTAAAGTGAGTTAATAGATGACGATAATGAAACTAGTTGAAGCCACCGTATGCGAAGGTTGAACTTCTATGGGACTAAGAAATTATAGTCTTACACGGACATTACTAAGCCATTCTTTTTATACCCATTTAATCACAGCCTTACAGAATTATTAGACAAATATCAGTGATTGTCTTTCGCTCAATCTTTATCTTCTACCATCTAGAGTAATCTGTTCGGCCATAAGACAAGCACATAACTACTTTCTTTAACGAGTAGATGAAACCTTTCCATCGACCCACACCCTCCGATCTAAATGTAAATATTTGAACTAAAGTCGACGTTATATCGAATAACGAGAATGAAAGTCTTAACTCGCCATAAAAACGGCTTAAGTTTCAGGCAGCGCTTCATTTACAACCCAAATGGAATCGTGCTAAACATGTAATTATCCTAAAAGCCCTTCGTCTTGAACTCCCCCGAGATTCTAGGAGTTCATACTGCTACTAAAGATAACAATCGGGACGGAGGCGTATTCGATTGCCATTCAAAATGAGTGAGCGCTGCTCTTAAATCCTTAGTCATTAAAATAGTGCGAGCCCGGGACAATGTCGTCGTTACTGTAGTGTGTACTTAGGCCGTTCTGATTACTCGGGCCATGCCATATAATGCGATCCGCAGTATCATGTGGCGGCCGTGTTCACATTTCACTTTAAAATTCAGCATGACAACCGATTTACGAGTGAGTGTATACGACACAGTACGACACATCGGGGCTCATGTGGAAGTTTACCAAACGACCAAGACGACGGTCGGCTGCGCCGCACTGATATCAGTCTATCAAGGCGCGTAATTGAATATCCGCCCGGCCAGAGGGGGCTTCTCGTGGAAACTCACCAACCTTCTGCTGCCGGTCGTGATATCTATAGCGCAGCGGGACTCTATAACCGGGCCAGATCCATTCCCAGGTCTGCGTGCATTTCACGCATTTAATGAGACGAAATTCTGAAATGTGAGTCGAAATTGAATTATGACGAGGATTGAGGAAAGACCCTGCCTGGATTACGGTGGCCTGGGCTCAAAGGGAGGAAGTCGGCCCTTTTTCTGCTTTCCCTGATTCGCATGCTTTTCGGCTCTTCAGCTCCTCGGCTCCTTGGCAGACAGTGTTCAGGATACCCCCGGCCGGCGTCTTGCGTTATTACTAAAAAGCCGTTGATATGAGGTTTTTCTCGTTTCTCGGGGCTCCATTCATGCGAAAAAACCGTGACTCAATTGCGTATGCGTGATTTCGCCTCATTCTGCTCAGTCGGGGCCTCTCCTTATGGATACTGCTGCCTGGGCCCTGCTCCTTGATTGTTGTTGGCCTTATGGATGTCAAATTAAAATGCTGCTCGTCCTGATTACAATCCAGCTCTCATCGTTCGTGACGAGATTTTCCCTTTTCTTCTGGAGTTTTTCTCCGATATTTTTTGTGTCCGCTCCCCTCGTCCGTTTTTCAAGTTTTAAAATTCATTTATGATGGGATCCGTTGATAAAAGTGTACGTGACAGGGTATAGAGGCACAGGAGTGCAGACGGGCACGATTGGTTCCCTCCGAAGTAATTTATTCCACTAGGACTGACTTTGATTGCAGCAGAACCGATTTACATCGCTAATGACCTGTCTAGGGGTGGATTCGAGTTTAATGACAGTGTGAAAGGCTTCCACGTTGCCAGGCTTCTAATTTTGAGCGCATTCAGCGATAATAAGATAAATACAGAAGGGAATTTCGAGCATAGAAAGCGGAAAGTACGCTCGTATATCCTCCAGTAGCTGCGGCTTTGTTCGGGTTCGATCCAATTCAATTATAGGGTTTGAATTCTGCTTTCTCACGCAACACGGCTACTGTTCTTGGAAGATAAATTCCGTAATCTTGCCCCCTTTTGGGTTATTTGATTACATTTGGTGCAGTTATTATTGGCCGTGATTTGTGCGATGATAGCCAAATAATATTAGACAGAAGCACGAACACACGCCTTGCATAAACGTCAGAGTGGATTACATATAAATAAATTACAAAGCCCGGCAGAACCTTCTAAACATCGCATTGCTCAAAACTGGAAGTTCTTTGTGCTTGCTGTTAGCACACAGGAAGCAAACTCTTATCAAGGAATTTCTGCACAACTCTAGGCTCCTTACGGTAGCAGCATAAGCTCCTTTAAACATGTTTGTTAACATCAGATTTGATTGCATAAACTCTCATCCGCCGCGCTGGAAAAATTGTAGAAAGTATGAAGTTCGCCTTCTGTAAGAACTTATTTTGATGTTTTGTTACTTTAACTTCCAGCACAGGCGGCGCGTGGGCGAGTCGTGTTAGCCAGGTGTGTTACATGTAAAAGCATAATGTTTTGCATTTAAAGCATGTGCTGTTGAAACACTTGTGAAATATATCGCTGGAGGCACAAGAATCCTTTGGCGTTGTAATGTAACAAGCTTATTCATTAAGTATGCATCTGGAATGAGCCTGAAAGTAGGTTTTTTTGTTTGTTTTTAAAATAATTTCTGCAGTTGTTTCCTGTTCCAGGAGTTTTTATGTGGTGAAACTAAACTTTCGAAAATTACCCTTTATACTTCTAGTCTGTTAAGCCCTTCAGGTCTTGGTGCAGGCTTAGTTGGAAGGATAGAATAAATTAAGAAGGGCCCGTAGAGTGCTCAAAGAGATGAAGATGCATGCAAGAAAGGTGTGCACGGTATGAGAATGAGCCCGTGCAGACAAAAGGGATTTAATTTCGGTTTAATAGTTGCTGTAGCAATAGGTATGATACATTACTACGGTAGCTTTAATTAGTCGATAATGGAGAATGTTGCCATCACCTATGGATTTTTACTTTAAAACACCAAGACCGGCCAAGCGTATAGCTTGTAGTTCTTGGCTACTGGCCGAGGGAGAAAATTGCATCTCTTATGAATTTCCAGTTTTTAGAATGTTTCTTTTGCGATTTGTAGTATGTGATCACTCCTTCGCAGATCATCTGTTATGACTATGATATTAAAAAATAGATCCGTCATTAGATCAATACATTCCACTGAACGAGCAGAACAGAAATGCTGGTTTTGTTAAATTGTGTCTAAATCTTTCTTGGTTTTAGATGCGTTGAATTCTCAACATCACCAGATATTGTACCATGGCGAGTGGTGATAGTATAAAGGGTGGACTTCTAAGTTTGGACTTAGAAGAATACGATCCTTGCGGCTCCGGTCAAGAATGAGTTCAAAGTCCCTATTGATTGAGTCGGTACGCGATCATGAAGACAACCCGAGCAAAATTAAGATTCGCCCGTTCTTACCCTGAAACAGGCAATCTAAACCAAAACGCAATCTAAGAAGAATACTCCTGCCTATCTAAGAAGCTGAAGCTATAGCAGCTTCACTTAAATTCAACAGCCTTTTCCAGGGTTTCTTTGTGAACAAATGGCTGGTCTGTTGCAGACCTTCCTGGACGAAAACCACATTGATACTCTACTAGTGTCCTTTCCTTGTACAGTTGGTATCTATTATAGAGTAGAGCAGATTTGCACTGCTATTTTATGCAGTTTTTCGATAATTTCATCTCCCCTTTGTTTAATAAGTTTCGCGGGTATGCTGGCAGACCATGATGTTTTTCACATTGTCGCTTGGTCCGTTAAATTGTTAATTTTGTTTATTCTTACGTCCAGTAGGTTCTCATATTTACCCCTCCTTGAATTCCGACACATTCAATCTTCGTTTCTCTTCTTGTTTTTATTGGCTGATTTTACACGATAAAACACGAAACAAAAAGTTTCTTGCAAGCTTGGGGAGAGGGCTTGAGGGAACACGAAATTATGCCACGAAACTTTTGAAGCAACTTTACAGGAAACAGTTTTGACAGGTTCAGGTTTGTTGTTGTTGTTTCTCTGATTTCCCCTTTCGTAGGGAATGAAGTAAAAAGATAAATTAAAAACAAAAATGGCCACTAGAGTTTTCAAAACAAAGCGACGGGTGGGGGAGTTTGGGTAAATATACGAAAAGTACATTAAATTTAAACGTATTATTTGCTGCAAAGATGAAATTTTTGAGGAAACTCCTAAAGAGAATCAGCGATTGCAGAGAACTTTGTTTCGTTTCGTCTTTCATCGTGTAAAATGGGACATTGTAGATATCTCTGCCCTTAGTTTCCCAAGTTTCTGCCCTGTTCGAGGTTGTGCCGAAGGTTTCATAGCAAGAACTTAATGCCAGACTTGGCTGCTAGCCCTTTGCTGGTAGCCAAATATTGTAGTTGGTTTTGGTTATCTATTCGATGCGACGGTTGGTTCCCCAAAAAACATTAAAAAAAAAACTCCGAGAAAGAAACTCAGACTCACCCAAATGTTTTTTTAGTTTAGTCCGGACTCGGCAATTTAGGTGATGGCAGCTCTCATGAAAAAAATTCCTCGTAGAATGCTGATTTTCACAATATAACTGAATAATTTGTAGGTGTTGTCCCAAGCTAAATCTTTCCATGACGAAATGTCAAACAATACTGAACAAAAATACCATGACAGTTTGACACAACTCATGGGTAATCTGTCACAAAATCCCTACGGAAAAAAGTACTTCTAAATGAATCACCGGTTATTTTATATCCTTTTATGATAATTAGATAGATAAATTTTGTTTCTTAATGATCCCGATACACTCTAAGCTCGCCTATTTTAAATTGCTTTTTAAGTCTACCAAATTTAATCCGCCGCTCCAGATAAGATGCTTAAATTTTTCAGAACTGAAACAGGGAGTCGACTCCTGAAGTAATTAAATTAAATCCGAACAGATAATTTATGTTCCTGTCATGGCATCATTTAAAAGTCACGTTTAAAAAGGAGCACGGACAGTGACTGACAATTGCAATAATCGGAATAACTGTTCCCGGGGCTGAAACAACATCCCCACAAAATATCGAGGAAGCAATAACCGAAATTGCAGGACAAATAAAGGTAATAAAGCATTTCGCTGAAATTGTTTGTGACGTGCACTTTGCTTACCTTTTACTGCCGCATAAAATACTGCCGCTGCACATTGGTGTAATAAAAAAAATCCCTAATCCTTGGTGTGCTGAAAAAGTTGCAGGTTCATTAAATCCTTGGCTATAAACAATCATTTAGTGAAGCAGTGTTAACCACTCCGGTATCTTTGTGTATCCTTTGCCGAACTCTCTTCATATGGCAGTACTAATTCTAATTACGGGAATCCTTAAGCACAGCCAAACTCTCAAGTCTCCTTTTTAATCGACCCTTTGTATATGGTATGGAAAAAATCCCTCGCTCGGAGTTTTTCCGTTATAATTGGCAATAAAATCGCTCCTTAATTAGCAGTAACGTAAAACAGGCACCATTTTAGGGGTTTTGTTATCAGAATCGTCAAAATGTCCCCAATTTCTCGGACATTAACTACAGCCGGGCGAACGATGGCCCCAGTAGCAATTCCGTTGTTTTTATGGCTCGAGAGTGGAGCAAACAGCTATTTCAGCGTTTTATTATCCTCCATTGAATGTTTCATTAAAAATTATACACGAACCGGCGGAGGGTATGGTTCCGAAAACGAATATAGGCAAATAAACCGGAACAAGCAGCAGAAAAAAACAAACACAAACGCATCACGGGGATCCATATAAATGGCCATTTTCTAAAAGAAACAAAATCCGCTCTGCCGCAGGGTGGCTCAGGCAGGGCTCGGGGCTCGGTTTTTGAGCCCCCCAATAGACACATAGGGGATGAAGGAATCTGGCATGGGAACAATCACGTTTTAAAAATAACAAAGCAGACGCGGGCTATCATCATGGGAGCAAATACTTTTATGGTTATATTCAGGTAAAGGTGGATATAAAATGCGAGCAGATAAAGGCGCGCATACACTCGTATGTACATAATAATAGCATCCATGTAAGGCTCGTTCTGGCTCTCCGGCGGTGGGGCCTCCTGCACGGCTTGCCTTCAGACAAATTCTTTCTTTCTGGTTATTGTGCTATAAAAATTGTTTTATCTTTATCGAAATTTTTATGGCCCATTGTTTTACTTATTTTCTTTGATGTAGGATCAAAGCTGGCTTAAATTATTTTCGGGTAAACGATCTATACTTCCCTGGTAGTCGTTCGAGGATACCAGCCGGGTTTAGTGAAGGGTAAGCGGAAAACGATGTCGTATAAATGTTTTTAAGCATGAACCATAAATATTTTTGCTAATTATGAAACTCTATGAATTTTGTCGTTGCAGAGAAGGGAATGAAATGTTTTTCTTGGAAAATAAAGACTCCATAATCAGTTTAAATTAAGATAAGTATATGATTCTCAAGGAGCACTTTACCAAATTTATTAGCTGAACCATTAGAAAGCTTCTTGAAAAGAATCTCCTTAGGTGTAATTTTTTGGGCTATAAGGATATGCCAATAAAATTTTCTTCACATATTATGTTTTGTTACGGCTAAACAGAATCTAACACCCTTTAATAATTTCTTTAAAAAATGTTAAAAAAACTCTTTATTATTAAATAAGTGTTATTCCTCCTATTGGTAAAACTATATTTGCTTACAAACAATTGCTAGGTCTATCCACACATATCCGTGGCTTGCCGGCGACTTCAGTGCAGCACCGGTGCATCAGGTGCATTTGGGCGCGGCATGTTCTCACACATTCGACGCAGTGAGGCACTGATGAAGCTCTCAGTACTTTTCAGGCGTCCGTAATACATAATCGCAAAATGACGTTGCCACCGCTATGGATGTAATTTGATCCTACTACTACATAATGTACACACTCGTGTGGGTCAACTTCTCGACTTTTTTGGGCCAATCAATAAATGCATTTTGGCTCATTCTAAATTATTCGTAGAATTTAATTTCGTGGTTCACCAACCCACTATAAAAGTTGCGAAGTTTCCTTCCACTTCGCATGAGAATAAACCAGCTCTCTTTTTTATTCTTTTCCTCCTCTTCTAATATGTCCAAATTCCAAAACTAAATTACTAAATTACAATGCCGTCACGTAATTGATATGTGTGGATCCACCTTAATAATTCAATTTTACCTCCGATTCGACGGGAGAAGATGGAACTAGTTCAAAAATGTTTGTTTTACCGAGTAAAATCACCCTAAATGCTTGTATTTTTATCTTTCAACCAATACTATAGTGAGGGGATCAACATTTGTACCTAGATTTTTGGCTTTTCGGGGGTGGCAACACTAAAAAGGCTGAGAAATGATGCCTTACTATATATTATTAAACATTTAAAGAATTATGCAAGATTAATAAGATTATTTTAGTATTCAATTCCCAATAATTTACATATTATGTCCTGCATACAAATAGTTTTTAGGGTCGAAATCTTTCCCTTGCATTTCCATTAGTTAAATCCTACTTTATTAAAAGGAATACACTGCATCCTTTTATAATCCCTAATAAATGAAAACGGATAGAAATCAGTAGAAACAAATTACATTATCGGCAACTGCACGCACTCATCGCAAGTCAA